>CM077154.1:127161992-127761992 GCA_039583875.1 Platanthera guangdongensis | reverse complement strand
TTTAAGAAGGAAGGAAAATTTGTGTGTGTAGCTATCAAATGTTAATTTATATTCCATGGTCTGTAATTTTTTCTTAAAACTTGTGTGTTAATTTATATTTGTAAATGGATGTGATTATTGTGTTACGTAGGGAGAGAAAAAGTTCAAGAAGGAAGAGAGCTATCATGGTAGCTTTATCTGCAGCTGTCGTTGTCTTGATGAAGCATAGTACACTAAGACGACCTAACATAGGAGCTCAATGTGATACTTACGAAGCATGGTTCTTAATAGACTATATAATTGTTGTGACATTAATTGCTACAATCAACTTCGCATGAACAAACATGCTTTCCAAAGCTTGTGTGCCTTATTAGTAGATAAAGGCCTTTTACTTGGCACAGACAATGTAACCGTTCACGAGTCAGTTGGGCTATTTTTACATATCCTTGCCCATAATCACAAATTTAGAGATGTAGGTGATACATATTTACGTTCAACCGATACCATAAGTACACATTTCAACTTGGTGTTGAGGGCAATTCTCAAGTTGAGTGCAGAGATGATTAAACGTCCGGAAACATCATAAACAAATAGGTGGGGGGTACTTTAAGGATTGTGTTGGTGCAATTGATGGTACACACATTAAGGTCACTGTCCCAGTTGGTGATCAAGGTAAATACCGCAATAGGAAACAAGCTATTACCACAAATGTCCTTGGAGTATGTGATGTTGACATACAATTCACATATGTTTTACCTGGATGGGAGGATTCTTCGTCTGATTCAAGAGTCCTGCGAAATGCAATAGAGAGAGAGGATCGCTTTGAAGTTCCTGTAGGTAAATGCACATACTTTAAGATTGATACTTTCCCATAAAGGGTGGTTCTCTTCATAAATCATTTATTTTACAATGTAGGAAAATATTACCTTGTCGATGCGGGGTATACAAATGGTCCAGGCTATCTAGCTCCGTGCCGATCGACTCGATATCACCTTCAAGAGTGGGCCACTCAAGGAAATAGTCCAACATCATATAAAAAATTATTTAATTTTCGTCACACAAAAAAGCACAATGTTATTGAAAGAACCTTCGGTTTATTAAGGAAAAGATGGCAATTGTACGACAAGCTTCCTTCTTCAATATTAAAGGGCAAGTATAAATATAGGTTTGTAATTTGAATGAGTTACAAGTTATATGATTCTCCACAATCATTGCATGTTGTATTAAAGGGCAATATTACTTACTATGCAGGTCAAAATCAACATTGCATGTTGTATTCTCCACAATTATTTGGTAGACCGGAGGCTTGCACGTGATGTAAGAATGTTAGCGGAAGTTGATGCGGAACTCTTAACCTAAAATAATAGTGGGGATAGTTACCAATACAAGGATGGTGTTGAACACATTCAAGCGACAAATGAGTGGACCGAATTCAGAGATAATTTAGCTATTGCAATATTTGATGAATACCAAGCCCGAGCAGCACAATCGCTAACATGATATAGTTTTGAGTTCGTAATGTTACCATTTTGGATGTAATGTATAATGAGTTCTTATAGTTACCATTTCGGATGCAATGTATCATGAGTTCTAAAATTTCATTATCTTGTATACTTTTGCTAGAAAGTCAACTCCATATCACGAGTTCTTCCATGCTTTTGTACTGCAATGTATATGGATATTTAGACTTGTAAAAGGACATGCATGTTCATACAAGAATATTTTGTATTATGTTTATTTATAACCTGAAAATCTTATGTCTTACTTTATTACAGTGCTGCCAATGGACAAAAAAACATCAAAGCCGGGAAGGATAAAGAAAAATCATATATTCATTGGACCGCCGAAATGGATTATGCACTCTTATCCGCACTTCTAAAGCAACAAAACCTCGGGCACAAGGGTGTTAATGGATGGAAGAGACCCGCATTCACAGCTGCTATCAAAGCTTTGTGGGATGAGTGTGAAGTCCATATAAGCAAGGAAAAAATAACAGCCAGATTGAGAACTTGGACTAAACACTACCAAGATATATCCGCAATGTTGGATACAAGCGGTTTTGGGTGGGATTGAGAACGACATGTGGTTATGGTTGATAGTGAACATGTGTGAAGCGATTATATTAATGTAACTTATTTGATGTCGTTCTCCAACATTTACTACCCCAATAAATGTTCATCTATTTTATTTTAATGTTTTGTGCTTATGTGTTCAATACTAAACCGCAGGCACATCCATCTATGAGGCACTATAAGAATAAGGTGATTGTAAATTGGGGGGATCTTGCAGCCCTATGTGGGACAGACCGGGCAACGGAGTGGTAATGCAATGACTGGGGTGGAAGCATTTAAGAACCTGATGTTGAAGTGGAGGAGATTCCTGATGATGATGATATAATGGCAAGCCAAGGAAGAAAAAGGTGAAGAAACCTTCTGCTATTGATATGATAACAACGACTGTCACTCATATTGCAAACAACATCGATGGGCCGCCAGCACGAGAAAGGACAATGATTGAAAGAATGTACGCTGCATTGGCAGCTATGTCAGACCTTTCAGAGGCTGATCTCATAAAGGCAATAGATTTGTTGTGCGCTAACGAGTTGAAATGTGAGATCTTCTTAGTTATGCCAGAGCTGGTTAGGAAGAGTTGGTTGCGCACACAACTCGATAAAGAAATATGATATGGCTGATTTTGAGGGTTGAGACATAAGTTTTTGGTGCATGCCTTTTGTAATGCTTAACATATGGATTGTGTAATATGTCATTAGTAGTATGCCTCTTGTAATGCTTAGCATTTTTTTTCTAATATGTAATTGTAGCATGCCTTTTGTAATGTTTAGCATGTCTTGTGTGGCATGCCTTTTGTAATGCAACGCTCGTTTTAATTTATAACTTTTTTGTACTTCTTAATATGATTATGATAGTGTTTCCTATATGCGAATTCGACTACTAGAGATGCTTATTGTGAATATGAATGTCATTAAATGGCTTGCCCAATTTCCTGATTCCTGCTTTTTTTCATCGTTCTTTTTAGTTTTCACTATTGATTTTACTCAGAAATCAAGATCCTGCAAGAAAGGGACAAATGCACAATGTCAACGTTACTATATCAAAAATGTAAAAGTTTAAAAAATCCAATTTGAAAAATCTACAAATTTAGTATATATGAGATTTCATATCAAACTGAAAATCATGATGCAAACGAACATAAGTTTTCGTTTTGCCTTAAAACAGACTTGAAAACCATGTTGCAAACGAATATAAGTTTTCATTTTGCCCCAAAACGAAAACGCTTGATTTTTTCGTTTTGAAGCAAAACGAAAATCGTAATATGAAAACGTTGCAAATGAACGGGGCCTTACAGTCAATCGTCGCATTCAAATAACTAAAATATCATTTCTTGCCTTCCAAAATAAGAGACAAAATAAACATAAAGCATTGATTGAAAGGAAGGAATTTAAATTCTCAGAAAGCAAATTGCTCTGCAAGTTGCAAATTGATCCCGTGAACTCCAAATACTCCACGACAATCGGAGAGCCGACGGTTAACCACAAATTAGAGTGATCGTGCAGTGGGTTGCGCACCCCGGCTTCCCGGACGTTGGGGAAAGAAACCCTAGGTTTTGGATTTACCATAGCTTCGCCAATCGACATCGGAGAGCCAACTGCGCGCGAAGCCATGTGTGGAGAAGTGCTGGAGACGCGCCGGAGAAGTGTCAGACGACGCTGGGCCTGCGCCGCCTCCAGCTCCTATGGCGCTATGGATACTTCCGTTATAGTGCCTCCTCTTATGGAGAATCTTGTTGGAGGTATCAGGGCGGCGGCGGCAGCCGCAGGAACACAGACACTCTCACGGTCTCCCCTGACACTCTCTCGGTCTCTCTCAATATATATTAATGTTTAAGCGGCCGATGGACAGCGGCTCTATCATCCGCCTCCTTACATATATGTAATATCATATATCCTATAATATATAGTTTGAAATATATAAGCTAAAGTTTTTTAAGGCTCTATTTGTTTGGGCGTTTCGCAACTCCGTTTTGGGCAAACGCCGCCAGAAGGAGGGTAAACAAATGAACTTCTGGCGGCGTTTGCTCCGTTTCCACCCTCCCGCCTTAAGAAACGCCCCAAAATGCTTCGTTTAGAGCAGCCACCTCCCCCCTCCTGTTCGAACTCTCCGTTTCCACCCGCCGGATCGACCCGCCACCACTAAAACAAATGAAGCCTAAGTCTAAAAAAGCTTCAGCTCCTTCTCTCATAAAACTGTTGGAATTAGACAAATAATACATGTATTTTGTAATCAAGAACGAGATCTAAAATTTTCATGTTGAACATGAAAGTTTGTTGGCTCGAATTTTGAAATTTATTATTATTATATTCATTTGGAGTCATCAACCTTTTGGGCGAGATTCCGATCAAACCGTGCAAATTTTGAAAAAATATTCAACATGAATATTTTAAATCTCGTTCTTGACTTCAAAATGCATATATTATTTGTCCAATTTCAACATATATTGCGAGAAAAACATCTTAAGATTTTTAGACGTAAAAAAACTTGAGCTTATATATGTTATTTTGAACATTAATATCATGTATAATATAATATCATATTTTTTTTATATAATATTAATATCATAGCATATAATATTAATATCATATCATATAACATTGCTGAATAGCAAAGCAGATAAAGGGAATTCTGAAAAAATCAAGTACGTGACGGACGACAATCGGCAATCAACTTTATATAATATAGATAGATATATATACTAAGCGGATGAAGAGCGACAAACAGATAATATTAAGCAGATGAACAACAGCGGAGGGACAATTTTGAAAAAAACTTTTGTGATCGACGACATATAATGAACTTTATAATATATATATATATATATATCATATGCAAACATGTTTGTGTGCGAGCGTACGTGCAAGTCATTTTGGGGGGGTAAAGATGGTTTCAAATTGAAAAATGATAAACATGAAAGTTGTAGATCTCGACGAGACGAATAACTTTTATGTTGATCACTTTGTGATTTGGAGCTGTTTTGACCCTCGAGTTTGGCCTCGAAATCTGGGGCAGCGAGAGTGCTACAGTATCATTCTCGCCGCCCCAGATTTCGAGACCCAAGTCGAGGGTCAAGACTGCTCCAAATCAAAAAGTGATTAACATGAAAGTTGTTCTCTCGTCGAGATCGACAACTTTCATGTTGAACACTTTTCGATTTGAAGCCTACTTGAGTCTTGCCCGTACGCGCGCACAAGATACTTCCCATGTGTGTGTGTGTGTGTATATATGTTTGGAATATATAAGTTCAAACTTTTTAAGCCTCAACAATAGATGAGAACATCCAAATAAAATTTAATATTGTGTCATAATGTGAACTCCACCGTGTGTCACCTACCCTTTTTAATTCAAATGGTTGATTTGCCCCTCGACCACTTTCCAACTCCCCACAACCAAGCTTTAAAGCAATCCGATCAACTTCTAATGCTCTTATACAATGACGTCGTTTACAAGAACCGCCAACAAAATTCAACACAAGATTATTAAGTGTGAAATCTTTGCAGCTTCAACATGATCTTCTGCAACAGCTACTAATATTAGTTGCAGTTGATGAACAAAATAATGAATGTAAGAAAGCACAATTATTCTCCTACAATATCAACGTTTTCAGTCCTTTGAACCCACCCCTCATATTGTTAACACCATTATAACCTTGACCCCGCAATTTAGAAATACTTAGGCAATGTTTTGCAAATAAATTATAAATAACTTTCTTTAATGATAAGACAGTTGTGTCTACAACATGAACAAACCCAAGAAGACGCTTCATAATAAGACCTTTGATAGTCACATTACGTAAAACCACGACCATTTATTCTTTTGTGGACACATCACATGATTCGTCGACCAAAATACTGAAGCAGCTATCACCAACGTCTTGAACAATTGTCTTTATTATCTCTGATGCAATGCAAGAAACTATCTCCTTTTAGATTTTTGGAGATATTAATTGACAATTAATAGATGCATTTTCGAAAACCACTGACTTGACCTCATTGTTATGCAATGCAAGAAATTCTAAAAATTCAAGAAAATTGCCTCGATTGTTGGATTCTTTAGATCCAACATGCCCGCGAAAAGATAACCCTTGTTTTAAAAGAAAGCATATACAATTTATTGACGCACACAAACGAGCACGATATTTAGTACGTTGTGTCTCTTCTTGCATGCAAAATGCGACTTGAATACCTTGATTCTGATTCATTTAAAGCTATGCACATCTTCTTTGAGTTATTATGTGCACTTCTGTGATTTCTGACATGTTTCTCTATGATCGTCCTATCTTTCCAATATCTGAAACCACGACATAAAAATGTAGGATCATAACATCTCTGTGGAAAAATGTAACAATAAAGATAATATACAGCATCTTTATATATACTGTATTCCAGCCAATCTTTAAACTTATTAAACCAGATCTTGTTGAAACAACAAGCTTTATTTTCAATTTGAGTTTGTGAAAAATTTGCTAAAACCGGTTGACAAAGTTCATTCTGTAAGTATTTTTTTTTCTTATCGTGTCTTGTATGTTTACATCACATGAGATTATAGGTTGTTTCAATCTTGGATCAGCAGTTGACTCATCTAAGGTAAATTCAGATCGAGTTCTTTTATCACATGAATCTGATGCTTGAGAATCTTGAGAAATTTGATTTTAGCTCACTTTTGAAAAAAAATTTATCCATCGAACACATAAGTAGGCACCAAAGAAAACAAAAAAACTGATCTTGTAATTTACAAACTAAAATTGTTAACTCAACACTAACATTCCATATTTTCTCTTAGCTTTGCTGGAGATAAGTGCAGGGGTGTGCTAAGATTATAACTCAAAAACAGTAATTGGAAACAAAAATCAAGCTGAAAGAATCTATGAAACGAATCAACCCATATTTGAAGCTCTAAACATCAGAACAACAAGGATGAGTTCTCTTCATCAACTATACCCAAAATTAAAGTAGAACAAAGTGAAAAAGGAGATCAAACACAGTAGCAGTACGAATTAAAGCTAAAATGGAGATGTTAAAGCAGAATTGGTGCTTCATCCACCTAACCATATTCAAGCAACAAAATTTCATAGATATCTACTAGTTCATTTAATAAATGACAAGTTTAAACTATGCACTAGCAGAATTGGTGCTTCATCCTGGATATAAAATCAGTTCATGTGCTAATCGATTCTAACATAATAGAAACTAAGTTTTTCTACACATTCTAACATAACAAAAACAAAACATAACAGAGAAGAAGAAGAACCGAACCTTGCGGTTGAGGAGGCGGACTGCGGAGCAGCAACGATCGGGAGCAGCAGCGATCGAGAGCAAATCAGGGCTGACTGCGGAGCAGTAGCGATCGGGCTAGGGCAAAATCAGAGTGCGAAAAGGGCAGCAACAGCTATGCGATAATAAAATCGTCTTGCTAGGTGAAATCCGCGAATTTTCACACCCGGGCACGTGCCCGGGTGTGTCCGAAGGTGGGTCCGCCCGTGTATACAATGAACTTTATTATTATATATATATATATATATATATATATATATATATATATATATATATATATATATATATATATATATATATCAAATGCCCGACGAATAACAACCAAACATAATGTATTTTATTTTCGTTATACTTCTTGATAGGGTCCCAATGAAATTTTCAAACCGATGTCACCCAGTATAAAAAAGCCCAAGCAGGCCAGCGGACACGCCGAGAACCGCAAACACCCTAGAAAACCGGGAGGGCACGCCTGGCCCATGCCAAAGCGCGCATGACCACGCCCTGCGCAGGCAGCACGTGTGAAGCCTGCGCGCACGGAGGCCTGCGCGCGCGCGACCGCCACCCGTGCGGCCGTCATGCAGTGCGCCCGCGCGTTGTGTAGGTGTCGCGTCAGTGCACTACCGGCGAGCTGCGCACAGTCGCGGCACTCGCCGTCGCCGACCGCCCGCTTCGGTTCTGATCGCCTCTGGCCACTGCCGCCTTGGGGCACCCTGCCCGGGCCGCTCGAACTGCCTTGGGGGAAGGGGGCACTTCCATCATTTAGTTAATTTTGGTGATCCGCGCGAACAAAAAGAAACGACGTCATTCGCCAACACAAATAACTCCCCAGTGCAATTACTGACACACCCCTTCAGAAAATTATAAAATAAGCCACAGACCTTCACTTCAAAGCCAAGAAATTCCAGAGGTAAGAGAAAGCTCCGAGGTTTTCCAGCGATATTGTGGACTTAGGCTGATTCTCCACTCGAAAATTCGCTATGTTATTCTCGTTGCGCTACGGATTCCTCACGTCTCAAGTGACGTCAACTACTTTCGCGAGAGCGCTCCCATCCAGGCTCTGCATCAACGAGAGCACAATATCCTGAAGCCTCGTTGACTTAGATGATTTTCTAGCCGGAACGCTCCCACCAAGGTTTTGTGAGCTCGACGTCATATCAAGGTCAGAGAGCGTCCATCAAGGCTCCGAAAACTTAGTCATTTTCCTCTTTTTAATACTTGTAACGGAGTAGCGACCTGTCGCCCTCCGATATCAAACTAATTTTTATAACACTCCAAGGAGCTAGTGAATTTTGGCTCGACACCAATTCCAACAACGTGGTTTTTCACCCTTTTCGGGTTTTCCACGTTAAAAACGATTTTTGTCCAGTGTTGTGGTTTTTCTTAATTGATTGCCCGTCTGGATCGACTTCGAGCTAAGGCGGTCCGATTCTCCAGACCGGGGGAAAAGATCGGGTGACCCGCAACAGTTTAGCGTCGTTTGTGTGAAAGTGTTCCTAGAAGCTCTAATAAAGCTCAACGTTCCTCCAACCAGCATCAATAGCAAGAGGGAGTGCGCGCACCGCCAACAGCGTGGCCCCCGAAGAGCTCCCCGAAACGGGCATGTCTGACTCGCCCACATGGAATGCACCGCTACCCAATGGAATGGTCGTCGCTGTCATTCCCACCAACACGGTGAAAGAGCGAGTCCGGCTAATGGAGGAATGCCAGATTGAAATTCTCTACCTTTTACAGAGGATGGAAGTGTCCAAGGAAGAGATCAAGCACCTCATCTAGCAGGGGCAACTGGGGAGATACTTGTAAAATCAAGTACCCTATCATCCCACCGTCACACCTACTAAGACAAGATCAATCCCCTCCATGCCAAGGAGCCGGGGGGGGGGGGGGGGGGGGGCAGGCAAATTGTCCTGGAGGTCGGGACCATCGCCTGCTCACCCTTCCAAATCCTCTCCATCACCCACCACGAGAAGAGTCTGGAAGACCCGAGGCCACATGCGGATACCACCAATAGCTTCAGGGATGAAGACCTAAAAGGTGTGTGCACGCTGCACCAAGATCCCCTCATCATCAGCGCAGAGATTGTTGACCCCTGCTTTAGGGTCAGACAGAAGTCGACAACAGGAGCTCGGTCGACATCTTGTTCGAATCTACGATGATCAACATAAAGGTCCCGCAAGGACGCCTTGAGCCAACAACTAGACCGTTGTACGACTTCGACAATGCCCCGGTGCTCGTACGAGGAATGATCACTCTGCCCGTCACTTTGGGGGAGTTCCCTAGGCAGGCGGCCCAGGACATCTAATTTGTGGTAGTTGACTCCAGTTCAGCATACAACGTAATCTTCGGGTATCTGTTGCAAGCACTCTTCGAGGAGATCCCCTTCATCCCGCACTTTGCTGAAGTTTGCCACCTCGAGCGGGATAGGTGTCGCACGAGGTGATTAGGAGGCAGCACGACTCTGTTACCTTCAACAAGCATACCCCGGTCAGGACAGGGGCAAGGAAGTTAGAGCAAGGCCTAGGTCAGTGTGCCACTAACTATTTACTACTTTCCCTATTTCCGTCTTGAAGAATAAGCTGCGCAGGTGGACTCATGAGCATATATATCTTTCTCTTTCAGTAATGCAACATCTGTTTTTCTCTCACCGCAAACGGGTCATCGCATGGTGAGACTGGCGAACGCCTTTCTGCTCCTCCCAGGAGAGACTGACGAAAGTCTTTCTGCACCTCAGACGAGATTGGTGAAATCCTTTTTGCACCTTCCAGATGGACCCTGATCCTCCCAGGCGAGAGAGACAAAGGTCTATCTGCACCTCACAGGTGAGATGGACAAAGGTTCATCTCCACCTTCACTTGAACGAACCTTGGTTCTCCTGAAGCACAAACGAACAAAGGTTTTTTGCAACCTCCACTCGGATGGATCCCGGTCCTCCCAGGTGAGACCGACAAAGGTCTGTCTACACCTCCCAGGCGAGATGGACAAAGGTTCATCTGCACCTTCACTTGAATGAACCTCGGTTCTCCTGATGCGAACGAATAAAAGTTTTTTGCCACTCCGTACGGATGGACCCCGGTCCTCTCAGGCGAGATGAATAAAGATTCATCTGCACCTTCACTTGGATGAACTCCAGTTCTCCTGAGGCGCGAACGAACAAAGATTCTTCTCTACCTCCACCCGGACGGACCCGGGTCCTCCCAGGTAAGATGAACAAAGGTTCATCTGCACCTTCACTTGGAAGAACCTCGGTTCTCCTGAGGCACAAACGAACAAAGATTCTTCTCCACCTCCACCCGGACGAACCCTGATCCTTCTGAGGCGCAAGCGAACAAAGGTTCTTCTCGACCTCCTCTCGGATGAACCTCGGTTCTCCTAAAACGCGAACGGACAAAGGCTATTCACCACCTTCATGTGGGCGAACCCCGGTTCTTCTAAGGTCAAACGAGCAAGTGCACTTTGTCACTTCTGCTCGGACGAATCCTAGTTCTCCCAACAATAAATGACAAAGGTCCTCCATCATTCCTGCTCAAAACACAAGCAAGCGAGCCAAGCGCAACTCTTCAAGAAGAAAGAATATGTACGCCAAAAAACATAACCAAGGCGAATAGATCCAAAACAAAAAAGACCTATAATCAAAAAATAAGTGTTACAAGGGCTACATCATCATCAAAAAAAATGCAATGGTGTAAAAATGAGCAAATAAAAACAAACTCGGGAAGAAGAAGTCACGAGGATCATCCCTCCACAGCAACATCAACATCGCTGTCTGAGGCATCCTCTAGACCCAGGAGATCGTGCTCCATAAGCCTCCGAGCCGCTCGAAACCCCATGCTAAAGCCCAAGGAATACGCAGCTTCACGCCCGTCCTCTACCAACAAATCAAACCCTGTCGCCATCTTCTCGGAGCGCGCTTCCAGCCCAGTGCAAGACTGCTCCACCTCAAAGTCATGAGAAGCTCTATACTCGACCATCGCAGTCACACAAACGACATCGACCTCCTCCTTATCAGAAATCAGCCGAGCGTTCTCTTCCCTCAGCCGCTCAATCTCTGCGAGAGTCACCTCCACGGAAGCCAACCTCCAGCAAAGAGCCTCGATCTTAGAATCAGTGATGCTCAACTTGGCCCTAAGAGACTCCGCCTCAGACTGAGAAGAGGACAACTGGGACTCGACACTGACCAGCAAAGACGTAACCACCTTCTTCTTCTTAGCACCCGCTAGTGACTCCTTGGACGCAGCCATCTTCGTCCGCATGGAAAGAAAATCGTCCTTCGTGGACACATAGGTGCCATTCTACGAGAGCGCGATGTTGCGTGCCTCATCAAGCTGGAAACACGGAAGGCAAATTATTCTCATGTACAACACAAAACCAAAGAGAAAAAACACCAGTATACCTTTTGAAGAAGCGCTTGGTAAGCAGAACACTCTCGGCTCTTCCTCATCCCTGCCTCTAACGGCGGCTTCGGGACCGCATGAGAGGCTGACACGATCGCATGACCCTCTGGTGCATCCTCAGTCTCCATGCGCGAAAAGTAAGAAACCAGTACGTCCGAACAATCATCAGTGACATCAAGAATGACCTCGGGGGCAGCTAAGGGCAATCCACTTTCTTTCGGATGCTGCGAAAAGTCCAGCTTCCTCTTCTTACTTCTCCCCAAGGCGCGACACAGATCCGCTCTATTTCCGTCAAGAGACCGTTAGAACTAGCCGCTTCTCAACGATAAACATACTGATCTTGAAAAGAACAACACCAAGTTCACGCGGATCCTTGAAGCCCAACAGTGGAGTAAATTCACGCTCTTTTCCCTTCAAGTGGAGGCAACGGTCAGAAGGATCATTCTAGGTCTCGAGAAGCTCCCATTGGTTCTTAAAGAACCCATACAACGTCATCGCCATGACAATGGTCAGTCTTGTACTTGAACGATAGCCACCTATTATTGTTCCATACATTGACTCGGTCATCCGGGCCAAGGCAACCGAGCACGCGCCAGCCCACACGCGCGAGCAGCCCCGCGGCGGATTGCGCACGCCCACGTGAGCCCTCGTGCGCGAATAGCCCCCACACGAGCCCTCGCCCGCGCTCACGCGCTCGCACACGGGCACCCCCCGTGCGCGACTTGCCATACGTCCAGGCAATCTCCCCCCGCTCCTCAATGCTCGTCACCCTCCACACTCGCCACCGCTTCTGTCATCCCCGCGCTAGCACCCCCTCCAGGAGGCGCTACCGTTGGCACTTTCTCCGGCTCACCCCGCTTCTCATTCCCGAGCAACAAAAAAGAGAGAAAATGATGCTGACCTTCTTCGAGGGAGACATAGTGACAACAAAAATCCGCTAACTCTAGAACCAAATTCCGCAGACTTGGAAATCTCTATGACGACGTAAGAGAAGAACAAAACAATCCTCTCTATTTTATACGCCTCAAGAGAGAAACCGTAATGGAAGGAGTCCAAATAGGCGAAAATATTTTGCCAAATTTTCATGTATCAAAACAGACAGTGAATAAACTTCAATCTTTGACAAGAATCCAGCAAAGTATGACAAGTGATCTTCTGACAGATTAAACATTATGGGAGACACTAGAAATTTCCGCGCTCATCGCTTCGCGGATCATGACTTGTGAAAATTTGGGGACATTTGATAGGGTCCCCATGAAATTTCCGAGCCTATCCGACCCAAGTACAAAAGAGTCCAACCAGACTAGTGATACGCGGAGAACCGCAAGCACCGTCCCCGCGCCTAAGCTCGCATGACTGCGCTCCGCGCAGACAGTACGCGTGCGACCTGCGCGCGCAGGAAGTACGTGCGCGACCTGCGCGCGCAGGAAGTACGTGCGCGACCTGCGCGCGCATGACCGACCTAGGTGGCTGCCACCTGCGCGGTCGCGCACAGCCTGCCTGTGCGGCCGCCAGGTTGCGCGCCCGCGTTGCCGCGCGCTGCGCAGGTGCCATGCCAGCGCACTGCCGGCGGGCCGCGCACCGACGGCGGCGAGCCCCCACCGCCCCTTCGCTACCGACCGCCTCCGACCACCGCCGCCTCCTCTGGACACCCTGCCCGGGCCGTCCAAACTGCCTGAGGGAAGGGGCACTTCCATCATTTTAGTTAATTTTGGTGATCCACGTGATCAAAATGAAGCAACGTCGTTTGCCAACACAAATCACTCTCCGAAGCAATTACCGACGCGCCCCTCCAGAAAACTATAAATAGGCCCCTCATGTCTTCATTTCAAGAAAAGCAACTCCAGAAGCAAGAGAGAGCTCCGAGGTTTTCCAGCGAGATCGTGGACTTATGTTGATTCTCCGTTCAGGAATTCGCTCTGCTCTTCTCCTTGCGCTACAGAATCTTCACGCCTCAAGTGGCGTCAGCCGTCTCCGCGAGAGCGCTCCCATCTAGGCTCCGCATCAACGAGAGCGCAATCTCCTGAATCCCCGTCGACTTAGATTTTCCAACTGGAACACTCCTATCAAGGTTCCGTGAGCTCGACGCCATCACAAGGCCGGAGCGCTTCCATCGAGGCTTCGATGACTTAACCATTTTCCCTCTTTTTTGTACTTGTAATGGAGTAGCGATCTGTCGCCCTCCGAGATCAAACCAATATCTGTAACACTTCAAGAAGCTAGTGGATTTTGCCTCAGCATAGTTCCAGTTACGTGATTTTCACTCTTTCCGTGTTTTTCACGTCAAAAATATCTCTTGTCTATTGCTACAATTTTCTTTAATTAATTGCGCGCCCGACTCGACTCAGAACTAAGACGATCCGATTCTCCAGACCAGGGAAAAGTCTCAAGCCATCTCCACTCCGAGTGATAATGCTCAATATATATCCAACACAAACGTCTTATATGATTTTTTGATTTTTTTTAAAGCTCAATAGGCCTGAATCTCCGCGCGATCATACTAATGTGTCGTGCGATTCCCTCCGAACGATCATAACAACCCTAAACCCATTAGGTTCACAACACTATCAGCGTGATACCTCCACCAACGGCGTGATCCAACAGCTATTTATTTACCTGCCTGGTAGCTCTAGGGAGAAGTAGCCCTTCTTCCCAACACTGGAAATCGTCGGATTATAACCGAGCCGCGGCGGTGCAAACGAACCTCCCCAATCCGCTCGCCGGCGGAGCGGGGCAATCGGGCGGCGGTGTTGCCGCTGGTATCGAGGGAATTACTGCTGTCGTGTGAGCTGGTTTGATCGCGGATGCAGCTGCGCCGGTGCTTGGACGGGAAGTTTCGTCATTATAGACCTCTGCGATGGATGATTCGCATCAGGTTTTATGGGTCGTGGAAGTTCCGCTGCTTTGAGGAGGTTTGGGGTTGCTGCGATGGTATGTTTATTGAGGATTTCATTACAAAAGGCTGTTTTTTCTGTATTAATTTTTAGTTTTGAGCCAATTTTTCAGAATTTACCTGTAGGAAATCAATTGATACTCTATCATTGAGCAAGTTTCATTCTGCATGCTTTTTTGAATAATCCCTTTCCTTTTCTATGGAATGATGCAGAATTGCAACCATATTTTAGCTGGGGTAAAGCCATATTAGCTTCCCTTAGAAATAGTGGCGGATCTAAGAGATTGGAAATTGGGGTGCACAATTTTTTTAAAATACAATTGCACATAAAATGTTCCAAATTAATTTTGGTGGTGCACATAGCTGAGTTTGGTCTGCGAATAGCCAAATTTGATCTGTGAATAACTAAATTTTGGTCTCAGTACAACAAAACACAAAAAATACCCTATGAATCCGCCCCTTGCTTAGAAAGTGCGGGTTTGGGGTAGTTGATTCTAAGGGAACTCAGATGGGAAGTACAAGAGAAACTTATTATACATGATTAAGGGCGGATCTACATGAAATCTAGTGTTGGCGGCTGCTCACGTTGGATTTTTTTTAAAAAAATCACCTAGGAAATTACATTAATTTTTTTTTTGAGCCTTTTACATATTATATATAATATCTATTCAAAAAATCTTCAATAAATTAGGATTGACACAGTAGTTCTTGACTTCATGTTAATTTCATTGAAATGGAGTGAAAGGTCTTTGTTTCAAATTCTCATGACACCAAAATGTATATATTTTTGCCTAAAATTGCTATTTTGGTAAAAGAAATCATTAAAATGTAGATATATTTTATATAGTTAGATATTTTGTACAAACAATTTCATTAAAAGTGTGTGTATATATATATATTCTATATTTAGACATTGTACAAAAAAAATTCATTTAAAATGTAGACATATTTTCTCTAAATTTAAACAAATTGTACAAAAAAACATTAAAAATAAAGAAACAATGTAAAAAAGTTGACATTACTATATCATAATATATATTTTCAACATTTGTTGATTAAAATTTTCAAATGTACTAGTACTCTGCCCACAAAAAAATATCATGTGTCTGCCATTGTACATGATCCAATAATCTCTTGTTAGAATTTCATCGAGAAAGTTCTCCTTTTTTACTAATAGTTCAAAGGTCCAGTGAATTATTCTCGGGTGTAGAAATCTGCAGGAGCGAAAATTAAAAAACTTTATTAGTTTTATCAAAATGTTCACACTTATAATACATGTATGATGTATGTGTACACAATACACACACATATATATATATATAGGAAGAGAGAGAGGAGAGGATTCTCAATCCTAAGATGTGAGACTAAACTATATTATAAGTGGACTCCTATTTGGGCCTCAACAATGAGCCTTTTTTTCATATTCTTCTTTAACACTCCCCCGCAAGCTGGAGCACACAAATCATAAGCACCAAGCTTGGACAAAAACTGATGATATAGCGGTCACAGTAAGGCTTTGGTGAGAATATCAGCAACTTGCTCGGTAGCAAGAACATGCTTTAATTCTAACTTCTTTAATTAGACCTTCTCCTGAATGAAGTGACAGTCAACTTTAATGTGTTTGGTTCGCTCATAGAATACGAGATTTTTGGCAATATGTATACCAGCTTGAATGTCACAAAATAACGTTGCTGGTGAGGAAAGTTTGATTCCTAAATCACCAAGGAGACTTTCTAGCCAGGTGAACTCAGACACAACAATCACCATCGCACGATACTCGGCCTCAGCAGATGAGCGAACAACAACATATTGTTTTTTGCTACACCATGTAATAAGATTTTCACCAAAGTACGTACAAAAACCAGTTGTGGAGCGACGATCATCATGTGAACACGCATTATCAGCATCAGAATATGCAATCAGAGATAGAGATGAGAATGATTTGTACACAAGCCCTTGTCTAGGAGCAGTCTTCAGGTACCTGAGGATGCGCTTGACGACCTGAAGATGAGAGGTTCGTGGAGTATGCATGAACCGACTAACAACTCCAACAACAAATGAGATATCAGGTCTTGTAATCCTTAGATATATCAGTTTTCCTACAAGACGTCGATAATATTTTGGATTTGTAAGTAGTGGATTAGAGTCAGATTCATGAGCACAAAGCTTGTGGTTGACATCCATAGGAGTGTTAGCAGGTTTACATCCTGAATAATCAGCATCCCGAAGAAGATCAAGACAGTACTTCCATTGTGATAGAACAAGACTATCAGGTCGTCTTGGTATCTCAAGTATAAGGAAGTACCAAAGATTTTCTAGATCTTTACTTTGAAAGACAGAGTTTAAGTGTTGATTAATTAGTTGTATCCTCGTAGAGTCATTACCAGTAATCAAAATATCATCAACATACACAAGGAGAATAACTGTGTTAGTTAGTTGATGACGGATAAAGAAAGAGAAATCAGTCGAGCTCCGCGTGAATCCAACTTCACGAACAACCTTACTAAACTTGTCAAACCAAGCTCGAGGAGACTGTTTGAGATCATAAATTGATTTTTTGAGATGACAAACACGAGACTCCCCCGTGGTCTCAAACCTGTGAGGTTGGTGCATATAAACAGTTTTGAGAAGGACCCCATTGAGAAAAACTTTTTTGATATTCAATTGATGTAAGGGTCATTGTCGATAAACAACTAAGGAGATCAGGACTCGAACGATATTCAACTTGGCAACTAGGGAGAATGTTTCATCATAGTTGAGGCCTTATTGTTGAGTGAATCCTCGAACCATAGGCCGAGCTTTTAGGCATTCAACTGTCCCGTCTCGAGCATGTTTGATTGCAAAGACCCACTTACCGCTAACACAAGTCTTACCTGGAGGAAGAGGGACAAGATCCCAAGTCTGGTTAGCCCAAAAGGGCTGTCATTTCCTCATCCATGGCCGCACGCCACCCCAGATTCTAGAGAGCCTCCTGTAAAGAGGTAGGTATAGAAATGGAAGATAGAGATGACTCGAATTTGAGGAGAGGCGGGGAGAAGCGATGTAAGGATACATAATTCGCCATGGGGTGCGTCGTAGAGGTTGTGCCGGATCAACAGGCCGCGAGATAGCATTGGTAGAGGGAAATTGCTGTAGTGCATCAAATTTAGGAGGACGGCGAGTGCACACACAAAGAGGTGGTTTGGGTTGTACTAGTGGTGAAGTTGGTGTGGGAAGAAGTGATGGAAGAGGAGATGTGACAGGAACGGTAAAACGAGGTCGAAAAGGAGATAAAATAAGAGCTAAAGGATATGAGTGAAATGGTTGGTACTCGAGAAATGTTACATCTGTTGAAACGATAGTTTACCCGCGACTCGAGAGTAACATACAACTTTTTTAAGTGTGAGAGTATCCAACAAACACCAATTTGGTAGCACGAGGAGCAAACTTGTCAGTAGACCGACCAAGATTATGGACATAACATGCACATCCAAAAACACAAGGTGTGAGGGTAAACGGAGGCTTTGAAGAAAAAAGAAGACTGAACAGAGTCGTAAAGTTGAGCATAGAAGAGGGCATGTGGTTTATGAGATAGCAGGTAGCAATAACATCGAAGTTTTAGTATAATGTGGGTACCTGCATTTGAAACACGAGTGACCGGATAACGTCAAGCAGGTGATGATTTTTTCGCTCGGTCACACAATTTTGTT
Organism: Platanthera guangdongensis; assembly: GCA_039583875.1. Lineage (NCBI taxonomy): Eukaryota > Viridiplantae > Streptophyta > Magnoliopsida > Asparagales > Orchidaceae > Platanthera > Platanthera guangdongensis. The sequence goes on along the minus strand of CM077154.1, from coordinate 127,743,698 downwards.
GAGAAGTATAAGCGCACGACGTTTGATGGAGAATCTCAAACTCGGCACACAGATTTGAGAATGTACGGTTGGTATATTCGCGTGCATTGTCTGTGCAAAAAATTTTAAGTTAGTGGAAAACTGAGTTCGAGTCTCAGTAATAAAGTCACAAAAGATGGAGGTAATTTCAGCATGATCGCGAAGCCAATATAACCAGGTGATGCACAAGTATTCATCAATAAAAGTAACAAAGTAACGATAACCATAAACACTAGTGGTTTTATACCGACCCCAAATATCAGAATGCACTAAAGATAAAAAAGCATCACTCTGAGTACAAGTATGATTAAAAAATTCACGATATTGTTTTCTAAAGATACAAGATTCACACGTAAACTCATGAAGGGAGACATCCAGATGAGCTTTCTGGAGAATCTGGAGGGGAGCATGTCTAAGACGCTGATGTCAATCAACAAAAAAGTCCGCAGAGAGAACAGTAGGTGGAACATCCAAGAGATAGAGCCCATTAGACAACCGCCCCTTGCCAATGATATTCTGCGTTTGTCGATCCTGCACAACAAAGGAGGAAGGTGACACAACGGTCAAGTTTTTTGGTGAGGCGGCTAATAGAAAGCATGTTAAAAGGAGATCCCAAAACATGAAGGATCGAGGATAAGGAGAGGGTTGGAGTGAGATGACATCAACAACGTCAGAAATCGGGGTGGTGTTGCCATTGACCATAATGATGAACTTGGAATAAGAAGATTGCAGGTACTGAGGTGTTTTCTGTGGAGTAATATGGTGTGTGACCCTCGAGTCCACAATCCAGTGGGAGCTGCGGGAGAGATAGGATATACCTTCATTGGAGATTGACGCAACAGATCCAGATGAGCAACTAATCACCCCTTGGTGATGTTGGAGTTGAGTTTGCAAAGCCTTGATGTCGTTACGGGTGGAGGGAGGATCAGTCGTAGTAGAAGCTGTGAGATGTGGAGGCAGACCATGCTTGCGATTGCAGGTGGCCTCAAGATGACCATGCCGACCACAATGAGTACATTTAAGAGGAGGTCTTCCAACACGTCCCCATCTCTGAGAAGTGGTGCGACCTCCTCGAGTCGAAGGACCATAATCCGAAGGAGTAGGAGGAGCAGATAGGGGCTGCTGGAGGAGGCCCAGACATAGATTCCCATGAGCATCTGGTGGTGGTGTAACCTTTAAGATCATAGAGCAAACATCTGACAAATAGAGAGTTGTAGATGAAAGAATTTGAGCTCAAACACTGCGAAGATGAGGTGGAACACCGACCATCATTATAATAATCTCAACTGCTTCTTTCTGGACTCGTTGTGCAACCAGATCCGTCGTGGAAGGCTGATGTTTTATCCATGCCTCAACAAGAGTCTTGGCTTTTGCAACAAAGGAGGTCAAGTCACTTATTGCCCTGGGTTCAAGTGTTTGAAGATCGGTGATGATGTCGAACAGGTGCTGGAGGCTATCCTTGCAAGAATAAATGGAGAGAAGTCCTCCCACATAACTTTGATCATCTCATGATACATGACCATCTGATATGACTCGGTGTCCATGGAATTGAGGATCCATGATTGGACACAGCCGTCATCACGAATCCACTCCTCCGTGGGTGTGGTAGGAGGTGCCCTTGTCAGATGATGAAAAAGACCTTTGATCTGCGAAACACGGAAAACTGAGTGCACCCACTCAACAAAGTTCTGCTTTCCACTGATAGAGATGGTGGTGATCTCAAGCTTATCACAAATTTCAGGAAGAGGAGCAGCAACACGAGCAGAAAGTGAGGAAGCAGCGGTCGAATCCATGAAACCAATAGTAGCAGCAAAGAGAGGGCGGGAAGACAGCAAAACAAGCCGCTGCGGCAAGGGAGCAGCTTCTACGGGTTCAAGGTGCGGCTAAGAAAGCAGGAAGAAGCCCGACTAAGAAAGCAGCAAGCGGCTAGCAGGTGCGACTGGCAAGTAGCAAGAAGCGCGTCCAAAGGAGTGGTGAAGTAGCAAGCAACAAGCGGCTAAGTAAGCGGCAAGAAGGGCAGCAAGAGGCGTGACTAGCGACAAAGGCTCGGTTTGCGGCTAGGCCAACTGCGACAAGTAAGCGGCGAGGATTCAACGACCTGAGATGCACGACCTGAGAAGCGCGGCTAAGAAGAGAGCAACAGCTAGACAAGTGGGAACTTGCGGTTAACAGATGTCTATCCGCCTAGAGCAAGGGAAAAGAGAAACCGCGACATGGAGAAGCTGCGGATAAGAAGCGGCGGCCTGGAGAGCTGCGGACTGAAGAGGTTGCGGCTGCGGACTGGAGAAGAGAAACTGCAGTCTGGAGAAGCTGCGGACAGGAGAAGAGCTGCAGCCTAAAGGAGAGCCTTGGCGGACTGGAGACCGGCGACAAGGCGAGCACTTTGCGCGGGCAGACATGCAACACCAAGAAGACCAACGGCCCAAGTCCACGCGAGCAGGGAAGCAAAATCGGAAGCCGCACAAACCGCGACAAGGGGAAGAAGTTGCGAAACACGACAAAGGTGCGACTCAGTAGTGACAGGGGACGAAATCTATAAAAGGGAGGAAGAAGAGACGGGGGGGGGGAAGCAAAAAAACAGGAGTCCTGCGGTTTGGCAAAACTAGAAGTGTTGTTAGAAGATTCTATTCGCTCAGGAAGCAAGGGAGAGCACGACGTAGAGATTGCGGATCATTGACTCTGATATCATGTAGAAATCTGCAGGAGAGAAAAATAAAAGAACTTTATTAATTTTCTCAAAATGTTCACACACACACACACACGAGTGTCCGACACTGTGCCCACACACACACACACGAGTGTCCGACAAATGTAAGATTATCCGGGGGGGGGGGTCACCGTGCCCCACGCGACATCTTTGCCCGTGCATCTTCGCACGGGCTATGCCCGTGCTCGATGCTCTCGGGCGGCCTTCGCCCGCCTTTGCGCGGGCTTCGCCCGCTTTTGCGCGGGCTTCGCCCGCCTTTGCGCGGGCTTCGCCCGTGCTCGTTGACTCTTAGCGGGTTTCGCCCAAATTCGAGCAGGCTGCGCCCACATTCGAGCGAGTTGCGCTCGCCTATGAGCAGGCTGCGCCCGCCTATGAACGGGATTCGTTTGCATCCGTACTTTTATTCAAAACATATACATATGAGTACTTAAAATGACCGTAAAAATATGATTTAATAATTCTGTTTTTTTATTTTATAAAACATTTCACATTTTTACCTAAAAACTTTAATTTATGTCTCCTCTTTTCCTCCCTCCTCTCTCTTTCTCTCTCTATCTCCCCCCATTCTTCCGTCCCCTCTCACCTTTATTGTTTTTTAATATTAATTACTTCCCCCCTCTCTCTTCTTTCTTTTTCTCTCTGTTCATCTTGTTGATCAGATTTGATCCAATAGTCTCAATCAAAAGTGTGGTGTGCTTCAAATATGTATATTTTTTTATAATATATAAGATATGAAGAGAGATGAGAGAGGATTCCCAATCTTAAGATGTGAGATTAAAGTAGATTACAAGTGGGCTCTTATTTGAGCCTCAACAATAGGCCTTTTTTCCATATTCTTCTTTAACACCCGGGATTAAAGTTCCTTCCTTTGGATACCGATCTCACCCGAAACTGTACATTGAACTTTACACAGCCCATAGTTTATTTGGAACATAACGCCAAATGATCCGGAATAAGAGAAAATTAAGAGGAACACCCATTAAAGCTGAAGCTAACTTGATCTCAAAGCGTATATCTTATCAGTAAGATGTGATTATGTCTACTAATGACAGTAACTCATGACCTTGTTGAAGGTGTACAGCACATAAGAGCACGAGGGCCTCCATGGGAGACTAAGGTGGACTCAAATAGCTTAATAACCTATAATGTCTATACAAAAGGCGCACATACCTTTCTAAATGATGTTTCTATGATACGATCATAGAGTTGAATCCGGCAAGGGGGAGGACCAATGGTGGTGAGGGAGAGGAAGGAGGGAATGAAAAGAAACACTAGGGAGCAATCTTAAATTTCATACATACAAGCATAATGAAAAAGAGTACAACATAGCCCCTTATAGGTGCAAGGTCCGTATAAAGAAAAGCGGTGCAAATAATAAAGGGTACACATAACAGATGCAAATAAGATAATTATGTCGGAGGCGCGTCTTTGGTCTCTCCTCCCTCAGATGGACCTGTCATCGTCTTCCTCCGCGTGTGGACTCGCCCCAGCATCTCGTCGGCGTGTGCATATCTCACCGGCATGCGCAACCGTAACAATGCTGCTGTTTGGAAAATATGCTTTGTCCCCAAGCATTAGTCGGAGGACTGAAGGTAAAAGTGATCCTGGGAAAGCCACGTGGATTCGAAGTCCAGACGGTAAGACCCAACCATAAGGATCTCCTGCGAGCCAGAGTCCTTCTGAAGGTGGTAGCGGCGATCAAGCAGCTTGACTGGGTAATACGACGCAAACTGTCGTCTTTCTTCTGGACCAGAAGAACCGGGCTAGAAAATAGGCTTGCACCATAATGGGTAAGCCCCCCCATCATCATCCCCTGCATCAGTGGCTGTAGCTCATCCTTCCGCCCATGATCAGAATAGAACAACTGCACCGAAGCTGTTGTGGTCCTAGGATGGAGAGAACTGACGCGGTCGGTCAGCCAGGCTGGTGGCAATCCTGTCGGAGGTTGGATGACGTTGAAGAGCGCAGTAGAAAGCTTTTGGTGGTCCGTCGGGGAAGGAAAAACACATCGGCCGGGCCCGAGAGGGCCCACAGCCCCGCGAAGAGGCAGACGTTGGCGAGCGCAGTAGAAAGCTTTGGTGGTCCGTTCGGGAAGGGAAAAGCACATCGGACGGGCCTGAGAGAGCCTACAACCCCGCGGAGAGGCCGACGTCTGTGGTCCGCTAGATCATTCAAAGGGATACGGGAGAGCAGAAGAGAGTGGAGTCACCGTCGAGGCACATGGCTGGCCCCCGTGGAGGAACTGCATGGTCATAGTTGCCCAATTGACGCGTATATCGTCGAGCGTGTAGAGCCAATCCACCTCCAAAATGACGTTGATGCCGCCTAGGGCGAATGCCTAGAAGTCCGCAGTCACGGAATAGGACCCCATGGAGATAGACATGGTAGTGTAATGCCCCTGAGTCAGTCACTGACGCCCATCGCTTAGGCGGACCGCAACATGCAGAGAGGGAACTGAGGGAATGCAGAGCTACTGCATCAAGCGCTCAGAGATGACGTTGTGGCTTGCGCTGTTGTCACAGCCCAGACCCGGCTCAAGGAGTCTTAATGGGACCCGACTGGTTCAACCGTGAGGGCTGCAGCCCAAGTGACCCTAACACATTTCTGGCTTGTTTATCAGCGCAGCGCGGTGTTGGCTTTTGGTCTCGACCCCGCAACCCTTGATAAGGAGCCTTAATATTACTCCTTATCACCAATTGAGCTGCATTTTTTGTCACACCCCAGACCCGGCTCGAGGAGTCTTAATGAGACCCGACTAGTTCAACCGTGAGGGCTGTGGCTCAAGTGACCCCAACACATTTCTGGGTTGTTTATCAGCGCAGCGCGGTGTTGGCGTTGGGTCTCGAACCCGCAACCCTTGATAAGGAGCCTTAACATCACTTCTCATCACCAACTGAGTTGCAGATATTAAGGATCCTTATCAAGGGTTGCGAGTTCGAGACCCAACGCCAACACCGTGCTGCGCTGATAAATAGACAAGAAATGCGTTGAGGTCACTTGGGTTGCAGCCCTCACGGTTGAACTAGTTGGGTCCCATTAAGACTCCTCGAGCTGGGCCTGGGCTGTGACAGCTGTTGTCCACCATGATGATGATCGGGCAATCCGACGTGACGGCTGTTGTCCACCATGATGATGATCGGGCGATCCGGCAGCATGCCAGAGAACTACATGGTCTGCTGGCCGGAGATCCCTCCCGTCAAGACACAAGATAACACCGGACGATGGAATGTAGCTGCGGTCAGATCGAGAGGTATGTCCCCCCGTTGAGAGCTCCAGGGCCTCAAAGTCGGCTAGGGTGACCTCAGAGTCGACGTCGTCGATGATGGCGTGGAACTCCTTCATGAATCACTCATGGTTGAGAGGATAGGGTTGGAGGCGCTCAAAACAGAGACCCTTCCTGCAAAGCTCATTGTAATCACTGTTCGAGAAGTGTTGATGGGCCAGTGGACGGCCTGACTAGTTTCCCCAAGGCGGCCACTGCGGTGGAGTCGTGGCTGGCGGTCACCAAGGCGGTCGAGCCTGGCGGTGGTCAGCTGTAGGAGCAGGTGTCCAGGGGAGAGGTTGGCTTCCACCATATGCGCCAAGTCCATGACATTGGAGACTGTGTGGGGGTGGTGCGTGCAGAGATGAGAGCGGATATATGGCAGTAGACCCTGCATGAAGAAGCATAGGTAATGATCGGATGGTAGACAGGGTACGTAGGAGACGACTTAGGGCAGGGAACCTCGTGGGGGTTGCAGAAGCCCGTCCGTGGTACACGAAAAGACGCTCGACTTTGGCATGGAGGGAGACGCATGTAGCCAGGATTTGTGCAGCTAGGTCAGAGAAATCTGGCCGAGGGTTGGTGGTCGGCGACAACAAGAACAGCGGCCCGGGAGCGGCGGATTGGGCGACGGCCATGGTTCCTAGGATGTAGGCTGAATGTGATGCCCACGATGTCCGTGGCGGAACACGGTCGGCACCGCGAAATAGAGGCCCGCGGCGGCGGCCTTCCTGCAGCAGAAACGGAAGGGGAAGCAGATCCGGCTTACAGAAGCCCTGCGGCACGGGCGAAGGACGGTCGATGCCTGGAGCGAAGCGGGGCCAGACGCCGAGAAGAGGATGACGCAAAACAGAGGCCCTGGGCGGCGGAAGATCCGGAGGGCTGCAGCGGCGGGGTTGGGGTGCAGCTGGATCAGCCGGTTGTTGGAGGAGGCTTTGTGGAAGATCGGGATGGATCGAGCGCAAAAAGGACGTCAGAGGCCGATCCGGTTGCTGGAGGGCAGGACGTGGCGGATCGGCGTTGGCGGCGTGATGCCAGAGGCGGATCGAGGTCGGGATGTCTGGCAAGGGTGAACCACGCGTCGTGCAGAACAGCGACAACGATCAGGCCGCTCGTCTTTCCTATGTCGTGCAGGATCGGGTGTTCTGTCGCGGAAACAGGGTTGTGTCTCATTGACGTGGGTCGGCGGGGTTCGGGTGTGATGCAAACTGAGGTGGCGGTGTAGTTTTGAAACATAATAAAAATGCGACCTTTTAGAATAAATGTGGCGCAAAGGTATTCTCAGGCTATTTTCTAACGAAATAAACGGTCAATGCGTCGCTCGCGAATGCAAGGCTACCCCACAAACGCATTAGCGTCACAAATCCCAATTCCACAAGCGCAAAAATTAATAGGTGGCATGCACGTGTAACAAAAATAACTTTAATCAGGAGATATGATTAGTTAGGGCAAGCTCATCATAATTACTATTCATTTAAATAACATAAGCACGAAATAACTAGTGGTTGAGAGCGAGGAGGTCAAGAGGTATACACTCGGTAGGAGTGGCAGCCGCTGACGGGTTCCCCGAAAGGTCGTGGCTAACTGGAGGAGGTGTGGTTGTGCCCTAGGAGAGCTCAAGCAGCAGAAACGGTGGTTGGCGGAGCTTCACTGATGATCACCTAGAAACAGAAAGGGCCTGGCGGCGGTATCAAGCACTAGGGAAACGGAAATGTCCGGCCTGGAGAAGAGGCAAGCCCGCATGATTGCTGAATCTACCGGAGGAAGATGCTGGTGGGTCGCCGGAATCCTAGAAAGGTTCTGCGATGACGTCGGAGGTAGAGGAGCTCTCCCCAGTCGGTGGCGGTGCTGGATGGTGAGGGAGCGTTGGATCCCGTCGGAACCGCCGGGGAAACTGCAAAAGAGATCGTCGGAGGCTGTAGGAGAGGTCGACGGGGGCTTGGTGAGGATCTGGAGTCGGCGGCGCAAGCAGGCGAGCAGGAAACTGGCAGTATCAGGCTTCCGTCGAGCAGGAACAGTGATCGAGGCTGGCGGCGCTGGGGAAAAAATCGAATGAAACCGAACAATTCATTCAATTCATTCCCAACCCGGTTCTTTAGGAGGAATGAGTGGGGTTTTATAGGAGGGATTAGGGTTTGAATTTCTAAGCTATCGGCATCCACAATAATAAGTAATAACATAGGACTTGAGGGTTGGCAGCCCTAAATGGAAATTTCAAAGTGGGGTGGGCTAGCGACATAGGGGACGCTACAAAAGTAAAATAACTAATTAAATTTGTTTGCCCTAATTAATCTACCTCCTAAAATACTGGATCTATGCATTTAGGGTCACGTTGGCCGGTCACACCAACGAGCCAAACAAAATTTGCGCGAACAATGTGCGCGATACATAATACACCAAAGCGCAAAAAAACATGCGCGATACAACTCGACACGACACAAAAATCCAAAAATGCCCAAAAGTGTGCGCTACAAAAGTAAGAAAACATGTGCTATAATAATAATAACGACGCGACGCAGGTTGCATCAATTCTCCCGGGGTTGAAAGAACTCGACCCCGACGAGACTCGATGTAACCTGCAAGTAGAAAGTCCAACCGTCATCCCAAAAACTCGCAATTCATTAATCAAAATTTAATGCCAAATATTTAAATAAACAATAATTATTAAGGTTGTCAGGATCGCGATTCAGATCATAGGATCTTACGATTCTACGATCCAAATTTTGGAAACCGATCCTTATTTTGTAAAGCGATCATCGATCCGACCGTACTATCAGATCCGATCCTACCTCAAAACGATTTTATCTAGGATCTTGATCCTGACAACCTTAGTAATTATTAGAGCTTTCAGAGGATGACAAAGGCGGTGTGTGGGGAGAACATGTGGCAGTAGGGAGAATAAGAAGCAAGTGGAATCAGCCCGTGGAATCAATAACTCATGACGCAACATACTCTCGTCCGATAGACACCTACGAACGTCTGCTAGACCCGGATCGAATATCGTCCTAATTTTGCCCGATGAAATTCCACTCGAGTCATAAAATTTTAAATAGATCCCAAATTTAGCGTGTAAAATTTTCCATAAAAATCCCTTGAAACGGGTGTCCCGATGAGGAGTGAAATATCTAAGTATCGTTTCGACTCCCTCAAGACTACTAAACCTAGAAGTGTTAGGATTTAAACGGTAGTGATGTGGTGACTCAACGTGTGCGCTTAAAACCAAAGGGAAATGTCGTGAACAAAAGGTGTGCTCGCCAAAAATAAAATCAATAGAGGGTGGTGATTCGAGGGCCACAGATGTGGGACCACCAAATACAATGCCTGTGGGCTCAAGGGTTTGTGGCGGTAATGTGCTAAGAAGGTCAGAACATAAGACGAACGAGTCTATGTCACCCAAGATAAGGGCCTCATCACTAACCAACTCCTTTGGGAGAAGAGAAAGCGATGATGTGTCATTTGAGGTGAGTGACACGTCCCTAATAACTCCTCCCTGGAGCGGGGCCACATGAAACAACTCGATGACTGAAAGATGTGATTCAGTGGGGGCAAGTGGGCACATCATGTCAATCGGGAGGAAGGAATGAGGAGGAGAGAACTCATCTTCCTGGAGCAGGGGCTCCGGAAGAACATCCTCAATCGAAGGGGGTGCTAAAGCAGAGACAATTGGAGACACGACTTCAGTCGGGGTAGTAAAAATAGGAAGAAGCTCTTTTTCCTGGAGCAGGGGCTCAGGAAGAACCTCCTCGACTGAAGGGAGTGTTGTAGTGGAGATACGTAGAGTAACGACATCAGTCGGGGTGATAAAGATAGGAGGAAATTTTTCTTCCTAGAGCAGGGGCTCCGAAAGAATCTCCTCGACTGAAGTGAGCGTCACAGTGGGGGTGGGTGGAGCTAAAGTGCTCGTTGTGAAAGACTAACAAAACACCTCATCTCGGGTTTCACTATGTGATATGAAGTGGGAGGGTATGCAGGAGCAGCATAATACGCGCGCGTTGTCACCTCCAGGTTGTGAACAGAGGTGCACAACCCACGCAGATTCTATCGGACGTCAGCAGTGACACACCCAACATCTTTCTTCGAAGCTTTAATGCGCGCATCTAAATTACTCATCATTTTTTAAACAAAAATGTCTAAACTTAGAAATTTGAAAACGACCGGCGCTCAGCTATCCGACGATAGGATTGAGATATCCCAGGTCTCCACGGTTCATTCAATTCATTCCCAGCCCGGTTCTTTAGGAGGAATGAGAGGGGTTTTATAGGAGGGATTAGGGTTTGGATTTCTTAGCTATTGGCAGCCACAATGATAAGTAATAACATAAGAATTGAGGGTTGGTTTTGGCTAAGTAAATGGAAATTTCAAAGTGGGGAGGGCTAGCGACATAGGGGACGCTACAAAAATAAAATAACTAATTAAATTTTCTTGCTCTAATTAACCTACCTCCTAAAATACCGGACCTATGCATTTAGGGTCACATTGACTAGTCACACCAACGAGTCAAACAAAATTTGCGCGAACAATGTGCGCGATACAAAATACACCCAAGCGTAAAAAATATGCACGATACAACTCAACGCGATACAAAAATCCAAAAATGCGCAAAAGCGTGCGCTACAAAAGTAAGAAAATAGGTGCGATAATAATAATAATAACGACGCGACGCGGGTTGCATCAGGGTGATGTGCGGGTCAGTGGAACAGGAAGATAGATTTCTGAATTTCTTAGGCAAACTCGAGCACCGACGGCGAGAGCGGGCGGTGCGGCAAGTCGGACCAATTGATACGATCACGGAAAAATTCAAGAAGGAATCCGACAAGGGGAAGGGCCGACGCGGGTGAGCAATAATGAAGGAGGACGAAAGGAGAATAAATTAGGGAGCAACCCTAGAAACCTTCATACATTCCGAGATAAAGATTACAAGGTCCGTCGGCACTCTTATAATGGGGAGGAACGAATATAAAAGGAAATACTGAAATTAGAAAATATTGGAAATTAAGAAATACTGAAATCAGGAAATACTGGAAATACTAAAAATGCATCAACAAACATAGCAACCTATTTATTATTAAATATCCCCCGCGGTCTCGGTGGGCCCTTGTGATATATGCGCCCGACGCGTGTAGACTTGTTATGGTGGCTCGTCGTTGTGTAGTTCCGTAACATTTGGACTCGTGACACTTTGTCTCAAATGTTTTGGTAACATTATATCCAAGTTGGGTGGATGGATATCACAAGTCCAATTTGAGGGGGAGTGTTATGTTTTGGTGTTATATTTATTTTATGACTCTGTGCTTGTAACTCCTATATATAGAGGAGTGTCTGCTTATTTTAATAATACAATGTCATTTTCTCCCGTGCTAACATGGATGAAGTTCCTTAGGTGAGGTCGAGCGTTCACAAACGACAATTCATAACCACTGCGTTCATAACTGCCACCGCTGTGTCAAACAGAGCCATAATCATTTTCAATTTCCTCATTTTCTTTTTTGTGTATTGTTGGAAAAGCCCACTTAAACTAGGCCCATTTGTATAGCATTTATTGTTTTTATCTCCTCTCTTTAGTCCCACATTGTGTATAGGACTTTTCTCTCTCTTTCTCTCATCTATATATATGTACTCATTCTTTGTATTTGTACCAAGTGGACATATATACAAGGTTGGCTTTCTCCATTTCAACATGGTATCAGAGCCAGGTTCCGGACTCCTGCGGACTCCCTTTCCTGTCCGCCCTGCGGCCTGCGATCTCTGCGGCCTGCGTGTGTGTGTCCGCAACTTCTAGTCGCATCACTCCTGCGGCCTCCCTTGTCCAGACCGCTTCCTCTCCTCCCGTGGAACCACTTCTCTTCCCTCCTCTTCCTTCCTCCTCTGGCCCCCTCTTTATAGCCATCCTGTGGGGTCCACTGCTTCCCCTAGTCCGCTGCGGCCTCTCCTTGTCCGACGCGACCTCGGCGACCACGATCCCTCGGTCTCCTTCTGTCCGTTGCGAACTCAGTATTCGCCTCCTCTTCTTGGTCTCCTTCGTCCGCTGTAAGCGCAGCGGCCTCCTTCTGTCCGCACTTCTCCCCTGCTTGCGGCTGCTCTCCTTCCTCTTCAGGCGGCCAAGTTCTTTTCCCTGTCCGCCGCGGGCTCACCTCTCTGCGTCCTTTCAGTCTTGCGGACTGGTCCAGCCCGCTGCGGTCGCTCTCTTGCTTCCCCGGCTTGTCCTCTCTTCTCAGCTCGCTCCAGTCCGCCGCGGTCTGATCCAGCCCGCCGCGATCTGATCCAGTCCGCCTCGGCCTCTTCAATCCGCCGCGGCCTCTCTTGGCCCGCTCCTTGATGAGCGTCTGTGCTCACCGCGGCCTCCTCCAGTCCGCCGCTGCCTCCTCCAGTCCGCCGCGGTCTCCTCCAGCTCGCCGCGACCTCCCCAGCTCGCCGCGACCTCATCCAGTCCGCTGTCTTTCCGCTTCCTCTAGCTGCCGCCTCCAGTCCGCCGCGGTCTCCTCCAGCTCGCCGCGGCCTCCTCCAGCTCGCCGCGGCCTCCTCCAGCTCGCCGCGACCTCATCCAGGTCGCCCCCATGTCTACATCTGCGGACTCAGTCGGCACGGCAGTTCCTCCTCCTGAACGCCCGGCCTCTCTCCAGGAAGTCCGCGACGAGCTTCGGATCACTACAATTTCGCTCACTGGCAAGAAGAACTTTGTGGAATGGGCACACTCGGTTCGCCGTGTCCTTTAGTCAAAGGGGTTCCTCCATCACTTGACTCAGACCGTTATCGGTATCCCTACTGAGGAATGGTTACGCAATGATGAGCGTGTGCAGACTTGGCTTCTCAACTCTCTTGATGGCGAATCTTATCGCCTGACCATGTATCATGAGACGGCCAAAGGCATGTGGGACGAGCTCCACACCCTCTACTCTGGCAAGGATAGTCTCCACCATCTATATGATATCATCACTGCTCTCCAGGCTCTTGATAGCAGTGGCGCAACCGACCTGACATCCTTTGTTGCTCAGGCCCGGTCTCTGGTTGAGGCTTGGATCCACCATCAGCCTCCCACTTTAGATCTCGCTGCTCAACGTACCCAAAAGGAAGCTGTGGGTATCGCCATGATGATGGCCCGGGTACCACCTCATCTTCACAGTGTCCGGGCTCACATCCTCTCCTCTACCGTTACACCATCTTTTTCCGATGTGTGCTCAATGCTTCTCAAAGTCTCCCCGCCTCCGGATGTTCCCGGACTTCCTTCTCCGGCCCTTGTTCAACAGGCACCAGCTCCCTTATTGCCTCTTCCCCTTTCTGCCCGTGGTGGCCGCTCTGACTCTCGCGGCCGGGGTCGAGGTGGCCGGTCTAGGCCTAAGTGCTCGTTCTGCGGTAAATATGGCCATCTTGAGGCCACCTGCTATCGCAAACATGGCCGACCTCCTCGTCCGCAAGCCTCTGCTGCTACTACCGACTCTGCCTCCTCTCGTACTGATCTCGACGAGGTTCGTCTTCAGCTCCAGCATCTTCATGGCTTGCTCAGCCGTCCACCTGCCTCGGTTGCCTCTGCTGCCTCTATCTCCAATGAAGGTATCGCCTGCCTATCCTCTGGCACGCGCTGTGTAACACCTCCCCTGTAATGGACGTATAATATGGGTCCGGCCGGGGCCCCACAACATACGAACGCCACAGCTTTAGTATTAAAAGTTGATATAGCTACCCAAACTCAAAACACTTGCACAACACAGCGGAAAACCAAGCACAACTAGAAGTTATCCACTAACCCAAAAGAGTAAACAAATGGCCCTAAGGCCTTACATCAAATGTCCAAAACGTAAACAGTACAATCAAACATGAATGTGCTCAGCACTTCTAGTCTACCTCGGCATGCAAGCCAGACAAAATAGCCTCAAACATACATCATCAAAAAGTAGTGCTACAAAAGAGAAAACACTTCATGGGCTTAGGCCTTTTTGGCCGGCGTGCTAGCTCCTGCGTGCGATCCTTGCCCTGTAAAAATTATTAGTAACGTGGGTCAGCAAAGACTGACCTCAAACTGTGTAACAACACATCTCCTCCCGGCCGCCCCTAACGGACCCCGGGGAACCCTCCAACCTGCAAGTCAGCACTTCATATGCAATATAAATTTCTATAAATAGAAAAACATTAAAACAGACTTGGATGTCTCAATCAACAAACATGTTCTCTACTGGTTGAGCATATAAAGAAAGGGCCTACTATGCAACATGAATGCAACACCCGGGCTTCACCCAAGGTACCCTACACCGTATGCATCTAGCACAACATCACATCAGTTGGGTACTCACATTTCCCCAATTGGCATAAAGCCTCAATCATTGAGGGAGACACAACTCCCTCACACGGCGCACAGGCCGCCACATGGAATTCTTGCCAAGGCCCCACCCGCTCGTGGGCTTAGCCCCGGGCTTGCCTGCAAGCTCTGACGTCTCATGTCAGGATTCCAACAACCACAGACTGACCGATTCTAAGAAGCCTTGCTGGACCCCACCCGCTCATGGCCTCTTTGCCCGGGCTTGCCCCAAGCTTGGCATTCTCGTCAGTCTCACAGAAGGGGACTAGTCTCGCCGGGACACTCTCCACACATGACGCACATGTCACGGGATAGCCAGCCGACCACGGAGACATAGCCACGCCTTGGCACAACACAACCAAGACTAAACACATCGCAATCCCTCTTTGTACCGCAGCGTTCCCGCGCACCAAGGAAAACATCTCCAACTCGTGCGGAGCTAACCTTGTCCACCAAGGAAACCATCTCCATTCTCATACGGAGCTAACCTTGTCAAGGAAACCATCTACCACCACGAGGAGCTAACCTTGTCCGGGTTCGACTACATGTACTCTTTTCAAGCAAACAGGACAATCACCACCACAACACAAACGGCATCTTGCCGCAACGGAAATCTCTACGAATCCCTAGTTCGTATGCAACATCACCGAGTCGGACTAACGGTCGCGACTACGACTTCACCCACCGTGCCTAATCCACTAGCGAAGCGGATCTCTAATGCAAAGATATGCCGGGGACGGACTCAATCGACCCGGAAGTTCCTCTTGAAACTTGGCAAGCCAAAACCCCTCTCATTTGAGAGTTTGGTGCCCAAAAATTAGAGAAAAGAAAACTAGATGATGCTAAAACGTGCATCCTAAAGACCGAGAGGAGAGATGTCGTTACCTTCCGACTCCTCTTCCTTGCCATGGCAAAATAGCCGGATGGAACACTTCGCAATGCTCCAAGCTTCACGGATCCGGACTCGGCTCGCGATTCGGAGCTCCGAAACCCTTCCTACAGCCCAAGAGTTCTTCTTCTTCCTCCTTGCTCTAGTTTCTCTCAAGAACTAAGAAAGAGAGGACTTGGAAAAAAAAGTGAGGATCTGCAACCCTAACTTCGGACTTAAATCCCCAGGAGATGGCCTGAACCGCTAGATCCCAAAACCAGAAAAAGAATGGCTGCGATTCGCCTGGAAAACAGAAGACCTGGGCCGAACACGGCCTGGCACACGCCCGTGTCCAGGGCCGTGTGCCTCATTCGCCGTCTCAAATCGACGCGCCTGGAATCAGACACGGGCATTCGACACGCCCGTGTTCAATCCGACACGCCCGTGTCCCCAGCGACACGGCCGTGTGGCCTGCCGTATGTCTCCAACGACACGACCCCAACACCAACCCGAGAGGTGACACGGCCTGGGACACGCCCGTGTCCCAAGCCGTGTGCCAAGTCTCGACACCCGTCGACAGGCTTTGTGTCGACACCGCGGAAAAACGTCGAGCGAAGATCGTCGACCAGGCGGGACACGCCCTGTGACACGCCCGTGTCACAGGCCGTGTGCCCCAGTCTCGACACATTGTCGAGCGAAAGTGTCGACACTTGGGCCGAGTGTCGACACGGCCTCGACACGCCCTACGACACGCCCGTGTCGCAGGCCGTGTGCCCCACTCTCGACACTCTGTCGAGCACAAAGTGTCGACACTTGGGCCGAGTGTCGACACGGCCTCGACACGCCCTGCGACACGCCCGTGTCGCAGGCCGTGTGCCCCACTCTCGACACTCTGTCGAGCGAAAGTGTCGACACTTGGACCGAGTGTCGACACGGCCTCGACACGCCCTGCGACACGCCCGTGTCGCAGGCCGTGTGCCCCACTCTCGACACTGTCGAGCGAAAGTGTCGACACTTGGACCGAGTGTCGACACGGCCTCGACACGCCCTACGACACGCCCGTGTCGCAGGCCGTGTGCCTCCTTCCAGAAATCCAAAAATTTTCCAGAACTGCAGACTGACCCTGAAGCAAAAACTGGGGTGTTACAACTCTCCCCCACTTAACAGAATTTCGTCCCGAAATTTTCAAAACGAAAGGGTACAAAACTTAAATTGTACCTGACAAAAAATAGTTCTGGATAGTCTTCTAGCATGGCCTGTTCTCGCTCCCACGAGAACTCCTCACGACCGCAGTTGTCCCAACGAACTTTCACGAGCTTGACTTCTTTATTCCGCAACTGCCGAGTCTCCGAATCTTCTATAGCGATTGGAAGGACTCGCGTCCTCAAGTCTTCGTCAATCGGCACCGATGCCGGCTCCATCACCACGCTAGCCTCCACCAAGGCTTTCCTCAACACGGAGACGTGGAAGACGTCATGTAATCCACTCAAATCTGCGGACAATGCCAGACGATAGGCTGCTTCTCCTACCCGCTCAACAATTTCAAAAGGCCCCAAAAACCTCGGACTCAACTTCTTGAGTCGGCGAATCCGCGAGATGCCTTTGAACGGCTTGACCTTCAGATAAACCCAATCACCAACTGCAAATTCTAACTTCCGGTGACGAGCATTAAAATATTTCGCTTGCCTGTCTTGTGCCACCTTCATACGCTCTTGGATGGTCCGTACCATCTCACAAGCGTCAACTACCGCATCCTTTCCCAAAAGTTTGGTGTCTCCCGCCTCTGCCCAAGACATTGGCGTTCGACACCGCCTCCCATACAAAGCTTCGTAAGGCGCCATCTTTATACTAGCTTGAAAACTGTTGTTGTACGCAAATTCTACCATGAAGAGGTGATCCTCCCACCTCTTGCCAAAATCAAGAACGCACATCCTCAACATGTCCTCCATAGTACGGTTCGTTCTCTCCGTTTGCCCATCAGTTTGAGGATGGAACGCCGTACTAAACCTTAGCTTCGTGCCCAAGCTTTTCTGTACCAATCTCCAGTCCTTGGACGTAAACCGTCCATCTCGATCACTGACTATGCTCTTAGGAATTCCGTGCAGTCGCACAATGTTGCGAACATACAACTTCACCAGCTTCTCCACGCTGTCCTCTTTCCGATTTGGGATGAAGTGAGCCACCTTGGTTAGGCGATACACGATCACCCAAATAGCATCATTCCCATGCTGCGATCTAGGCAACCCATGCACGAAGTCCATGGAGATGTCCTCAAATTTCCATTCAGGAATTGGAAGGGGCTTCAGGAACCCGCCCGGTTTCTGACATTCGGCCTTCACCAAGGCACATGTTTGGCAACGACTCACATACAGAGCTACATCTCGCTTCAACCCCGGCCACCAAAAGGATTTCTTCATATCCAAGTACATCTTTGTACTGCCCGGGTGAATGGAGTACTTTGAGAAGTGGGCCTCAAACATCAACTCCTCACGGAGATTGCCAAACTGCGGTACACAAACCCTTCCGCCCTTCCTCAGAATCCCATCAATCATCTCCCAGGTGCTGCTCTCGCCCGTTTGAGTCTCCAACACAAAAGGTTGAAACTCCACATCTAATCGAGTCGCTTCCCGAATACGATCGGACAAGTCGTTTTGCACTTCAATCCAGTTTAACCGAGCCACGCTAGACTCGCCTCTCGCAACACATTCCACTCCAAGGGACTCCCATTCCCGTACCAACCGCTCATCATGAGCTTCGATCCAATTTCCTAGCCCCGAGTACTTTCTACTCAACGCATCCGCCACCACATTGGCTTTACCCGGCGTATACTGGATCGCCACTTCGTAGTCTCCAAGAAACTCAACCCATCTGCGTTGCCGCATATTCAAGTCCTTTTGATCCAAGAGATACTTCAGGCTTTTATGGTCCGTGAAGATCTCCACTCTTGCGCCATAAACATAATGCCGCCAAATTTTCAGCGCGAAGATTACCGCCGCCAACTGCAAGTCATGGACGGGGTAATTCCTCTCATGAGGTTTCAGCTGTCTAGACCCAAAAGCTATCACCTTGCCATGCTGCACTAACACGCAACCCAAACCGCATCCCGATGCGTCACTGAAAATTTGAAATCCATCGGTCCCTTGCGGTAAACTCAAGATCGGAGCCATCATAAGCCTCTCCTTTAGGGCCTCAAATGCTTGACCGCACTCTTGGGTCCACACAAATTTATGGTCTTTGCGAGTGAGAGAGGTGAGGGGTAGAGCTATCTTCGAGAAATTCTCCACGAATCTCCTATAATACCCGGCTAGTCCAAGAAAACTTCGGACTTCCGCCACGGTCCTTAACACCGGCCAATCTCTGATGGCCTCCACCTTCGCTGGATCCACTGCCACCCCATCACCACTAATCACGTGGCCCAAAAATGCCACCTTCTCCAACCAAAACTCGCATTTGGAGAATTTTGCATACAACTCATTCTCCCTCAACACTTGCAAAACTATTCTCAAGTGGGTCTCATGCTCCACTTCCGATTTGGAATACACCAAAATGTCATCAATGAAAACAACCACAAAAGAATCCAAGTATTCCCGGAATACCCGATTCATCAGATCCATGAACACCGATGGTGCGTTCGTCAATCCGAACGGCATCACTGTAAACTCAAAGTGTCCATACCTTGTACCAAAGGCAGTTTTGGGTATGTCCTCATCTCGAATTCGTAGCTGATAGTAGCCTGACTTCAAGTCCAACTTCGAATATACCATTGACCCCACCAATTGGTCAAACAAATCGTCTATCCGAGGAATCGGATACTTATTCTTGACGGTCAACTTATTGAGCTCTCGGTAGTCTATGCACAGGCGCATGCTACCGTCTTTCTTCTTTACAAACAACACCGGTGCGCTCCACGGTGAAGAACTGGGTCGAATATACCCTTGCTCCAACAGTTCCTGTAACTGTACCTTAAGTTCCGCCAACTCCTTTGGTGCCATCCTAAATGGAGGACGTGACACCGGTCTAGCCTCCGGCACTAACTCGATCGAGAAGTCGATCTCCCGCCGAGGAGGCGCTCCAGGAAGTTCATCCGGAAAACACATCCTCGAACTCTGCCACCACAGGCACTTCCTCAATAGACAGTTGGGAGAGACGAACCTCCAATAACGCTACAAGCGCTACACCACCCTGGTTAACCGCCCGCACCAACTGCATGGCCGAAATCAGGGAACAGGCCACTCCACAAAGGCCCTCAAATTTGACTTCTGTTTGCCCTTTACTCCTTAAGGTCACCACCTTAGAAAGGCAATCAATACTGGCGCGCTGCTCTGCAAGCCAGTCCATGCCCAAAATGACATCGAACTCCACTAATGGTAACACTGCCGCTTCCAGAGCGAAGACAACTCCGTCAAGCTCCCAACAAATGCGCCCTTTAGCCCCGGTGGTCATAGATGACCCATTGGGCATGCGCACTTTCAGCTCTGCTCCCGACGAGAAAGACTCAACTCCTATTCTCCGGATGAAGCTCTCCGCAAGAAAGGAGTGCGATGCTCCCGTATCAAACAATACCCTAGCGGGGTATCCGGAAACTAACACGAAGCCTACAACATAGACATTACACAAAAGTCTAAAAGGATGAAGCACAAAATTTAAACTCAAATTCTCTTCATACCTGTCACCACATCAGTTTGGCGGATCGCTTCTTGTTGTCCAAGGTTATAAGCCCTTGGTTGCACTGGTTGGAACCGAGAAGCGCTCGACTCCGCCATCTTTCCTTTTTCTGCAGCACTGGGGCCCGAGCGCACAGACTGCTCCTGCTTTGACTTTTGCCCCGCTCCCCCTTGCTGACAAGTACGGGCTATGTGCCCAACCTTCCCGCAGTTGTAGCACGTCGGCGGTCCCCTAGAGTGGGAACCCCCAGGCGTCCAATTGCTCCTCTCACCAGATCTGGGAGTGTGAGGCTTCTTCCTCCACCTACTCCCATCAGATTTTCCTTGAGATTGGGAAGGCTTCCCTTCCCCGCTCTTGGGAGTAAAACCCTTACGGCGCTGGGTTCGCTCCAGATCATTCTCCAAACTCCTGGCGGCTTCAACTAGCTCATTAAATCCCGCCCTCTTCATGGAGATGAGGGGTTGTCTCAGATTTTCCCTCAACCCTTGGTAGAAGAGGTTATCCCTCTCTACATCATCCGCCATTGTCGTTCCCGCATAACGACCCAAACGGGTGAACTCTTGCACGTACTCATCCACTGTCTTGTCTCGCTGCATTAGATGCAGAAACTGCCTCTGCAGGGCCAACCGAGTTGAAACTGGGATATACCTCTTAAGAAAAGCGTCCCCGAACTCTTCCACTGACGGGGTGCGTCCCGGAAACTGGCGGCCGCTATGGCTCACCCACCACAACTTGGCGTCTCCTTCCAACATGAACGCCGCATACTCAGCTTTCTTTTCCTCTGGCGTCTCTGCCGCCCTTAACAGTTCTTGAATGCGAACCCACCAGTCCTCCGCATCCGTTGGCGTTCCAACACCCTTGAAAGACGGGGGATGGAAACTCAGGAAATATTTCATGTGTCGGTCTCCATGTCCGACAACTACCCTCTCCGCCAAAGGCTCCACTCGCCTGGCTTCTGCTCCTGGCACGGCCGTTGCCGTATCTGGTGTGGCAGGGACTGCCACCTGAGCTGCTGCTGCAGCTTGAGCTGCCACCATCGCTTCTGCAAGCATGCGGCAGAAGTCGGCCGGGTCTACACCCGTGCCCAAAAGACCTGGAGCAGTAGCACTGCTCGCTGAGAGATCATCCCTTGCTCTTGAAGTGCCCGCCTCGTTGCTTGCACTCTTCAGGAAGACAAGAAATAAGTGATTAGTCTCCAATCTCAAGACTAAAACATAAGGACACTCATGGTCCCGCGTTACTCTTATGTGGATAACTTCTCTACGCACTGACCTTGAATCAAACCTCGCTCTGATACCAAATTGTAACACCTCCCCTGTAAGCGCAGCGGCCTCCTTCTGTCCGCACTTCTCCCCTGCTTGCGGCTGCTCTCCTTCCTCTTCAGGCGGCCAAGTTCTTTTCCCTGTCCGCCGCGGGCTCACCTCTCTGCGTCCTTTCAGTCTTGCGGACTGGTCCAGCCCGCTGCGGTCGCTCTCTTGCTTCCCCGGCTTGTCCTCTCTTCTCAGCTCGCTCCAGTCCGCCGCGGTCTGATCCAGCCCGCCGCGATCTGATCCAGTCCGCCTCGGCCTCTTCAATCCGCCGCGGCCTCTCTTGGCCCGCTCCTTGATGAGCGTCTGTGCTCACCGCGGCCTCCTCCAGTCCTCCGCGGTCTCCTCCAGCTCGCCGCGACCTCCCCAGCTCGCCGCGACCTCATCCAGTCCGCTGTCTTTCCGCTTCCTCTAGCTGCCGCCTCCAGTCCGCCGCGGTCTCCTCCAGCTCGCCGCGGCCTCCTCCAGCTCGCCGCGGCCTCCTCCAGCTCGCCGCGACCTCATCCAGGTCGCCCCCATGTCTACATCTGCGGACTCAGTCGGCACGGCAGTTCCTCCTCCTGAACGCCCGGCCTCTCTCCAGGAAGTCCGCGACGAGCTTCGGATCACTACAATTTCGCTCACTGGCAAGAAGAACTTTGTGGAATGGGCACACTCGGTTCGCCGTGTTCTTCAGTCAAAGGGGTTCCTCCATCACTTGACTCAGACCGTTATCGGTATCCCTACTGAGGAATGGTTACGCAATGATGAGCGTGTGCAGACTTGGCTTCTCAACTCTCTTGATGGCGAATCTTATCGCCTGACCATGTATCATGAGACGGCCAAAGGCATGTGGGACGAGCTCCACACCCTCTACTCTGGCAAGGATAGTCTCCACCATCTATATGATATCATCACTGCTCTCCAGGCCCTTGATAGCAGTGGCGCAACCGACCTGACATCCTTTGTTGCTCAGGCCCGGTCTCTGGTTGAGGCTTGGATCCACCATCAGCCTCCCACTTTAGATCTCGCTGCTCAACGTACCCAAAAGGAAGCTGTGGGTATCGCCATGATGATGGCCCGGGTACCACCTCATCTTCACAGTGTCCGGGCTCACATCCTCTCCTCTACCGTTACACCATCTTTTTCCGATGTGTGCTCAATGCTTCTCAAAGTCTCCCCGCCTCCGGATGTTCCCGGACTTCCTTCTCCGGCCCTTGTTCAACAGGCACCAGCTCCCTTATTGCCTCTTCCCCTTTCTGCCCGTGGTGGCCGCTCTGACTCTCGCGGCCGGGGTCGAGGTGGCCGGTCTAGGCCTAAGTGCTCGTTCTGCGGTAAATATGGCCATCTTGAGGCCACCTGCTATCGCAAACATGGCCGACCTCCTCGTCCGCAAGCCTCTGCTGCTACTACCGACTCTGCCTCCTCTCGTACTGATCTCGACGAGGTTCGTCTTCAGCTCCAGCATCTTCATGGCTTGCTCAGCCGTCCACCTGCCTCGGTTGCCTTTATCTCCAATGAAGGTATCGCCTGCCTATCCTCTGGCACGCGCTGGATCCTTGATTCTGGTGCCACTCATCATATCACCTCCGTTAGGCCACCTCAGTACTTGTCTTCACCTCACCCGAAGTACATTACTGTCGCTAATGGGGCATCGGTTCCAGTCTCTGGATGTGCTGATATTTCTCTCACCTCTTCTCTCCTCCTGCGCTCGGCTCTACATGTTCCGGGCTCTCCTTTCAATTTACTCTCTGTTGGTCGCCTTACTACTGATTCTAATTACTCCGTGACATTTACTTCTTCTTCTTTTCTCATACAGGATCAGCAGACGCGGACTATCATTGGTAGAGGACGGCTGCAGAATGGGCTCTATCTTCTTGACGAACCTCCCACTGTCCTCGCATCTATCTCCTCTTCGGATTGGCATCGCCGTCTGGGACATGCTCCTCTTCCAGTCCTCCGGAAGGCTCTTCCTGATGTTACTCTCCCTGCTTTTCGCTGCGACACATGTATTTTGGGCAAACAGCCCCGTTCATCGTTTCCTACTCATTGTACTCGGAGCTCCGCTCCTTTTATTTTAGTACACTCCGATATATGGGGTCCGTACAAATTTACTAGTATTTCTGGCTATCGGTATTTTCTTACTTTTATTGATGATTACTCTCGCATGACGTGGTTATATCTCCTTCGGGATCGCTCTGAACTTCCCCGCGTATTCCGGGCTTTCATACTTGAGACTCGCACTCAGTTCTCTGCGCCTATTTGCACTATTCGTACTGACAATGCGCGGGAGTACACCAGCCATACCTTTGCCACTCTCTGCTCTGAGTTCGGCATTCTTCACCAAAACTCGTGTCCGTACACTCCACAACAGAATGGTGTCGCCGAGCGCAAGAATCGTCACCTTCTTGATGTCGCTCGCTCACTTATGCTTCAAATGCAGGTTCCCAAACCATACTGGAACTACGCGCTCTCCACGGCTTGCTTCCTCATCAACCGTCTCCCGTCTTCCGTCCTCCAGTATGCTACTCCCTTCAGCCTCCTCTTTCCCACAACTCCGCCTTTTCCCGTTCCTCCCCGGGTGTTTGGGTGTACCTGCTACGTTCACCACCTCAGTCCCTCCACAGACAAATTGGACCCTCGTGCCACCAAGCATATCTTTGTGGGGTACTCGCGCACTCAGAAGGGTTATGTCTGTTATTCGCCTGCTACCCGCAAGGTTACTGTCTCGGCTGACGTGACTTTTCGTGAAGATATTTCATTCTTCCCTGCTCTCGATGTCGCTCTGAGTCCATCTCCCGTCGTTCGTCCTGTCATTCCTGCTCCTCACTCCTCATCCTCTCTGCCTTCCCTACCTCCTGCACGTCCACCACCCCCGGTTATCCGGGTCTACTCTCGTCGCTCTCCTCATCCCGTAGCCCCTCTGCAGTCGGCTTCGCTCTCTGGTGCTCTGCTCCCTGCTGCTCCGGCTCCCGTCTCTACCGCTCATCCAATGGCGAATTACGTCTCTCTACATCGCCTCTCTCCCTCTCTTCTTCACTTTGCCACCTCATTATCCTCTGTTTCGGTCCCTAACTCTTTGCAGGAGGCGCTTCACCATCCTGGCTGGCGGGCTGCCATGGACGAAGAAATGACGGCCCTCTGGGCCAACCAGACCTGGGTCTTGGTTCCCTTACCTCCCGGTCAGCACCCTGTTGGGTGTAAATGGGTGTTCGTCATCAAGCATGCTCCGGATGGCACTATTGCCCGACTGAAGGCCCGTCTTGTGGCCCGTGGCTACACACAACAGGAGGGCCTCGACTATGAGGAAACCTTCTCTCCGGTGGCCAAGCTCAACACTGTCCGCGTTCTTCTCTCCGTCGCGGTGCACCGCCACTGGCCCCTTCATCAGCTCGACATCAAGAACGCCTTTTTAAATGGTGACCTTCAGGAAACCGTCTACATGCGCCAACCGCCCGGGTTTGAGACCACGGGGGAGTCTCGGGTATGTCTTCTCAAAAAGTCAATTTATGGTCTCAAACAGTCCCCTCGGGCGTGGTTTGACAAGTTTAGCAAGGTGGTTCGGGACATGTGGTTCACTCGGAGTTCTGCAGATTTCTCCTTTTTTACCCGACACCGGGCCACTGGCACCGTCCTTCTGTTGGTTTATGTTGATGACATCCTTCTCACTGGGGATGACTCAAAGGGAATTCAAGACGTCAAACAACATCTGAGCACTGTTTTTCAAACTAAAGACCTGGGGAAACTTCGCTACTTCCTGGGTCTCGAGATCGCCCGGCGGCCGGATGGGTTGGTGCTCTCCCAACGAAAGTACTGTCTCGATCTTCTCAAAGATGCTGGTCAGTCTGGTTGCAAGCCAGCTTGTACCCCGATGGAGGCAAATCACAAACTATGCGCTCATGCTTCGGATGACGATTTGCTGCTTCCGAACCCGGAATACTATCGACGCCTTGTGGGAAAGTTGATCTATCTAACAGTCACGAGGCCGGATATATCGTTTGCAGTTGGGGTTGTCAGTCGGTTCATGCATGCCCCCCGGGCTTCTCATCTTCAAGCGGTTGAACGGATTCTTCGATACCTTAAGGGAGCTCCGGGTCAAGGTCTGGTTTACAAAACCTCTGACTCTGCTCCTGCATTGGTTGCCTATTCTGATGCCGACTATGCGGGTTCCCTGGACGATCGAAGGTCAACTAGTGGGTTTTGTACTTATTTTGGTGGTCATCTTATTACGTGGAAGAGTAAGAAACAAGCTGTGGTAGCTCGTTCCTCTGCAGAAGCTGAATATCGATCGATGGCCTCGGTTGTCTCAGAACTCACATGACTTGAAAGTCTCCTTACTGACCTAGGAGTAAAACTCCCCTCCTCTGCTGTTCTATTTTGTGATAGTCAAGCCGCCATACACATCGCAAAGAATCCGGTGTTTCATGAGCGCACAAAACATATCGAGGTTGACTGTCACTTTGTTCGTGAGAAGGTTCAATTGAAGAAACTTGAATTGAAGCATGTTCCAGGAACTGATCAAGTCGCCGACATCCTCACAAAGGCCTTATCAAGCACCCTGTTCTACCAGTGTTTGTCCAAGCTGGGTGCATATGACCTATACGCTCCAGCTTGCGGGGGAGTGTTGGAAAAGCCCACTTAAACTAGGCCCATTTGTATAGCATTTATTGTTTTTCTCTCCTCTCTTTAGTCCCACATTGTGTATAGGACTTTTCTCTCTCTTTCTCTCATCTATATATATGTACTCATTCTTTGTATTTGTACCAAGTGGACATATATACAAGGTTGGCTTTCTCCATTTCAACATGTATCATATATTTATTTTTGCAAGTTACTATTTTGAATCTCTTATTTGGCTCTTCTTTGATCAAGCAAGGTCTTATTGTTTTCATCTGTCATATTTTTAATTCACTCATTGATTTTCAGGGTCGATTCTCTCTCCTCCATCTCAAAGGGCATCCACAACTCTTGCTTCTCATTCTCTAGCTGGCAAACTCAGTATGTGCTCTTTCAAGATCCTTGTCAACGCTCGCGTACCTCTTCTCAGTTTCTGCAGAACGTGTAACCAATATCAGGTTCTCCTTCAGTCATGTAAAAACTCGTCAAGTTGCAAACTTGATACATTATCCAGACAGTCTTTTTTAAAGGAGACCATTGTGGCATTTGTTTTATTCTCGTTACATTTTAACCTCCATCTCACTGATTTCACCACCTAATCATTCCTCTTCAATGACAGATTGAAATTATTCTTTCATTCTCTTCCTCTCTTCTTCTCGCCTACATTTCATCCTCGTGGTGGAACCCTTCCGCGGACCCTCGCTGCGCGGGGATACCTTTGTGCACTGGGCTGCCCTATTCTCTTCCTATTTTCTTCCCGCTTCATATGTTTGACCTTTGAAACCATCAACAAGATGAACTTTTGAGATAGTTTTTATTTCATGGATTGAAACTTTTGCCCAAATATATCAATTCTGACGCTCCACATCAACATCACTCCGTTTCAAACCTCTCTCTAGTTAAGACTAGCAGCTGCATTTCCACCATTGTGCTCAACAGTAAGTTCTTCCTTGCCAGAGCTTAGTAATGCAGTGTACGGCATTGAAAGCAAGGTCCTATGATGTCACACTTGATGCCTTCAACGATGCAACGTTCGACAATGATAGTATCGAGCTCCGAACATAACTGGTTGATCAGTTCACGACGCTCCACTTTCTCCTTCACGAGTATTTAGAGTTTGAGGTGCTGGACTGAGCCTTCCATCAAGAATCTACTTGCCGGCAGTTGATCTCCTTCAACCGCTGCAACAGCTGAGGGAGTAACCTTTTTCTTCTTGTCCATTAGAGAGAAACACGATTCATTTTTGGAAGTCAGTTACCCGCGAGTGAACTCTCGATAGAAGGCTAAATACAGCATCTCAAATCATAAATATCCTTCTCGTGAATTAGACAGTGGAACACCGGGAGCAAATCAATCAGCTCGGCTCGGGCTCGATGCCATTATTGACGATCGTTGCGTCACCGAGGGCATTGATCGTGACATCATCAAAATTGTTCTCTCCTCCCACCTCGCTTCTATCGCTGCATGTTGCATTGTCGAGATTTGGCAGGCGGAGAGAGAGATCTTGCCACTGAGCTCAATGCAGTGCAAAGGGGGTTGCTTGTTGTATCTAGATAAAAGGATGGGATTGAGAGGGATCTGAAATGTCTTATAAAAAATTGATATTTTAGTTATTGATCTAGATGAGATGGTGTTGCAATTAACCTATTTGGGTGAAAGTTTTGGGGTCCATAGAACAAATATTGGCTCAGAAGTCCACCTCCTTGATATTTTCAGAGGTTGAGCATATGGAACTGGAAGAAGAGCAAAGTTGGGAAGAAATAATGCAATATGTTGTTAAATAGAAGAATGATTTGATGTTGAAAAAGGGAAAGGAGGCGAAGATTGAGTTTTTGAATACTGAGAATAAAACAAATGCTCCGAAGGTCTCTGCTTTGAAAGAAGGCTGGTGCTACCTGAAGGAAATAAGAGGCCAACTGGCATATAAAGTTTGTGACTTGAATAATTCTTTGAATAATCTGAAGGAGAACTCAACCTTGGCTGCAGGTTCTGAAAAACCTGAGAAGAGGCATGTGCACGCTGAGAAAGATCTTGAAAAAACACCATTTGATTTTGATCCACTAAAGAAGAAAACGTTAGAATTGGGGATTTCTTTTGGGAAAAAGGAGGGAGAAATGACTTTACAAATCAATGAGTTAAAAAAAATATCATAAAGATGTGTTAATAAGGACTTTTTAAAGAGAAGTATCTGATTCACAGAATCACAGCAGAAGAGCAACAAGAGAGAATATTATTGGATGATGAGATAACCTGGGCTCCAACTCATACATATACATAGTGGTGAAAATGTACCCATATGACCAAATTACCCTTATCGGGTATTACACAGATACGGTAAAAAAACATGCGACCTAATATGACTTGATAATATAATATAACATAACGTCAATTCTCCCCCTCAACTTGGACGGAAGATGTCAATCATCGCTAGCTTGTGTGCATCAATAGGGAACATATCACAATTCAGGCCTTTGGTGAAGACACCAGCTAGTCGGTCTTTAGAATGAACAAATGGAGTGACTACGTTCCATTTGACCAAGTGGTCTTTGATGTAGTGTCGACTGACTTCAACGTGATTTGTCCTATCATGTTGTACGAAGTTTTGAGTTATACTAATGACAATCTTAATATCACAATATTAGGAGATGAGCATACGCTTAGGAAATCTCAAATCATGTAACATAGACTGTAGCCACAATCCTTCACAAAGACCATATGACATTTCTATATACTCAACTTTTGTGTTAGATCCGGCCACTACAATCTGAGTACAAATCCACTTACGGAAGATATCGTGCAGTCACTCAGCGTTGGCCCCCGTGACTGCTATTGTGTGTACGACGGACTACTATACTTTCAACACAAAGTTTGCATAGCAGATATTCTTCGAGAGGCTCACTTCACAAGATATTCCATTCATCCATTGATTACCAAGATGTACATGGACGGTTGACCTCAAACACATATTTCGGTTGCCAGGGATGAAGAAGGATGCTACAAAGGTCTCTTCATTTGGATCCTATCCAGGTGAATTCCTAAGTTCCTCTGAGTTTTAGATCTAGATCTTTAGGACCTTCCTTCCTTGGCTCCAACCGTCAGAGCAAAGTCGAGCTCGTCTCCACACCACTCCTCCCTGACATGATACGATGGAATCTAGCTGCATGGGGAGAGTGTACGTCACTGGGTGGTTCCTTTTAAACCACTAGGTGTCATAGTTGTCAAGGCGCGCGCCTAGGCGCGCCTGAGGCGCCGGGCGCACCAGGCGCAGCTCGCCGCGCCTCAGCACAGCTGAGGCGGGCGATGTGCCCCAGGCGCGCCTAGGCGCGCGCCTTACAGGCTCCCAGGCGCGCCAAAGGCGCGCCCGGGCCTTTCAAGGTATTTTTTTTTAAAAAACATTTTTGATATGAGCAAAAACATGATCTTAGACGCACCCGAGGCTCCCCCTAGGCACACAATTCGCTGAAATTGGGCGCCCAATTCGCTGAAATTGGGCGCCCAATTCGCTGAAATTGGGCGCCCAATTCGCTGAAATTGGGCGCCCAATTCGCTGAAATTGGGCGCCCAATTCGCTGAAATTGGGCGCCCAATTCGCTGAAATTGAGCGCCCAATTCGCTGAAATTGCGCGAATTGGGCGCCCAATTCGCTGAAATTGCGCGAATTGGGCGCCCAATTCGCTGAAATTGCGCGAATTGGGCGCCCAATTCCCTGAAATTCCGCGAATTGGGCGCCCAATTCCCTGAAATTCCGCGAATTGGGCGCCCAATTCCCTGAAATTCCGCGAATTGGGCGCCCAATTCCCTGAAATTCCGCGAATTTGCTCAATTTCAGCGAATTGGGCGCCCAATTTGCTCAATTTCAGCGAATTGGGCTCCCAATTCGCACAATTTCAGCGAATTGGTCGCCCAATTCGCTCAATTTCAGCGAATTGGGCGCCCAATTCGCTCAATTTCCTTTTTCCTCCATTTTTGCGCCTCACGTGCCTCAGGAGCGCGCCTGCGCCTTGCGCCTAGGCTCCAGAGGCCCTTTGCGCCTCGGTGCGCCTTGCGCCTTTGATAACTTAGCTAGGTGTACTTGAAAGCTCTACCATTGCCGGAACATGAGTTTCGAACAACGGCGATAATTATCATTTTCGGTTTTGGATTTTTCTAGCCGTTCCGGTGATCCCCAGCCTAAAAAATACTGCCCACTGATACGTGCATTTCATATTGTGTTTTCACCCTGTATTATGCATGAAATTCGTTGCTATTTGTACGGTTTTCTGTGTGATTCGATGCATGATTCCTCCATATAAATTTGCATGGATTCTGGATATTTGTGTTGTGTATTGCAGGTGTGGACTAGTTTCCTTGTTGTAGTGAAGTTTTGTGTAAATTTCTTCGCGCACACCCATGCGCCCTTATGCTCACGCATGTCTGTGCGCTATTCAATTATTCTGATTGTCTGCACTATTTCCCTGCAACAGAATTGGTGTGTGTTTCTTCATGCATGTGCGCGCTCACTGTGTTGGTCGGGTGCGCGTTCAATGAATTAATTTGTCCAAAAATGCAGTGATTTGTAGATGCACGCGTTTTATTCGGGCACGCACATGCAGATATTGTTCATCCACGTGCACAACTATTTCTTCTTTTCCCGCTTCCGTACAATTTTTCCTTCACGCATGACTGTGCGGCCATATGTGCGCACACGCTATTTCCTGAGCTTATAAATGCATATTTTAGAGTTTTCTTGAGATCATCATCATTCTTGCCGCCGTTTTCTCTTCTCCAGTAGGTCTCCCAACCCCATCCAAGGTGAAACTCTCCCTTATAAGCCATTTGATGCTCCTTTGAAGGAATTTTATAGTAAAAAGATGCCACTAGAAGATCAGGTGTTTGAGCCGTGGTGTTTGGAATAATTATGAAGAGAAGACGGGCATTAGGAGGTTGGTGACAGCTCCTCCGGGACCCCAGATGGTAGCCAACAATGTTGTGAAGATCGAGATCTTAACTAAAATCGGGAGGCATCTTTAAGATCGTAAAACGTAAGATCGACATGGATCGCAAAATCGTATTTTAATAAAAATTAAATCAAAAGCATGAGAAATATGTATTAATCTACATACCATCAAATAAAAATATAATATTCCATACCATACCAAATTACCAATGATACCATCACATCAAAATATTAATATAAAAGACAGATTCATAGTCGCATACTTGCATACCATACCATCACATTAAAATATTATATTCCAAAAAGTCAATAGTGTCCAGATTTTTTTGTCCAAATTTTCACACAAATCTGGACATAGTTTTTGTCCAGATTTTCACACAAATCTGAATAGAAATTTTGTCCAGATTAGTGTGAAATCTGGACATAAACCTAATGATATTAGCATTAGACATAATAGTATAAACTATAAACCCAATGAAGACACAATAGTATAACTGTATAAGGCTATAAGCATTAGAGTATACAGAGGAAGATGGAAGAAGAAGACCTGTTGCGGTATTGCCTGTTGCAAAGAAGGTGGAAGAAGAAGACCTGCTGCGGTATTACCTGCTGCGGTATTGCCTGCTGTGAAATTTGGACAAAGAGGAATCAGGAAATCAGAAATCACAAAGAAGAAATAGGGATTGGCTGCTGCGGATGCTGGGAAGAAATAGGTCAGAAATAAGGATCTGAAATAGGGATCAGAAATAAGGATCAGAACTAGGGATCTGAACTAGGGATCTGAACTAGGGAAGAAGAAGAAGAAGACCTAGCTGCGGGAGAGACGGGATCGGGGCTCTGCGGGAGCAACTGCTGCGGGAGCACGAGATCGAAAATGATCGAAAATGATGCGCGGATTGGGAAGAAATAGGGATGCGCGGGATCAAAAATGATCGTAGGATCGCATGATCCTATTATCTTAAACGCCAATCCTGGCGTTTCTGCAGGAAACCCGATCCAGCATAACTCGTGACTCGTTTTCCCCGTAAAACTCGTAAGATCGTCCGATCTTACGATCAAAATCTAGATCTTAACAACGTTGGTAGCCAAGACTGTTTTAGAAGACGGAGAACCTATCCGCGCTTCTCCTTCTACGACCAAGGATGAGTCTCTTTGCTAAACTCCTCTTCTTCCTTTATTCTCCTTTCTTATTGATGGTTAAGCTCGTTTTTACATTCTATTGGTTGATAATCATGTCTTTTTATGTATACTTTTATATGTAATTGGATATTGAATTCAATCATACATTTTAATATTGGAAGTTGGATTTCACCTTGTGACTTTGTGAATTGGATTGCTTGTAATTTAGATTTGTGATGTTGGTAATTAGGATTGTAGTTGTAGTAAAGTACCAAATTTTTGATTAGCTTACATAGCTCAAGGTTTAGGGCGTCATAATATCTTCACCCACGCTCCATGTGATTTGATTCTCAGAGGGAATCCTCTGTTTTATATTACTTAGACTAGTGTACTACCAACATTATTTCGTCCGGATAACGACCGTCTGTGGTTTAGCGGTCATGTTTTTGGCGCCACTGTTGGGGAGTGTGGTGGACTTAGACAGAAGGTCTTGGAAAGATTTTACCTAGGTTTGCCTAAGAGTTTTATTTTATTTGCAATTCCAATTTCTTTTATTTTCTATTTTCATTCACCTGCAGTCTCGCACATTTTTCATTTCTGCTTGTGTAGAAACTCAAATATATTGTATGTTTTGAATCCATTTTCACACTACCATTGGTGAATTTGATCCATGTCGAGGGTGTGGAGCGTTTAGACACTATAGTCATGATTGTCCTATTAGGAATTGTAGTTTGAATTCGTTTGACTCTTCCTATGGGGAATCAATTTGACTCTTCCTATGGGGAATCAATTTTATATGGTTCCTCATACAGAGAGTTCACAAATTATAACTATGCATCTCCATTTCAGGCAATACCCTCTCCGGTTGGTTTAACTTCTTTGAAGCCTACGTCAATCAGGAGGAAGTGTTTGTTTTGTCATGCTCTAGATCACGTATTGAAGGATCACCCTAAATTTAATGCAGCAATGGAAGATGATGATGGACATAATATCATATCTCTGTCATCCGACGCTTATTGTCCCGCTCCTTCATATGCTAATGAGCTATATTTAGTGCCTTCATGCCTTGTTGGGAGTGTTGCATATCTCTCTATTAGCATTGACACTGATCTAGAAAATGACTTGGATGTGCACATTCCTTCTTTTGCACTTTATTACTTTCTTCGGATTTACACTTGAGGATATTTTAGAAAATATCTCTGAATCCATTCATATTATTCCTCCTGTTTTTGTTGATTCTTCTACACTTGTATATACTAATCCTGCTGCCATTGTTGTTTCTTTACAGGAGGAGCTTGATGAGATAGGTGTGGTATGAGTTGTACTGAGGTGGATGCAATCCTTAGTGAGGAGATTCGTATCTCCACACGGGAGGTGGAAGTTCAAATCATCCCCAATGCACCATCCAACTCTTTCGCCGTCTGTGTGGAGGAGCAATGTGCCGATAGTGGTCAGTGTGATGATCCTGATGGGAGTGATTTCGGGATCACTCCTGTGAGTATTTTTTCTTCTATTTTTATTTCAGATTTTATTCTTGAATCCTCTGCATTGCTTTCTCCTCTATAAGATAATGTCGTGCACGATCCATTTACTTGTGATCATGTTGTTGGCGTTGCTTTGCAGGATACGCAAACAAGAGCAATGAAGATAACCCTATTTTCTTTTCTGACTATGAGTGTCAGGAGCTCCTTTGATTTCTCCTCTACCTGCCTACCTTCATACGAGAGACCACTTCTGCAGCGGAGGAGACTATGATGGTGTTGGTACTACTCATCGACCCGCAAATTAAAGAGAATTCATGTACACTTCCATTTTGCTAGTCTTATTAGTTACAATTTAGAAAAATCAAATAAGTCATGTTGAGAGACAATAAGCCCAGTAGTTATCTTTCTTTTCCGCACTTTAAGATAGTCAATTTTCAGTTGTTAAATGTTTGTTTATTTCCAATAATTTCATCATGCTGCCATATTTGTGGTCCCCATCTCATTTCATTATATTTACATGTGCCTCTTGCTGGTTCGTCATCATTGCATTTCAGAGCTAAAAAAAATTTCACGCATGCCTATGTGTTGTAATGAGCATGTGCGTGTACCTTGCACAGTTCACATACCCTCATTACTTGCATACGCGCGTGCGCCCAACGAGTGTATTTAGGGCACACGACCCTCCCCATTTCATCGCAAATCTTCTCGTACGTGCTTCCCTTCTCCTCACGACGACCTTCCTTTGATGTTAAGTGGTAATCGGCATTTGGCTCTAACGAACCCTCTCCAGTGGAGCTTTCAACGACAATTTTCTTCCTCTCCTTCGCGCGGCTCAACATTTTTGAGTGCTCCCCTTTCTCTTGTTTATCCTAGGTGATCTTCTTGATTCATCTCTCTCATTTTCTACCTCCCATTTTTGCTTTGTTTGGTAAAAAAAATTCTCAAAAGAAAAAGGAGGCAGTTTTTAAGAAGCGGAAGCAAGTGGAGGGAACCTCTTCGAGGAATGAAGAGGAAGATAGAGCATCAATGCTAACATTTGACCAATCTGCTAGGGTTGAGCGCTACTCGAACCTTTGTTCCAAAGAATTCTTGAACTTCTGATTAATTGATTGGAATGTTCTTCGTATTCTTGGAATTGAGGAGCGCGTAGATGCTCTTATTTGTCATAACGGTTGGAGGCAATTGTTAAGTATTTTTGACTCCGACTACTCTGAATTGGCTTTAGAATTCCTAACGTCATTGAGCGTAGCCCAGCTGTGTCGGAACAATCCCACCACCAAACCATATCCTTCTGTATATTGGGAGTTCCATACACATTGAGTTTAGCTCAATTCTCCATCCACCTTGGGGTATGCACTAGTGAATTTGTGAATACTAAACTTTTTTAGAGCTGCAAGAAGGCTTTCCTCGGGATCTTCCATACCAGACCTATTGGTTGCAGATTACCGATGAGAGCGTTCCTAATGAATCTCGTCGTGTGAAGGCAACTCTCGCCTTCTGTGCCCTGAGCTTCGTTACATGCATCATGTCGTAAGCCACATTATTGTTACACACGACCTAAACACTCATTGTTAACCCAAATTCTGCGATGACAGAGGAGAGCATCCATTGGACGCGAACAGAGTCACCAAGCAATTGGCTTCAGAGTCTGCCGACCTCTCAGGCGGGCACTCCAGAGGTCTCGCGGACATCCCCGGGAGCATGCAGTGTTCGGCGAGGACAAGTAGCAAGCGGCCTTCAGGTGACCTCTCAGAATACGGTACGGAAGCTCCAGCTGGGAGTGCGCGCGGACGATTCAGCCAAGTCCGCGCGAACTCCCTCACTTCAGATCCGACTTAGGCAGTGCTGCGCGGTTTCATGCGGTCTCTTCTTTAGTCTCGGCCGCCCGACTCTTCTTGTACCTCGTGCGGCTGCGCATTTAATGTCGCGGTTTATAAGGCATTAAATGCTCGTCGGTCCGTGAACCGTCCACACAGACTACCCTCTAGTATAAAAGGTGGACCAGGGGTGCTTGGAGGGGACACAGATTTAGCCCAGAACCTGCCACGTTGTAGGTGCAGACACTAAATTCTGCTATTTTCTCTCAATCATTGTTCGCACACATACTCCACGAGTGGTCGCACCACATTGTAATACTTTCTTGAGATTAATAAAGAGAGGCCCGTCGCAAGAGAGACATTTGTCGCGGCGGGTCCAGTCTGGTATTCTCCACTGCTAGTGGCACTTTCCTTCTCCCTTTGATCCCACTGTCCGTGGTGCCCGCCATGGGTATATTAACCGGCTAACTGTGGTCTGAGTTTTTCTCCGACCAGTCCCCCATAAGAGTGGTTTGCGTGCGGAAGAGCTAGGTGACAAATTTTTCACCAACAGTTCGAACACGCTACCTTCCGATATTCAGTTAGTCGGCGGATTCACTCCATGATAGGTGGACAGACAGCCCGTTAGTCGGGCCGAGTTCGAGCGACTTTTCGATCTAGTCAATGAGTTGGTGACAAACCGAAGGGGAGTACAGGACGTCGATCATCAGAGAGAGCCCGCGACACCTGCGAATCCGCCCCAAGGCCAGGTGGACGCCAAGCGTGTTCGCCGCCGACTATTCTAAGAGGACACCCGACCCAGAAGGGTGCTTGATTTCGATGATCAAGCACCAGTAGAGGTGTTCTCTCTGTTTTCCCCCGACATCACCGGGGAAACCGCTCCCAATGGTTTCCGAGAGCCCCGTCTTCCTCGTTTCACGGGGAAGGAGGACCCGTCCTCTCACTTGCAGGCTTTCGACGTCATCGTGTCTTTGCAGCCCCTCTCTAAGGCCCTGCGCTGCAAACTCTTTTTCACCACTTTTGACGGAAAGGCGAGGGAGTGGTTTCACATCCTTCTTCCAGGTACGGTCACCTCCATCAGAGAGTTGAGGACATATTTCTTATAGAGGTTCTCCACCTTGAAACGGCGAAGGGAGGATGCCGATGCACCCTTCCAAATCCAGCAGCGGGCAAAGGAAACAATGGGGCAATATGTTGATTGATTTCAATGTTTGATCATGGAGGTCCAAGATGTGGACCCTCAAGTTTACCGAGTTGCGTTCACCAACGGACTCCGCCCAGGGCTCTTTAAGTTTATGATCTGTGAAAGGAAACCCAAAACCTATGTAGAGCTCATTGAAAGGGCCAATCAGTCCATTGAGGGAGAGTACACCAACGAGGACTTCGTTGCAAGTCTTTCAGAGTTAGGGGGGAAACGCCCCCACAGTTCTTCCAATCGCCCTTCGGGGCCACCGCAAAAAATAACTTCATTTGTCAAGAGTCTCGCCTCCCGCATCAAAGGGGGTGCAATCCTCGTCACCAAGGACCCCAAGTCTTTCGATAAATGAGGTCGGGGTACCCTCAATAGCTGAAAAAAGAGAATGATCGGCCACCATTGTTACTAGGAGCCTCCCCAGAGCAGTGGGAGAGT
Organism: Platanthera guangdongensis; assembly: GCA_039583875.1. Lineage (NCBI taxonomy): Eukaryota > Viridiplantae > Streptophyta > Magnoliopsida > Asparagales > Orchidaceae > Platanthera > Platanthera guangdongensis. The sequence goes on along the minus strand of CM077154.1, from coordinate 127,706,999 downwards.
GATGTGCAAGAGTACACCGCCATCGGGATGCTGATGGAAGAAGTTTTAGAAGTTCTTCAGCAACAACCCGACTTCCGGCCCCTGAGGCCTATGAAGGGAGGAGTCGGGAAAAAAATCCCAACCTCTACTGCAAGTTCCACCGTGACGTGGGACACGACATAGAGAATTGCCGGGTCCTTCGCAACTTAGTGGAAAAGTTGTTGAAAGAGGGAAAGATAGAGCACTTGCTGACAGAAAGGCAGTCAGGAAGAGTTGGAAAAGACCCCCCCCCCCCCCCCGTCGCGGAAGGGGGAGGAAAAAGTCAGGGAGGGGTCGACACGCTGGGGAGTATTAACAACATCCACGGTGGGGCCGGAGTAGAATCCTCTCGCAAGGGGAGTCTGAGGCAGTTAAGAGGAAGAGAAGTAGCTTCCGCATCCTTGGCTCCGCCTCCCCGCGGAGCAGTAACGTTCAAGGTAAAGGATCTTCCCCAGTTCATCAGTCCCTTCCATGACGCAGTCGTCATCAAGGCCGTCCCGGGAGACTATGTGGTGGCCAGGATTCTGGTAGACACGGGAAGTTCCATTAACATCCTTTTTAAACCCGCTTATGAAGTTTTGAAGAAGGACGAGCCGTTGAAGGCATGTGATGGCCCCCTTTCTGGCTTTTCAAAGGAGGAAGGAAGTTGAAGGAAGTGTGCATCTAACAGTCATCTTATGCGACATGATCTGGCAGGAATCTTTCCTGGTTATCGATTTCCCAGTAGCTAGAACGCAATTTTTGGGAGGCCTCTCCTGGATGATTTCCAAGCCATTGCTTCAACTTATCACCAGGTTTTGAAGTTCCCGCTGGGAGGGAAGCAATTTCGGGTCAGGAGTGACCCAAAAACGGCCAGAGAGTGTTATATCCGGTTTGTAAATTCAGCAGAAGAGTGCGTACCACCATGAGTTGGGGGAACCCAATCTCCGGGCATGGTGGAGGAGTATTTCCCATTCCCCCTTGGAGGCACACAAATCGCAAGTCCGGTGGAGGAATATATTCCAATGCTAGTCAAGGAGGATTGGCTTGCTAGTATGACAAAGGAGTACATCCCGTCTCCAGTTGAAAACGATGGCCAGGGCTGCTCGCCCGCCTAACTAGTGCAGGCAGCCCGACGTCTACGTTTCTGCATTCTTCCCCCACTATATTTTATCATCTATTTGGCGAAGAATTCTGCAATGAAAGATATAACATCTTCCTTTTAGAAAAGTTTCTGGCCATGAGGAGTGCACTTTCTCGAAGTTCGTAGCATCCGAGATGAACTTAAATAGATTCGGGATTAACGCCCATGCGTGGTTACCGGTGCCTGATGAGACCACTTCGGATGTATCCAGACGTCGTAGAAATTGGGTCCTCGGGCTTCTGCCGGTGTGAGTCACTTCCCCCACCATAAGAACGCGATGACTTCCCTCGTGAGATACTCTCGAGCGGCATATGTGGCAGATATGGATGTGTGTACCAGCCGTGCATTGACTGAGGCGTTGTTAGTGTTATCGCTTTGCTTCCGAGATAATGTTCCGAGCAAACGGGCGCTTATTCACCACCAACGTTTTCCAGCATTGTACGCGGACGAGAGCCATGTGAATGCCTTAGATCCGGATGGAATCTTTAACCTCTGGCAAGCGGACCACATGGAGTAGGTGATAACTCCTTCAAAGGAGCATAGTCCCTCGTTTCCCGAGGCAAGTTCCCGACTAATGAGTCGCAGCGCTTTGCCGAGATCTGTCTGACAAGTGTTTGCTTTACAAATCGCAACACTTTGCTAAGAACCGTTCACTCAACGATTCACAACAGATTGATACTCTGGGCGGACACTCATCACGAGGTCACCCGGTCTTCTCTTATTTGGATAGGAGGACACTCATCACGAGGTCGTCTGGTCTTCTCTTATCTGGATAGGCGGACACTCACCACGAGGTCGCCTGGTCTTCTCTTATCTAAATAGGTGGACACTCAGTATGAAGTCGCCTGAGGTTTGTATTTAAGTAAAGTGATATTCAATTTAAGGCATTCTAAGTTCTTCCTGTTCGAACGGAGCGTGCTGTCAAATTATGGTCGCCTAGTATACATGTTTACATGCAAAAGTATAATGTGTTGTAAATGGGGTCAAAAGTTCCAGTCAAAAAAGAAACAAGTTCTTTACATAAATTTAAAACTTTGTTTACAGCCGGAAAAAAGGGATTTGCAGGAAAATAAGCTGGCTCTAAGATGAACTCTCCTCTGAGCTCTGAGAGTCCGTTTATATCCTGGCCTTACAAAAAGGGTCCGGTAATCAAGTGTCAGCAAATGCAGGTTTCAACGAGTCGGATGTAATGTCTTATTTTGAGCTAGACCCCTCGTGCGTGTTTTGTGTCTCCTTGGGTGACTTAGGCACGGTAGGAAAGTTTGGGAGAGAGAGAACTCAAAGGTCATGAGGGTGGCTGGTAGGTCATATTGTCGAGTGAACTCGACGGATCGAACTGTCAAGTAAACTCAACGAATCATCGAGAACACTGGACGAATCATCGAGAACACTAGACGAATCATCGAGAACACTAGACGAATCATCGAGAACACTAGACGAATCGTCGAGTTAACTCAACGGACCTCGACGAAACGTTAAGTAAAGTCGACGAATCGTCGAGAGGACTCGACGAATCGTCGAGTGATTTCGATGGATATCACTCAAAAGTGAACTCGACGAACCCGTCGAGTGAACTCGACGAACCCGTCGAGTGAACTCGACGTATGGACTTGGCGTCAAATCATGCGTGATGTCTTGTTGTTTGCAGCCTGGGAAGCAGAGTGGACCAAATCGGAACACAGAAATATTTTTGGGACTTGTGCATATGGCACATTAATGACCTCTTGTCACTTTCAAAATTTATTTTATGTTATAACTAAGCTTGGGTCCAATAAGAAGACGACACGTGGCACTTGCCATTCAAAAGCATGAGAAAAAGTCTTCCCATCACCACCGTATGAAAGGTTCCAAGCTTCTCCTTCTCCATTAGACCTTCCTCATCACTTTCTCATCACCCAAAAGCTGAGACCAACACCCTTTTTGGAAGAACAAGCTCAGGAAAAGGATTTAGAGCACTGCCGACTATCGTTATGTCGCCGAGGAGAAGAACTCGATCCATGACCGCAAACCAGGTGAGCTTCCTACCCTCTCCCTTGGTGCTAGATCTTTAGATCCTGAAATTAGGAGAGACGTCGGGCTCAAGAGAGCTTGATTTTGGTGAGTTTAATGGAGTTTTCTAGGAAGTGACCACGCTAGAACTTCCGTTCTAGGGCGTCGACCGCCATGAAAATATCTTCAATCATTTTCTCTCTTCAATACGAAGGCGACGGACTTGATTTTGTGAAGAACGATGGTCTATTAAGAGATAAAAGGAGGAGAGAAGTTGAACACTTGTACGTTGACTGGAGTAAGAAGATGAACAGATGTTGTCCATCGGTTTTTAAGATTCGTGCAGAAACTATATTATAATAAAAGACAGAAATCTGTTTTGTACACGTGACGGATTTCAATCCCATTTTTAGGCATGATTCAGTCAGATCCAGGTCTCGGGCTCAACATGAAAGTTGTAGCCCTCGGAAAGACCTTTCCAATGAGTGGTTGCATATTTTCTGGGAAGCTTTGTAGCTCCCTAAAAGTAAAATCGAAGTTGCTGTCCTGAAATAATTATGTTGAAGTAATTATGTTCAAACCTGTTTTTAGGCATGATAGACTTAGATCTGGACTTGAGACTTTACAGGAAAGTTGTTCTTGGAAATTCCTTTCTGGAATGAGGTTAAACTTAATTTTTTGTGGTCTGTAGCTCCGGGAAATCCAGTTTCCGTAAGCTGTCGTAAACATATAGATTTTAATGTTTCTTGGATTTTTCTTAAAATAATCATCCGATACTTATGAAAATTGGTAGTCACATGTTTGATGATATTGCTATCACCGCTGTTAAATTTCATAATTTTTGGATAAGTATTTGTAGAGATATTGATATATGGTATTATAAATATTGGCGTCGTAAATGATCACCATGATGTCCGGATGGGCTGAAACTTTGTGAGAATGTTTAAAATGATAGATTTGATGTATGGTATGAATCTCAGCGAATATGGATGCCGTATGATCTTTCAAATAAATACTTAATAGATGTTTTCTCACATTTAGAAGCTTGCGTTTTTTAGAATTATAATGATGCCCGAATAATTGTATGAGGTAAAAGATGACGAAAATGACTTGTTGGAGTGCAGGGCATATGTAAGGTGATGACCTCACCATGTTAAGGCACAGGTTGTCCTATAGGATCCTTAGAATTAGTATTCCATATTTTACTCGCATTGATGCGAGGTGTTATGGCAACACACCACTCGATTGGGTGATGCCTTGTTGGTAACCGTAGGATATGTTGTACGCTGGGATGTATTGTGTAAGGACGCGGTTGGATGTCCTTAGGTGCTTCTTTGCACGTTTGGTACATGGGAATTACATTGTTTGTATGTTGATACACGATTGTTGAATGATCCTGGGTTGAGAATTACTTATGACAGGTCTACGGTTTTACCGATCGTCACACCGAAGGAAGCTGACAGATAGACCTTGGCTGGTTGGTCTTGGTTCTTTGGTGTTTACTTCCCAAAGACCCCTTTCGTGCCAGTTGAGTTGGTTGGGCTGGGCTCTTTGGTGTTTACTTCTCAAAGACCCCTTCCGTGCTGTTTAGGATAGTTGGGCTGGGCTCTCGGTGTTTATTTTTCAAGACCACTTCCGTGTTATAGTACGCAGGAGCTCCACTATTGGTTTTGTTAGCGTTGAGGCGTACAGAGGCCTAAGCCTTGTAGTGTGCATGTCCGCCTAATAGTGGAGATGTCCGCTCCACTGTCACCGTTTGGCCACGACGGGTGATGCCTGAGAGGCTCACTACCTCTCGAAAAGTGGGAACTAAAGGTCTATGTCGAAATAACAAAACAGAGTGCGTGTGTAAGCATGTGTAAGTCATCATAAGACATTCATTGCATTTCATTGCATTGCACCACATGAGATCCTCATCATATAAATTTGTATTGACACTTTTATATGATGAGTTACTTTCTGTTGTCCCTGATCCTTAACTTATAAATTTGTATGAGCATTTTTATAAGTTAAGTTCAATTATGTACTTGTGATGTTACACTGTTAGACTTTTATGCTCTTGCTCGTTGTTGTTACATTACTACTAATGTCATTGTTAATTGCTAGCTTAGTGCTTACCACCTGCTATACTTGTACTTACTGATTATATTGTACCCCCTTTCTTTCCTCCCGACCGGTGCGTAAGAGTCATCGGGATGAGAGGATGTGAAGTCATTTAGTCGTTATGACTAACGGTTGCTGCACCCACTTTTTTTAGGAGGACACCCCGCAGACGGAGCAGCAGCAACACCCCGTATAGGAGGGCAGCCAGTCCAGGGATACATGGCCTTACACTACGATTCATTCTCTTCCCTTAGTGACAGATATGAGCGACCGTTTTTGTTGTAGCCCCTTCGGGCCATTTTGTACTATGATATTTGCGAGAGCTTTTGTGTAGCTTCCTGTTTATTGTTTATTTTTGGACTTGTACTTATTGTGGATTATGAATTTTGTGTTATTCTTTTATTGATGGGTTTGAAATATGATATTACAAATTAGCCGGCAGAATAGGCGATTTGTGGTACAGATTAGCCCGTGTGCTGATGCTATCACAAGACGACTATTCTAGGTATAAAGCTCCCCTCAGCCGTGTTTTGTGTTCCGGGAGAGGGGTCTTACATCGGACTCCTTCAGGAGGCGAATCGTTGCCTTAGCTCCCCGCTTGGTCGCTCGAACCCACTCCCGGTGAAGTTCGGCCTTGTCCGACGACCTCTTCTCCTACCAAGACCACATGGGAATTACTTCTCCGCAGGTAAGGGAAAAAGTTCATAAACATATTTCAGATTTTACTTTCAACTTCTCGCGCAGGCGAGCATTCTCGTCTAACACGTCGTCAAGAAGGTTCCAAACCGCACTATTTTAAGAGAGAGCTTGCAGGTTTGCCGCCATGGCTTTGACGGTCAAATCCGCCATCGGGATCACCATTATCTCGTCAAGGTCAGTTGCTCCGCAGACCGCCCTGGCGACCGTCAGGACATGGTGAGGAACCCGCACGGTCTCTTTCCTAGTGGGCGGCTTGGTGGGTATCGTCACGACGTCTGGTCCTCTGACAATCAGTGGCACAAACGAATCGAAGTACTGGCTCAGCTCTAGAGGCGGGGCAGAGGATGGGTCAGCGTCTGGTTGTTGTTGGGAGGGTGGATCTTCGATGGCCATTCTCTTGCCCGAGGACGAAGGTTGCGGCTTGGAGCCCAAAACCATCAGGACAACTGCGAACCATGAACGGTCTCAGGACAGGTGCGCGTGAAATACTGACAAAATGTTCAGAAAACTTACATTCGCTGACAGGAGCGTTCACGGCCTCTTGCACTCGGCGGACATAGTACCGGGTGTCCAAGTATGACCTCTCCAGGAATCGGATAATCCGCCCGCTGGCATCTGATATGGTTGGGGGATAAATGGTTTCTTCCGAGCGAAGGGCGGGGAGACTGTTGATACCTCCCAGGCTTCCTTTAAAAAATGCAAACCGAGCCCGCCAGCCCGTGGGGACAGCCACCACGTTCACAATTTTCATTTTGTCGGATCATAACTGCAACAACCTGCATTTGATGATCTGTGTCTGGAATAGGAAGTGGAACACTTTCAAGGAGAAAGTTATTCCCTCCAACCTCAGATATGTCACAAAGGACATGATGATCGCCACAGAGTTTTGCGATAGCTGGGCGAGCAGGATCCCGTAATAGCTCAGAATCTCTGCGACCTATGAGAAGACAGGGAATGTCAAGCCTGACACAAAATTGTCGAAGGGAACGACGAGCTCGCCCTCATAAACCGAGTTCACTCGTTCCTCTCGGTTGGGTGCGCGCGCGGACGACGTTCCTCCCAGCGGATGCCTAGAAAGAAAGACTGACACGTCTATCCGGTATACGGTTGGGCGCGGCGGCTTGTTAGTATGGAAGGCCTCAAAGCACCGAGACTTAAGCAAGGGGGGAGTTCGCGTCATTTCTTAGGAAGGTGTAAATGGATTTCAGAATAAAAAAAGCGTGGTGGGGTCCTCTATTTATAGCCTCAGAGAAAAAATGGACACGGCGTAGGACACGTCTTTTCACGAATGGATGCGCGCTCAACCTCTTGACAAACGTTCGGTCGCGCGACCAAGAGCCGTCCATCGCAAAAAGCAATAATGATGAAGCAAACAGTAGAAAAAACTGAGTATAAATGAAAACTGTTTATTACATCTCATGAAACACAAATAAGTATAGGACGCGCGACCCCATCTATCCGCTCGGGCGTCCAAGTTCAGCCTTCAATTTAGCAAACTCTGTTTCCAGCTTGGCAACGGGCGCCATGATCAGGGCCAAGGTGTCCCGCATAGCACATAGGGACGACGCTAACCCTTCTTCGCAAGAAGGTGCTGCAGGTAAAGAGAAAATTAGTCTCTTTTTGCAAATAACATTGACATGCTTTGCAAATAACTCTGTTTCCAGCTTGGCCTTCGGTCCCCGCGTCCTCTTCACTGAAGACGTCGATCAAAGTGGTCCCGAGCGTCGACAGTCCTGTCGAGGGGCAGCACCCCCTTTTGGGACCAAAGGCCTGGAAGTCGATTTGGGGCGGGATCGCTGACCGCACGAGAATGAATGGAGAACGTTTAGCCATCCCAAGATCTGTGTACTACTTCAAATATGCTTGTTGCGCCAATTCCCCGCGTCTGCGAGCGTCCCGAAGTTTTGCATGGGACTGCGACTGCTCAACAGGGTCTGCGCCCACGACGGGAGGAATGACGACCGACCCCCAGATATACCGCGGAGGTCTAAGAGAATCGACAAGCTTGGCCCGTCTTGATGACCACTCGCCCCCATGTAAGTGCTTTGGAACATCTTTGTCCCGTGCAGGTACCCGCGCGGCCTCTACTTCTAGCCGCATCATCCAGAGCCGAGCTCTCGTCGCGATCTCTTCTCGATTCTTTTTGACCTCTTCAAAGGCCCTGCGAGAAATGTTTCCATCAGAAGCATCGAACCCTGGTGCTTCCGTCAAGTCGCCGACAGCCAATCCGCTCTTGGAAGTGGGCGCACCGATGAACGACGGCGTTTTGGTCGACACTTCTTCTTCCGCAGCACTGCAAACTGTAGGCCTTCTCACCGGGTCAATCCCCGCATGGAGGTTTTCCTCAGGAGCAGAAGTCTTCAAAGGAATGCCACCGGTGGTCGTCATCCTTCTGACGGGGTGGACCCTCTTAATCACCACCTTTCATAAAGATTTCGACGGACTCGTGTTAAGCGGCGTTCCCAGAAGGAGGAGGGCGCGAAGACGGGGCTTTGGCATGTGAGCTGGCCCTCAACAGTAGCTTCTCCAGAATGTCCTGATCCATGTCGGCCATCTCTACTGAGAAGAGTTTGAAGGAATCCAAGATTCACAGGAAGGATGAAGCTGCGGTGGGCCAGCCTGCCCTATTTATAGATCTGTGCCACCAGCCTTTGGTCGCAGTCTTTGCTGCCAACCGTCTACTTTTTCGTATCCCGCGTGGTCTGCCAAAAAAGTGCGGGGATTATGTTAACCCAAATCCTGCGACGACAGAGGAGAGCATCCATAGGACGCGAATAGAGTCACCAAGCAATTGTCTTCAGAGTCTGCTGACCTCTCAGGCGGGTACTCCAGAGGTCTCACGGACATCCCCAAGAACATGACAATGTTCGGAGAGGACAAGCAGCAAGCGGTCTTCGGGCGACCTCTCAAAATACAGTACGGAAGCTCCAGCTGGGAGTGCGCACGGATGATTTAACCAAGTCTGCGCGGACTCCCCCACTTCAGATCTGGCTCAGGCAGTGTTGCGCGGTTTCATGTGGTCTCTTCTTTAGTCTCCGCCGTCTGACTTTTCATGTACCTCGGGCGGTTGCGCATTTAATGTCGCGATTTATAAAACATTAAATGTTCATCGGCTTGTGAACCATCCCCGCAGCCTACCCTCTAGTATAAAAGGGGGATCAGGGGTGCTTGGAGGGGCACGCGGACTTAGCCCAGAACCTGCCACGTTGTAGGTGCGGACACTAAGTTCCAGTATTTTCTCTCAGTCATTGCATGCGTGCATACCCCACGGGTGGCCGCACCACATTGTAATCCTTTCTTGAGATTAATAAAGAGAGGTCCGTCGCAAGAGAGGTATTCGCTGCGGCGGGTCCACTCTGGTGTTCGCCTCTGCTAGCAACACTTTCCTTCTCCCTTCGATCCCACTGTCTGTGGTGCCCGTCGTGGGTATAGTAACCGGCTGATTGCGGTCTGAGTTTCTCTCCGACCAGTCCCCCATAAGAGTGGTTTGCGAGCGGATGAGGTAGGTGACAAATTTTGCACCAACACTCAAGTTGTGGGCCGGCATGAGCTATTGTATCTTTACAGTATGGATCGTCGTGTTCCGCTCAACCTGAAACTTATGGTCATGCAGTTCTTACTACACCAGGAAACAGATCTTCATGTGAAGAAGATTGCGGGAGCACAGTATTTACTCGTGTGGTTCGTTCGATGGGTTTGTGGGATGCACTTCCGTATATGTTGATGGTGTGCTCGTCTAGGTCAGTGAGCTTCACGACCTTGGTTGTGACAATGCTTGTCATCTATGCCCCGCTTGGGAGTCCTGTTGAATATGGCCTTGTTAGGCCTGGAGATCAGGAAGCTCAGCAGTAGAGAGGAGATGATGATGAGGGAGCTGGGGAACCTATGTGCACTGCGGAGCAGCATGAGGATGCGGTGGCTGAGGAGGCTCGAGGAGAGATTCTGTGTTAAGGAAGCATTTTATGGGCCCAGGAGGTCATTTGCCAAAGTATTCCTTGATGCCTCTCAAGAATTACATCACGTGCGTATACAAGTTGGCTTTATGACAGTATATGCAAAGGTTGGGAGTATTCATTGGAATATCACCAGGAGATCCTTTCGGTGGGGATGCCCCTCAGTTTTTTTTTCTCGTTCGTTTCTATGATTTTTTTGTGGTATGATTCGGGATGCCGGCGATGTGTAGACTGATGCTTGTGGACTTGTTCCTTATTGTACTTTTTCTCGAATAGTCTAGAACATATTTCTGTTATTGTGAGAACAATGTTAATTAAGATATTTTTACTTCAAACTTTATAATCTTGTTAGCTTTTCTAGTTTTAGTTGTATTGCATTGTTGTGCATGTGTCCAGCTGGGGACATTAAAAACAGCCGTGTTAAATTCCTTTAGTGTGTTTGCATGTTTTTTCTCCTAATGTTTAACTCTTTTGGTACTACCTAGGTTTGTTCCGTTTCCTATTTCTAGCAGGTCACCTCAGATTTTGGAGATTGTTATGGAAGAAGCTTGCAAATCCGGGTAATCGCGTTCCTCATGTTCACTTCCTATTTGTTTTGTTTGTTGTTAATTGCTTTTTTGCGAATTGGGGACAATGCTGCTTTCAAGTTTGGGGGAGTGAATGATTAATCTTATTTTTCCTGAATCATTATATTTTGAAATAACATTTCTCCATATATGTATGCAATTGTGTGTTAATGTGCTATTGTTTCAAGTACCCAATTTTTTGTATGGTTCGACTACGTGTCTCGAGTTAAACTATTTTCCCTAGTTCGGCTATTTTTATTCAAAATCCTCTTTGGTAGTATTGGTTTTTGTAGAAAAATGTATATAAGAGGGAGAAAGAGAGAAGAGTCCCCTATACAAGGTGTGAGACTAATGTATACAAAGAAAAATAAAAGACTAAATGGGCCACAAACATGTGCCTTTACATGGACTTTTCTAACACTCCCCCGCAAGCTGGAGCTTTCAAGTCGTAGGCACCCAGCTTGGATAAGAACTGAAAAAATAGGGTACTTGGTAGGACTTTAGTGAGAAGATCAGCAACTTGTTCAGTGCCTGGAACATGCTTCAATTCTAGCTTCTTCATTTGAACTTTCTCCCGAACGAAGTGGCAATCCACTTCAATGTGTTTCGTTCTTTCGTGAAAGACTGGATTCTTAGCTGTGTGTATAACAGCTTGACTGTCACATAGTAAAGTAGCAGGTGAAGGGAGTTTTACTCCTAGATCATCGAGGAGACTTTCAAGCCATGTAAGCTCAGAGACAATTGATGTCATCGACCGGTATTTACTTCTGCTGAAGATCGAGCAACCACAACTTGTTTGTTACTGTGCTAGGTCACAAGGTGACCTCTAAAGTAGGTACAAAATCCACCGGTGGACCGCCGATCGTCCAGGGAACCAGCATAATATGCATCTGAATATGCAACCAATGTGAGAGTAGAAGAAAAGGTTTTGTATATAAGCCTTTGACCAGGGACTGTTTTTAGATATCTCACGATGCGCTCGACGGCCTGTAGATAAGACATCCGAGGAGCATGCATAAACCGGCTGACCACCCCAACAACAAAGGATATGTCTGGTCTCATGACTGTTAGATAAATAAGTTTTCCAACAAGTAGACGATAGTATTCGGGATTTGGAAGAAGATCTGCATCAGAAGCATGTGCGCATAGCTTGTGATTGACATCCATCGGGGTGTTAATCGGCTTGCATCCAGGATAGCCAACATCCTGAAGAAGGTCGAGATAGTATTTTCATTGAGAGAGGACATGTCCATCGGGACGTCTTGCGATCTCAAGACCAAAGAAGTATCGAAGGTTCCCCAGATCTTTTGTTTGAAAAACGAAACTAAGATGTTTGACCGCTTGTATTCCCTTTGAATCATCTCCTGTAATTAGGATGTCATCGACATATACCAAAAGAAAAACCGTTCTTGTACTTCGATGTCGAGTGAACAGAGAGAAGTCTGTCGAGCTCCGAGTAAAGCCAACCTTTTGAACAACCTTTTTGAACTTATCAAACTATGCCCGATGGCATTATTTGAGATCATAAATAGACTTCTTAAAGTGACAAACTCGGGACTCCCCCGTGGTCTCAAACCCATGCGGCTGTTGCATGTAGACCGTTTCTTGTAGGTCACCATTTAAAAATGCATTCTTGATATCCAGCTGATGTAAGGGTCAGTGTCGATGCACATCCACAGAGAGAAGGACACGAACTGTGTTGAGTTTGGCCAATGGAGAGAACATTTCCTCATAATCGAGATCTTGTTGTTGAGTAAAGTCACGAGTCACCAGCCGGGATTTAAGACGGTCAATTGTACCATTAGGAGCATGCTTGATGACAAAGACTCATTTACAACCAACAGTAGTGTGGCCTGGAGGAAAGGGGAACCAGATCCCATGTCTGGTTAGCCCAGAGGACTGTCATTTCTTCGTCCATGGCTGACCGCCAGCCCGGATGTTGGAGAGCTTCCTGCACAGAGTTAGAGACATAAATAGAGGATAAAGAAGTAGCAAAGGTGTGAAGCGGCAGGAACATGTGATGTAACGATACATAGTTCGCCATGGGATGAGCAATGGAGGTCGGTGCCGGATCTGCAGGTCGTAGAGTGTCAGAGGTCAAAGCTGACTGCATCGGGGCGGCGGAGCGAGGAGGGCGACGAGTATAAACACGGATAAGAGGGGGCTTGTGGAGAACGGGAGCCGGGTCAGGGAGGAGCAGTGATGGAGGAGAGGTAACTTGGATGACAGGTCTTGGGGCGGATTGTAGTGGAAGAGGTGGGTTTGGGGCGGGGAAGAACGGTTGATCTTCCCAGAAGGTAACATTAACAGAAAAGATCACCTTGCAGGTAGTAGGAGAGTATCAAATGTACCCTTTCTGAGTACGGGAATAACCGATGAACATGTGTTTGGCTGCCCGAGGATCCAACTTGTCCGTGGACGGACCAAGTAGGTGAACGTAGCAAGTACAATCAAAGATGCGAGGGGCAAGAGAGAATGACGGAGTAGAGAGAAAGAGGAGACTAAACAGAGTAGCATTTTGAAGGACGGAGGAAGGGAGACGGTTAATGAGATAGTATGTCGTCGGTAGCGCAAAGTTCCAGTAAGCCTTGGGGACCTGCATTTGAATCATGAGGGAGCGAACAACGTCGAGAATATGTCGATTTTTACGTTCAACAACGCCGTTTTGTTAGGGGGGGGGGGTATAGACACATGACGTCTGGTGAATAATTCCAAATTTGAAGGATAGATTAGCAAATTAATGTCTAGTGTATTCGTGAGCATTATCCATCCAGAGAGTTTTTATTGGTTCGAAAAACTATGTGCGAGTTTCAAAAACGAAAGCCCAAAACACACGGGGAAGCTCGGAGCGATCACGAAGTAAGTATAACCATGTCATTCGAGAATAATCATCAATAAAGGTGATAAAATAACGATAATCAGATATACTAGTAATTTTGTATGAGCCCCAAACATCAGAATGTACTAAAACAAAAGGAGCATAGCTCCGAGTACAATGAGGAGGAAATGAAGAATGGTGTTGTTTGCCCAAAATACATGAATCACACTTAAAAACAGGAAGAGAGATCTTTGGAAGAGCATTCTGGAGGACGGGAAGAGGAGCATGCCCAAGACGTCGATGACAATCAACGTAGGTGATGGATGATAGGATGGTAAGAAGAACATCAAGAAGGTAGAGCCCATTTTGCAGTCGTTCTTTACTAATGATACTCTGCGTCCGTCGATCCTGCATCAAAAAAGGTGTGAATGTGACAGAGCAATCCAAATCGGCAGTAAGACGACTGACAAAAAGTAAATTAAACGGGGAGCCTGGACATGAAGAGCCGAGCGAAGAGAGAGGGAGAAATTGAGGAGGATATCAGCGGAGTCAGAGACAGGAATGACATCGCCAGTTTTCACGATGATATACCTGATACACTTAGGATGCGGAGAATCCAAGTATTGATGTGGCTTCAGCGAGGTGATATGGTGAGTAGCACCTGAATCCACTATCCAGCGTGGACTAGTGGAGAGACAAGCAATACCTTCATTGGAGATGGAGGCAGCAGGGGCAACGGAGGCAGGCGGGCGGCTGAGCATGCCGTGAAGTTGCTGGAGCTGAAGGTGAACTTCTTCAAGGTCAGCACGAGTGGCAGAGGGGCTGTCGGCCGCAACAGACGCAATCGGACGATGAGGAAGACCATGTTTGCAGTAGCTGGTCGCCTCAAGGTGTCCGTCCTTACCGCAGAAGGAACACTTAGGATGTGGTCGGCCACCACGACCCCTTCCTCGAAAGTTTGAACGCCCTCCACGAGCAGGAGGAGGGAGAGGTAGTAATGGCGCAGAAGTTTGCTGAAGGAAGGTCGGCGAGGGGGGTCCAGTAGTATCAGGAGGTGGTGATACTTTGAGCAGCATGGAGCACACATCAGAGAGTGAGGGGATAGCAGCAGACGAGAGGATCTGAGCCCGAACGCTCTGAAGATTCGACGGGACGTGAGCCATCATCATGACAATACAGACGACTTCCTTCTGAGCACGCTGAGCAGCGAGATCCATCGTAGGGGGTTGATGGCAGATCCAGGCTTCAGCCAGTCTTAGCCCGAGCAACAAAAAAGGTCAAGTCAGCAGCACCACAGTGTCAAGAGTCTGAAGATCTGTGATGATGTCATATAGGTATTGAAGACTTTTCTTGCCAGAGTATAGGGAATAGTGTATAGTTCTTCCCACATTGCCTTGACCGTCTCGTGATACATGACCATGCAGTAAGGTTCATCATCAAGAGAGTTGAGGAGCCATGTTTGAACACGTCCATCATGACGAATCCAGTCATCGGTGGGTGGAGAAGGAGGATCCTTAGTGAGATGCTGCAGAAGTCCCTTAGACTGTAGAACCCGTCTGACAGAATGCACCCATTCAATGAAGTTCTTCTTCCCAGTGAGGGAAATGGTAGTGATTCTCAACTCATCATGTAATTCCGGAGCAGGGAGCAATCGGGCTGGAGGAGGGAGCGCAGGATGCTCTGAAGAATCAATCGAGGACTCCATGAAGTCACAACGACTAGAGCGGCAAGACAGCGGCTAAGCAGCGACTAGACAAGGGGCAAGATCGCAACGGCAAAGCAGGACAACGGCTAAGCGATGACTAGACAAGGGTCAAGGTCGCGGCGGCTACGCGGCGACTAGACAAGGGGCAAGAACGTAGCAGCAAAGCAGGAGAACCAGACAAACACAAGTCGGACGATGCGATTAGTGAAGTCGGCAAGAGTAAGAGCAAAAGGCGCCCAGACCGCGCGGCTAGAGAGTTTGGCAAGGCTGTACATCACGAATAGTCGGCAGGAGCAGGTGCCGCGAGCAGGAGCAGCGACTAGAGTAGTCGGCAAGATCGGAGGAGAGCGGAGCACGGGGAGACCGTGGCTACTAACAAAGATCGTGGCGACAGCGGCTAGCACGGGGAGACCGTGGCGACTAGCAGAGATCGCGGCGGCAAGACGAGCACACGGCGAGAAGACGAGGAGAGATCGTGCGGCTAGAGAGGCGAGCACGCAGCAAGAAGACGAGGAGAGATCGCGTGGCTAGAGAGGCGAGCACTGGCAAAGACGAGCAATGATCACGCTGGGAGATCGCAACTAGCAAAGATCGTGGCAACAACGGCTAGCACGGGGAGACCGCGGCGACTAGCAAAGATTGCAGCGACAAGATGACCGCGCGGCGAGAAGACCGGATTAGAGCGGGGCCCACCTGTTAGAGGAAAGAGGGTTATAAGAGAGCCAAGAGGATGTGGAAGTGGAAGCCACGAGAGAGAGAAGCAGAAGCGGGTAGACAAGGAGAAACCGCAGGGGGGGGGGTCTGCGGTTAAAGGGGCAGGCGAGTTGTCCCTGGTCCTGGAGAGAGAAGGAGACCGCAGACTGCAGGCTGTTAGAAAAGTTGAAACCGCAGGTTCGAACCTCGCTTTGATACCATGTAGAGAAAAGCTGAACCTTGTCTATACTTTTTCATTCTCAAATACAATGTATGAATACATATATATATAGAAGAAAGAAAGAGAGAAGAGTCCCTTATACAAGGTGTGAGACTAATGTATAAAGAGAAAAATAAAAGACTAAATGAGTCACAAACATGGGCATTTACGTGGACTTTTCTAACGGTTTTGAGTAAATTCAATTTTCTTATGACTTATGAGTAGCATGATTATTTTAAATAGCCTTTGTGTAGTTTTTATTGTTAGAATCACATCCTTCTCTGAGCGAGTATTTGAATTCGATAGTTTAATTTTTGCAATCTTTTATTCGTTGTTCTCTATCCGTTGATGTGTGTTGAGTTACGATAGGGAAAGGTTCTCTGCTCACTTATAGTTAGGAAGCTAACCTAATTCCTAGAGCATGCCTTTTACTTGTCTTAATGCAGTTGCAAACAGGGTTGCGAGTAGAGAATGATTTAGGCGTTTATTTGGATCGCTTGAGCCTTGCATCACTCCTTATATTCGTTACCTTTGCGCATCCACATTGTGCCTACACCCTTTTTCCTTGTTTACACCACCACTCAAGTTCACCACAACCAAATAGTCTTCCTATCGATACAACTAAGTTTTGAGCTTATTGTTTTATTATGTTTGTGTTGATAGAAATTTTATTATGATTTGAGTGGAAATTTCATTCTTTGGGGTAGAAATAAAGCCTATTCTATACCCTCCTTTCACTGAAAAAGAAAATGTTTTTTGAAAAAAAAAGGGTAAAAGTAAAAAAGTGTGGTGGCAAGATGATCAAATCCATCACCTCCCTTTTTAAAGAAAATATATATACATTTATGTGTAATGCGTGAAATGAAGATGAAAATAGATGTTATGTTGGCGGTGTAGTTCTTTTTGGTGATCGGGACCCATGTAGTTTGATGCAGGACAGGCATCAGCACCTGCCCTCCACCCTGGCGCCATGAGTCAGCACTTGCCCAGGGTTCCCACTGGGAGTCCCCCCAATAGGCTTTATCGCGAATTAGTTGGTGATGAAAGCTCGCATGAGAGCTCTTTATCAAGGAGGTCTCGAGATCGAATCTCGGCCTCAACAACCTTTCGGCTTTTTGTGGTGGGACCGGAGACGGGTTGGGGTGTAGGCCTCCTGGTGGGACTCCAGGGTGGCGGACAGGTGTGAAGCCTGTCCCGCATCATAAAAGTGCACTTTTACGATCGGGAGCTTGAGGCCAACTCTGATTGCTAGGTGTCTAGGTCTAGACTAGTGGGAGCCCTAGTTAGCATGTGGAGGGTTGTCACAAGATATATATCACGTCCTGTCTAACAGAGTGTTGTACAGGCTGAGTCATGCAATGAGGACTAGGATTGTTTGTGTGAGGAAATTCTAGAAGCAGAGATACACTACTCCACTGCCACCATCTGGCCAGGACGTGTGGGACATGTGTGATTAGCTACCCTCGAAAAGCAGTGCTGAGCTATTTTGACATAGAATACTTGTAATGATTGTGTAAAGCCAAAGATTGGTCATGAATGACTGATATGATTGTAAATGTATGAAATTGTGGTGAAATTGGTAGAAATAAGTATGTGTGATGGAACAATCTGATGAGTGCAGTAGGATTAGGACATTGTTAGGATAATACTTTAACGTAGTTTTATTCTGCTTAAATGTACCTTATCTCCCGCATTATGCCATTCATTTACTCTCACATACATGCACATATATATACTGCTTTTGTCTGACACTTACTGCAACATAGCGAACACTTACCCTCTTTTGAGCATATAGGGGCCCAGGGGAGGTGTAACATCCTATAATTTGTAGGTACCCTAGACGTTTAGTGTCCTAATTAGGGAGCATGTAGGGTTTAGGGGACCCCATGAGTGTGGATGGAAGAACCCTAGAATGTCATGGGGCTACAGTGTCACCACACTTCACAAGATCCAAATTAGCTAAAAGGCCACCTTGATAGGCCTAAATTTTTGTGTGGAGGCCAAGCAACCCTAGTAGGGTCATGGTGGACACCACAAAGAGGGTCACCCTACCCCAGTGATTGGACAAGTCAACCCAAGGGTTGACTTAGTCAACCATAGCTCAACTTTGAGCCTATGGGTGTCATAAGGACCCAATAGGTTATCCAAGTCATGTCATGACTTTTGATTCACCCCATTTGACTTTTAGGACCCCCTACACCACTAGGGGTAGGGTTGTCACAGTCAACTGTAAGGTTGACTTAGTCAACCTTGACTTAAAGCTTGATTTCAAAGGTGACCATAGTGCCCTTCACCCCACCAAGGTTTGAATTGACTTTGGCATGCCTTGCACACTTCCGGACACCTACATATGGAGTGCCACCTTAATTAATTGTCAACCTTGGATTAATTAAAGGTCCAACTAAGCTTCTCTAGCTTTCTAAGCTGTGCATGGGTAATTTAAGACTACCACCTCAATTTGAATGCATCATAGCACCCATTCCTCCACCCCAGTCACCATTAAGTCAACCTTAGGTCAAGGTTTGACCAAATTGGTCAAACCATATCTAATTGAGGTTTGACCGGCTTCTTTAGTCTCATTTTGTATGAGTAGGAGTTGTGTAGCCTCTTTTAATTAAAAGGAGGCTACATTAAGCCATCCTAAGCTGAGATGATGCCTTAACTTCCAATAGAATGAAGTGGGTGGTTATTCCCACTAGGAGACCCACGACCAAGGTTGCTAAACCCATTATTCCCATATAACCCCCCATTCCCCCTCCCTCAATGTTTAGGAAGGGTTATTCGTTCATTTCCAACCCTAAACAAGAGAGAGGTCTCAACTAGGAGCTTGACATAGATAGGAGAAGAGATCAACCATTCAGGCGCACCACCACACCCACCACGCCTCCTCGGCTTAGATCAAGTCTTGCCAACCCCTATCAGGTGACCCCTCTACCATCTCCATTTCTAAGATCAAAACACCACGAAAAGCTCATCTCCCGCAACCCCCTTCTTCTCCGGCAAGAAACCGAGAGAAGTTTTCCTTGCACTTTCTGGACACGTACAAAGGAGACCATTAGAGGCACCTGTTAGACATTGTGAGAGTCTAGTCACTAGGCATGTTAAACGAAGGAGGGGTAGATCAATAAAGACTTGTAATGAAACTATAAGGAAAGACATGATGTACTTGGGCATTAGTGAGATTATGACTAAAGATTGGGCACAATGGCGATAAAGGATCCATATGGGCGACCCCACTATAGTTGGATAAAGTCTTGAGTGTTGTTGTTGTTTGTTGTTTTCTTGCGACCATCAAAGGTGGTTGGTCGCCGGACTGCCACCACCTTGCTCCTCAACCTCCGACGAACCGGTGGGGGAAGATCTTCAGCGAATTGCCATCAAAGGGCGGCAGTAGGAAGCCGAAAAGCTCATCACCCTCTGTTTTGCCGAACAGTGCTTTCAGGTCATTTATTTCAGATCGTGGGATCGATCTGGGCTGTGGAGGTAGGTTTCGTTCCGCCGGGTTTTGAATAGCGAGAAACGCCGTGCGATTCAAAACAAAAGCGGAAAAACAAATGGCGCCCAGACTCAATATTGCGTTTTGACCGAATGGAATGGATAAAAACGGGTTACCAAATGCAGCCTTCGTTTTAACGCGTTTAGGGCAGGGCGTTGTTTCTCCCGTCGCTACTTCGAGTAGATCCCACCTCCTTCTCCGGCCGCATCTGGGTTGTATGTCGCTTCCGGTGCTAGATTTACGGCGGCCCCTTCTTCCTTCTCCGACGGTAAAATTCGCGCAACGGCGACGGTAAAGTTCCCGATCGAATCCTAGGGCAGGGCGTTGTTTCTCCTGTCGCCGCTTCGAGTCGATCCCGCCTCCTTCTCCGGCCGCATCTGGGTTGTAGGTCGCTTCTCGTGCTAGATTTCTGGCGGCGCCTACTTCTCCGACGACAAAATTCGCGCAACGGCGACGACAAAGTTCCTGATCGAATCCGCAGCTTCTTCTCTGACTCAGGGTAGCTATTCTCCGGTTGTGTGCTCCTTCCTCTTTGACGGCCCAGCGATTTCACATGTAATATTCTCTGTTATTAGGGTTGGACTGTTTCGGTTCTAGATATCTCACCCCTCCCCTCACCCTCTCCTTTTTTGTGCAGAGAACTCCACCTCTCGCCTTGTTTGTGTTCCCCCCATCTGCAGTAGTCACACGAACAGGTATACCTTTCCTTCCCCTTCCAATTTTCTTTGGTGATTAGGGGTTGGATTGTTTTGGTTTATGGTAATGCTCAAGATGTTGAATTTGTGTGTAATGTGTGTGTATGTGCGTATGTGTTGACTGTGTTGTGTGTGTGCATTGACTGTGTTGGTGTGTGCATTGACTGTGTTGTGTGTGTGTGTGTGTATGTGCTGTTTTGAGTGGGTGTTTATGTGCTGCGTGTGTGCTTTTGTCGTGTGTGCTTTTGTCGTGTGTATGTGTGTGTGGTGTGTGTTTGTGTTGTGTGTGTGTTGTGTGTATGTGGTGTGTGTATGTCTTGTGTGCACTGTGTTGTGTTGTGTTGTGTGAATTTGTTTGTATGTGTTGTGCTGTGTGTGTGAATTATGTGCTGTGTTACGTGTTTGTGTTTTGTGCATGTGTGTGTCTTTGTGCTATGTGTTGTGTGTGTGTGTGTTTGTGCTATGTGTTGTGTGTGTGTGCTATGTGTTGTGTGTCTGTGTGCTATGTGTTGTGTGTGTGTGTGTTGTGCTATGTGCTGTGTGTGTGTGTTTGTGCTATGTGCTGTGTGTGTGTGTTTGTGCTATGTGTTGTGTGTGTGTGTTGTGTGTGTTGTGTGTGTGTGTTGTGTGTGTTGTGTGTGTGTGTGTTGTGTGTGTTGTGTGTGTGTGTGGTATGTATGTGTGTGTGTGTGCTATGTGTTGTGTGTGTGTACCTGTGTTGTGTGTGTGCTATGTGTTGTGTGTGCACCTGTGTTGTGTGTGTGTACCTGTGTTGTGTGTGTGCGTGTGTGCTTATTTATGTGTGTGTGTGCTTATTTATGTGTGTGTGCTTATTTATGTATATATGTGTTGATTATTTATGTATGTGTGTGTGTATGTGTTGAGTGTGTGTATGTGTTGACTGTGTGTATGTGTTGAGTGTGTATGTGTTGAGTGTGTATATGTGTTGAGTGTGTGTATGTGTTGAGTGTGTGTATGTGTTGAGTTTTTTATACGCACTTCTGTGATTATTTATGTTTAGTTTTATTTTTCTTTCATCCAGTTCGTGTTATGGGTAAACATAAAGAATGTGGTGTTAGTGCAAATTGGTAGGCCAATGATGTTATGATTTTTCGTGACCTGTGTCTTAAATAGATTAAGTTGGGTAATCGCCCAACCACGCATTTTAGCAGGGATGAGTGAACAAATTTAACAACAGGTTTTTTGGCACGCACGGGAAAGTCATATGATCGAAATCAAATGAAGAATAAGTGAGATCATCTAAAGAAAGATTGGAAATTATGGAAAGAGCTAAAGGGGCGTGAGACGGGTCTTGGCTTGGATCTAATCCGCAAAACTATTGCTGCTTCGGAAGACTGGTGGAAAGAACGTTTGAAATTCAGTAGATTCTTTACAGTTGAGACCCATATTTTTTAATACTTTGCTGGATGATATGTCTTATCCGTTCTTTTCTTCTTATTAGGTTCTTCCTAGTATAAGAAAGTTTCAATTTTCTGGGATATCTCCTGAGTTAGAGGAGAAACTTTATATGATGTTTAGCCAGGTCGTTGCAACTGGAGATCTTGCATGAGCTCCAAATTCCAGAAACTTTGAACTCGAGGCGGTCGATGAATATGATGTTTCTGCTGTAGATGATACACGAAACATCAACGAGTCTCCACATTCTATCGCAGCTAAGGAGAAACGGACAGCTAAGGACAAAAGAAAGAATACTGCGAAGAAGGCAAAAAGTTCGGCAATAGATGAGTTGGTTGAAACGTCACGCATTATTGGGCAATGCATGCAAGAGCCGCCTCGCATCCAGATATCTTCAGCATTATTCACCATTCTTGAGGCCATTTCAGAGCTAGAGAGTATGTCGGAAGTTATGGATGAGTCACAGTTCAATTTCTACGACTACTCTACCCTGCTTCTAAAGGATAAGCAAAATCGAGAAACTTTTATGAGCATTCGCAAGGATAGGCGTCTTAGGTGGCTGCAAGCTTGTTACGAAAAACGAGCGGATTAGTTTGGTTTTTGTCCCTTTGCTCGGCCGAGATTATTATGTTTGTATTTTGTGTGTTGTTTTTTTTACTTTGGGACTTATGTTTATTTGTTAATTTTCTGCGATGCTACTTTGTTTACTTTGGGACTTATGTTTATTTGAAAGCAAATGATGCAATGTTGAATTCTTATATATTTGTCGCAGATATACAATGTCATCCTCAGACAGTTCTAATGAGGAAATTCAGCAACAAGTAGTTGTTTTGACTTATCATAATAGATGACTCGATGGACATCAATTTGTAACAACTTCAGCTTTTCAAATAAATAGGACTGCTATATTAAATAGTAGAGCATGCATGACATCTGGGCAGACAGAGGCTAGATGGGTAGCTGAACTTCTAGATGGCCACCCGATGAGGTTTTTCAGTGCCTTCAGAATGTCGAAGGTGGTTTTTGGTGATTTGCTTTCACTACTGACATTTCATTATGGATTTCAAGGTTCCAGGAGAACTCTACCACGTGAGGTGCTTGCAGTTACACTGTATATTTTGGGCCACAATCTATCCATGCAACTTGCAAGTGAACGCTTTCAACATTCTATAAAAACGATAAAAAAATTCTTCACAAAGGGTATCACTGCAATTAAGAGACTCTCTTTTGATGTCATCAGGCCTGTAGATCATATTTTCAGTAGTATTCCCCCCACAAATTTTAAATGATCCGCGATACATGCCTTTATTTAAAGACTGCATATGAGCTATTGATGGAACACATGTGGATACTCGAGTTCCAGCTGATCTACAGGTTTTCTATATTGGTCGGCATGCCACAACAACGCAAAATGTGATGACGGTTTGTGATTTCAACATGTGTTTCACTTTCGCATAGCAGGTTGGGAGGGTTCTACCCATGATAGTCGTATATTTCAGAGTGCTCTTATGGATACGAGTTATAATTTTTCGTATCCACCGTCAGGTGAGCCTTTTATATCTTCAGACCATTTTTTATTAAAAACTTGTAAGATTCATTCGGCTGCGGTCACTATTATTCACACCAATAAACGAGTTACAATTTTGCAAGCAAATATTATCTAGTAGATGCCGGATATCCATTTCAACGTAGTTTTTTAAAACCATATTCAGGTACACGGTATCATTTACCGAATTTTAGAAGGGACAATCGGCCTATACAAGGGCGCTGAGAAATATTCAAGCAGGCTCACTCGTCTTTTCGCAGTGTCATTGAACGTTCATTCGGAGTTTGAAAAAAGAAGTGGAAGATTTTTAGAGATATACCACCATACAGTTTGTCAAAGCAAAGAGACATTGTGATTGCAATAATGACATTGCATAATTACATTCGCAGGCATCCATCCCGCTCAGACACTCATTTTCGTGCTTGTGATGAAGACGAACAATTTATTTACTCGGCGGGCCTTCAGAGAAGAACAAGACAGATAAACGAAACCTCAAGTAGAGACTATGTTAGATCGATTCAAGTAGGTGTGGGTGAGATGGTGGCATTACGTGACTCCATTGCCGATCAACTGCTCAGAGCTTGAACGTGTTTGTTGTATCTGCATAGAAAGTTGTTGTATTTCGAGTTTTCGATATTTTAATGTTTAGCAGTATATTAGAGTATTTGGAGTACCTTTATATGTTTCAACTGAGCCTCACGGTCACCTTCGGAAGTTAATTATAAAAAATTGTATTGCTAGATTCTCAATTTCATCATTTCTAAATATATATACGTATATTACAAACATATTTTTAAAAATTTATACAAATTTTTTTTAAAAAAAATCCAAAACGCCACCGCAGTTTTGTCAAACAATTCTCTGTTTGGAACAACTCTGCAAACACAGACTATCCAAACAGATCTTCATTTCCAACATCCAGTTTCCAACAGCTCCCTTTACAAATATGCATTTACAACAGCTCTTTTTACAACCGCAATCGCTCTACCAAATGAAGCTGAAGCTGTGGAGGTAGGTTTCGTTCCGCCGGGTTTTGAATAGCGAGAAACGCCATGCGATTCGAAACAAAAGCGGAAAAACAAATGGCGCCCGGACTCAATATTGCGTTTTGACCGAACGGAATGGATAAAAACGGGTTACTAAATGCAGCTCAAGTTGTGTTCTCTGTAGTCTTGGAAGTCACCCATCAAATTTGAGAATTTTTGGATGTGATTTGCCCGATGTATTTAATGTAATTAGATCTTTGATTAATTGTTGTATTTGTGGAATAAATTGCAATTCTTAACTCCAATTGATTCCAAATTTTGGGAGTAGTTTAATTATCATGAAACCTTACTGGAACCAAAATTTGAGGGCATTTGGATGTCATTTAAGCAGGTTTCTATCTTATACATATTTAGGCTTAATGTGTCACACTTAACTTAGGACAATCATATTGTTTGAATATTTCTCTAGATATGATTAATTAATCTGTGAAAATGTAACTAGATGTTCATAATTATCATATGAACCTCTCGAGAAAATTGGACAATTTTTGGAAGTCATTTACCCTAAAATTGTGTCAAATATTGATGTCATATAAATTGTATTGTAAATCAAATCATATGGGTATTTACAATGATTTAAAAAGTGAAGTTTTGGTGGTGATTTGATTATGTCATAATAGTACTATGATTGAATTTTTTGGACATTTGGAAATGTTTTAATATTGTGTTGATCATCATGTCTAATAGTTTAATATCTTGCATAAGACCTGAATCTTCTTGTAGTAGTTTACTGATTTACAGATTATGCATAAAATGATAACGCTTGATCAAATAGAAGATTATTCAGAAGTTCATCATGTTAGTATGAAGTTTAGGCTATAGTTAATTGTCTTCCACGGTTCCACCTAGAGAACTATGCACCTGCTAATACTATATTACATACCTTGACAGACTAAGTATTCTATGTGATGGTGGTAATACTTATGATCACCATTGCGTTGTTAAGCTAAGTTATTAGCCTTGTTTAGGATCACAATAGTGGCTCCTTATATTTTCAGTCCCTACACCTATGATTAGCCTCCTGAATAGTTGGTTGAAAACTAGGTGTAGGTGAGAGGGTGTAATAGTGTCAAGTCCTCTATGGACTAAATCATAATTCAATAAGGTATTTGATCAAAGTATAATTTATTACACATGGTTATACTACTATGAGCTTATGGATGTTTTGTTACTATCACAATTATGATAACTGTGTTGAAGTGTTTTATGTGGTGGGTCTTCTCAGTCTTCCGAACAAAGTATACTGACGGGGAATTGAGAGTAGACTATTAAGATTATGGAGATGATTCTTGTAGGATAACCTAGGTAGTCTTCCTCTCGTTAGTTCCTTGGTAGACTCCATTCCTTTAGCTTGTTTAGGAGAAACTTCGCTGACTGAGTGAAGATTCCTCCAAGGTAGTACTAGCCAGATCCGTATGCTGAGGCCTAGGCTAGCAGTGTGTCACTTTCCTAGTTCTGGGGATGATCATTTCACTCTTATTGTCTTGCCGCAACGATGAAGCATGTGAGGTTCGCTACCCACTTAATCATGTTGGGTCCATGTCGATATAGAGTGTGTGAATTGTAACTTTATATAATCTAGCATGATGCATTGCATTGCATAATCATTCCTTTACCGTAAATCTTTATCTTATAAGTTTATATGGGTACTCTTATAAGACAAGCTACTTCTCTACTTTTATTATAACTGGAATCATATCATATAAGTCTGTATGAGTTTTCTTATATGATAAGTTCATGATTTATATACATTGTTTAGTCGCATACTATCTTTTTGTTATATTCGTTAACTTATTATGCAAATGTGTTCCCTTCTCTCTCTCCAGATGTTTAGGCTTAGTGATGGGATAGAGGGTGCGTGAGTCGCTTAGTCTTTTAGACTAATGGTTTCTCATGTAACCATTCAGGAATCGCCACACGATTAGCAGGAGTCGCAACAGTTGCAACATCAATAGGCAGAGCCGCAATGACACCACCCTTACAAGGGGTAGACGATTTGCAGTGAGGACGACTCCCGCACTACCTCACATACATCAACATCTACCACTCCAGAGGATGGCATGAGAGATGTAAGTCATTATTATTTATTTATTTATTTGTAGTTTGATGGACATCTCATATGGGTTTTTTCTTGTCCTTCCGCATTTTGCTCTTTCATGTATGACTCATGCTGTGATATTTATACTAGTACTTCCAGTTGTCTTTGTTTATGTTATTGTATATTGCGTTTGTGATGTGATGATATTTTTCCTAACGGGATAATCATTCATGTGGTAGGTGTTGGCTTGTGTGCTAGCACTCACAGGGAGGTTACCCTGGGCATAAGACTTCCCTCAGTAGTGCTTAGTTTTTGGGAGGGGGGTCTTAGAGAATCAGAGCTGAACGATTTGTGTATATAGAAGTTACTAGCATCACACAAAGTTTTCTTAGTGTGCCCTGTCGGATCGAGGACAAATCCATACATCAAAAGCTAGTAAGCCCATGTGTGAATCATATGCAACACATACAATTTCAACCCTAAATTTGCATCTCTCCTTATTCAACTTCGTTATCTAAATTCTAACTCCCTTTATTCTCTATAGATTCCAGAGGATGTTGGGTAGAGGAACTACATTCGTCTCCCTTCCTTTGTGATTGGAGTGTCATATACTACCTTACCCACAAAGATTGTTCTCCCGTTTTGACAGACGGGACTAGGAGGAATTCAATGGCTATTTTGGGGACTTTTTAAGCATCCCTAAACCAGCAGTCAACTCGACTGACATCACTTACAGACTCGTTGAGCATTTTCATGGGATTATCTCCTCCGACCTCTAAGGCACAGAGTCCTCCATTCATACTGAGGAGTGGTTAGACAAAGTTCAGGAGCTGCTCATCGATATGCAGTGCCTGATGAATATTACATGATGACACATTTACTGCCACATTACTGGAAGACTATGCTCGATAGTAGTTAAGGTTTGCTGCGACAACTACTTTTACGTGATGACGGCTTTTGGAGATCAAGTAGGACAAGTTCTCAGACACATTCTTAAAGCACTTCATTCCTCTTACAAATATAGAGGAGCTATAGAAGCGATGCCTCCAGAGCAAACATGGGAGTTGTACACTATAGCTCCATGTGTATATGCTTACAGTGTATGACTCCCTTGTTTGAACTGGAGGAAGCGCTCTTATAGCTCCTCTCTATCTGTACAAGGAATGAAGTGCTTCAAGAATATGTCTGAGAACTCGTCCCAATAAATCTCCAATAGTATTCATCCCTTAAAAGTAGTGGTGGTGTCAGACCTCCACCACTGTCGAGTGTAGTCCTCCAGTAGTGTGGCACTCAAGGTGATAGCCACATTCATCGGGCACTTCATGTTGATGAGCAGCTCCTGAACTTTGTCCAACCACTCCTTAGTATGAATGGAGGACTTTATGCCTCGTAAGGTAGGTAATCCCCTAAAAATGCTCAACCAGTCTGTATGTGTTGTCGGTTGAGCCGACTGCTTGTTTAGGGATGCTCAGAAAATCTCCAAAATATCCATCAAAATTCCTCCTAGTCCGTTTGGTAGAACGAAGAGGCACTACAGGTAAGGGAGTCTAGGGCACTCCAATTGCAAAGGAAGGGGGATGAATGTGATTCCTCTGCCCAATATCTAACAGAATCCACAGAGAAATATGGAGTCAAAATCTGGTTAACCAAGTTGATTAGGGAAAGATGCAAATCCAGGGGTTAACTTGTATGTGTTACATGTGATCCAAACATAGGCTCTCCAGCTTCTGCATGGATTCGTCCTCAATCCAACATGGTACACTGAGAAAACCTAGTGCGATGCTAGTAACTTCTATGTACATAGATCGTTCAACTCTGATACTCAATTGTAAGACCCCCTCCCAGAAATTAGGCATGATCGAGGAGTCTTATGCCTAGGGCAACCACTCCGCGATAGTGCTACCACATGTGCCAACGCCTATCACATGAACTCACGTGAACGATTATCCTGTCAGACAAAACATCATCACATCGCAAACGCAATATATGATAATGGAAGCAAGGACAATTGAAAGTACTAGCATAAATATCTCAACATAAGTCACATACACGACAGACTAAAATGCGGAAGAAAGGGCATGGAAAAACCCACATGAGATGTCCCATCAAACTACAAATACATAAATAATAATAAATCTCACATTTCTCATGTCATCCTCTGGAGTGGTAGATGATGTTGTGACATGAGACGGTGCAGGAGTCATCCTTGCTATAAATATCCTACGGATGTAAGGTGTGGTGTTGATGTGGCTTTGCCTGTCAGTACTCAACTACTGCGGCTCTTGTTGGTCTTGTAGCGGCTTGTTGGTCTTGTAGCGGCTCCTGAATGGTTACATGAGAAACCATTAGTCTAAAATACTAAACCATTAGGCTAAACACTGAGAGTGAGAATGACACTCAGCTGCATAACAAGTTACCACAATATAATTGAAAGAGAGTATACAACTAAGTAGTGTATATAAATCACTAACTTATCATACACTACCAAAAAACGACTTTTTCCAAGTTCAATTGTCGTGGTAAAAACTCTAAAATTGTGGCAAAAAGTCTTTTGTCAGGGCTTGCCCACAGAGGGGTGTGAGCAATATGAGCGTGACAAAAAGTATTTGCCATGCTAGTTTCGTGGCAAATACCCTTTTATCACGACTTTTAGTTATGGTTTTAAACCATGGCTAAAGATATTGATTTTAACAATTATTTGTCACTATTCTTCTGCCTTGGCTGAAGATCCTTTATTTGCCACAATATTTAACCATGACAAATGCATGTTTTATTAAAAAACTATTTGCAGCAATTTTAAACCGTGACCAATACGATATATTTATTACAAAAAATTGTCACAATTTGAAGTCGTGGCAAATACATGTTTCATTTATTTTTAAGAAAATTATCACTTGCTAAATCTGTGGAAAATAATTAAATACATTTTAATAAAATTAGATGAAATATTTAACCGCAGCCTGAAAATAACTATCCATCTACATAAGAAGTCAATAAATTTAAAGGAGCAATAAACATAATTTTTCATCAAAGTACAACTGCAGTTAAAAGAAGGGTGATGTTATATATAGATCGTTTTTCGCTATATACAAATCATTACTGTATACAAATCAGTACAAATATAAATTTGTTATATACAAACCTAATGGTTATATACAAATCAACACAAAACAAAAAAATTTTTAAAAAAGCGCTTAATAACACTAGCTTGTGAGATATTAATTTTTTTCTTGCAAAAATCAATAGCTCGTATAAATATTTTAAATCTTGCTATAATTGTGAACATTGCTAGAGTAGAAAAAAACATTCAAAGAATCTCTATTACACGTCGGCGAGGCGATATCGATGGGCGGCGAAGGTTGTCGCGAGGAACCAAATAGGAGTGATCGGTAGGTGTATGCGGATGGGTATCAGGAGCGGGCGAACCGAATATGAGAGATCACCAACCGGGGGGTTGCTTCCGCCGCCAAGGCTCCATTGCGTGACAGGGACTTTGCATGATCGTTACAAGAGATATCGGGAGGTGTATGCGGCGGGGTATCGGGAGCAGGCAAACATCTCGTGAGACTTGGGCTAGAAATGAGAAAAATTGATTTTTTGAGTATTTAAGTTGATTTGTATATAGCGTTTTTAAAGGACTCAAAAAACTCTAAAAATTAGTTTGTATATATCCAAAAACAATTTATATATAACATCATCCTAAAAGAACTACATCTACACCTCTAATTGCAAGAATTGTAAATACAACTCTAGTTAAAACAATTTATGTGCAGAAAACTCCATCTGCCATCAAATATATCTATAAAGCCTAACACCTTTGTTTTTGCTACCACCTTTGCTTCCAAATCGTGTCTCCTGAAATGTTGAAGTTTGGGAAAGTTATCTAATTAAGGGTAATTTGAAGCATAGCAAGAGAGTAAAAGAATTAAAGAACAACAAGTACAAGAATATCTTTTTAAAGCATTGATACATGTACTTGGTCAAAAGTGGGTCATCAATCAATTTTCTAAGTAAAATACCATTTTCCCGGACCTCCCCGGATAATCTCAATGTGGCCGATTTACCCTCTTTTGCAATCAGTTTCGCTACAGCGCCTGCTGCTCTAGCTAATTGTCCACCCTTTTCAAGTGTGATTTCTATGGTATGTATGGCCGTGCCTAAGGGCATATCGGTTGAAGTAGATTCTTCTTTTTTATCAATAAAAACCCCTTCCCAAACTGTACAAGCTTCTTTCCAAAGCATACGGCTTTCTAGATGTATATGATGATATCTAGACAGATGGATCTTATATGAATCGTATGATGAAGTACCACATGAGTGGATATATAGGAATCCAAATCTGCCGAATCACTCATGTTATGATCTTCTACATCCTAGGTCTCCCTGTTCCGTCATCTGGCTTATGTTCTTCATGTAGCATTCAGACCGGATGACTCTATGAAATTACGTCGATACTTCCACATATTACGGGTAACGTAGGAGACATCTCTCTTTTTCCCCGGGGGTCTTTCTAATTACCACTGTTTAGCTTTCAATTCGCCTCTGGCCATCAAATGAAAGGTTTTTTTTCTTACTTTTCATTTTCTAGAAAATGACATCGTTCATAATTTTTTGTTTGTTTTCTCTATCAGCGGAAAAAGTTACTTGTTTAAAAAAGTTATTTTACTTTTTTAAAAAAGTTACTTGTTTTTAAAACAAATAATATTATGGACGGTGATGTTTTTTTAGAAAATAAAAAAACAGGATAAAAGTCCTCCCAAAAGGGACCTAATCTTTGTGAGGCCCCGATTCAGACCCCACAGATTCAGTTTCTCTTTGTCTGGTTGCCAAGCTTTTGTTATAACATATGTATAAATATCTATACATGAGTACAAATTTTTTTGTTTGCATAAACTATATCTCATACCTTCAAGTGTTCTTCAGCGAGCCGTTGTCGATCTTCCTCGAGTGTCCTAATTTTTTGTTCCGCGTTTCGTGATCCTTTAGCAACCTACACAAGAGAGACGACGGACTTGGTTATAAAAATATGACTAAGTGAGGAATATACCTCTTGACCTAATCAATAAATTATCTTTCGCATTTGTCACAAAATTCTCTATATCTGAAACCTTTGTTCTACATTTCCCTTATACAAACGTCAATCTCCCTTCTT
The DNA here is from genome assembly GCA_039583875.1 of Platanthera guangdongensis. Classification (NCBI taxonomy): domain Eukaryota; kingdom Viridiplantae; phylum Streptophyta; class Magnoliopsida; order Asparagales; family Orchidaceae; genus Platanthera; species Platanthera guangdongensis. The sequence goes on along the minus strand of CM077154.1, from coordinate 127,675,723 downwards.
ATTTATCGGAGTGCTCTACATTTCCCTTATACAAACGATTTCCGGCCTCCGACGGCCTCCGGCGGCCGACGGCCTCCGGCGGCCGACGGCCTCTGATAATATCAAATCTTTTGGCCCTAAACATTATCTACGATATATTTCATTTTTTTTTAATTTCCCTCAGAATTATTAGACTTGCTAATTCATTTTCGCATCCCTTACCGATTCCACAATATCACTGATTTAAAACTACGAACAACATACTTTTAAAAATATTTGAAATATTCCGAAGCATACATAAAGAGGTAAAAACTCACTGCTTTTCTTTTGCCTTTATCCATTCCAGGATTTTCATCGTGTATAACACCAGACGCCATCCACTGCAGTATTAATAAAATCATTTACTTTAGGGTTGCGCCGAAAATAGTTACGAGCGGACTTCTAAGACGGCCACAACAAATACCTCCAGGAGTTGCTAGGGAAGGATAAGCTTTGGTGACTCAAACAAAAATGTCGCACTCAATTTATAACCGCGACAAACTTCAGATATCAGCCACTTCACATTTCATTCAAAGGTTAAAAACTCATGAGAAGTAATCAAGACTCAAACTGAACATTAAGAAATCAAAACCAGAAAAAAGAGCAGCCCGCAACATTGTGCGACGTCGAATCGACACTGATTTATGATGTATGCTTATCAGTTTTCAGCAATTCCTAGTAGTATATAAAAGGGCATAAAGAGTGGAGAATGGATGGTAGGAATCTCAGTGAATAGTCTAATCACTTGGCAAGTAAAATGAAAAGTAAATCAAATGGACTCTAGTATCAAGCTTCAACCCCACAAATTATCTGATTTATGATGGATGCTTATCATTTTTCAGCAATTCCTACTAGTATATAAAGATCGGGAATTTTATCTTCGAAGCAGATTGTATATACCACCTCTTCTCCAACATTAAGCATACATCTCTTCAGCTTCGTTTGGCAAAGCGGTGGCGGTCATAAACGCATGGGTTAAACCGTCATTCATTCCTTAACGACCACCTAAAAAACTTCATTCATTTGAACATAAAAGTGGATGAAATTTTAAAGGTGGGCATTAACAAATGACAGTTTAACCTTAATGTTCACGACCGCCACCACCTTGCCAAACAGAGCCTTCTTCCACTCGTGAAGAAACCGACTAAAATATATGAACTTTAAAAAAATCTGAGAATATGTTATCAGATGGCTATGTATATCTAGAGTTCTCTCTAAAATTGAGAGTAATTCATACATAAACTTTGTTAAAAAAATCTGGGCTTTTTGGCAAAATGCACCCTCCAAATATAGGCTTTTGGCAAAATGCATCCCGAAAGTTTAAAATTGACAAAATGCACCCCCCAAAATGGTTTTTTTGGCAATGTGCACTCTAGAGTGGACATTTTGACCATTTTATTTTTTGCTTATTGAGTGTGCACTTTGCCAAAAAAACCATTTTGGGGGGTGCATTTTGCCAATTTTAAATATTCGGGGTGCATTTTGGCCAAAATCTTATATTTGGAGGGTGCACTTTGCCAATTAACACTTGAAAAATGGTGTAATGTCACTTGAAATATTTATATGTAGGCCAAATTAATATGTTAGGTGTGAATGCATTCATTCAAGTTGATGTGGCAATGTGATACCAACTTGCAGGTTTCAATAAATGTATATTGATCTAGGCTCTCAACAATTCAATTTGGCAGGAAAATAATGCAATATTTGATGAACATGTTTTAAATTATAGACAAATTCCAAAAAAAAAATTTATTCTATAATGTAAGAATGATGGTGTATAATACAAAATGTTTACCTTCTCAATGAGGGTAATGTAGTATGGTTTCACCTTCTTCACATTAATTTTAGCCTTTTCTTTCGTGTAATGTGTTGAAACTAAAACTTGGTCTCAACGAGAGTTCGGATCCAAGGGGGTAGTTTGCACTTATTTCTCCCGAACTTGAACTCCTGACCAGTCACTAGGAACTAGAAACTGACCCTGGCTGCTGCGCGGAGGTCCCACCACACACCCGAAAGATCTCTAGAGCGCTTCCTCTCCTAAGCCAATAGCTGAGCTGGGCACCTTGGAGGGCTTTCGCAGCCGAACCAAAATAACCCAAGGAGGAAGAAACAAAAAGAACTCGGTCTCCTTCAAAGGTGCTCACATGGTCTATTTATAGAATTCCAAGCCTGGTCTGCAAACATCGTAATTCCGATGTTCTAAAATGCTACACGCAGCCCAAATTGATCTGCCAACGGTGTAACTCCGCGGTTTGGAGGAGATACTAGCAGACCTAAAGAGGTATCATGGGGTGGGCGAGTGCCCGATGAAGCTGGGACTCACCACTCGCCTCGAACCGGGACCTCGCCCCTAGGGGGCTGCACTCGCCCCAGGGAGTCTGGATCTCGCCCCTGGGGGGGCTGCACTCACCCCAGGGAGCCTGATCTCGCCCCTGGGGGGCTGCACTCGCCCCAGGGAGCCTGCACTCGCCCCTGGGGGCTGCACTCGCCCTAGGGAGCCTGAACTCGCCCCTGGGAGGTGACATCTACTGCACTCCTCCTAAGTGGGCGAGAACCACTAGGCCATTATCGGTTGCCTCTGATCTCGACGAATTATATGTTATACATAATGATTATATTTGATGCACATGAAGTATAAAAAAAGAGTTTTAGTACTTGAAATCAGACAAAAACTCAAATGATGCATGATTTAACTTTTTCTATTGGTGATAATAAATTTTCATGTGGGCTGGTGGCTTTGGCTGTTCAAGTCCACTATGGGCACTTATAGTGAGTGTTTTTTGGAACTTCCCGCTCCCTCCATTTTGAGCACTTCTCATATTGGAGATTTTGCTAATCGCAGCACAAATTCTCTATAAGTAAAGGGGTACCTATCAAATACATTAAATTTTTTTTTGAAGTCAATTTAAAGATAACTATAGCATTTCATTTGTTAAGAAATTTCATTATCACTTCTGCTCAACTAATCAAGGCTCTGTTTGGGATGGCGGTGAAGGTGGAAAAAGATATATTCTCATCGTCATCGTCCTTTTTACGTTGTTTGGATGATGAGCTTTTTCAAAAGGGCTTTCACAAGAACGGTGTTTTGGGCACTTTTAAGTAGTCAAACTAACATGACTTTCTAAAAATCACTCTGATTTCAACTTTTCTTATTTTATTTGAATAGTCCTCATTCACGATTCTTCACTCATTCGTGATCTTTGCTTTCGGATATATATATATAATATTTACTTATCGATACGATAGATAATTGCAAAAAATATGTTTTTATTATTAAAAAGTTAAACATCTATTATTAAAAAATTATTCTTCCAAATAAAAAAAACATAAACATCTTTTTGAAAATCATTTTAAATGAATATTTTTTAAGTAGTTTATAAATTTTTTTCAAATAATTTTTTGAACAGAAAAATCAAAATCTAACAAAATTCATGACAATAATTTTCAGTACTACTACAATTTCATGTGAATATCTAAATAAACTCCCTATATATGAATCATCCATCAAATGTTACAATGATATAAAAAGAAATTGCTCATGTATTAATCCTAAAAAAAATATTAGAGAACAAGATGACAATAAATATAACATAAAGACTATAAAATTTACATGGTAAAACAATCTCCCATTCCGCGCAATTCATTTTCATGATCCATGGCCCCAACGAAGCACATTTCATATAGTACAATTACTAAAATACCCTTCAAAATGTACCCAACACCCTCAACCTCCAACAATGTATAACCCTAGCACAGCGACAGCAATCGTGAATACAGTGGTTCTGAACCGTCATTCGTTAACGCTCAACCTCACCTAAGGAACTTCGTACACTTAAATGTTCAAAATTAGTTTTTTGTGTGGTGGTTACATTCTATAACTATGGCGTATTTTTCCAAACACCGCACCAAAAGAAGCGTAATTTTTGTGGATCCAAGGCCTTAAGAGAATGTCAGTTTTTTCCCCAAAACTCATAACCGTGTAAACTACCAGTAATTAGAAAGTTCCAAATCCTCAACCCTATGCCTTTACAACTTGTTCATCACTCGAAAGTTTCTTGAAGGAATTCACAACCTCAACAATCAACATGCCCATGTATTCAGTAAAATACAAAGTCTGAGAACTGCCATCCTGATTCAAATTTTCTCCTACCAAGCCCGAGGAGGCGCTCCATTAGAATGTGCATTGAGCCCGTCAAGCAAGGCATTGAAGTCAATCGGCTTCCCGGTCTCCACCATCTGATTCACAACACTAACCGCGTGATCCCTCGCATAGCCCATGCCAACAGCCTTTTCGATCATCTCTCCATTGGGGTGATCGTGCGCTGATTGTTTACCCAGCTGGTAGTTTTGGGAGGGAGCAGCCCTGCTTCTATCGACCGAAAACGCCGGATTATAACCCTGTGCGTAGGACCGAGGCGGGTACGGGCTAGCTCCCATATATCCGCTCTTAAGATGCGGCTGTGGCACAAAAGAACCTCCATATCCATTCGGTAGCGGAGCGGAATAGCGAGTGGGCGGCGGCATGCTGCTTACTTGGAATGCTTCAGGAGTATGTTGACGTAGCACTGGTGGAGTCCATTGGTGCTGATATTGAGTGAATTGCGGCTGTTGAGTTTGCTGGTTCGGTCTTGGCTGCAGCAGCGGTGTGTTGGGGCGGAAAGAATTGGCATTCGAGACATCTGCAATGGATGAGGTGCATCGGGTTGATTTAGAATATATTGACCGTGTGAAGCTGGGTTCAGTGAAGCAAGCGGAGAGTGATGAGATGACAGGTTCAAATCAGGAGCTCTAGAGCTAACTGCTGGTGATGCTTGGTTAGGAAGCGCAAGTGCTAACTGCTGGTTGGAAGCAGCATCCTCATTGTTGTGTTTCTGGGAGAGGCTGGAAAGAGCAGTTTCAGTTTGGGAGAGGTGAAGTTTTGTCAGCTCCTTCTGGGTCTCCACAAGTTCTTGCTTGTCCCTTATAATCTGTAAAGATCTTGTTGGGTGTGTTTCGCCATCCAGGTGTTGGATGGGGTGCCTCCCGGGCACACTCGGGTTGGCTCCTGGCATGGGTGCAGGAAAACTCCATGGTACGGTTTAGTGCAAGCGAGTCGGGTTGGCTTCGGCATGAGTACGTGTGAGTTTCGGGCACGGTTTAAGTGCGAGGGAGTCATGCGAACAGTTTGACCGGTCCTGCTGAAATAATATAAAGGAATTAGTAGCGCCCTTCCTAACACTCCGGGGTTTTGGGAGAGTTGGTAGGCGTCATTCCTAACAGTGGTATCAGAGCCGAGGGGGAGGTCATGGGTTCGATCCCCCTGGATGGCGTTCCAGGGGGAGTTTGTTGGGTGTGTTACGCCATCCAGGTGTTGGATGGGGTGCCTCCCGGGCACACCCGGGTTGGCTCCTGGCATGGGTGCAGGGAAACTCCATGATACGGTTTAGTGCAAGCGAGTCGGGTTGGCTCCGGGCATGAGTACGTGGGAGTTTCGGGCACGGTTTAAGTGCGAGGGAGCCATGCGAACAGTTTGACCGGTCCTGCTGAAATAATATAAAAGAATTAGTAGCGCCCTTCCTAACACTCCGGGATTTTGGGAGAGTTGGTAGGCGCCATTCCTAACAGATCTTTGGACCTGAAGAATGAAGAAAAACCTTATACTGAAGAATGATTCTTTCAGTATAAGATGAGTTTCATTTTCCCAAAGGGTGCCTTGTGATGTTGGACAGATCTAGCAAATATAGGTGAACTCTATGATACATGAATTTTATCTGACACTTAAGAATGCAACAAAGAGAATTATAAATAGTACCACAACAACCACAATCAAGTAAAATTTCAAATAAGAGAACAAATACAAACGTGTATTTATATGAGTGTGAAGCAACAAATACAAAGCGAAGGAAGCCTGTGAATGACAAGATATCTTGGCACAAATTTTACAAGTTAAAATCCACAAAAATTGAGAATAAATACAATATTCAACAATAAAAATAAGACAAACACAGGTTCCGTTCGTTAGGTCGGAATTGGAGCATTGGAATTGGAATTCAATTGACAATTCCAATTTCAGCATTTGGCGGCTATAAAAATACTTCGGAATTAGAATTCATTTCAATTTTCATAGTAATTGGTTATAAAAGAAACATGCATCCTACAATTCTGACCTCGTGAGGTCTTCAATCGTAATTCTCACCACTACCAGTACACTCTCGATCGTCTCAAAAAGACATCGACGCCAACTCTGTTGTTCGCCTGGGGGCACATTTTTTGCCCAAGAGCGAAATTTTCGAAAGAACGGGCATTTTTTCGCCGGGGCGCGAATATTTAGCCCAGGGACGCATTTTTCGTTCGGGCACGCATTATTTCGGCCGGACGCGAATTATTCGGCCGAACGCGCATTTTTTGGTTGGGCGCGCATTTTTCGGCCCGAACGGGAATTTTTCCGCCCGGACAGGCATTTTTCCGGCCGAACGGGCATTTTTCCGGCCGGACGGGCATTTTTCCGCCCGGACGGGCAGTTTTCCGCCCGGACGGGCATTTTTCTGCTCGGGGGCGCATTTTTCGCACGGGCGTGCATCTTTCGCACGAGAGCGCGTTTTTTGTACGGGGGCGCGTTTTTCCTCCCGGACACACATTTTTCCGCAGGGGTGCGCATTTTCTGCCTGGGCGCGCATTTTCTGTCCGAGCACGCATTTTCAGCCGGGGTGCGCATTTTCCCACCGGGTGCGCATTTCCGCCCTGACACGTATTTTTCCGCCTGAGCGCGCATTTTCCGCCCGCCGCGCATTTTCCGTCGGCGGACATTTTTTCGTGTTGAAATCGGAAATCGGTCTCTGTGGAGTTCGGGGTCCTAAAAGGGTATGACCTCACACCTACTTCCCTCTGACTAGCACTTCACATCGAAGATTCAGGAACATAAGAACAGAACTGACGTCTCAGCCAGGAGATCCCACCACATACCCACAAGATCCATAAGCTCTTCCTCTCTCAAGCCAATGCTGAGCTTGGGCACCTGTGGAGAGAGCCCGAAGAGATGAAGAAGGCAAGTGAAAACTGTTGAACTCCCCCTCCAAAGGTGCCCCCTCGGTTCTATTTATAGATTTCGAACCTTGGTATGTCAACAGTGTAACTCCGCTATTCAGAATTGCTATATGCAGCCCAATTGGGTCTGCCAACAGCATAGCTCCGCTGTCTTAGAAGGATATTTGCAGTCCTTCAAGGGCATCCAGGTAATTCTGCCTCTGGGCCCCACTGCGCGAGTGGTCCATGAAGGCACCACTCGCCTAAAGGGGCAAGTGCTGGGTGATCCAGGCACTTGCCCCCACGGCTCCCCAAAAGGGTGGATGCGGGATCAGAAAGCCACTCGCCAATATAGGCGAGACCCCTCACTCCTACTATGGGCGGGAACCCTCTCAATCCTCCGGGGCGATTGCGGGTCTGCTTACCCCACTCTCCCACTTTGGCCTTCTTAAACATAAATGTCCCGCAAAGCCCTGAACTCGTCGGAGGGATCCACTCAGCGAATACGAGGCTGTACACAATTCCTGCTCTTTACGAGCTAGTCCTACGCTCGGAAAGAAAAGTCCAACCCTCAGTATTCGATGAGCGCTTGCTCACCTGGAGGGAATCTTTTATGGTTCCCTCCACGGCTCTATAAATACCTCAGGATAGCCCTGGAGTTGATATCTCTGTTCGACCCCAGTTCGTCCCCAGAGCTTTCGCCGCTTCGGCCATGTACAGCAGATTGACCGTGAAACCGCTCTCGCAAGAGCTCTTGGACCGTCTCGCGGCTGCGCAGGAAAAAGGCCAGCTCCAAGACTTCCAAGTACGCTCCATGGCTCTCGTCCAAGAGGCCCGTCAACTCGCCCTACCGACCAAAGTGGGCGAAAATGATTCGGCGGAACCCTATGGCGGAAGTGTCTGCTTCTCCGACCCCTACCCCCAATCGCGAGAACCTCACCCCCAATCGTGAGAACCTCGCCGTCCTTGTCGAGGTATTTCACTTACCTCTATTCTGGTAGAAATCAAGTTCATTGACCTGAGCCTCAGGCCCATTCGCAGGAGACCCAGCCAGAGAGCGACGCTGGCGCTCCCCCGGCGAATACCGAGACCCACTGGCTCCCTGAAGAGAGCAAATAGCCGGGTCCATAGACAGCCCCCCAAGTTACCCGGGCCGAAACTGTAGCCTCTCCAGTTATGGATGATGGTTACCTTCTCGTGTCTTTTAACCTGAGTACCCTCTCACTTATGTATTTCTCGCAGCTCCTTTTGGGACCACGGGTCTGGTCAGTCTAGCGCCCCAGACCCCGGTCGTCGAGATCCCAAAACAACCATTGCCAGGTCCCCGGCCCTCGACCGGGAAAGCTCCTGATGTTCCTCATCCTGCCGAGACCCATCTGCCAGCGCAAACGCGAACCCGTCCGGGACGGGGAAAAACGAGCCACCCGCTATTTGAGGGATCCTTCGAGGGAAGACCTGGTCCTTCCCGCCAGCCACCAGGCGGGAGCGCCATCCCTACGCCAGGTAAACTGCTAAACCTGTTCCCTCTCGCTTGAAATATCCTGACGGTGGTCGCAACTTCTCGTCAGGTTATTGGGACATCTCGGCGGCGGCTCCTGATGTCGACGTGGAGTTCTCGCCCCCACCTTCTCCCAGCGAGCTCGCTAACTTCCTCGGAGATCCTGGGGATGCCAAGACAGTCAAGGAGCGGATGGTGGAAGTTCTAGAAAAACTGATCTGGAGGCAGCGGGACGACTCCCATCAGGAGAAAGTACATCAGGCTGCAACTGAGCACCGGCTAGGCATCCTCGAGCGGGACTACTTGCACCTCCTCGGAGAGATGGAGCGGCGAGGTGGGTCGAGGAGACATCTCCGGGGAGGCACATTACGAGTCGGGACCAGATGCGCTTGGTCAACCAGGAGCAGACGCCTGTGAGCGCCTACTACTTCTCGTGAGTGCCTCCGAGGTTGGGGAGGCGAGGCCGGGGCCGTTGGCAATGGGTCCAATGTCACAACCCGCATTTTCACCGCAAATCAAGTTTATCAGAGTAAGGGAAAATGCGCGTCATGATATCACGTCAGCAGGGGATAACTGCGGGCGCTCAAGCAGACACCAACTGACAATGAAGAAAGGTTCCTTTTTAAGTTGTCTTAAGGAAAAATCAGTCACGAGTAGAAGTTAGCCGTATCCCTCGGCTTAGTGGCTCATCTAGTCCAATAATCAAAATATAAGATACGCTGCGGAAAAATACTTGATTAGATTAACTCAAACATCCAACATGAGAATAAACGTCCCCAAAGGACAACTCATGCCATGCAGAACTCTAAATTTATTATAGTAGGAAAGATAGCTTTTACGGTCGCTAAAAGTAACGGGTTAGAGTTTCAAATCATGTAATGTATGAAGTAATAGTAGTAGATTTTATAGTTGAAAATACCTAACATGCATTCTTAGCATAAATCCTCCCAGAGAGCAAGCAAAGCACATCCACTTTTAAATAAATGAGCAGCTAGCAAGTATCAACAACTAACAATCAGTGGGCGCCAACAAGCTGACACGAACTCACGTACAAAAGTATGTATGAACTAGTAAAAACAAAACCAACAACAAACTACCTCGCTATAACGAGGCAACAACCACGACCAACACTGCCGCCAGAAATCCAACACCGACAATGCTAACTGCTACAGCTCTGAACCTGAGGCATTCCAAAAAAACAGAATACCTCAGCAAGAAGGTACAAGTAGTGGCAGGAAAAGTAATAAGCCAAAATAAACAAAGGTCAACAGGGGTACCAACCCAAGACCAAAAGCAATGAAGTAATGTACAATAGAAAACAGGGTATCAATAGGAAAAGAACTCCTTCGTGATTTTTCACGTCCACAAGGGTGCACCAGATGCACATGGCTATAAGGTGACTACAAAAATATCTCTTCAGAGAGAAAGTACAAAACCTTCATTAGGCACTTGTGGTTGACTCTACCCCAAAAACACGGCGAAGTGGTCACTCTTGGACACACCACCGAAAAACACAGGCGTAGTGGTCACTCTTGGACACACCACTCAAAACAAACGGATATATTATCCATCTAACTGCGAGGGAGTCTCATGCTCTCCACCATACACCGCAGGCATCTAAAAACCAGGTAGACTTCCACAGTGCACTAATGAAGGTAATAAATACCGCGGAGGTGGAATCGTCCACTAACTCCCGCATTCAAGAAACCCAAAAAAACCATAACACAAATATCTCGGGATTTGGCTCGACAAACTCTACTTGACATTAGAGAACTCAAGACGCGGTTGATCAACCCTTAGAAACGATTTACAACCCTAATTAAACTCTAAAACGTTTGATAACGAGAGCTAAGGTACTTAAACCATCGCTAAAACACTTCAAGAACGATTAAACATAAATAGACAAGATCGAGTTTAGCACGGCAAAACATCATAACGACATGTGATCAATAGAGCGGTTAATAATAGCAATAATTTGGAAGAGTAATTGTAGAAAATGTTAGGGGATGTGAAAAACATAGCCGTTACCATCGAATCGGACAAGGAGAAATGAGGAGAAACCACCACTTGCCTTGGTTTTACCGGAAAAGTCCACCGAATCACTCCACGTCGTAGATCGGGGCAAAAGGATGCGGAAGAGGTTGAGATCTAGACAAAAATGGTGGAAAAGGGGTTAGGGCCGAAAAACCCTAACGAAAAAAAACTCAAGGAATGTGGAAGAAATTACCACGATAGCGTAGCTCTCGGCGAGAGCTTTCCGGATCTAAGTTCGGTTGAAGATTTCGAGCACCGGAGAACCGTCGGCGGCCACCGGAAGATTCACGAAAAAGAAACTCTCTCTCTCGCTCGCTGCTCTGGTTCGGGAGAAAAAATAACGGAGAAGATGAATTTTGGTTCTAAAACCTAAGTCCAAAAATATATATATATATGTTTATAAAAAGTTTTGTTAAAAACGGTTTATTTCGAGCAGTTTTGCGGGAACCCAAAATAGAGGTCTAGGATGACTCCGAATCAAAGAGTTGTCAACATGCAAGTTGTAGATCTCGTCGAGACGAACAAATTTCATGTTGACCATTTTTTGATACGATTCCGTTTTGACCCTCAAAACGGCCTCTGAACTCAGACAGAAAACAGCATACTCGAGTGGCAGCATACCTACTCGAGTAGCAGCATACCTACTCGAGTAACAGCATAACTACTGGAGTAGTAACATCCCTACTCGAGTAATAACATACCTACTCGAGTAGTAACACAATATACTCGAGTAGGGGCTCATTACTCGTGTAAAAACATGACTTACTCGAGTAGAAGCAGCATATACTCGAGTAGCAGCCCACCACTCGAGTTATTGCAGAAAACATGGAATTAGGGGTTTAAAACGATCTCAAATCGAAACGTGGTTACATGAAAGTTGTAGATATCGTCAAGACGAACAAATTCATGTTGACCATATTTTGATACAACGCCGTTTTGACCCCCAAAAAGGCGCCCGAGTAAAAAATCTAAAACGGGCTAATCGAGTAGAACCATAGCTTCTCGAGACGACTCAGCACGGAAGCCCGAACGAGCGCCGAAGTAAACGAAACTCACGCCATAGCCAAACACTGACGCTACGAACTCAACGGCGAAGTCAAAACCAGAATCCGACGAGCCATTCCCGAGATATTAATCTTCGAAGTATACGGCGAACATAAACAACCGAAAACTTCAATCGCGCGCCGAGACTCCAAAAATGCTCGGATTGCGATGAAACTTGACGAGCACGTCCAAAATTACTTAACTTAAATTCCAAATGCAAAATCTTCCCATTACAATAAGAATTCGGCCTACTCGACCGCACGGACGCGAAATTGCCTTATCGACATTGCGCCGTCAAATCGACGTTAAAAGTAACGCCACGACGTCATAAATCTGACGTTCCCAAACAAATAAATCATCGAAAAATCGAGGGCGTTACAGTCCAATACTGAGCTCGTCGGCTCCCGCCTCTTCTTATTCTAGCTTTTTGCATGATTCTGTAATAAAACCATTTTAAATTTTCCCTCGCTCGGCGAGTGGCTACCTGTATATTTTAACAATGTTTTCGCTTAGTGCAATGTATCTATTCTGCCGAATATGCTTGTTTTTTCTATTCTTTATGCGCTATGTCTTTCGCTTACCCAGGGACTCTGCCTGGAGGCTTTCGTCATTTGTAGGTAAGGAGCGACGACCGGTTGGGCGAATTACGAGGCGTTGGAATATTAAAAGACGTTATCCGCACCCCTGCCGCCTTAGAAAAACCTCATGATTTCCGAAATTTTCTATAAATAAGTCGGCTCACCAACCGCATTTACTTCCATTTAATCCCGGGTCTTCGTTCTCCTCTCACGCACTCGCCACCTTAAGACCTCGCGCCTGCGCAAACCCAACTTCCCTCTTGCACTCGCAAAATGTCGGGAAGACTGACAGTCGAACTAGGTGTGCGCAAGGCTTCATTGACCATGATTTTTCCCCCTGTAGGTTGACTGAGGAGGAATACCTTACCGCGCTAGCCAATTACGTCCCACCAGGATTCGTCGTGCGGTGTCTTGAGAGCAATGACAAAATCAACTTCTTGCCTGAAGGGGAGCTCGTCATCCCCCTGGAGCACTTTCAGGTGGGGTTCTGCCTCCCCCTCTGGCCGGAGGTGTGACAGACCCTCCGATACTTCAGAGTGGTTCCGGCCCAACTCAACCCGAACTCCGTCGCGCTCCTGGTAGCATTCGCCTGTTATATGCGCGCGGAAAGGATCGAGTTCAGCCTCTCGGTCTTCCGGAAGCTGTTCAACTTTCGGGCCAAGAGCGGGATCATCTTCTTCTCAGGCCAGACGATCAAGACGAGCGGCCTCGCCAACAAGAACCACCAGTGGCCTCAGAAGTTCATTTTCATCTCCGGGAACTTCGGCAACGTGTCCCACTCGCCCGTTCAGTACGACGAGGCGACCTACAAGCCTCCTGTGCTTGGGGGCACGAGACCTCTCTTCTCAGCTTCTTCGGAACCAAGAACTTTGATGTTAAGTTCTTGCGGCGGGACATCGACTCCCTTCTGCCAGTTCTCGCCGCTAAAGGTACCATCTCGCCTCTCTTTCTAGATTGATGGCTTGGAATTTGGCAAAGCTAACCCTTGGTGCTCGCGCAGGTGAGCGAAAAATCCCTCTCCACTAGTCGTACGAGGAAACAGGGGCTCTCTCCCCCGGCTTATCTCTCTTGAATCAGCGGCTTTGGCCTGTCGGGAGGAGTCGGGTACCTCGTCCCAGCCGAGTGCCCAGAAGCGGAAACCGGATGCTCCTCCCCCAGCACCTTCCAAGAAGTCCAAAACATCCGCACTAGACAAGGGCAAGTCCGTCGCCGAAACCCATGCCAAGGCCCCGCCCGCGACGGGTACGTCGAGTACTGCTGCGAAGATTGCCTCCACCATGTATGTGCTTCATTTTTTTTTGCAATTTTTAAGCCGGCCCCTACTGGAAAAAATTCTTGTGTTTGCCACTGTCTAACCCAGCATTTTCATGCGTCGACGCACACTCAAATTCATATTCCTTTCATATTCAATTCATATATATATATATATATATATATATATATATATATATATGTTTGCCACTGTCTAACCCAGCATTTCCATGCGTCGACGCACACTCAAATTCATATTCCTTTCATATTCAATTCATATATATATATATATATATATATATATATATATATATATATATATATATATATATATATATATATATATATATATATATATATATATATATATATATATATATATATATATATATATATACTATAAATAAATATATTAATTTTTTCTCAAAAATTTTATCATCTGCTAATCCATGTTTAGCTTTTAGCGATTTCATATAACAATGATTTCAAATCATTGAATTTATTCAATTCAATTCATATTTAGTGTCAATGCAAGGAAGTAACTTAGAGTAAAGTAGTTTTACATAATCATAATTCAAAATAATTCAGATTTATACGTAATTAAAGTGATAAGGACTCACCACAACTTTTCTTTTGCCCTTATCTTTTGTTGGATTTTTGTCGTGTTTATCGTCGGATGTCATCATCTACAATATCAAGTCAATCATTTACAACTTTTAGGTTGTGCCATTAAATATTTACAAGTAGACTTCTAAGACGGCCACAACTACGATCACTAGAAGTTGCTTAGGGAAAAACTAGCTTCGGTGACAAAAAAAAAAGCAAAACGTAAATCTAACGCAGAGGGTACCTGTTCTTAATAGTAACTTTGTTCAGCTCTCTATAGTCAATGCATAGCCTTATCGACCCATCTTTCTTTTTAACGAACAGCACTGGTGCACCCCAAGGCGAAGAACTCGGCCTTATGAAACCTTTTGCCAACATCTCATCCAGCTGGATTCGCAACTCTTCCAGCTCTCGCGGGGCCATCCGGTACAGCGCCTTCGCAATAGGATGCGTGTCTGACTCCAAATCTATAACAAACTCGACATCTCGATCGGGTGGAAGACCGGGAAGATCATCAGGAAACACATCAGAGAAGTCACACACCACATGAATCTCTTCCAAACGCGACACACTAACAACTGTCCCTACCAGAGAGACCACACAGGCAAAGCAGCCGGAAACAAGCAACTTTCGAGCACGCACCGCAGAAATGACTGGAGACTCCTGGAGAGAATATCCATAAACGCTCCCTGGCTGACCGTTGTCTTTGACAAAGTCCAAGCGCTTACCCTTGCACTGGATAACTGCATTGTACCTTGACAACCAGTCCATGCCCAAGATAACATCGAAGTCCTCCAGGTCAATCACCTTCAGATCTGCCTTTGCTAGAAAATCCCCCAACAAAATCGGACAATCAAGGACACCCAGGTCCGTAACCACAGAGTCACCGGAGGGGAACTTAACGCAAAAGGCACCGCCAACACGATCTAGGCCCAAACTGAACCGCTCCACAAAGGCTCAAGCCACAAACAAGTGGGTAGCGCCGGAATCGAAGAGAATGCGCGCCCAGTGGTTCTTTACCTTAAATCGTCCTACAAATAGCGCACGCATCTAAGGCAACAAACGCTAAAATGAAAAACTACAACCAAAAAGGGAACATGACAAAACGGCTAGGGTGGAGTCGAACCTGAGATAACCTGGGTCGAAGTCTGCGCTTCGTCTGCTGAAAGCACATTCAACTTGCCCTTTCCTTTATCCATTTGCTGAGGCGGTGGCAAAGCCTGGAGGGGAACTGGCTGCAGAATAGGCTGGATCTGTGGGCACCTTGACTTGAGATGACCCTTCTGCCCACACTGAAAACAGACTTTATCTTTTAACCAACACCGGGCAACATCATGCCCCTTCCTTCCACACAAGGCACACACCAAGTCTCCTCTGGGAGCACCCTGAATCGCATGCACATGTTCCTTCTTCTGCGCTCCCAACCTTTTGAAACACCTCTCCAAGGGGTGGCCTGGCCGGCCACAGAAGCTACAAAGCTCTTTGTTCTTCTTTCTCGAGACAACATCAGGCTCCTGAGGGCTCTTCCCTCCATCGGACTTCCGCTTATCCTTCCGTATCTGCTGGCCTCTATTCTTAGCACTCTCAATGGCCTCGACCTTCAAGGCAGCTTCAACCACGCTGACATAACTGACTGCTCCGTAGGTATTCGCTAACTACTGAATGTCGCTTCTTAGTCCACCCAGAAACCGTTTAACTCGATCTGCTTCAACACTCACCAGACCAGGAGCAAACCGACTCAACTTGTTAAACTCAATCTCATACTCACTAACCGTGAGTTTCCTTTGCTTCAAATGGAGGAAGTCATTCATTAGCCTGTCCCGCTCGACTGAAGGCAGAAACTTATTTAACA
This sequence comes from Platanthera guangdongensis, assembly GCA_039583875.1. NCBI lineage: Eukaryota > Viridiplantae > Streptophyta > Magnoliopsida > Asparagales > Orchidaceae > Platanthera > Platanthera guangdongensis. The sequence continues at coordinate 127,659,840 of CM077154.1, read as the reverse complement.
GCATCACCTTAAATGACTCTCAAGTGCATCCCGCCACCAAGCTTTCTTTCTCCCTCAGCCACCAACTCTTTGCTAAGCCCTTGAGCTGGTAGGCAGCGAGCATCACCCTCTGATCGTCCGCAATCTCAGAGTAAGAGAACATCTCTTCAATGGAAATCAACCAGTCATCAAAAATCATGAAATCTGCTTGCCCATCATAAGTAGGGGGCCTAAGCCGCTGAAACTGGGATATGAGCGCCATCTCTGGGGGCACCACAACCAAAGGCACGGGAGGAGCAGGAGGGGCAGGAACAGCTACCCCCTCAGCGGGGTCCTGAACTCTCGGAGTCTGTCCTGCCACCACTGCTACAAGAGATTGAATCTGAGCCTGCATATCCACTACCTGTCTCGATAATGCCTCATTACTCTGCCGCAAGCTTTCTATCAACGCCTCGCTCTGCGCTCCCGACGTCTCACCCTCTGATTGGGGAGTCGATCTCGTCGCAGGATGTCTCGCCATCCTATAATATAAAGGAAGAGTTCAAGAGAGGGAGCTCATGATGATCAATATAAAGGAAGAGTTCAAGAGCCCACCACCTCCCATAAATAATATATAATTTTATAAGATTTTAGACACACTTTTATTGGGCGTTTATATTGGCAACCCTTATATGACTATTGACAGCCCGATGAATATTGATAGCCCAAAAATTACGTTTTTAAAATTCATTTTTAAGAGAAGTGTTCATCATGAAAGTTGTAGACCTCGACGAGATCTATAACTTTTATGTTGAACACTTTTTCTAAAAATGTCATAAAGTAAGCTTATTTTTAAAAGGTGCGGAATCCGGGCAGAACTCTCACAATTCCGCCCGAATTCCGCGCCTTTTGAAAATAGGCCTGCTATATCACATTTTTTAAAAAATTGTTAAACATAAAAGTTGTATATCTCGTCGAGATCTACAAATTTTATGTGAACACTTTTTCTAAAAATGTCATATAGTAGACATTTTTTCGAAAGGCTCGTGTTCCGCGTTTTGGGCTGCTATTAACGGTCATTATATGCATGTTTTTTTATTATTTTATCGGACTGTCAATAGCCAAAACTGAGCTTCCAATATAAATGCCCTAATTTTATAGATATACATAATCAAATATATCCAGATTTTAGCACCCTCACTAATATATCCAGCCAACCTCAATATCATACAATATATCACACGGGCAACCGAACCAAATCAAATCATCAGCCAGCTGATTAATCCAATCAACCACCTCAATTTTTAATTCAATTCAGCCACTGTATATTCAACCTTATATTCAGCCAAACTCAATCGTTGATCCAAAATGATTTTTATCACAAAATAACACAAAATGAATATTCGGAAAGCGCGAACTTCAACAAAAAAAAAATATGCAACGTTGAATCAACACAAAAATTATTTTCATCATCGGAGAATTATTCTCATACTAATTAATACTTTCTTTATCTCCCAAATAACGTCCGGGTCTTAAAATAATTCAATTTGTTTCTTGTCGACCATTAGCGGCGGTTGCCGGCTAATTTCTTGCCAGTAATGACAACAATATATATTGCTAATTTCTCGTCATTGATGACCGAAAATATGCATGTGCGAGAAAAGAAAAAAAAAACAGTTGGTTTGTAAAGGACGTCGGAGCTCGGGGGACCCCTTCAGAAGGGGGGGGGGGCTTCATGTTTGGACCGGCCGGTTGAAAATGCCTGTTAATGTCACCTGATCATCATTCTGGTTGGACTGAAAAGGAGGACAAACAGGTTCTCAAACGCGCCCTACGCGTTTGGACTCCGCTCTACTTTTTAGAATATAGAGTTTTAAAAATAAGTTGATATTCAACTCTATTTAATATAGAGTTTTACCATAAACAGGAACTGGTAGTTCCTGAACCCCCACCTCATGACCTAAAGAACTTCATCTATTTTTGTGGGATAATTGACAAGATGCACCCTTGAAATGCGGGGTTTTGACAAAATGCAGCCAAATTATTAAATATTGCAAATACACGCTCCAATTGGGAAAAAAACTAGAACTTTTTTGTAAAAGTGTATTTTATAATATTTAAAAATTTGAGCTGCATTTTATCAAAATGATTCATTCAAGAGTATCTACCCACTTTTATGTTCAAAATTATTTTTATTTTGTTTGATGAAGCCTGAAAATGAAGAAAAAAATTTGGGTACATCAAACATACAACAAAACCGTGCGTAATATAATTACCCCTAACTCCCGACCCCACCTCCCTTACCCCTCCTCAAGCCAAAATTTCATTTTTTCCCTCCCGCTTCAGGCTCCCGCACATCTTCGGAACCAGATTCGACAAAGCGCGTCCTGTTCTGAAAATCCGGCCATTTCGTCGGCGGAACCCTACCCCTTTTTGCCGACGTCTACCCTTCTCCGCCTTACTACTCTATCTGAACAGTGACATCCCTTTCTCCTCCTCTTACTACTCAATTGTGATTTCTTGGTGGTTCTCTCACTGCTTGCTACATTTAGTTTTAGAAAAATTATGGATTTAAGTCCTGAAATTTTTGAATAACTGCAGTAACAACAGATAATTTATTTTGTTTTTTCTTTGTGGAAATTGAGAGAAGACCAAATATCTGATTGGATTTAGCCTAACATATGTTGTGGTATAGTAAAATCTGGCTAGATTTTTTCACTTTCTTCTTCACTGATTTTTTTTTAGACAAAGCTATAGATTTTGATGTTTTTTTAGTCAAGCACCGTTGTAGTTTTCCGAACAGTGCATTTAGAGACAGAGGCCTACAAGATGTATTGTGAGTATGCTCACAAAACTGGTTTTAGCATTTGTAAACAACATATCTGGTACTAGACACGTACTCAAATTATAAAGGTTAGAGAGTAGTCTTGTTCCAAAGCTGGTTTGAAGCACTCCATTCCAACTATAGAAGGTGTAAAAGGTTCAAAAAAGTATCACAAACTAGATACTCGTACCAGATGTAAGGCTTGTATACATTTCACCGTTGTTATAAAGGGCAAGAATTGGACAATAACAAAATTCATAGAAGGGCACAATCATCCTCTTATTTTGGAAATAGGATATTCATTTGTCGTGGTCTAACGGGAAAGTATCTGATGATTAAGACAATCTTTTAAAAAAAAATATGACGGGAGTTGGCATCATAACATAAATAGTAAAATGTGCAGTACCAAAAATATATTTTAAACAAACATCGAAGTAGATTTAAGAACCGAGCATTTTAGGAAAGTTCACTCAAAACAAGTCATGACAAGATCATAATTAATACACCCTGGTAACGAATTAACTTGACATCAAAATAAACATCAACATTAACGGTTTATCCAAAATATTATGGACTTGTAACAGATTTTGTCCCAAATAAAGTCCAAAAGTAAATTTATAAAACATTCAACATTTGTCCTTCTCATCAATGACAAAAAAATTGATTAATTCACATGCAATTTCCGATCTAAATGCGGGTATTTTCGTGCGTTAATCCTTGTACTTGCTCCAAGAAATCATCTACAGAGCCGCTATCGTCTCCATGCACTTCAAAACAAAGACACCATAATCATTGTCATTGTCTTATGTTGGAGCTCCATGCACAGTAGCTACTAACCAATAATGCAAATTTTCAGGCATCACATTCTTTTTTGTATCATGAAGGCCGACTACCTGCCAAGTTTAGCAAATATAAAGGGTATTAGATGATAATATTACAAAATAAAAAGGAGCAAGTCTTAATTGTGCAATATACCACGTCTCAAAGGTTAGTTTCATGCGTCTTGTTTGACATTGAGTCGTAAATTGCCAAGTTTCTCATTTTAAATAACAAACTAGTAATGTCCAATGTAACATCCCATTTTTAAATTAGGCCCCTCAACTCAGATTGGGTTAGGCATGTGGTGGGTGATAAAGATTTTAGCTAGGTTTGATCCTAGAAGGTGGGGTATAGCCATGTGGGGCCCACTATAGGGCCCAACTCAATTAGGTCAAACTAGCATAAATAGGAACCCTAGCCACACCATGACCCCCACCACATTGCCCTTACCCTAAGAACAATCTAAGTAAGCCCTAAAGCATGTCATTAGGTCACTCATTGACCCAATTTGACCAAGTCAACCCTAAACCTTAAATTGGTCAAACCCACACCTAAAGGCCCCAAATGGTCCAAGTGGGACACCACTATGACCCAACCCAAGTTGGGTGGTGCCATAGGGTCCATGACCCTCAAGTGGGGTCAGCCCACTAGCCATGTTGACCAAGTCAAGCTAAAAAGTCAACTTGGTCAAACATGTGGCCTAAAGAGAAAAATAAGGGCTAAGCCCATTCCCCTTAGGTTAAGCCCACCAACCTTGGCCCATGACCAGCTCAAGTGGTCAAAGTCTGCCCCTAACCCCCAAAATCAGGAGTGAGATTACATGCAAAGAGGTAGAATTGGAATTTTGGGAGAAATGAAGAGAGAGAAGAAGCATGAAGAGACACTCATGCAGCTGTCCAAGCTTGCTGGCCGGCCTCCTCAAGCATTTTCAGAGGAATTTGGAGCATGGTGGCCACTTGGCACCATGGGTGAAACAACCAAAGCTCACCCAAGCTCCCCCTTGGACTTATCTCCTCATACACTCACTCTCAGCCCAATCAAGCCACACCATCAGCTTCAGAGAGGGGAAACGACTGGATAACGAGTCCTTGAGCAAGGGAATTGCTGGAGAATCGAGGAAACGGGGAGGAGTTGTCGGAGCAAGCTCAGCCATGGCTCACCGCCGTCGCCAAACTCGCCGCCAAGCCTCAATAAGGGTTCGTTTCACCTCACCTCTACCCGTACTAGAATCCTAGATCGATTAGGAGAGATATCGGGCTCAATCGAGCCCGATACCATGAGAGCAGAGGGCAAAAATCCGAGCTTTCACTTCCTGCTCGGGATCGCCGGAGGAGCCGCCTCCGGCAGTCTCACCGCCGGAAAACGCCAGTCACCACCTCAACGAAGGTGGTGGAAATAATCGTCGGCGGTGGCGCCGGCCCAGGTGGCCGGAAATGAGAATTCTTCTTGATCCAGGTCGGGATCATCCCAGCCGTTGGCTGGAGGTAGGGAATGAATGGATGCCGTCCGTTTCATCTCAAATGATTTATATGTTTTAATTAATGAACAATACCTATTTTGTCACACATTTATACAGTTTTTGCATGCTGAAGATAGGCCTCTTAAAGGCAAATTCAGATTCAGACATCAAAATGAAAATTGTAGGCCTAGGTCTTACCTTCAAATTGCTACCATAAAGTTCAAATTTGGAATAGTATAACTCCCTGTAGGGCTGTTCTACTAGGACTGGTCCTAGGCAAGGGCAGAAATTCAAATGCATGCCCATGCCAAACCAGAAGTCCCCATGACCCAAAATTTTGTACATGTGCTTTATTAGGGTATACTTAAACTCTATCCAAAAATGGGAATTTTTGGGAAAGATTTTTCTATAGTATTTGTGAAAATATACACAAGAAAATTAATGAAATATTTGGAGTAATATGACTCCAAATGGCCCCAAATTTTGGTGGCATGTGCTTGGGTTCATTATAGGCCCATGTCAAAAATTTCAGTCACTTTTGACTTATGCATGATGGGTATTCCCTCTTGCATGTGAAGGGTTAACATAGGCTTGTGGTGCATATAGCTATATTTACCAAAATGTGAATTTACCATATATTATACATGGTATGGCTACAAACGCTGGACATGAGTTCATATGGATGGATTTTACCTCACATAGAGATATTGAGATTTTTGAAAGCAAAAATTCCATTATTTGGAATTTTGAAAATTATGTCATTTAATGATAGAAAATTTAAAAGTAGGTTATTGGTGAGTTAAAATTCTCAAATTTTGTCAAGGACTCAAGGGAGACATATTTAACCCCTGGAAAATTTTATGGGTCTGTTAGAGGAATATATCTTGGAATTATGTAGAATTTATAATTTTGCCTCTTTATGGAAATTATTTAAAAATGATGGAAATTACAGTAGAAATATTATGGAAAACTTCTTGGTGATTTAATTATGTGTTTATGACCTTGTGTAATTTTCTTGATATTTTTGGATGATGCTATAGGTTTAAAATCCAAATAATGGCATTTTTGTAATATTTGTCATTTGACGTTTGATGAACCAAATTACTGTCTAGAGCCATGAAATCTTGTATTTGGTATTATTATAGCAATTTACATCTGCAGTAATTTTCCAAGAATTTTTAGAAACATATTTAATATACTTCATTTGTAAAGTGGCCAATTCATGGATATTGACTTTAAATAAAATTAAATGGAGATATAAATGGAAAAATTACAATTCTTGGAAACCAGTCATAATTAGCCTAGTTGATCATCAGGAAAACTTATTAGAGCAGGGGGATCATTTAATATAGTACTTCATGTATAAAGTGATGTCAACCACTTAATTAAAGGATTTAATTTAGGGTCTTTTATGACTTGAGAAATAGTGAAAACTCCACATAATCAATATCATACATCAGACCATCCCATGATAAGTGGTTAGGGTCACTTTGACCAAGATATTGGAAGTCGTACTTTATGTGTGGTAGTAGGTCATGGGTAGTGACTATCACGGTTAGCCTAAACTACTATGACCACATGGGGATATGATTAACCATTGAGGTGAGAATTGCATTAGAGGAATAAGCCCTGGTTGGTCTCCTATAGGTCACTACTGGATCACGAGGGGTGGAGTGCAAACCATAAGGACAGTGGCTAAAACGGAGATCGACGGAAGACCGCCGATTTCCCGATAATATCTTAAGTCATTAGGATTGTTCCAGAGCAACAATGAGAGCTGGGGATGAATTATGGGTAGTCATCAACTAAAGTAAATATCCTTGAGAAAGGGAGCTTTGAGCTTCATCTCATCATAGTTCCTAGTGCCCCCGAGAGCCCTTCACCGGGTATGCCCTGGGCAGTCCTGGGATTAACCCTAAATCACTAAGTATAATAACTCGTAGACAAGAGTAGTCTAATAGGTTAAGCATCGTATCATATTCTCACTTGTGTAGGGTTGGAGGGTTTGTGGTAAAATTCTCACCCGTGTAGGGTTGAAGGGATTCAGGACGTGTTGGTTCTGCGAGCTGGGAGCTCGGGTTGGAATATCTTGCATGTACATAAACCTGTGGCGGGTCATACAGTACTGGGCCAATCATCACACTGATGGCAGTACGGTGACTCTGGCGAGGTGTGAGGGTTTGAGGGGCCAGTGAGTTGTTTTATGCTGCGGTCTGGACGACGATCCCCGAAAATGCACACTCGACTAAAAAGACTGGTGGGTAGCCAACAAATAGTACGCAGAGACTCTAGAGTGCACCTAGGACGTGTACAGAGGCATATGGGAGGTCTAGGCCTGGTAGTGTCTATACCCGCCTAAGAGTGGAGATGCCTGCTCCACTGCTGTCGTAGCCACAACGGTGGTACCAAAGAGTGATGCTAGCTCCAAAAAGTGGGAACTAAAGGTATGTAATCACAGAGTCGTTGTGTGTGAGTTGCACTTGCATGACTCATAAATAATTACATGCATTCATTCATATTAGGACATACGCTTCATAGATCCTTATCATATAAATTAGTATGAGTTCTTTTATATGATAAGTTAATTTTGGAAACTCTAACTTATATGTTTGTATGGACACTCATATAAGTTAGGGTACTTCTGTGATGTATATTAGCAGTAGATTTTTTTTTTATACTTTACTTACTGCACTTTACTTATTACCAGTTTTACTTACTTTTGTACTATACATGCTTCTACATTTGGACTATATACATAGAACTGCTAGTGTAGATTTACTGCTTACATTCATACTTGGCAGCATAGATTCCTTGTCACCTGCTTCCCTTTTGTTACCGCTTGTTGTCCTCCAATTCGTCCTCATGCACGGTGCCTAGGAGTTGCGGGGTGAGGTGTGGAGGAAACGACTTAGTCTTTTTGACTAATGGTCGGTGACCACACTATTTTTAGGAGCTCGAGGAGATGGAGCACCAGCATGACCGGCAGGACGAGGTGACAGGACGTGAGGAGTTGATTCCACCACCACCTACTACTACTACAGCGCTACCTCAGGTGGGATGTGTTCGAGGATGATAGTTTTGCTTCCGCATTTTATTGTGTGAGGAGAGTTGATGTTCATGTACAGGGCATAAGCCCTTTTTACTCTTCTTATTATTTCTTCTCATTGTGGACTGGATGTACTTTCATTTAATTATATGATATGCACTGTGACTGTGGACTGGTTTGTAGTTCATTTCTACATTTCTGCTATACTTTTGTTTTTCATATTGGCCTACAGGTTTATGATCGTGCTAGCCGGCAGAATTGGCGTCTTGCGGTGTCGACTAACTCGTGTGTTAGTGTCACCGTAAGGCGACGGTTCTGGGCATAAGACCGAGAACCTCCTTGGTAAGGGGAGGGGTCTTACAAACTGGTATCAACTGAACAAACGATCATATGAGAAAGAAGTCCACAACACTGGACCACCCCGCTCGAGCATTAGTTTGCGGACAAACTATGCAGCGGAAGCAATGGTGTGCCCATGTGTAAAAAGTCACATAAAACAGTCCATTAAATATAATGAGTTAGGCCAGTTCTGTTTAAACCTTACCTTTATGCAACCTCCACAGGTCACTGCATCGCAGAATGTGGTTCCTCCCCATCTGGCTACCACTCCCTTTCTACAAACAGAGATGGGGCAAAATTTGACGGCTATCCTGTAAGCCTTCAAGGCCCAACAGGTCCCGGCTCCACAGCAAAATCCGGGGTCAAGCTGGTTGAGTGCCTTCAAGAGCCTGTCCCCGCTGATGTACCGAGGGACAGAAGATGTTGTGAAGACTAAGGAATGGCTGAAGGCATACAGGAGATATTGGCAGGCATCAGCTGCCCGGTCAGCCAGGCAGTTCCTTTAGCCACCTCTGCATTATATGCTCATGCAAAAAATGGTGGAAGTCTGTGCGAGAGTCCACTTATGCTGACTGGGAGCTATCGGACATATCTTGGGAGGAGTTCGGCGAAGTATTCTTGGATCACTTCGTATCCACCACAGACAGAGATGTACTGGAAGAAAGGTTTCTAAACCTCAAGCAGGGGACCAGATCTGTGATCAAGTATCAAAGGGAGTTTTCCCACCTTGCCAGGTTTGCGGGGATACTTGATACTGAAGACAGGAGGTATGCCAAGAGGTTCTACCGGGGCCTTAGAGACGACTTGAGGCAGGCCCTATTGTTCATTTCTCATGGCACATCAGCCCAGATCATCGAGATGGCCAAGAAGTTGGAGGCAGATCAGCTGATGGTGCAGAATAGAGGAAAGAGGCCACTGGATGGGTCATCACCCGGGGAGAGTAGCAGGGGATCCCAGCGAAGCAGAGTCATTGGATATAAGAGGGGTGGGGGACGTCGTCGTCCCAACTTCAGGCAGGAGCAGGGGCCTCCTACAGTGTTAGCTCCCCCACCTCTACAGGTGTATGTTCCGAGGAGGAAAGATGACCGTGGCCACCGGCCGGTAGTTTGTTATGGATGCCACCAGCCTGGGCATACTAGATCGGAGTGTCTGCATCAGTTTCATCCACCTCCTCCTCCACCACCTCCAGTGGCCCCTCCAGTACAACAGGGCCGAGGCCGAGGCCGAGGATGAGGTCGAGGTCGAGGCCGAGGCCGGGGATATCATGGCCGAGGGCGAGAACATGAGCAAATATACACACTAGACCTCGCCGAACCGAGAAACCCGAAGGAGTTCATCACAGGTACTTAGATCATTTAATTTAAAGATTCATTTATGTAATACCTGATGTTCTTAAAATAACAGTTTATTTAAACCTCAAACAAACTCAGGCATAGTCATGATCAGCGGCAAGCCCGCTCGTACCTTGTTTGACACTGGTGCCTCCCACTCGTTTGTTTCTGAGGCCTTTATAGAAGGTCTGGAGGGTGTGGAGAGATTTCCAGGCTTGGAGATGAGGGTGCGTCTACCCGATGGATCAAAGCTACGGACCTCTGCCCATTGCAACATGGAGGCCGAGATTGGTGGCTAGGCATTTGAGGCACCAGCGTCGATGCTGCGACTGCCAGATTTCGACTTGATCTTGGGCATGATGTGGTTACACAGGAACTATGCCCAAATTGATTGCCCGTCGAAGAGGATCACTCTGAGGCACGGCGACTCCTACGTCGTCATCGAAGGTATCAGACTTATCTCCCATATATTATTATCATCTGTACAGGCTGTCAAGGCCCACCATCAGGGAGAGGAGGTGTACATTATATGCTTCGAGATGGCGAGAGCAGAAGCTTCCCTTGCTGACATCCCGGTGGTTCGGGATTTCCCCGACGTATTCCTGGAGAAATTGCACGGATTACCGCCAGCTAGGGATGTGGACTTCCGAATACAGCTAGTACCAGGAGCGAGGCCCGTGTCTCGAGCACCATACAGGATGGCTCCTAAGGAGTTGGTAGAGTTCAGGACCCAACTGCAGGAGTTAGTAGAGTCGGGCTTTGTTCGACCCAGCTCATCACCCTAGGGAGCACCAATATTATTTGTCAAGAAGAAGGACGGTCATTGCGGCTCTGCATCGACTATCGAGAGCTGAATCGGCAGACAGTCTGGAACACTTACCCATTGCCCCGAATCGATGAGCTATTTGATCAGCTTCAGAGAGCCTTCTGGTTCTCCAAGCTGGACTTACGATCAGGGTATTATCAGCTGCGGATTAAGGAGGAAGACATTCCGAAGACAGCATTCAGTTCCCGCTACAGACTATACGAGTTCACGGTGATGCCTTTCGGGCTCACGAATGCACCTTTCACATTCATGAGTCTGATGAACCGTGTTTTTGAACCTTACCTAGATAGATGCATCATAGTATTTATTGATGATATCTTGATCTATTCTTGGACGAAGGAGGAGCATATGCAGCATTTGACACAGGTACTAGAGAGATTGAGGGAGCACCAGTTGTATGCGAAGTATTCCAAGTGCCAGTTCTGGCTACAAGAGGTGACATTTCTGGGACACGTTGTCAGTGGAGCTGGGTTGGCCGTAGATCCGGCCAAAGTACAGGCAGTGCGTGATTGGCCGCGGCCAAAATCAGCTTCCGATATACGCAGCTTCTTGGGACTCGCCGGGTATTACCGCAAGTTCGTGGAGGGATTTTCGAGGATAGCACTTCCCCTCACGACATTGACGAAGAAGGAAGCAACATTTGTGTGGACCGAAAGGTGCGAGTCATCATTTCAGGAGTTAAAGAACCGGCTTACCTCTGCCCCTATCCTTGCACTTCCATCTGGGAAGGAAGGATTCCAGATTTACACCGACGCTTCTTACCAGGGGATGGGTGCCGTCTTGATGCAGCACGACCACGTTATTGCCTATGCCTCCATGCAATTGAAGAAACATGGACAGAATTACCCGGTGCATGACTTGGAACTCGGAGCGGTCGTATTCGCACTGAAGATATGGAGACACTACTTGTATGGGGTTCATTGTGATGTCTACTCGGATCACAAGAATCTCAAATACGTCGACACGCAGAAAGATCTGAACCTTCGACAGAGGAGATGGCTGGAATTTCTCTGCGATTATGATTACAAATTGCACTATCACCCGGGGAAAGCGAACACTGTGGCAGATGCGTTGAGCAGGAGAGCCGGCACTACTGGACCGGAGCCCCGGGTGATGTATATGGGATTGATGCAGATGATGGATGATATGCATATCACCATGGTTTCAGAGGCCGAGCCAGCAGTCTACCGGGAATATCTGAACTCCTTGATCGGGGAGAATGATCTTCAGGAGCGCATCTTGACGAGATGCAGCATTAAAGCCGATATTTAGAGCCCTGGAAGGGGGCAAATTCGGGGATTATACACTGCAGGATGATCTCATTCATTTCCATGGGCGCATTTATATACTCGCAGGCGGTGCCATTCAGGAGGATATACTTAGAGAGGCGCACCACTCTCAGTATTCAGTGCATCCCGGGATCACCAAGATGACAGCTGATTTGCGGCGACACATGTATTGGCCAGGGATGAAGAGAGAGATCATTCATTATGTGACACATTGCGTGACATGTCAGCAGGTAAAAGCGGAATACAAGAGCCCGAGGGGATTATTACAGCCATTACTTGTACCAGAGTGGAAATTCGAGGATATATCTATGGATTTCGTGCACGGATTGCCACGCTCCCACTTTGGGCACGATTCTATATGGGTCATTGTTGACCAGCTGACCAAGGTGGCTCGATTTATCCCGATCAGGAAGGACTGCACAGCTGATGTTTTGGTGAGATTATTTGTGCAACAGTTCGTCAGGTACCATAACATCCCCAGAACGATCGTCTCGGACCATGATGGTCGGTTCACATCGAGGGAGTGGAGCGCTGTGCATGCTTACTTGGGTTCTCAGCTCACTTTTAGCACCGCCTTCCATCCGCAGACCGACGGCCAGACCGAGCGGACCATCCGGACCATGGAGGATCTGCTTCGTCTATGCATATTGGATACAGGGAAGCCCTGGGAGAGACTGTTGCCCCTGATCAAGTTCTCTTATAATAACAGTCACCAGGAAAGCATCGGGATGGTGCCTTACGAGGCTTTGTATGGAAGGAAGTGTCGGACGCCTCTGTCTTGGGTTCAGGATGTGGACACGAGGACTCTTGGTTCAGAGTACATTGAGGATACGGAAGCTCAGATTCGACTGATCAGGGAACGAATGCTGGAGGCCCAGAGTAGACAGACCAAGTACTATGATGCGCATCATCGGAAGGTGGAATTTTAGATGGGGGACAGAGTATTCCTGAAGATACGTCCGGTGCATGGTATTTCTCGGGTGCGGAGGCACAAGAAGCTCAACCCTCGATATATGGGGCCATATTTGATACTGGAGCGGATCGGCCCTTAGCCTACAGGCTGGAGCTGCCACCGGAGCTGGAGGCCTTGCACGACGTCTTCCACATCTCCTCACTACGAAGAGCTCTCCTTTGTCCAGAGCAGCATATCACCACTACAACAGGCCCGATAGCGTCTGACAGATCAGTTCGATTGGAGCCACTCCGGATCGATGATACCGCGGTCCGGGTACTGCGGAAGAAGAGGGTTCCCCTGGTGAAGGTGTTGTGGTCCAACCATGGACGGGAGGAGCACACCTGGGAGCCGAGGGATCTGATGCTAGAGCGGCACCCGAAGTTTTCACTTCAGGTAACACTTTAATTAATGTTTAAAGTACTTAAATTCTTATACTTGAAAACCCCGTAGACCCGAACTTAAATTTCGGGGATGAAATTATTTTTTTGTTTATTGGAGTTTGTAACATCCCATTTTTCAATTAGGCCCCTCAACTCAGATTGGGTTAGGCATGTGGTGGGTGATAAAGATGTTAGCTAGGTTTGATCCTAGAAGGTGGGGCATAGCCATGTGGGGCCCACTATAGGGCCCAACTCAACTAGGTCAAACTAGCCTAAATAGGAACCCTAGCTGCACCATGACCCCCACCACATTGCCGTAACCCTAAGAACAATCTAAGTGAACCTTAAAGCATGCCATTAGGTCACCCATTGACCCAATTTGACCAAGTCAACCCTAAACCTTAAATTGGTCAAACCTACACCTAAAGGCCCCAAATAGTACAAGTGGGGCACCACTATGACCCAACCCAAGTTGGGTGGTGCCATAGGGTCTATGACCCTCAAGTGGGGTCATCCCACTAGCCATGTTGACCAAGTCAACCTAAAAAGTCAACTTGGTCAAACATGTGGCCTAATGAAGAAAATAAGGGCTAAGCCCATTCCCCTTGGGTCAAGCCCACCAACATTGGCCCATGACCAGTTCAAGTGGTCAAAGTCTGCCCCTAATCCCCAAAATCAGGAGAGAGATTACAAGCAAAGGGGTAGAATTGGAAATTTGGGAGAAATGAAAAGAGAGAAGAAACATGAAGAGGAAGCATGGCCACATGGCCACTCATGCAGCTGTCCAAGCTTGCTGGCCGACCTCCTCAAGCATTTTCAGAGGAATTTGGAGCATGGTGGCCACTTGGCACCATGGGTGAAACAACCAAAGCTCAACCCGAGCTCCTCCTTGGACTTATCTCCCCATACACTCACTCTCAGCCCAATCTAGCCACACCATCAGCTTCAGAGAGGGGAAATGACTGGAGAACGAGTCCTGGAGCAAGGGAATTGCTGGAGAATCGAGGAAACGGGGGGGGGGGGGGGGGGAGTTGTCGGAGCAAGCTCTGCCATGGCTCACCGCCGCTAAACTCGCCGCCAAGCCTCAATAAGGGTTCGTTTCACCTCACCTCTACCCATACTAGAATCCTAGATCGATTAGGAGAGATATCGGGCTCAATTGAGCCCGATACCATGAAAGCAGAGGGCAAAAATCTGAGCTTTCACTTCTTGCTCGGGATCGCCGGAGGAGCCGCCTCCGGCAGTCTCACCGTCGGAAAACGCCAGCCACCACCTCAACGAAGGTGGTGGCAATAATCGCCGGCGGTGGCGCCGGCCCAGGTGGCCGGAAATGAGAATTCTTCTTGATCCAGGTCGGGATCATCCCAGCCGTTGGCTGGAGGTAGGGAATGAATGGATGCCGTCCGTTTCATCTCAAATGATTTATATATTTTAATTAATGAACAGTACCTATTTTGTCACACATTTATACAGTTCTTGCATGCTGAAGATAGGCCTCTTAAAGGCAAATTCAGATTCAGACATCAAAATGAAAATTGTAGGCCTAGGTCTTACCTTCAAATTTCCACCCTAAAGTTCAAATTTGGAATAGTATAACTCCCTGTAGGGCTGTTCTACTAGGACTGGTCCTAGGCAAGGGCAGAAATTCAAATGCATGCCCATGCCAAACCAGATGTCCACATGACCCAAAATTTTGGACATGTGTTTGATTAGGGTAGACTTAAACTCTGTCTAAAAATGGGAATTTTTGGGAAAGATTTTTCTATATTATTTGTGAAAATATACAAAAGATAATTAATGAAATATTTGGAGTAATATGACTTCAAATGACCCCAAATTTTGGTGGCATATCCTTGGGTTCATTATAGGCCCATGTTAAAAATTTCAGTCACTTTTGACTTCTGCATGATGGGTATTCCCTCTTGCATGTGAAGGGTTAACATAGGCTAGGGTGCATATAGCCATATTTACCAAAATGTGAATTTACCCCATATTATACATGGTATGGCTACAAAACTCTGGACATTAGTTCATAGGGATGAATTTTACCCCTCATAAAGATATTGGGATTTTTGGAAGCAAAAATCCCATTATTTGGAATTTTGAAAATTAGGTCATTTAATGATAGAAAATTTAAAAAACGGTTATTTGTGAGTTAAAATTCTCAAATTTTGTCAAGGACTCAAGGGAGACATATTTAAGCCCTGGAAAATTTTATGGGTCTGTTAGAGCAATATATCTTGGAATTATGAAGAATTTATAATTTTGCCCCTTTATGAAAATTATTCAAAAATGATGAAAATTACAGTAGAAATATTATGGAAAAATTCCTAGTGAGTTAATTATGTGTTTATGACCTTGTGTAATTTGCTTTATATTTTTGGATGCAACTATAGGTTTAAAATCCAAATAATTACATTTTTGTAATATTTGTCATTTGATGTTTGATGAATCAAATTACTGTCTAGAGCTATGAAATCTTGTATTTAGTATTCTATTACAATTTACATATGCAGTAATTTTCCTAAAATTTTTAGAAACATATTTAATGTACTTCATTTGTAAAGTGGTCAATTCATGGATATTAACTTTAAATAAAATTAAATGGAAATATAAATGGAAAAATTACAATTCTTGGAAACCAATCATAATTAGCCTAGATGATCATCAGGAAAACTTATTAGACCAGGGGGATCATTTAATATAGTACTTCATGTATAAAGTGATGTAGGCCACTTAATTAAAAGATTTAATTTATGGTCTTTTATGACTTAGAGAAATAGTGAAAACTCCACATAATCAATATCATACATCATACCATCCCATGATAAGTGGTTAGGGTCACTTTGACCAAGATATTGGAAGTCGTACTTTATGGGTGGTAGTAGGTCATGGGTAGTGACTAACACGGTTAGCCTAAACTACTAGGACCATAGGGGGATATGATTAACCATTTGAGGTGAGAATTGCATTAGAGGAATAAGCCCTGCTTGGTCTCCTATAGGTCACTACTGGATCACGAGGGGTGGAGTGCAAACCATAAGGACAGTGGCTAAAACGGAGATCGACGGAAGACCGCCGATTTTCCGGTAATATCTTAAGTCATTAGGATTGTTCCAGAGCAACAATGAGAGCTGGGGATGAATTATGGGTAGTCATCAACTAAAGTAAATATCTTTGAGAAAAGGAGCTTTGGGTTTCATCCCATCATAGTTCCTAGTGCCCCCGAGAGCCCTTAACCGGGTATGCCCTGGGCAGTCCTGAGATTAACCCTAAATCACTAAGTATAATAACCCGTATGTTGAAGCCAAAAATGACCTCAACGGGAGTTCAAAAACAGGGATGCAACCAACACCTACTTCTCTCAAGCCTCAACCCTCGACTAGCTGCGAAGGACCTAAGACTGACCCAAAGCCTCAGCAGGGAGGTCCCACCTCACACCCGGAAGATCTCTGAGAGCTTCCCCTCCTAAGCCAAAAGCTGGGCTAGGAGCTCCTCAGAAAGCACTAGAAGTTGGAGAATAATGAATGACTGCTTTCCAAAGAGCCCTTATGGGTCTATTTATAGTCTTTGCTGCCTTAAGATTACTGAAATGCCCCTAGTTGGTCTGCCAATAGCCGAATCCCGCTGTTTTCCTGAGGGCACAGGGGTAATTTCACCCGAGGGTAATTTGGTCATTTCACCCAAGGCCCTGGACCTCACTCGGCGAGAGCTCTGAACCGAGAGCCTTCTGTCTAGAGCCCGGCGCAAGCGGTCTCGCCTGCCTATGGGCGAGAGCTTCTTTAAGACGATCTGGGTTCGACGATTTGGCTGCGCTCGACAATTTGGGTTCGACGAGCACTGGGCGCCTTGCAGGCGAGAGCTCCCTCTTGATGCTGGCGCAAGCGTTCCCGCCTACTTGGGCGAGAACTTCTCTGGTTAGCCTGATTGTGACCATTTGTGCCTCCTGGTCTGGCTCAGCGAATATGGGGTTGTACACAATCCCCACTCTTTTTGAGCTAGCTTTGTGCTCGAAAAGACACGTCCAACCCATAAATATTCGCTGAGCACGTGTCAACATCAGGGAATCTTTTGGTGGGTCATACCGTGTCTATAAATATATGTGTTGATAGACGCTCATAATTCTCCCCTTGAATCATCCTTCTTCGCCTGAGTTCTCGCCTCCTCTCGCAATGCCTTCCAAGCGTGCCGACAAATCGCTTCCGCAGGATCTGCAAGACCGCATCAATGCGGCACAGGCGCGAGCCAAGGCTAATAGTGCCTTGGTTGCCCCATGGCTGGCGAGATAGATGTCAGTCGCTGAGCCTTCTCAGCCTAATAAGAAAAAGAAGAAGGCGAAGGCGGTCCAGCGAGACCTACCCCACGAGAACAGGAGCCCGCCTGCCCCGACCTCAAGCCGTGCGGACGATCCCTCGCGGGAGGTATATCTGATTCGCTAATCACTGAAACACATTGTTCATGCGGGAGGACTTGTAGCTGACGTGATGCTTCTCGCAGGAAACGGTTCCCGACGTCGTCAAGTCCCCACGGGAACCCCTGGACCCATCATCTCGCCCCCTTGAGGGCCAACCGCGGGTCACGGAAGCGGCTCCTCCGCCCGACCCGAGAACTACAGGTAACATTTCCACACTTGCTCTTAACTCAAATCTTAGGACGCTGAATTATCTTCCCGCAGCGCCAGCTTCCGCCCAACCGGGTCTCGCTACCCGGGAGAATGAAGCAAGGGCTGCAAATCAGCCTGCCCTCGCGGTTGATTCCTCCCTACCGACGGGAGGAAAGACTGCTGAATCTTCCGCGCCTCCATTGGATGCCAGCCATCCTGCGGGAGAGGAGACCCCCCCCCCCCCCGCTTCCGGCCAAGCCGGGATTACCACTCGCAAAATCTACCCCCCAGGAAAAGGAAAACCGATCCACCTACTCTTTGGAGCTGAGGGGGGGGGGGCTGGGCCTTCTCGCCTGCCGTCGACCGGGGGGTCTTGCCATGTTGCAGGTATGCGGAATGTTTATTACAACAATCCTTTAGCTCTCGCAATAACTGGAATTCTTTTGTCAGGGGATCTGGGCTCGCGGTCTGGACCTGACGCAGAGGAAGAAGAAGAAGAAGACAGTGAGGGGGAAGATGGCGAGAGCTCCCCCTTCCCTTCATCTGACGAGATGGAGGAGATTTTGACCAGCGCCGGGAGCGCTAGAAGACGGGGGAAGAAGGTTGCCACCGTCCTATCGAAGCTTATCCGGCAGGAGCGAGCCCATGATTTCGCGGCGAAAGAGTTTCGCCAATCGGTGGAGAAGAGGTTGGAGGCCCTGGAGCGAGACTACCTCATCGGCGAGATGGATCGGCCAGGTGGGCCTACCGCTGGGTCTTCCCCTGAAAGGTGCATCGCGCGGATCCGGGACCTGTCTCGCCAGATCAACCTAGGGTGCACCGTCATGTCGTCCTACTTCAACCCGCAAGCGCCACCTAGGAACAGGCTGCGGGAGCAAGGACGATGGCGGTGGGAGCCTTATTGATTGGCGAGACCTCACCCTTCCTTACCCCCGGCCTTCCCCTTCTCCGATGTACCCCGCTAATTCGTCTAACTGATGTTGTTTGCTCTTTATTTAGCTCTCTCCTAGCGAGAATAACAATCATTTACGCTATCATTTGTATTTTGTTTAGTTCTCGCTTGGCGAGAATAATCTGACCTCCCGTTTTTATTTATTATTTATCTTTTGTTTAGCTCTCGCGTTAATCACCTGTCCGCCCGTCACTGTCAGATTCGGGCGGGAAAACGAAGCGCCGCCGACCTATGGCGTGACGGCTGAACCCCCACCGTCTTTCTGACAAGTCATAATGACCACGGCCTTCTATAAATAGAGGGTCCACCTACTACATTTATTTCTCCGATTTGAATCTCTCTCCTCTCTTGTCGCTTTCGCAGTCTTTCAAAAGCTCTCGCTTGTTTTCGCCTTCTCCTTCCGTTCTCGCCTGGTTCTTGCTCTCGCCTTCTTCTTAAAGATCTCGCCTACCACATCATCACGATGTCGGGTGGAAGCGAGGGCCGTTCAAACTGCGCGGAAGCCTTCCAGAAGCACCTGTTTCCTTCCTGCACCCTTACCGTGGACGTGTTCAACTTGATCCAAACTCGCTACGTTCCCGCCGGCTTCACCACGCGGAACCCCTACAACCATGATAAGGTGAATAGCACGGCGGAGGGGGAGCTCTCCATCCCTATTGAGCATTTTGAGGTGGGCTTCCGCCTCCCGCTGTGGCCCGAGATGCGCCAGGCCCTCCGGTATTACGGAGTGGTTCCCGCGCAACTGAATCCAAATTCGATCGCGATTCTCGTGGCTTTCATTTGCTACATGCGATCCGAGAGGATCGAATTCAGCCTTCCAATCTTCCGGAAGCTGTTCACCTTCCGCGCCAAAGGAGGGGTGGTTTTCTTCTCAGGACAACTGCTCAAGACGATCGGTCTCACCAACAAGCACCACCACTGGGGCGAGAGGTTCATCTTTATTTCCGGCGACTTCGGGAATGTGCCTCTCGCGCCCATCCAATATGAGGATGTTGCCTACAAGCCGCCTTCCTTGGGCTCGCGCGAGAGCGCCCTCCTTGAGTTCTTCGGAACCAAGGACTTCGACGTCCTCTTCCTCCGGCGAGACGTTGATTCACTCCTCCCCGTTTCTCCGGGCGAAGGTAAGGTCTCGCCTTTGTCTCGTTATTCCCCTTTCCAACGTTTGAACTGAGTGTGGTCACCTTCGCAGGAGAGTGCGAGATCCCCCTACGCCAACCTTTTGACGAGGCTCGCGCTGCCGGGAGCCAACCTCCAAAAGACCTGCTGGCTCTCGCAAAAGCCGGGGCACAAGCTTGCCGGGATGAGCCGGATCCGCCTCCTTCAACCGGCGCCAGGAAGCGAAAGTCCGACCCCCCTCTGCCCCCACTGATCAAGAGGCCCAAGACAACCGACACCGAGAAGGGTAAAGCCGTTATAGTGCTGCCCTCCCAACCTCTCGCTGCAGGCCGCTCCTTTGAGGAGATCTTGCAGGTCGTCGGCGAGATCGCGGCTACCAGGGGTGGCGCTGGGGCCCCTACCGAGAACCCTCCGGCCCCTGGTGTAGCAGAGGGCGAGGGGTCCGCCACCGAGACCTCCGGCCAGCCTTCGTCTGGTGAGGTGCCGCGGGGCCACCACAATTTTGGTCTCGGCATGAAGTGCCTAGACGCGGAGAAGAAGCCGCTGCTACAATGGGACCCTGATGTCAACAGGGTCTCGATCTCGTCTCTCCTCCCCAGCTGGGCGGAGCGAGATGAGGTTACCAACGAGGCATTCGCCTTGGGCTACTGCCTCTACAGTCGGGAGAACTTCGGCGTTTATGACAAGACGTCTACAAGGCTCCTGGCCTATGACTCCGCTCGGGCTATGATGCGCGGGCTGGAGCTTGCTCATATGTGTGCTCGCCGGAGCATCACCATCGACCGCAACTTCCAGGACATGTTCAAGGCCAGGGAGGACGCGGTGGCTCAAGCGACCACTTTGGCGAAGGAGCTGGCAGACGCCCAACAACTCCTGTCTTCGCGCCAGGCGGAAGGGGTAAGCGAGATCTTTCACGGCACTTACTCTCGCCACTTTAACTCCTTTCCCTTTCACGCTAACCTCTCGCTGTTCAGGATTTTGCCCAAGCCGCGCTTCGCGAGGAGCTGTCCCAGGCGCGATACGAGAATGTTCTCCTGAGGGACCAGATCTTGCGCCTGGAGGCGAATGCGCCCCCTCCTCTGGACGAGAGACTGAAGAGCCGCTACTACTCGGTCTACAATATCGACAAGCTCCTCCAGGCCAACACGCAAGCTACCGTCAAGCTGACCTTGGAGATGCTGCGAGATGTCGGATGTCTAGACGGGAGGGGCAAGATCATCACAGCTCAATAGCTCATTCCTTGGCTCTTCGAGCCGGTCCCGAAGCCCCCGGGCGCGCCTGATACCCCACCCTCGGATGTCCCGAAATCCCCTCCCGCGGGTAGCGAGACATCCGGGGAGAGCTCGGGCGAGAGCTCCAGCGGGAGTTCAAGCGCGAGCTCTGAGGGGTACAGCTTGTCTCCCTAAGGGCCTCCCATTTTTCTTTTCCTTCTGCTATACTGAGCGAGAACGCTCCAGATGTGTAATTACATTAAATATATTGCAAATGTTTTGTATGTCGTCCTTTTCTTCCCCTTTTTTTATATATATTGCACGCGCTTGATACCATCGTTCTGGCCAAGTGCTTCTTAAGCACGCTCTCGCCGAGGCCCTTGGCCTCCCTAGGATAGTCTCCCTTAGCGACGGATAGGCGGGAACTTATAGAAAGAGCCCAGGGTTTAGACATTTTGCTTCCGTGCTCTGCCGAAAACCGTCTACCGGGAACGTCACTCGTGGGCCCTTTGAGACGAGGTCGTCCCCCCTTTAGCTTGCGTGAACCATTCACGGCTGTCGCATAATGCTTCCGCCTTTCTGGGAATATCATGAGCCTTCCCGCCGAGAACTTCTTTTGGAGAGATTTCCTTGTCGGGGGCCTCCCTGTCGAGATCAGTTCTCACCGAGACCTCTCCTATCTTCACCTCCCTCCATTTTGTGTTCCGGGTGCGTTTCCTGCCCTGCTCAAATCAAACCTATCCCCCACAGGCGAGCCTTCGGACTTGTCAGCTAGATGAGAGCCTGCGCAGCGAGTCTCCCTGGGGCCGAGCCGAGCTCGGGGTGCCGATGACGTTCTCAACCAAACCTATCCCCCACAGGCGAGCCTTCGGACCTGCCAGCTAGATGAGAGCCTGCGCAGCGGGTCTACCTAGGGTCGAGCCTAGCTCGGGGTGCTGATGTAGATCTCAAACCAACCAAACCTATCCCCCACAGGCGAGCCTTCGGACCTGTCAGCCAGATGAGAGCCTGCGCAGCGGGTCTACCTGGGGCCGAGCCGAGCTCGGGGTGTCGATGTAGATCTCAAACCAACCAAACCTATCCCCCACAGGCGAGCCTTCGGACCTATCAGCTAGATGAGAGCCTGCGCAGCGGGTCTACCTGGGGCCGAGCCGAGCTCGGGGTGCCGATGTAGATCTCAAACCAACCAAACCTATCCCCCACAGGCGAGCCTTCGGACCTGCCAGCTAGATGAGAGCCTGCGTAGCGGGTCTACCTGGGCCGAGCCGAGCTCGGGGTGCCGATGTAGATCTCAAACTAACCAAACCTATCCCCCACAGGCGAGCCTTCGGACCTGTCAGCTAGATGAGAGCCTGCGCAGCGGGTCTACCTGGGGCTAAGCCGAGCTCGGGGTGCCGATGACGTTCCCAAACCAACCAAACTTATCCCGCACAGGCGAGCCTTCGGACCTGCCAGCTAGATGAGAGCCTGCGCAGCGGGTCTACCTGGGGCCGAGCCGAGCTCGGGGTGCCGATGTAGATCTCAAACCAACCAAACCTATCCCCCACAGGTGAGCCTTCGGACCTGCCAGCTAGATGAGAACCTGCGCAGCGGGTCTACCTGGGGCCGAGCCGAGCCGAGCTCGGGGTGCCAATGTAGATCTCAAACCAACCAAACCTATCCCCCACCGAGCCTTCGGACCTGCCAGCTAGATGAGAGCCTGCACAGTGGGTCTACCTGGGGTCGAGCCGAGCTCAGGGAGTCAATGACGTTCTCAAACCAACCAAACCTATCCCCCACAGGCGAGCCTTCGGACCTGCCAGCTAGATGAGATCCTGCGCAGCGGGTCTACCTGGGGCCGAGCCGAGCTCGGTGTGCCGATGTAGATCTCAAACCAACCAAACCTATCCCCCACAGGCGAGCCTTCAGACATGTCAGCTAGATGAGAGCCTGCGCAGCGAGTCTACCTGGGGCCGAGCCGAGCTTGGGGTGCCGATGACGTTCCCAAACCAACCAAACCTATCCCCCACAAGCGAGTCTTCGGACCTGCCAGCTAGATGAGAGCCTGCGCAGCGGGTCTACCTGGGGCCGAGCCGAGCTCGGGGTGCCGATGTAGATCTCAAACCAACCAAACCTATCCACCACAGGCGAGCCTTCGAACCTGCCAGCTAGATGAGAGCCTGCGCAGCAGGTCTACCTGGGGCCGAGCCGAGTTCGGGGTGCCGATGTAGATCTCAAACCAACCAAACCTATCCCATACAGGCGAGCCTTCGGACCTGCCAGCTAGATGGGAGCCTGCACAGCGGGTCTACCTGGGGCCGAGCCGAGCTCGGGGTGCCGATGACGTTCTCAAACCAACCAAACCTATCCCCCACAGGCGAGCCTTCGGACCTGCCAGCTAGATGAGAGCCTGCGCAGTGGGTCTACCTGGGGCCGAGCCGAGCTCGGGGTGCCAATGTAGATCTCAAACCAACCAAACCTATCCCCCACAGGCGAGCCTTCGGACCTGCCAGCTAGATGAGAGCCTGCGCAGCGGGTCTACCTAGGGCCGAGCCGAGCTTGGGGTGTAGATGACGTTCCCAAACCAACCAAACCAATCCCCCACAGGCGAGCCTTCGGACCTGCCAGCTAGATGAGAGCCTGCGCAGTGGGTCTACCTGGGGCCGAGCCGAGCTCGGGGTGCCGATGTAGATCTCAAACCAACCAAACCTATCCCCCACAGGCGAGCCTTCGGACCTGCCAGCTAGATGAGAGCATGCGCAGCGGGTCTAACTGGGGCCGAGCCGAGCTCGGGGTGCCGATGTAGATCTCAAACCAACCAAACCTATCCCCCACATGCGAGCCTTCGGACCTGTCAGCTAGATGAGAGCCTGCGCAGCGGGTCTACCTGGGGCCGAGCCGAGCTCGGGGTGCCGATGTAGATCTCAAACCAACCAAACCTATCCCCCACGGGCGAGCCTTCGGACCTGTCAGCTAGATGAGAGCCTGTGCAGCGGGTCTACCTGGGGCCGAGCCGAGCTCGTGGTGCCGATGTAGATCTTAAACCAACCAAACCTATCCCCCACAGGCGAGCCTTCGGACCTTCCAGCTAGATGAGAGCCTGCGCAGCGGGTCTACCTGGGGCCGAGCCGAGCTCGGGGTGCCGATGATGTTCTCAAACCAACCAAACCTATCCCCCACAGGCGAGCCTTCGGACCTGCCAGCTAGATGAGAGCCTGCGCAGCGGGTCTACCTGGGGCCGAGCCAAGCTCGGGGTATTACAAAGCACATGATTATGTCATATCATAAAAAATTGGACAATAGTTAAGAGAAAATCAACTGATGTATAATAAGTTTATTTTTGAAATACAGGGTTACATCCTTCCCCCTTCATGGGTAGAAGCGTTTCAGGTTATCACCGCTCCATGTGTGGCTTAAGGCCCTCCCTTCTACGTCCTGAAGGTAGTAACCTCCCGTTCTGAGGACTTCCTTCACTATGTATAGTCCTTCCCAGTTCGGGTTGAGCTTGCCTACGGGAGCCGACCTCCCTGCCGCGTTAACCTTTCTCAGCACCAGGTCTCCTTCAGCAAACTGCTTGACCCTGACATGCTTATCAAAATACTTGGCCATCCGCCGCTTGATCTTTTCTTGCCTGATAGCTGCCACATCCCGCAGTTCTTCCACCATATCTAGTGAGAGGCGTAGCCCTTCTTCATTTTCCAACCTCTCATTCTCATCTCCATCACCCGCAGCCGCAACTCGTGGGGACCGGACTTCGAATTCTATGGGCAGGACCGCCTCACATCCATGGGAAAGCTTGAAGGGAGTCTCGCCAGTAGCCGTGTTCGGGGTCGTTCTCAAGGACCACAAGACCGAGGGGAGCTGTTCCACCCAGTTTCCCTTTAAGTTCTCCACCTTTTTCTTTAGTAGGTTCACAATGATTTTGTTCGCCGCTTCCACCTGGCCATTACTCCGGGGGTGGTGGACAGAGGCGAATCTGAGGTCTATCCCCAGTTGGGCGCAGAAGCTGATGAATTCTTCACTGGCAAACTGGGGGGTTGTTATCTGTCACTATTGCTTGAGGCAACCCGTGTCTGCATATGATCTCCCCCCAGATGAAGTTTCTTATGACTTGTGAGGTGACCTTGGCTAAGGCTTTTACCTCTAGCCACTTTGAAAAATAATCGACCATGACCAAGAGGAATCTCCTCTGCCCACTAGCCGGAGGAAAAGGTCCAACTAAATTCATTCCCCAGATGGTGAACGACCATGGTGTCATGATGCTTCGGAGCCTTTGAGCCGCCAAGAGCTGAAGGGGGGCGCAGAGCTGACATTTTTGACATTTCCTTGCAAACTCCGCGACATCCTTCCTTAGGGTGGGCTAGAAGTACCCCTGCCTGACCACCCTTGCTTCCAACATCCTTCCTCCGGAATGACTTCCGCACTCACCCGAGTGCACCTCTCCCAAAATCCTTGGGATCACTTCCTCGGTCACACATCTAGCTAGGAGCCCTGACAACATCTTACGATGCAGGCCCCCTTCTATCATTAGGTAGTGAGCTGCTTTGCACTTGAAACTTCTCCCGTCCTTGGTCCCCTTAGGAAGTTCACTGATGGTTAGGAAGGTCACAAATGGATCCACCCACGAGGTTCGCCGATCTACCACCATCAACTCTCCATATTCGATAGCCGGTCGAAATAGCTCCGTCAAGGTCCCTCCTCCCCGAGGTCCAAACTTAGCCAATCGATCGACAGCTATGCTTTCTTCCCTTGGAACATGTTGGATTGAGAACGACCGAAACCAACCGATGATTGCCCTTACCTTGGAGAGGTATTTGATGAGAGTAGGCTCCCGAGTTTCAAACTCCCCCCGGATCTGCGACGCTACTACCTTCGAGTCCGTGAAAGCTTCCACATCCTGAATCTCCAGCTCCTTTGCCAAGCGAAGGCCGGCGATCACGACATCATACTCCGCCTGATTGTTGGTCACCGAGAAATGATAAGCCACCGTCTGCTCTATCACGACTCCCTGGGGGATGGTCAACACCACTCCCCCCCCCCCCCCGAGGGAATGTTTTCCCGAGGCCCCATCGATAATCATCTTCCATGCTTCCCGTGGCTGCTGCTCCCCTTCTTCGATTTCAACAACATAATCTGCTAGGAAGTCCGCCACTGCTTGCGCCTTGATGGAGAGTCTTGGAACAAAAGAGATGTCGAACTCACTTAGCTCAATAGACCACTTAGCAAGTCTCCCCGAGTGCTCTACTCCTTCAAAGATCTTGCAAAGAGGATGGTCGGTCACCACCCTAATCGAATGTGCTTGAAAGTATGGCCGGAGTTTTCTTGCAGATATGATCAAAGAGTAAGCCAGCTTTTCGAGGATGGGGTAGCGGAGCTCTGCTTTCTTCAGTATCCGGCTGACGTAGTCGATGGGCAGTTGCTTCTTGCCTTCTTCCCTCACTAGGACGGAGCTTACCGCCTCCGCTCCTACTCCAAGGTACAAAGTCAGGTCCTCCCCTTCTTTTGGACTCTGAAGTAGAGGGGCCTGAGAGAGCTGCTTCTTCAGCCCCTGGAAGGCTTCTTCACACTCGGCGGTTCACTCAAACCTCTGGTTCCCCCGCAGCACCTTAAAGAACGAAGAACACTTGTCTCCTGCCCTGGAGAGGAACCTGCTCAGCCCTGCCAACTTGCCTGTCAAGCGCTGGACTTCCTTGGCATCGCGAGGTGACTCCAAATCCAGGATGGCCTTTACCTTGTCCAGGTTGGGCTCCACCCCTGTCGGAGTTAAGAGATGCCCGAGGAACTTCCCGCAGCTGGCCCCAAAGACACACTTCAAGGGGTTCAGCCTCATCTTGAACCTCCTTAGGGTGGCGAATGTCTCTTCCAGATCTTTCAGGTGCGAATCCATGCACTTGCTTTTGATCATTAGGTCGTCGACGTAGACCTCCAAGTTTATCCCCCTCTGATCTCGGAAGACCCGATCCATCATGTGTTGGTAAGTAGCCCCTGCGTTCTTCAACCCAAAGAGCATCATTTTGTAACTGAAGCATCCCTCCCTTGTGATGAAAGAAACATCTTTGATATCGGGAGGGTGCATCCGGATCTGGTGATAACTTAAAAAATATCCAAAAAGCTCATGACAGAAAAACCGACGGCTGAATCAACCAGCGCGTCGATCCGAGACAGGGGGTAGCAATCCTTAGGGCATGATTTATTTAACAAAGAAAAGTCAATATACATTCTCCATTTACCACCCCCTTTTTTAACCATTATCACGTTGGAGATCTAGCCCGGATACTGGATCTCTGAGACGAAGCCGGCCTCCAGGAGCTTCTTGACTTCCTCGCGGATGGGCTCCTCCAACTTGGTGGAGATGGCTCTCATCTTTTGTCATATGGGGCGAGTGCGGGGGTCCAGGTTCAGACGATGGCTGGCCACGTCCGAGTCGATGCCCGACATGTTTGTCGCGCTCCAAGCGAAGATGTCGATGTTTCTTTGAATGCAAGCCCGCACTCGCTCCCGGGCCTCGGGACTCAAGCCCCCGCTGACCCGCACCCTTTGTACTTGCCCTACGCTGGTGAAGATCTCTATCTCCACCACTTCCTCGGCCGGCTCCAGCCGCGACTGCTCCCAGCCGACCCTTGCCTCTTCCTCCAGCTCCAGCTCTCCCCTTTCTACCTCCTCCTCGATCCCCATCGCTTCTTCCAGCCCCTCCTGCTGCTGCTCGACTTCCATGCCCCTCGGGGCCTCTCCCTTAACTCCTCCTGCTTCTTTTTCTTCTACTTCAATCGCCCCTTCCGGGCTCTCCTGCTCCTCGTCCCCCGGACCACCTGCACATATCCTCCCTGCTGCTTCTCAGTCTCCTCTTCTCTGACTTCCTCTTCAGCTATCTCTCCTGCCTCCTCCAGGCCCATCTCTTCTTCCTCAACAACCTCCTCAAGTGCCGTCATCTCCATCTCCAACTCCTCTGCCTCTGCCATCCACGATATGGTGTTGACTGCCGTAACGTAGCATTGTCTTGCCACCTTCGGGTCCCCTCTTACCCTGACTTATACCCCTCCATTGTTGAACTTGAGGCATTGATGGAATGAGAAGGGGACGCAGCGAAAGACGCTGATGAGGGGGCGCCCAAAGATGGCGTTATAGCTGCTTGGGGCGTCCACAATCACGAACCTATAGTTCTGTGACACGCCCCCCAACTTCACGTGCAGCCCTACTCCCCCTTACACTTCCTTCCTCTCCCCGGAAAACCCAAACAACGGTCCATCCGAGGCCAGGATCCTCTTCCCTTCAACCCTC
Organism: Platanthera guangdongensis; assembly: GCA_039583875.1. Classification (NCBI taxonomy): domain Eukaryota; kingdom Viridiplantae; phylum Streptophyta; class Magnoliopsida; order Asparagales; family Orchidaceae; genus Platanthera; species Platanthera guangdongensis. The sequence goes on along the minus strand of CM077154.1, from coordinate 127,631,475 downwards.
ATCTCATCGAAGGCCTTCTTGAAGACGACATTCACTGAGCTCCCGTTGTCCAATGTATCCTTGAGACCGTATAATTTTCCACCGCCGTCTGGATCACCAGGGCGTCACAGAATGGATTCTCATAGTCTGGCATGTCTGCTGACGAGAAAGTGATTTTTTCTTCCGGTGGGGGAGTCTGGGAGGTAGAGGCGACCCTCCTTCGGTACATGGTTTGCAGGCTCCCCTTGCGGGTTACCTCAATCCCCACTCCTCCGTGAATCACCCCGATTCCTCCCCAAGTCCCTACATCTACCTGATCTTCGCACCTATCTTCCACCTCGCCCTGCTGCACCTCTACGATCCTCACCGACGGATCCTGCCTCCCTACTCCTCTTGCTTCCCTTATTTCTAAGAACTCCGGGCAGGTGGCCGTTGCGTGACCTTCCTCCTGGTGGAAGTCACAAAAGAGCAACGCCACCCCGCCCCTTCTTCCTTCTCCCCTTCCTCTTCTCCCTCCTCCTCGAGCTCCTCTCCCCGCTCCTCTTCCTCTGCCCACTTCCATGGCTTCTTGCGGCAGCGGGACACGACCCCTCGGCTCCTGCCTCCACGCCGGCTGGTCAAACCTCCTGGGTTCCCAAAAGTTATCTCTCCCCTGGTAGCCTCCTCTTTGGCCCTGGGGGCGACCCTCCTGGGGCCTCCAACCCAACCGGTTGTTCGGCTCTCGGGCCCCCCCATCCCTGTTGTTGCCCATGTCTTTGGGGCTCTTCTCTCCTTCTTTCTTCTCTCTGCTCCCTCTGCTCCATCGGCTCCTTTTGCCTTCCTGCTGTAGGCTCCTTCACATCATCCTCCGCTAGCCTTGCCAACTTCCTGGCGAATGCTGGGTTTGCTCTCTCGAAGTCGATCTCCTTTGCCGCCCTCTCCATGAGCTCCTCAAAGGAGAGGGGGGCACTCTCTTTAACTCCATACTGAAAAATCTCGGCCTCAGTCCCAGGGTAAAGGCGAGCATCAATGCGTACTCTGGGACCTCCTGGACCAGGAGGATCTCTTCTTGGAACCGGTCGACATAGTGGCCCAATGTCTCATCCAGCTTCTGCCTTACCGCAAACAGGCATTCCGCCTCCTTCCGCTTCTTCGAGGTTGAGAACCTCAACAGGAAACTTCTCCGCAGATCCTCAAAATAGTAGATTGATCTTGCTGGCAACTGGTGGAACCAGTCCCGAGCCTTCTCCTTCAACGTGATGGCAAATAGCCGGTACTTGAAATCATCTGTCATCTGCCTTATCGATACGACGTCTTCAAACCACTGCACGTGTTGTACAGGGCCATCCTTCCCCGAGTAGTAGGACATGTCCGGCTCCCGGAACCCCTCCGGTACCGGAGCTGAGATGATGAGCTCGCTGAATGGGATCTCTCCTCCTGCCTGGAGAGAAGGTATGTCCCGCGGCCTCGGCTGTCTGGCCCGATCCGCGAGACCGTGCCCCGGGAAGAGCTCTCGCACTGCCGCTTCCTTCTCGCCCATATCCATCAACGCCTCCTTGCCCGGGCGCTGACTCTGGCCTGGGAAGAGTTCCCGCGCCGCCACATCTCTTTTGCCAGCCTCCGCCGGGACCTCCTTCCCCGGGCGCTGTCCTGGGGCGTTCTCGCCCAAGTGCGGGACCTCCTCTATCGGAACCTGAGGTGTGGCCCACTCGCTTCTGGCCGAGAAGGCCAAGCTGATCATCTGCAAGACCTCTCGCCTGAATTCATCCAGCATCCTCTTCGTCTCTTCCTCTCCCCGGGTGGGGGAGCCTCCAGAACCAGACTCTTCACCTTCACCTCCATCCATGGGACAAAGCTTAAGGCTTTCCTGTATCAGCTGCCTTCCACGCTCACTGCACCAGAACTGTTGAAGCCAAAAATGACCTCAACGGGAGTTCAAAAACAGGGATGCAGCCAACACCTAGTTCTCTCAAGGCTCAACCCTCTACTAGCTGCAAAGGACCTAAGACTGACCCAAAGCCTCAGCAGGGAGATCCCACCTCACACCCGGAAGATCTCTGAGAGCTTCCCCTCCTAAGCCAAAAGCTGGGCTAGGAGCTCCTCAGAAAGCACTAGAAGTTGGAGAATAATGAATGCCTGCTTTCCAAAGAGCCCTTATGGGTCTATTTATAGTCTTTGCTGCCTTAAGATTACTGAAATGCCCCTAGTTGGTCTGCCAATAGCCGAATCCCGCTGTTTTCCTGAGGGCACAGGGGTAATTTCACCCGAGGGTAATTTGGTCATTTCACCCAAGGCCCGCCGAACCGAGAGCCTTCTGTCCAGAGCCCGGCGCAAGCGGTCTCGCCTGCCTATAGGCGAGAGCTTCTTTAAGACGATCTGGTTTCGACGATTTAGTTGCGCTCGACGATCTGGGTTCGACGAGCACTGGGCGCCTTGCAGGCGAGAGCTCCCTCTTAATGCTGGCGCAAGCGTTCCCGCCTACTTGGGCGAGAACTTCTCTAGTTAGCATGATTGTGACCATTTGAGCCTCCTGCTCTGGCTCAGCGAATATGGGGTTGTACACCGTAGACAAGAGCAGTCTAATAGGTTAAGCATCGTATCATATTCTCACTCGTGTAGGGTTGGAGGGTTTGTGGTAAAATTCTCACTAGTGTAGGGTTGGAGGGATTCAGGACGTGTTGGTCCTGCGAGCTGGGAGCTCGGGTTGGAATATCTTGCATGTGCATAAACCTGTGGTGAGTCATGCATTACTGGGCCAATCGTCACACTGATGGAAGTACGGTGACTCTGGCGAGGTGTGAGGGTTTGAGGGGCCAGTGAGTTGTTTTACGATGCGGTCTGGAGGATGATCCCCGAAAACACACACTCGACCAAAAAGACTAGTGGGTAGCCAACAAATAGTACGCAGAGACTCTAGAGTGTACCTAGGACGTGTACAGAGGCGTATGGGAGTTCTATGCCTGGTAGTGTGTATACCCGCCTAGGAGTGGAGATGCCCGCTCCACTGCTGTCGTAGCCACAACGGTGGTACCATAGAGTGATGCTAGCTCCGAAAAGCAGGAACTAAAGGTCTGTGATCACAGAGTCGTTGTGTGTGTGTTGCACTTGCATGACTCATAAATAATTACATACATTCATTCATATTAGGACATACACTTTATGGATCCTTATCATATAAATTAGTATGAGCTCTTTTATATGATAAGTTAATTTTGGAAACTCTAACTTATATGTTTGTATGGGCACTCATATAAGTTAGGGTACTTCTGTAATTAGCAATAGATTTTTTTTTTATACTTTACTTACTGCACTTTACTTATTACCAGTTTTACTTACTTTTGTACGGTACATGCTTCTACATTTGGACTATATACATAGAACTACTAGTATAGATTTACTGCTTACATTCATACTTGGTAGCATAGATTCCTTGTCACCTGCTTCCCTTTTGTTACCCCTTGTTGTCCTCCGCTTCGTCCTCCCGCATGGTGCCTAGGAGTTGCGGGGCGAGGTGCGGAGGAAACGACTTAGTCTTTTTGACTAATGGTCGGTGTCCAAACTATTTTTAGGAGCTCGAGGAGATGGAGCACCAGCACGACCGGCAGGACGAGGTGACAGGACGTGAGGAGTTGATTCCACCACCACCTACTACTACTACTGCAGCGCTACCTCAGGTGGGATGAGTTCGAGGATGATAGTTTTGCTTCCGCATTTTATTGTGTGAGGAGAGTTGATGTTCATGTACAGGGCATAAGCCCTTTTTACTCTTCTTATTATTTCTTCTCATTGTGCACTGGATGTACTTTCATTTCATTATATGATATGCACTGTGACTGTAAACTGGTTTGTAGTTCATTTCTATATTTCTGCTATACTTCTGTTTCTCATATTGGCCTACAGGTTTATGATCGTGCTAGCCGGCAGAATCAGCGTCTTGCGGTGTCGACTAACTCGTGTGTTAGTATCACCGTAAGGCGACGGTTTTGAGCCAGACTCATAGCGGTCACTAAGTCCGGAGGGGCCTCAAACTCAACATCCAGCTGCAGTCGCTCGCGAAGTCCAACGACAAAAATGTCGACTTGCATATCTAGGGCAAGAGGGACATGCTCTAAGAGAAGCTAAAATTGTTCCAAGTACTCGTCCACGATATGGCGTAGAGACGTGAGTGCACCGAGAGAGTTACTGTCGATAGGAGGTCCGAAACGCAAGTTGCAGAATCGCTTGAAGTCGTCCTAAATCAGATTTGGACGGTTAGTGAGAAGCCGAGAAGCCCATAAAACAGCGGAGTCGAGCATATGGAAGGATGCTAATGGATCTGATCAGCCGTCGGAGTTTGCTGGTGGCCGAAGAATTGCTCACACTTGGTAAGCCTACTCAAAGGATCACTTTTCCCATCATAGGTTGGAAATTCCAATCTGGTATAGCATGGTTCAGTTGTTGGGTCGGGGTGCGCGAGGACTGGCGGCGACGGCTCGTGGACGGTCTGGAGCGGCGAAAAAGTGCAGAGAAGTGGTTGTGCCTAACTATTGCTAGCATGATCATGTGTCGGCATGGTAGAAAGACCATCGATGCGCTTGGAGAGAGCAATGATGGCCTCCTGTTGATGGTCCCCGAGAGCAGTGTGCGCAGCTTGTTGCGCAATGATGGCTTGGAGCATGGTCATAATCTGATTGAGTTGTTCAGATGAGTCACCCATAATGTGAGATGAGGAGCGAGAAGAAGAGTGGGTGACCGGTTGGTGGGATTGCGCCGAGTTGGAATACTGGGAGTGGCCACGGGAGTCGCGGTGACGCCCAATGTTGGCCCCAGAAGAAATGGGCGCATTGGAAAAAAATGACGTGGAGCAAGAGAGGCCGGCCGGGTAAAAAATAAATTTGGGTTGATAGAGGTGTTTGGCAGCCTGACAGCAGTGTAAAAGACAAATAAAATAAAACTTGAAGGTGGGCCCCACAAAAACATTGCAAGTTTTAATAAATTATAAAGTTTGTGGGGTCTATGTGGGATTAAATGGGGCAGCGGGACAGAGGTGTGCGGGGCTCAAGGGGAGCAGAGGAGCAGAGAAGCGCGGGGCTCGAGGAGGAGGGAGCGATGGTCTCGTGGCGAAGAAGGCGCAGCTGCGGTTGAGGATGAAGGCGCTGGGTTCAAGAGCACAGAATACTCAAAGCGGTGGCCTGGTGCCGAGGCGACGACGAAAATGTGCAGCCGACGCGGGACGGGAGCAACAATCCTAGGATGGCGATCTACGGAGGCCGGTGTCGGGACAGTGTTGTGGGGAGTGAACGCTGGTGTGCGCTGGCGCTGGACCGGCGGCGGCGGGTTTCCAGATTCTGATTGGTGGTGTTGAGCAGGGGAGGCTGTGGAGGGAAGGATCAACATACTTGGAAGGTGCGGGGAGATGAGGTACAGTGGTTGAATCAGTGGAGGAGATGATCCCGCGAGGATGGCGTACAGTGGAAAAAAAAAAAGCAAGCAGCAGAAGGACCGAGCCGAGGAAGGAAATGCTCTGATAGCAAGTTGTTATGGGCCTAACTCGGAGGTGGCCAGAGGTGGAGATGATGGTGGTGGAGGATACCGTGGAGCCGGAACCGCAGCTGCCTAGGCGGGGTCAGTCGTTGGAGGAGAGAGCCACCAATATCTCACAACAAGGTACAAGAAAACTAGAACTTCATTCCATGAAAACCAACATACAATACCCATGCCTTTATATAGGCTACAACAATATAAGAAGACAAAAATACTAATGATGACACCATATATTAGATCCGGTGCTCGAGGCTCCTACATAATAATAACTAGAAACCTAGATAATAATAATAATACACATCACATAACAGTAACTTGTTTCTTTCCTTTCCTTTGTGTGTGTCTACAATTTCTCGTAGGTTAATAGATTCATTGTTGGATTTTCGTACAAATTTTGTTAACAAACGCTACGTCAATAACTCCAAACGGAAACGTATTTGGAGTTCACGATTTCCATTTTTGCTATGACAAGGGGAACAAAATGAACGTTGCAAAACTTTCTTCCCCGGATTTTGAATTGAACAATTTTTCAAGAAAATTCATTTGAAAACTGCAGAGAAATGGTCTCAAACCTTATGAACACTTTTTTCATATTTTAAAAACAAGTATGAGAACATATATATAGGAAAGGAGAGAGGAGAAGAGTGTTATACAAGAGATGTGGGACTAAAGCAAGAGAGAATAAAATTGGCCAAATTAATGGGCCTTTACAATATATCCTATTTCTCTAACACTCCCCCGCAAGCTGGAGCATACAAATCGTAGGCACCAAGCTTGGATAAGAACTGATGGTACAAATGCCAGGGCAATGCCTTGGTGAGGATGTCAGCAACTTGCTTAGAAGCGGGAACATGCTCTAGCTCTAACTTCTTTAACTGAACCTTTTCACGGATGAAGTGACAATCAACTTCAATGTGTTTGGTCCTTTCATGAAAAATTGGGTTTTTCGCAATATGGATTACGGCCTGAATATCGCAAAGTAGAACAGTTGGCGAGGATAAGGTGACTCCTAGGTCACCAAGAAGAGCCTCCAGCCAGGTGAGTTCAGAAACAACGGCGGCCATTACATGATACTCAACTTCAGCAGAAGATCGAGCAACAACAGATTGTTTCTTGCCACGCCAAGTAATGAGATTCCCTCCAAAGTAGGTACAAAAACCCGTAGTAGAGCGTCAATCATCCAGGGAACCCGCATAGTCCGCATCAGAATATGCAATAAGAGATAAAGAAGAAGATGGTTTATATACCAACCCTTATCCTGGTGCATTCTTCATGTATCTGAGGATCTGTTACATCGCTTGTAAATGAGAGCCTTGAGGAGCATGCATATACTGACTAACTACTCCGACAGCAAATGAGATGTCAGGTCTTGTAACTATCAGATATATCAGTTTTCCTATAAGCCGTCGATAATACTCAGGGTTTGAAAGTAGATCATCAGAGTCAGACCCATGGACACATAGCTTGTGATTGACATCTATCGGTGTGTCCACAGGTTTACACCCGGAGTAGCCACGGAGAAGGTCAAGGCAGTACTTCCGTTGGGATAGGACAAGTCCATCAGGACGTCTTGCGATTTCAAGGCCAAGGAAGTATCAAAGGTTGCCCAGATCTTTTGTTTGAAAAACAGAGCTAAGATGTTGTTTGACCTCTAGTATCCCTTTTGAGTCATCGCGTGTGATTAGGATTTCATCAACATATACCAAAAGGAGAATCGTGCATGTTGTTCTATGTCGAGTGAACAGAGAGAAGTCTGCCGAACTCCGATTAAAACCAACTGCCTGAACAGCTTTACTGAACTTATCAAACCATGCCCGAGGGGATTGTTTGAGACCATAGATAGATTTCTTAAGATGATAAACTCTGGACTCCCTCGTGGTCTCAAACCCGGGAGGTTGTTGCATATAAACGGTTTCTTGTACCGGAGAGAAGGTCTCCTCACAGTCGAGACCGTGTTGTTGAGTAAAGCCACGAGCCACCAGTCTGCCCTTAAGATGGTCAACCGTCCCATCAGAAGCATGCTTGTTTACAAAGACCCATCTGCAACTAACTGTAGTTTGCTCAGGTGGTAGAGGGACCAGAACCCAAATCTGATTCGCCCAAAGGGCGCACATTTCTTCATCCATGGCAGCACGCCAACCGGGATGTTGCAAAGCCTCCTGCACAGAAGTAGGAACAGAAATAGAGGACAATGAAGTAGAAAAGGTGTGAAGTGTCGGGGACAAGCGATGTAGCGAGACATAATTCGCCATGGGATGAGTTGTGGAGATAGGCACCGGATCAGCAGGCCGCAAAATCACTTCGGTAGAGGGAGGTCGTGGCAGGGCATGAGAGCTCGGAGGGCGACGAGAGTACACCTGGATGATAGGCGGCGTAGGACGGATTGGCGGGGGGGGGGGGGGTAGGTGTTGGAAGTAGAGGGGGGGGGAGGAGACGTAACAGGTACGACGGGCCGAATTATAGGAGGAGGAAGAAACGGATCTGCAGAGAGGGTATGAAAGGGTTAATCTTCCCAAAAGGTGACATCAGCAGAGATGATTAGTTTACCGTCGGTAGGAGAATAGCAAACATATCTTTTTTGGGTGCGGGAGTAGACAACAAACATCACTTTGGTTGCTCGGGGAGCGAGCTTGTCGGTGGGCGGAGCCAGGTTATGAACATAGCATGTGCATCCAAAGACTCGGGGCGTGAGAGAGAACAGAGCCTTGAAAGGAAAGAGAAGAGTGACAGGAGCTACGAAGTTCAAGGTGGATGAGGGCATGCGGTTGATGAGATGACAGGCAGTAGAGATGACAAAGTTCCAATAGAGAGGTGGAACCTGCATCTGAAACATGATAGAGCGGGCGACCTCGAGAAGGTGCCGATTCTTCCGCTCGGCGACGCCGTTCTGTTGAGGAGTATATGCACACGAGGTCTGATGAACAATACCAAACTCTGTGCAGATGTTATAGAAGGTGCGGCCCGTATACTCGCGCGCATTATCGGTGCGAAGAATTTTGACGTAGGTAGAAAACTGAGTACGAATCTCTACCAGAAAGGCACGAAAAGTGAAGGGAAGTTCAGTACGATCTCGAAGTAAATATAACCAGGTAACGCGTGAGTAGTCATCGATAAATGTGACAAAATACCGATAGCCAAAAACACTCAGGAGCTTATATGACGCCCAAATATTAGAATGGACTAAGGAGAAGGGGGCATCGCACCGAGTACTAGGGGAGGTAAAGGAGACGATGTTGTTTGCCATAAATGCAAGACTCGCACCGAAACTTAGAGAGGGAAACATCAGGAAGAGCTTTCTGGAGAATTGGAAGAGGAGCATGGCCAAGATGACGATGTCAGTCAACAGAAGAGATGGTGGAGAGAGCAATGGGAGAAGAGGAACCGAAAATGTAGAGCCCATTGGACAGCCTCCCGGTACCAAGGATGTTCCGCGTCTTGCGATCCTACACAACACAAGAGGTTGAAGAAAAGGTTATGTCGTAATTGAGGTCGTGAATTAGACGACTAATAGAGAGAAGATTAAAAGTATAACCAGGAACATGAAGAACAGATCAAAGGGTAATAGAGGGAGTAAGATGGATGTCAGCAGATCCAGAGACGGGAGTGGTATCCCCATTTGCAACGGTGATGAACTTCGGATACACGGAGGCCAGGTAGTGTGGAGGCTGTAGTGGGGTAATGTGGTGCATTGCACCGGAGTCCAAAATCCATGAGGAACTGTGTACAAGATAGGAGCTGCCGCTATCAAAGATAGACACCACAGAGCCCATTAGTGGGGGGATCAGCGCGGAAGAGGCACACATCCTTATAGGGGTCGCCAAAGACCAGGCCGCACAGGCCGCAACAGAAGCACCAAGCAGAGAGCAAGAACCAGGCAGACGACAGTGGCCTGAAGTAGAGGCCACAACAAGGACCAGGAAGAAGTCGAGCCCGCGGCGAGAACCAGACCACAGGAGAACCAGGCCGCAGCGAGAAGCCAAGGCTACAACAAGAAACAGGTCGTAACGAACCGGTGTAGTCGGCAGCGAGTAGAGAGGGGAGGACGCAAGTGTAAGAAGGGAGCTCACCGATTGAAGAGAGGAAGCAGACGGAGTAGTCAGTGAGCAGGCCGCAGCGGCTTGAAGTAGAAGGCAAAGATCGCAGTGGTCTGGAGTCGATCGCAGCGGTCTAGAGCAGATCACAGCGGACTAGAGCAGGCCGCAGCGGACTAGAGCAGAGAGCAGACCGCAGCGGATTTGAAGTAGAAGGCAGGTCGCAGCAGAGCAGAGGATAGCTTGCAGTGGACTGGAGGACAGCCCACGCAGCGAGCTGAGCAGGTCGCAGTAGACTATATCATAGAGCAGGCCGCAGCAAACCCGTGGCAGACTGAAGCAAGAGCTTGCAGCAGATAAGGGAGCGGGAAGGAGAAGTCCGTGAGTAGAGAAGCTCGGGCGGACAGAAGAAGAGACCACAAGGATGAAGAACCCACGCATCAAGGGAGAAGAGGAGCGCGAAACGGACAAGAGGAGAGCCCGCAGCGGATAGGAGAGATGAGCTCGAGCCCGCAGCAGACAAGAGCAGTTTGCAAGAGACTGTGGATAGGGAGTGGAGAGCAGTTCGCATGCAAAGAGGCTCGAGCGGACAGAAGAAGAGCGTGCAACGGACAGGAAGTAAAGCCCGCAGCGGATAGAAGAGGTGGGCCCCACGAGTCAGAGCAGAAGATTGCTATAAGAAGCTTGAGGAGGGTGGAACCACGGAGAGAGAGAAGAGAGGCGGATGCAGAGGGGCAGTCCGCAGAAGGCACGCAGATAGGTGAAAAGCAGTCCGCAGGAGACCGGAGCGGACATAAAAGCAGGCCGCAGGGGAAGGCGGGCTGGGCGAGCTGGGCGGTTTGAAGACAAGGGAAGACCGCAGTTAAAGGACCGCAGGCTCTGATACCATGTAGAGAAATGGTCACAAACCTTATGAACACTTTTTCCATATTTTAAAAACAAGTATGAGAACATATATATAGGAGAGGAGAGAGGAGAAGAGTCCTATACAAGAGATGTGGGACTAAAGCAAGAGAAAAAAAATGAGCCAAATTAATGAGCCTTTACAATATATCCTATTTCTCTAACAAAAACAAAATAATTACTTTGTGCTTTACAAAAATCAAAGCTGCTTAATTTCTTAAAGTGTGTGCAATGCCCGCTCAAATTACATTTTTTTTACAAAAATCTATTATTCATTGCACGCATTTAGGGTTTTCTGGAAAAAGCAAACAAGCGTGCAAACCCTACACGATGTTCTGCATCACAAAAGTCTTCCCTCTATCTTTCAAATTACCAAAAATTGCCCCTATAAGGCTCTGCTTGGGACAGCGACGGCGATAAAGCAATGGTGGGAAATTAGTGGTGGCAATATGAACTGTCCAAAAAAGCTATTTTGAAAAAGTTGTAGACTGTTTGAAATCTCAATCTAAGTGCTTTTCAAAAAAGTGTTTTACGTTTGTTTGTTTGGAAGAACAACTTTTTAATAATAAACATTTAACTTTTTAATAAAAGTGTTTTATGCTAATCATGTATCACATAGATAAGTAAATATTATATAAATCCTAAATAAGCATGTTACAAAAGGTCATCTACTCGAAGCAAAGATAACAAATGAGTGAAGCATTGCGAATGAGAGAAGAAAACATTTGTAGCAGCGAGAAGGAATAAAGATAAATCACGAATGGTCGGGGTGTGACTTTCGTAAACCATCGAATAAAAGATGAAAACAAAAGTAGGGAAAACAGTTTTTAGAAAGCAAGGTTGGACTGGCTACTCAAAAAGACTTCAAAATACCTTTCTTGAAAAAGCTCTTTTGAAAAATCCCTTCATTCAAACAACCTAAAAGGGTGGTGGTGGCGGGAAAAGAGTTGTTACCACCATCACCACTGTAATATCTCCACCGTAGCGACTATATAATATGGGTTCGATGACAGTTAAAGTACTACAAAATGATATAAGAACAAAAACTCAAGCAATCTACTTTAATAGCACAACTAAAACTGAAATAACCCAGACATTGCCCACATCTAAGAAAATATAGTCAAAAGAGTTTTTGGCCTTATGATCTTACAATCATACAGGAGTCTCAAGGGGTACCAAGTACAACAAAATATCCTAAGATATCTCGGCAAGCAGGATAGAACAAAAGCAAAGGAAGTATAGTAAGGAGGGAGAAAAAAGTTGAATCAATAGAAAGCTTGCTTTATTCTTCCACAACGTGGGAATATATAGGGACTACAATGATATATAATAACGAGACTCACGGTGTGGGACTAAACCAACACTCGCTCAATTTCAGCGAATTGGACGCCCAAATGCGCCTAGGGGGTGACTCGGGTGCGTCTAAGATCATGTTTTTGCCCAAGTGCGCCTAGGGGGTGCAGCGGGTTGCGCCCGGTGCGCCCGGCACCTCAGGCACGCCTAGGCGCGCGCCTTGACAACTAAGATTGTGGGCTATGCTGATGGTCGCCTTGCTGTTGCAAAAGAAGGAGAAGGGGGACGTCACAGGAAACCTCAAGTCCTGAAGAATGGTACACAGTCATAGGCCCTCACACATGCCTTGGGCCATAGTATAATATTCCGCCTCAGCACTCGATCTGCCCACTACATTTTGCTTCTTACTGCGCCGTGTTACCAGGTTTCCTCCAACAAAGGAACAAAAACCTATTGTAGATTTCTGATCGTCACGGCATCCGGCCCAATCAGCATCGGTGAAAACTTCAATCCTCAAGTGGTCGTTCTTGGAGAACAGAAGACCTTGACCTGTGGCTTTCTTCAAATACTGTAGCACACGGTACGCTGCTTCTTGACTCTGACCTTTAGAGCATGCATGTACCTACTCAGGATGCCAACTGCATAAGTAATGTCCGGATGAGTATGAGACAAGTATATTAGTTTCTCAACTAATATCTGATAGTGAGTGACGTCGGCCTGGTCACTGTCACCGTCTTCGCTGATTCCATGATTTTCTTCCATCGGAGAGTTTGCAGGAACACAACCAAGCATACCGATCTCCTGCAATAAATCTAGGACATATTTCCGCTGTGACATAAAGATACCCTGATTAGATCTAGTCACCTCAATTCACAGAAAGTATCGTAGTCTTTCCAAGTCCTTCACCTCAAATTCGACAGCTAAGAGGGACTTGAGATTTGTGATCTCTTCTAAATCATTACCTGTGATTACAATGTCATCCACATAGACAATAAGGACCACCACACCCTGCACACACCTCCAAATAAACATAGTGTGATCCGACTGCATCTGGTTGTACCCAAATTTGAGCATAGCCATGAGGAATCTCCCAAACCACGCTCTGAGGGACTGTTTCAGGCCATATAAGGACCTCCTTAGTCGATAGACAAGTTCTTCAGCTCCTTTTTTATGAACCCCAGAGGGAATTTCATGTACTCCTCTTCATCGAGCTCACCATGGAGGAACGCGTTCTTAATATCCAGTTGATGAAGATCACAATCCATGCAAGCCGCGCAAGACAGCAGTACCCGAATAGAGTCCATCTTAGCCACGGGGGAGGAGGTCTCCTGGTAGTCAACTCCCTATGTCTGAGTGTACCCCTGAGCAACCAGTCGTGTCTTGTACTGTTCAACCTTCCATTCTGGGTTCCGTTTGACCGAAAACACCCATCGCGAGCCAATAGCCCTCTTGCCAGGAGGGAGGGGCGAGACATCCCAAATATGGTTCTTGTCCAAGGCCGACATCTTCTCTTCCATAGCCTGAGTCCAGGCCGGAATACCCAGCGCTTCTTGCCATGTCCTGGGAATAACAACTGTCGAGAGAGAAACAACAAAGGCCGGGTAGGCCGGGGTAAGGTGATGGTAAGCCACGTGGTGTGAAATAGGATGTTTAGTGCATGCAATCTTACCTTTCAACAGGGCAAGAGGGATGTGCAAATATGCATCATCAGAATCTGAGGCAGTGGCGGGCACTGGTAGAGGCGGAGCCTTAGTAGCCTGTATTCGGAAGGGGCGGCGGTGATATACGTGAGGAAAAGGAGATATCAGAGTATCAGGGAGAGGAATAGAGATATATGATTCTTGTTCCTGAGACACATGAGGTTGTGGTGGTAGAGAAGGAAGAAGGGGAAGAGGGACATCCATATCGCCAGTATTCTTCCCCTGATGAGGAGCATGAGTCGATGACAAAAAAAAGGATTACCCTTCTCGAAAGGTAACATCCATAGTGAAATAGACACACACAGAGGGAGGGTGATAACACCGATATCCTTTCGTAGTGGACGAGTATCCGAGGAATACGCACTGGAGAGCCCGAGGGTCCAATTTGTCACGGTGGGGCAAATGGATGTGGACAAAACATACACAACCAAAAACACGAGGAGTAAGGTGGGAAGTATAGACTACAGTCATGGTAGACAACTGAGCGAGGGGAGTAGCATAGCTAAGCACACATGAGGGAAGATGATTGATAAGCTGTGTGGCAGTAAGAACTACATCGCCCCAATAGGACTTAGAGAGGTGCCTAGCGCGCAGAAGACAACAGGCAACGTCCAATAGGTGTCGGTTTTTCCGTTCAACAACTCCATTTTGGGTAGAGGTATGAACACACGTGGTATGGTGTATGATACCATGACTAGTAAGGTACGAGCCAAAGACTACCTGATAGTCATACTCCCCCCATTGTCACTCTGTAAAACACGAACCACAACCTTAAATTGGGTTTGAACCATTTTGTGAAAAAGCTGAAAGCAAGGGAAGACTTCACTTTTTTTTTGAGAAAATACACCAAAGTTGTACGAGAAAAGCAGTCAATAAATGTGGCAAACCAACGAAATCCAAAGGTATATAAAACAGGGGGCGGTCCCCAAACATCAAGATGAACAATATCAAACAGTGTGCTACACGGAGAAGCTAAATGCGATGAACTATGTCGCATATGCTTAGACTCATCACAAATATCACAGACAAAAGTTTGTAAAAAAGGGGAAAAAACAGGGAACAATTTCTGAAGGTAGAGGTGGAGGGATGTCCAAGCCGTAGGTGCCAGCGGCGAACATCATCAACTGTAATAGGAGCACAAGAGATGGCCTGAGACGGAGGTTGATCCAGGTAATACAGTCCACCGCGGTTCCTACCACTGTCAATATTCCGCTTCGTACACAGTTCCTGAAAAACACAGGAATCAGAAAAAAAACGTTACAGGGCAATTAAGAGAGCGAGTAATGTCACTGATAGAAGAGATATTATGAGGAAAGGAGGGAACATGAAGAACAGATGGTAGAGAGATAGAAGGGGAGCAGGAGATCTGGCCTTTTCCAGCAATGGAGACAATAAGCTATTAACAAAGATAATTTTGTCCTTACCAGACAAAGGGGTGTAAGAGAGGAAACTTGATTGAGATCCGGTCATGTGGTGAGTGGCACCAAAATTAATCACTCACTCAGACGGAGAGGCAGTGACAACATGAGCATACAACATAGCAATAGTAGCAATGGAAGCGGAAGCACCAGGAGGCTGGTCAGACTGAGAGTGCAGCAGACGACGGAATGCATCCAACTCAGTAGCAATAAGAGGCCCGGGCACAGCATGGGGGGTCTCGTCATAGACGTCTGTAGAGTAAGCAACATCATGAGGTCTGGAACCACCCGAGCGATGGCCCCCTCGTCCAGGCCCTCGTCCACGACCATGACCACGTGAGGCAAGATGAGGATGGATCTTGTAGCACACCTCCCGAGTATGGCCTCTGCGGCCACAATAATCACATAGGAGCAGGCGAGCTAGGGCCGAGGACTTGGCCACGACCAACGCTAGTGAGAGCAGAGCGATCAGGAGGGGCACTAGCACTGAGAGACCTCTGTTAGTCTTCATCACCCGGGATCACACTAAAGGCCTCGCGAAGAGATGGAAGCGGAGTGCGGTGAAGAATATACATTCGTACCATGTCAAACTCCATGTTCAGTCCTATCAAGAAAACATGGAGACGAAAGCGATCCTCCCGTTGTTGAAGCTGGACAACATCCACAGTACATACAGGAGTGAAGTGAAGTTCTCCCCCAAAACATTCACATAAAACAACTTTCCTAGAAAACCCTATCTCTTAGTTATTTATACTCACATAGCCAATAAGATTACAATTCTACCTCTCACTTAACATAAGCAAACAAACATAATACATAAGCAAACAACACAAAACAAAGCCAACCACGCCATTTCCCTTCTAGAATGTAACAATACTCCCATCAGAAATTCCGTGACCTTACGGAGCAAAATTCAAAAACCTTTGTTGCAGTGCCCACAGGTACTCCCACGTAGCTTCATTCGGACTACCATTTACCCACTGAATCAAGAGTTGTGTGATCACCTTCCCATTCCTGGGGATAATCCTCCGAGCCAACCCCGCCAATGGTTCCACCAGGACATTCCCGTCCACATTAACTACTTCGGCTAATGATGTCCACCTTCTCATCCTTGAGGTGGATTTGGTGTTCATGACCCCTTCGTGGTGGAAGCTCCTGTGGTTCTTCGAATACGTCCTAAAATCTACTTAATACTGCTGCCAGCTATGCCTCCTGTTCCTTGCCTAAACCCGTTTCTAGCTCTTGTGACCTCTTGGCCGAGCCTAGAGCCTCCTCCTTACCAGTCAGTTGTCCCTCCATGCTACAAAGAACCATAAAACAGCAGCTAGCACCCCCTTTAGAAATCAATTTCTGCATCCGGTGTTGCTTAGTCCATGTACTGGTCGTGCATTTGGAGCCCCACAGTGATATTTTCCAACCTTGGCTGCTGAATTTCTTTTGTAGGTTCTTAAACTCCCAGTGCACCACTTAAGGCGTGATGAGCCACTGGACTCCGAGCACCACCTCACAGCCTCCTAGAGGAAGGATGAGCATCTCAGATGTGAAGCACACCCCTTGCATACGCCATTAAAATTCCACAACTTTGTGCGAACTTGAGATCGTCCTGCCATTTGCAATCACAACATTAAAAATGGGGATGTGAGTAAGCTTCAATTGCAACAACGATGCGGCATTGGCGTCAATGAAATTATGTGTGCTTCCTCAGTCGATGAGGATGTTGATTGGTTTCCCTTGATACGACGCCATCACTCGCATAGTATGGAAGTGGGTTAACCCCGCCAAAGCGTGGAATGAGACCTGCGGGATGGTCCCTTTATCGTCGGCCTCCTCTTCAAAAACTACTTCCTCACCTTCCCCCACCATTTCTTCCAGGCCTTCCCCTTCGGTGACATTCCCCTCATCTTCCTTCGATAAGAGCTCCAAGGTATACAATTGTCATTTATCCGTGCAACGATGGCCCGGTGCAAATTCGCTATCACACCAAAAGCAAAGGCCCTTACTCCTTTTTTTCCTCCATCTCCTTTGAAGTTAGGTGATGATGACTTCTCCTGATCGGAGGTTCTGAGATGTTGCCCGATGAAGTGTTGCCCGACGCCGGAGTACTTGACTGCCACTTGATTGGGGGTGGTGGCTTCTCCCTAGCTAGTCCCCCGAACCTGTTGTTGGGACCCATCGCTGCACCACCGCCAATTGGTTTTCCTGAAGTCGCACCAAAGAAAATACGTATCATAGTGTTTTTGGTTGGAACATCCGTACTGCAAACTCGATTTCGTCTTTGAGGCCGGCCAAACAAAAACTGATTGTGTATTCTTCGGAGATGTTTACGCAGTGTAGTAGTATATCGAACTCATCCAAATACGATTGCACCGATCCCTTCTGTCGTAGGTTCTTCAAATCGCTCATAGGGTCATCGAATAGTAGTGATCCAAACCGCCCCGCAATTGCTTGACAGTATTCCTCCCAGTGCGGTCATTGTCTTGTGATCCTAGCTTTCATATAGGCTTGATGCCAATATAAAGCCTTCCCCTCCATATGACGCCACTCGCACCTTCTGATCCTCAAGAGTTCCATCAATGTTGAAAAATTGCTCACAATGGTAAATCCACTCCATCACCTCCTCTCCCATGAATCTCGGGAAGTCTAGCCAAGAAAACGAGTCGAAACATGTTGCTGCTGTGGTGGTCCACCTAGGGCTTCTGATGTTGAACCTGGGTTGTTGAAATCTGTCCGCTTCCCCGTCGACATGCTTTCGAAGAATTGGCGGAGCTGTTCGGCTAACCCCTGGATGGATTGCGCCATCTCCTCTTGCGTCCGTGCCATGGCCTCCTGTGTGTTTTTGACTATCTCCAGATCGTTCACCAGGTCCTTCAAATGCGCCATTCGAAGGAAAGGCTGGTGCCCAAGCTTTAATACCAATGTTGTGGGTACTTCTAACAGGGTCACCCAAAACACAACTTGAACATGACAATAAGTATAACAGCCCAAATGAAAGATGAAACAGAGCTGCTTAATGCATTCAACACAAATGAGAAAAAGATACAGAAAGTTCCAAGCCTAAGAGCCACGCTCTGAACATCCGGAGAGAGCCGGAGAGACCACGCCAAGATCGCCAGGAAGCAACCGGTTCTCCCCCAAAACATTCACATAAAACAGCTTACCAAGAAAACCTTATCTCTTAGCTATTTATACTCACATAGATAAGAAGATTACAATTCTACCCCTCACTTAACATAAGCAAACAAACATAAAACATAAGCAGACAACACAAAACATAGCCAACCCCGCCATTTCCCTTCTAGCACGTAACACAACCACCAGGTTTTGTTGCTCATGTGGAGTTTGATCTTGACTCAAGAAATCCCTATGTCGTATGAAACAATCACCACGACCCTGGTTAGATAGGTTCAGTACATCAATCATGTAACTTGGCATGATGGTGATTGTATACGTTGATGACATCACAATAACTGGGGACGATGAAACTAATATTTCTCGGCTAAAGAACCATCTACATCAACAATTGTAGACAAATGATTTAGGAAGACAAAATTACTTCCTAAGAACTAAAGTAGCTAGCAGAAGGACATCTTTCTATCTCATTAGAAGCAGTAGTCATACTATGGTCAAAAGCCACTTAATACAAATATGGATCTTGTCATTAAACCTACTCCTGATAAGGAGGAGCCTTCTAGAGGCCTAGGAAAATATCAAGGAATAATTGAGAAAACAAACCGCTTCACAGTCTTGCGACTAGACAATTAGTTTGTTGTTAGTGTGGTTCTTAACTTCCCTTTTGAAGAACATTAGTAAGTCGTAATATGAACTATGCAATACTTAGAAGATGCTCCTGGCCAAGGATTGTTGCTTCAGGATTGAGGTCATCGATAGATTATTGGATATACTAATGCATATTAGGAAGGGTCTCCTTCATATAGAATATCCACGTCAGGATGCTACATTTTTTCATTGTGACAATATGGTTTCTTGGAAAAGTAACGAAAGGACAATAATTGGGAGATCAAGTGCTGAAGACAAGAATAAAGCTATGCTAGTGGCTACATGTGAGTTGATTTGGCTCAAACAACTATTAATCAAGTTAGGTTTTCCTAAGAATGAAACTATGAAGTTATGTAACAATCAGGATGTGATGCATATTGCATCAAACCATATATTTTATGAAAAAAATAAAATTAATTGAGATTGACTATCTTATAATCAGATATATGACTAGCTCCAAAGTGAAGTTGAATTTAGAAAGGAGAAAAATAATCTGCGTCTTCATTCATCCACAAAGGGGGATATTTACAACATTACAAGAGACTCATAAAGTTTAACACAAGATGTCGGACTAAACCCACTTATACATATAAATACAAAAACAATAAATGACTTGTAAATAATAATAAGTATCTCTCAACTCTCCCCCTCAAGTCGGACGAAAGATGTTGCTGCTCTGCGGGCTCAACTCCAACAGTTACAATGGGTAGTTAGTCGATCATATGGATCTGTGCTCGATGTCCAATGAATGTATATCTTGCCTCTCTCACAGCATGGGACATCCATATCGCCAGTATTCTTCCCCTGATGAGGAGCATGAGTCGATGACAAAAAAAGGATTCCCCTTCTCGAAAGGTAACATCCATAGTGCAATAGACACACACAGAGGGAGGGTGATAACACCGATATCCTTTTATAGTGGACGAGTATCCGAGGAATACACACTGGAGAGCCCGAGGGTCCAATTTGCCACGGTGGGGCAAATTGATGTGGACGAAACATACACAACCAAAAACACGAGGAGTAAGGTGGGAAGTATAGACTACAGTCATGGTAGACAACTAAGTGAGGGGAGTAGCATAGCTAAGCACACATGAGGGAAGACGATTGATAAGTTGTGCAGCAGTAAGAACTGCATCGCCCCAATAAGACTTAGAGAGGTGCCTAGCGTGCAGAAGACAACAGGCAACGCCCAATAGGTGCCGGTTTTTCCGTTCAACAACTCCATTTTGGGTAGAGGTATGAACACACGTGGTCTGGTGTATGATACCATGACTAGTAAGGTACGAGCCAAAGACTACCCGATCGTCATACTCCCCTCATTGTCACTCCGTAAAACACGAACCACAACCTTAAATTGGGTTTGAACCATTTTATGAAAAAGCTGAAAGCAAGGAAAGACTTCACTTTTTTTTGAGAAAATACACCAAAATTGTACGAGAAAAGCAGTCAATAAATGTGGCAAACCAACGAAATCCAAAGGTATATAAAACAGGGGGCGGTCCCCAAACATCAAGATGAACAATATCAAACGGTGTGCTACACGGAGAAGCTAAATGCGATGAACTATGTCGCATATGCTTAGACTCATCACAAATATCACAGACAAAAGTTTGTAAAAAAGGGGAAAAACAAGGAACAATTTCTGAAGGTAGAGGTGGAGGGATGTCCAAGCCGTAGGTGCCAGCGGCGAACATCATCAACTGTAATAGGAGCACAAGAGATGGCCTGAGACGGAGGTTGATCCAGGTAATACAGTCCACCGCGGTTCCTACCACTGTCAATATTCCGCTTCGTACCCAGTTCCTGAAAAACACAGGAATCAGAAAAAAAAGTTACAGGGCAATTAAGAGAGCGAGTAATGTCACTGATAGAAGATATATTATGAGGAAAGGAGGGAACATGAAGAACAGATGGTAGAGAGATAGAAGGGGAGCAGGAGATCTGGCCTTTTCCAGCAATGGAGACAATAAGCTATTAACAAAGATAATTTTGTCCTTACCAGACAAAGGGGTGTAAGAGAGGAAACCTGATTGAGATCCGGTCATGTGGTGAGTGGCACCAGAATCAATCACTCACTCAGACGGAGAGGCAGTGACAACATGAGCATGCAACATAGCAATAGTAGCAATGGAAGCGGAAGCACCAGGAGGCTGGTCAGACTGAGAGTGCAGCAGACGACGGAATGCATCCAACTCAGTAGCAGTAAGAGGCCCGGGCACAGCATGGGGGGTCTCGTCAGAGACGTCTATAGAGTAAGCAACATCATGAGGTCTGGAACCACCCGAGCGATGGCCCCCTCGTCCAGGCCCTCGTCCACGACCATGACCACGTGAGGCAAGATAAGGATGGAGCTTGTAGCACACCTCCCGAGTATGGCCTCTGCGACCACAATAATCACATAGGAGCAGGCGAGCTAGGGCCGAGGACTTGGCCACGACCAACGCTAGTGAGAGCAGAGCGATCAGGAGGGGCACTAGCACTGAGAGACCTCCGTCAGTCTTCATCACCCGGGATCACACTAAAGGCCTCGCGAAGAGATGGAAGCGGAGTGCGGTGAAGAATATGCATCCGTACCATGTCAAACTCCATGTTCAGTCCTATCAAGAAAACATGGAGACGAAAGCGATCCTCCCGTTGTTGAAGCTGGACAACATCCACAGTACATACAGGAGTGAAGTGAAGTTCTCCCCCAAAACATTCACATAAAACAGCTTACCTAGAAAACCCTATCTCTTAGCTATTTATACTCACATAGCCAATAAGATTACAATTCTACCTCTCACTTAACATAAGCAAACAAACATAATACATAAGCAAACAACACAAAACAAAGCCAACCACGCCATTTCCCTTCTAGAATGTAACAATACTCCCATCAGAAATTATGTGACCTTACAGAGCAAAATTCGAAAACCTTTGTTGCAGTGCCCACAGGTCCTCCCACGTAGCTTCATTCGGACTACCATTTACCCACTGAATCAAGAGTTGTGTGATCACCTTCCCATTCCTGGGGATAATCCTCCGAGCCAACCCCGCCAATGGTTCCACCAGGACATTCCCGTCCACATTAACTACTTCGGCTAATGATGTCCGCCTTCTCATCCTTGAGGTGGATTTGGTGTTCATGACCCCTTCGTGGTGGAAGCTCCTGTGGTTCTTCGAATACGTCCTAAAATCTACTTAATACTGCTGCCAGCTATGCCTCCTGTTCCTTGCCTAAACCCATTTCTAGCTCTTGTGACCTCTTGGCCGAGCCTAGAGCCTCCTCCTTACCAGTCAGTTGTCCCTCCATGCTACAAAGAACCATAAAACAACAGCTAGCACCCCCTTTAGAAATCAATTTATGCATCTGGTGTTGCTTAGTCCATGTACTGGTCGTGCATTTGGAGCCCCGCAGTGATATTTTCCAACCTTGGCTGCTGAATTCCTTTTGTAGGTTCTTAAAATCCCAGCGCACCACTTAAGGCGTGATGAGCCACTGGACTCCGAGCACCACCTCACAGCCTCCTAGAGGAAGGATGAGCATCTCAGATATGAAGCACACCCCTTGCATACGCCATTAAAATTCCACAACTTTGTGCGAACTTGAGATCGTCCTGCCATTTGCAATCACAACATTAAAAATGGGGATGTGAGTAAGCTTCAATTGCAACAACGATGCGGCATTAGCGTCAATGAAATTATGTGTGCTTCCTCAGTCGATGAGGATGTTGATTGGTTTCCCTTGATACGACGCCATCACTCGCATAGTATGGAAGTCGGTTAACCCCGCCAAAGCGTGGAATGAGACCTGCGGGATGGTCCCTTTATCATCGGCTTCCTCTTCAAAAACTACTTCCTCACCTTCCCCCACCATTTCTTCCAGGCCTTCCCCTTCGGTGACATTCCCCTCATCTTCCTTCGATAAGAGCTCCAAGGTATACAATTGTCATTTATCCGTGCAACGATGGCCCGGTGCAAATTTGCTATCACACCAAAAGCAAAGGCCCTTACTCCTTTTTTCCTCCATCTCCTTTGAAGTTAGGTGATGATGACTTCTCCTGATCGGAGGTTCTGAAATGTTGCCCGATGAAGTGTTGCCCGACGCCGGAGTACTTGACTGCCACTTGATTGGGGGTGGTGGCTTCTCCCTAGCTAGTCCCCTGAACCTGTTGTTGGGACCCATCGCTGCACCACCGCCAATTGGTTTTCCTAAAGTCGCACCAAAGAAAATACGTATCATAGTATTTTTGGTTGGAACATCCGTACTACAAACTCGATTTCGTCTTTGAGGCCGGCCAAACAAAAACTGATTGTGTATTCTTCGGAGATGTTTACGCATTGTAGTAGTATATTGAACTCATCCAAATACGATTGCACCGATCCCTTCTGTCGTAGGTTCTTCAAATCGCTCATAGGGTCATCGAATAGTAGTGATCCAAACCGCCCCGCAATTGCTTGACAGTATTCCTCCAAGTGCGGTCATTGTCTTGTTATCCTAGCTTTCATATAGGCGTGATGCCAATATAAAGCCTTCCCCTCCATATGAAGCCACTCGCACCTTCTGATCCTCAAGAGTTCCATCAATGTTGAAAAATTGCTCACAATGGTAAATCCACTCCATCACCTCCTCTCCCATGAATCTCGGGAAGTCTAGCCAAGAAAAACGAGTCGAAACATGTTGCTGTTGTGGTGGTCCACCTAGGGCTTCTGATGTTGAACCTGGGTTGTTGAAATCTGTCCGCTTCCCCGTCGACATGCTTTCGAAGAATTGGCGGAGCTGTTCGGCTAACCCCTGGATGGATTGCGCCATCTCCTCTTGCGTCCGTGCCATGGCCTCCTGTGTGTTTTTGACTATCTCCAGATCGTTCACCAGGTCCTTCAAATGCGCCATTCGAAGGAAAGGCTGGTGCCCAAGCTTTAATACCAATGGTGTGGGTACTTCTAACAGGGTCACCCAAAACACAACTTGAACATGACAATAAGTATAACAGCCCAAATGAAAGACGAAACAGAGCAGCTTAATGCATTCAACACAAATGAGAAAAAGATACAGAAAGTTCCAAGCCTAAGAGCCACGCTCTGAACATCCAGAGAGAGCCGGAGAGACCACGCCAAGATCGCCAGGAAGCAACCGGTTCTCCCCCAAAACATTCACATAAAACAGCTTACCAAGAAAACCTTATCTCTTAGCTATTTATACTCACATAGATAAGAAGATTACAATTCTACCCCTCACTTAACATAAGCAAACAAACATAAAACATAAGCAGACAACACAAAACATAGCCAACCCCGCCATTTCCCTTCTAGCACGTAACACAACCACCAGGTTTTGTTGCTCATGTGGAGTTTGATCTTGACTCAAGAAATCCCTATGTCGTATGAAACAATCACCACGACCCTGGTTAGATATGTTCAGTACATCAATCATGTAGCTTGGCATGATGGTGATTGTATACGTTGATGACATCACAATAACTGGGGACGATGAAACTAATATTTCTCGGCTAAAGAACCATCTACATCAACAATTGTAGACAAATGATTTAGGAAGACAAAATTACTTCCTAAGAACTAAAGTAGCTAGAAGAAGGACATCTTTCTATCTCATTAGAAGCAGTAGTCATACTATGGTCAAAAGCCACTTAATACAAATATGGATCTTGTCATTAAACCTACTCCTGATAAGGAGGAGCCTTCTAGAGGCCTAGGAAAATATCAAGGAATAATTGAGAAAACAAACCGCTTCACAGTCTTGCGACTAGACAATTAGTTTGTTGTTAGTGTGGTTCTTAACTTCCCTTTTGAAGAACATTAGTAAGTCGTAATATGAACTATGCAATACTTAGAAGATGCTCCTGGCCAAGGATTGTTGCTTCAGAATTGAGGTCATCGATAGATTATTGGATATACTAATGCATATTAGGAAGGGTCTCCTTCATATAGAATATCCACGTCAGGATGCTACATTTTTTCATTGTGACAATATGGTTTCTTGGAAAAGTAACGAAAGGACAATAATTGGGAGATCAAGTGCTGAAGACGAGAATAAAGCTATGCTAGTGGCTACATGTGAGTTGATTTGGCTCAAACAACTATTAATCAAGTTAGGTTTTCCTAAGAATGAAACTATGAAGTTATGTAACAATCAGGATGTGATGCATATTGCATCAAACCATATATTTTATGAAAAAAATAAAATTAATTGAGATTGACTATCTTATAATCAGATATATGACTAGCTCCAAAGTGAAGTTGAATTTAGAAAAGAGAAAAATAATCTGCGTCTTCATTCATCCACAAAGGGGGATATTTACAACATTACAAGAGACTCATAAAGTTTAACACAAGATGTCGGACTAAACCCACTTATACATATAAATACTAAAACAATAAATGACTTGTAAATAATAATAAGTATCTCTCAACTCTCCCCCTCAAGTCGGACGAAAGATGTTGTTGCTATGCGGGCTCAACTCCAACAATTACAATGGGTAGTTAGTCTATCATATGGATCTGTGCTCGATGTCCAATGAATGTATATCTTGCCTCTCTCACAGCTCTCACTGGATTGTGAACTCGGGTACCACACATCATCTCTCTCCGCAGAAGCCACCTCAATACTTAGATTTTGCTTATCCCAAGTTCATTATTGTGGAAAATGGTGACACGACCACGGTTGATGGCGCTGCTCATATGCCTCTTACTCCATCTCTCTCGTCATCCTCGGTTTTTCATGTTCTGGGATCCCCCTTTAACCGTATTTCTGTTAGTCGTGTTACACATGACCTTGATTGTTGTGTAACCTTAACACACACGTCTTTTGTTATGCATGATTGACTAACGCAGAATATACTTGGTAGAGAGCGGTTGTCCAACGGGCTGTATCTTTTGGATGTTCCACCTACTGCACTTTCCACTATCTTTTACACTGATTGACATCGTCGTATTGGGCATGCTCCTCTCCATATTCTCAAGAAAGCTCTTTCCGATGTCCCTCTTCAGGAATTTTCTTGTGAATTATGTATCTTTGACAAACAACATCGTGCGTTTTTTACTTTCCCCTGTACCCGGAACGATGCTCCTTTTTCATTGGTGCATTCAGATATTTGGGGACCGTATAAGATCCCTAGTATTTGTGGTTATCGTTATTTTGTAACATTTATTGATGATTACTCATGTGTGACCTGCTTGTACTTACTTCGTGATTGTGCCAAACTCACGTCAACCTTCCGCAGATTTCTTATGGAGACTTGCACTCAATTTTCTACTTCCTTAAAGATTATCCGTGCTGATAACGTACGTGAGTATACCAGCCGGACCTTCTCGAATCTGTGCACCGAGTTTGATATTATCCATGAAACTTTGTGCGCTTATACCCCTATACCCCTAAACAGAATGACGTAGCAGAGCAGAAAAATCGTCATCTCCTTGATGTTGTCAGATTTCTCATGTTTCAAATGCAGGTTCCTCCTCTCTATTGGAACTTTGCTATGTCTACTGCATGTCATCTAATCAATCGCATGTCCTTGTCTATCCTCAAATTTATGGCCCCAGTCACTCTCCTTTACCCATACAAGGTTCTCTTCTCTCTCACGCCTCACGTCTTTGGATGTACTTATTATGTTCATAAACTTGGTCCACCAAATGACAAGTTTGCCCCATGCGCTATAAATGCTATATTTGTTGGATACTCTCGCACCCAGAAGGGGTATGTCTGTTATTCTCCTACCGACGGGAAGTTGGTTGTGTCTGCTGATGTCACTTTTCATGAATACCAACCATATCACACCATCCCTACCGATCCTCTTTTCCTCCTCTAACTCGGCCCACAGTTCCAGTCATGTCTCCACTTCCACCCCTTCTTCCCACACCTACTCCACCACCAGTCCAGTTCAAACCACCTTTCATTTAGGTTTACACTCGTCGTCCTCCTCGATCTGATGTCATGCAACAGCTTCCCTCCACTGATGTGCTCTCACGGCCAGTTGATTCGGCATCACCCTCTACGGCTCATCCCTTGACAAATTATGTCTCTTTGCATCGCCTCTCTCCATCTCTTCTTAAATTTGCTCTCTCTCTCCTCCATTTCTATACCTAACTCTTTACATGAGGCTCTCCAGCATCCGGGGTGACATGCTGCCATGTATGAGGAAATGACTGCTCTCTGGGCCGATCGGACTTGGGATCTTGTCTCTATACCTCCTGGACATAGTTGTGTTGGCTGCAAGTGGATCTTTACAATCAAACATGCGGTAGATGAGATAGTTGATTGTCTGAAAGCTCGGCTTGTGGCCCAGGAGTTTACACAACAATACAAACTTGATTATGATGAAACGTTCGCCCCAGTTGCCAAGTTAAACTCTGTTCGGGTTATGCTCTCGTTGGTTGTTCATCGCCCGTGACCCCTACATCTGCTAGATATCAAAAATACTTTTCTGAATGATGACCTTCTTGAGACTATTTACATGCATCAACCGTCCAGGTTTGAGACCACGGGGGAGTCTCGTATGTGTTTTCTTCGAAAATCTATCTATGATCTCAAACAGTCTCCTCGGGCGTGGTTTGAAAAGTTCAGTAAGGTCATTCGTGAGGTTGGCTTCAAGAGAAGCTCTACAGACTTCTCCCTTTTCACTCGTCATCAATCAACCAAGACTGTCATTCTTCTAGTCTTTATGGATGCCATTTTGATTACTGGTAATAACTCCACAGAGATACAATAAGTCAAGCAGCATTTAAACTCTGTCTTTCAGATCAAAGACCTGAGAAATCTTCGTTATTTTCTTGCACTTGAAGTAGTAAGGTGGTCAGATGGTCTTGTCTTATCCCAACGAAAGTATTGCATTGACCCTCTCCAAGATGTTGGCCTCTCAGGGTGCAAACCTGCGAAAACCCCGATGGAGGTCAATTATAAGTTGTGTGCTTATGAATCTGACTCTGATTCACTGCTTCCAAATTCAGAGTACTATTGGCGGCTTGTAGGAAAACTGATATATCTAACAATTACGAGACCTGATATCTCATTTGCGATTAAGTGGTTAGTCAATTAATGCATACTCTACGGATCTCTCATTTTCAGGCAGTTGAACAAATTCTCAGGTATTTGAAGACTGCTCCTGGACAAGGACTCGTGTATAAGTTATCCCTATCTCTATCTCTTATTGCATACTATGATGCGGACTATGCAGGCTCGTTGGATGATCGACGGTCCACTATTGGTTTCTGTACTTACTTTGGAGGAAATCTTGTTACTTGGCGCAACAAGAAGCAGTCTGTGGTTGCTCTCGCTCGTCTGCTGAAGTTGAGTACTGTGCAATGACGATTGTTTTGTCAAAACGTACCTGGCTTGAGAGTCTTCTTGGGGATTTCAGAGTTAAATTATCCTCACTGGCAATACTGTTCTATGACAGTCAAGTTGTCATTCATATTGCTAAGAATCCAGGGTTCCATGAACGAACAAAAACATTGAAGTTAACTGTCACTTTGTTTGAGAGAAGGTTCAGTTGAAGAAGCTAGAATTGAAGCATGTTCCTGCGTCTGTGCAAGTTGCTGATATTCTTACCAAGACTCTACCACGACCATTATATCATCAGTTTCTATCCAAGCTTGGCGCCTACGACTTGCACGTTCTAGCTTGTGGGGGAGTGTTGGAAAAGCCTTGTATTTAGGCCCATTATATTTAGATTTATCCTATATCTTTAGTTTATGTTTCTTCTCCTCTCTCTCTTCCTATATATATGTGTATTCTCTCCAAGTGTAAAGACAATTTTTGGATAAATAAGAGTTACATTTTTCCACTTTCTACAAAAACAAATATAAGATACAGATCGATCTCTATATCTCAGTTGGAAAACATGATATCAAAGATGAAATATCTGGGATCATTTCCCCGATGAGGTTGAGTTGATTTTGTTTGTTTCTGCAGAGAAGGAAAACTGAACCTTGTATATATGTTCACTTGTTTCAAATACAAAGAATGAGTACATATTTATAGGATGAAGAAAGAGATAAGAAGGTCCTATACATGATGTGGGACTAAAGAGGAGAAAAATAACAATAAAAAATACATAATGGGCCTTTGTCAAATGGGCTTCTCTAACACTCCCCCGCAATCTGGAGCGTACAAGTCATATGCACCCAGCTTGGACAAACACCGATAAAATAAGGTACTTGATAAAGCCTTTGTGAGAATATCAGCAACTTGATCAGTTCCCGGAACATGCTTTAATTCAAGTTTCTTCATTTGAACTTTCACCCAAATAAATGACAGTCTACCTCGATATGTTTCGTGCGCTCCTGAAATACCAGATTCTTTGCAATGTGTATGGCCACTTGACTGTCACAAAATAGAACAGCAGATGAATGAAGTTTTACCCCCAAGTCAGCAAGGAGGCTTTCGAGCCATGTGAGTTTTGAGACAACTGATGCCATCGATCGGTATTTAGCTTCCGTGAAGGATCGAGCAACTACGGCTTGTTTCTTACTTTTCCATGTAATGAGATGACCACAAAAATATGTACAGAACCCACTAGTTGACCATCTATCGTCCATGGAGCCAGCATAATCGGCATTAAAATATGCAACTAATGCAGGAGTAGAGTTTAAGGGTTTGTAAACCAGCCCTTGACCCGGAGCTGCCTTAAGGTATCGGAGAATCCGTTCAACCGCTTGGAGATGAGAAACCCGGGGAGCATGCATGAACAGACTGACAATCCCAACAACGAACGATATATCAGGGCTCGTGACCGTTAGGCAGATCAATTTTCCCACAAGGCGTCGATAGTATTCCGGATTCTAGAGGGGCAGATCATCATCAGAGGCATGAGCAGACAGCTTATGATTTGCCTCCATCGGAGTAGTAGCTGGTTTGCAACCAGACTGGCCAGCATCTTTGAGAAGATCAAAACAATACTTCTATTGGGAGAGGACAAGCCCATTCGGACGTCGTGCGACCTCAAGACTGAGGAAGTAGCGAAGATGCCTCAGGTCTTTAGTATGAAACACAGTGCTAAGATGCTATTTGACCGCATGAATCCCCTTTGAAGTATTAAACACAGTGCTACGATGCCTCGATAGTATTCCGCATGAATCCCCAATGAGCAGGATGTCATCAACATAAACCAGCAGAAGGACCGTTCCTGTTGCCCGATGTCGAGTGAATAAGGAGAAGTCTGCGGAACTGCGAGTGAAGCCCATGTCCCGAACAACCTTGCTGAACTTGTCAAACCATGCCCGAGGGGATTGTTTGAGACCATACATGGATTTCTTCAGAAGACACACCCGAGAATCCCCCATGGTCTCAAACCCAGGCGGTTGGCGCATGTACACGATTTCCTGAAGATCACCATTCAAGAACGCATTCTTGATATCCAGCTGATGAAGGGGCCAGTGACGATGCACATCCATGAAAAGTAGGACATGAACGGTGTTGAGCTTGGCCACCAGAGAGAATGTTTCCTCATAATCAAGGCCCTGCTGCTGAGTGAAGACACGGGCCACCAGGCTAGCCTTCAGACGGTCAACAGTGCCATCAGAAGCATGTTTGATGACAAAAACCCATTTACACCCAACAGGTTGCTAACCAGGAGGTAAAGGAACAAGGACCCAGGTCTGGTTGGCCCAAAGTGCTGTCATTTCCTCGTCCTTGGCAGCCCGCCAACCTGGATGCTAAAGTGCCTCCTACATAGAGCTTGGGACGGAAACAGAGGATAATGAGGCGGCAAAGTGAAAAAAGCGACGGTGAAAGGCGATGAAGAGAGACGTAATTCGCCATAGGATGAGCGGTGGAGGCTGGAGCCGGAGCAGCAGGCTACGGAGCATCAGAGGTCGAAGTCGACTGCAGTGGTGCAACGGGACGAGGAGAGCGACGAGAATAGACCCGGATGACAGGTGGCTGGGGAAGGACCGGAGGCTGGGCAGAAAGGGAAGAAGGTGGAGACCGGGGAACAGAGATGACAGGGAACACAACGGGCTCCGGAAGAGGAGCGGGATCCAAAGCAGAGAAGAAGGGAAGATCTTCCCGAAAAGTGACATCCGCAGAAACGATCACTTTGCGGGTAGTGGGAGAATAGCACACATAGCCCTTTTGAGTGCGCGAGTAGCCCACAAAGACATATTTGGCCGCACGGGGATCCAACTTGTCGGTAGATGGTCCGAGGTGGTGAACGTAGCATGTACACCCAAAAATGCGGGGAGTAAGAGGGAAGGCCGGAGTGGAGGGAAATAGGAGGCTGAAGGGAGTACCGTTCTGGAGGACGGAGGACGGTAGTCGGTTGATAAGAAAACAGGCCGTGGAGAGCGCAAAGTTCTAGTATGGTTTGGGAACCTACATTTGAAGCATAAGAGAGCGAGCCACATCAAGGAGATGACGATTCTTGCATTCGGCGACACCATTCTGTTGTAGGGTATATGCACAAAACGTTTGGTGAATAATCCCAAACTCGTAGCAGAGGGTCGCAAAGTCATGACCAGTGTACTCGCGTGCATTATCAGTGCGAATAGTTTGAATGGGCGCAGAGAATTGAGGGAGAGTCTTAAGAATGAAGGCCCGAAATACGCAGGGAAGCTCAAAACGATCACGAAGTAGATACAACCATGTCATGCGAGACTATCATTGATAAATGTAAGAAAATAACGGTAGACATAAATGCTAGCAATCTTGTACGAACCCCATATATCGGAGTGTACTAAAATAAAAGGAGCAGAGCTTCGAGTACAATGGGAATGAAAAGATGAACGTGGCTGCTTGCCAAAAATACAGGCTTCACACTGAAAAGCAGGAAGAGATATATCTGGGAGAGCCTTTTGGAGGACGGGAAGAGGATCATATGCCCAAGAAGCAGATGCCAATCCGAAGAGGTGACAGATGCGAGGAGAGTAGGAGAGTCATCAAGAAGGTAGAGCCCGTTCTGCAGTCGCCCTTACTAATGATAGTCTGCGTCTGCTGATCCTGTATCAGAAAAGAAGAAGTAAAGGTCACGGAGCAATTTAAATCAGTAGTAAGGCGACCAACAAAAAATAAATTGAAAGGAGAGCCTGAAACATGAAGAGCCGAGCGCAAGAGGATGAAGGAGGCGAGAGGAATATCAACACAGCCAGAGACAGGAACAGCTGCCCCATTGGCCACAGTAATGTACTTCGGGTGAGGAGAAGACAAGTACTGAGGCGGACGAACAAAGGTGATGTGATGAGTGGTACCAGAATCGAGGATCCATCGCGGGCCAGTGGAGAGGCAGGAAATACCTTCATTGGAGATGGAGGCAGCAGAGGCAATCAAGGTCGGCGGGCGGTTGAGCAGGCCATGAAGATGCTGAAGCTGAAGGCGAACCTCGTCGAGGTCAGTACGAGTGGGAGAGGAGTCGGTGGCAGCAATAGAAGCCTGCAGATGAGGAGGATGACCATGCTTGCGATAGCACGTGGCTTCAAGATGCCTGTCTTTACCGTAGAAAGAGCACTCAGGCCAAGGCCGGCCACCCCGACCATGTCCCCGAGAATCAGAACGGCCCCCACGAGCTGAAGAAGGGAGAGGGAGTAAAGGTGCAGGGGCCTGCTGGACAAGGTTTAGAGAAGGAGGTCCAGACAAATCCGTAGGCGGGGAGACCTTGAGAAGCATCGAGCACACATCCAAGAAGGATGAGGTAACAATAGAGGAGAGGACTTGAGACCATACATTGTGAATGTGATATGGGACCCGAGCCATCATCACGACGATACCAACAGCTTCCTTCTGGGCACATTGGGCTGCAAGGTCCACAATAGGAGGCTGATGTTGGATCCAATCTTCGACCAGAGACCGAGCCTGGGCAACAAAGGAGGTCAGATCGGTCGCGCCACCACTATCAAGGGCCTGAAGTATAGTGATAATGTCATACAAATGGTGGAGACTATCCTTGCTGGAGTAGAGGGTATGGAGCTCGTCCCGCATGCCCTTGGCCGTCTCGTGGTACATGGTCAGGCGATAAGACTCGCCATCAAGAGAATTAAGGATCCATGTATGGACACAACCATCGTTGCGTAACTAGTCATCAGTAGGAGTACTGGTAACGGCCTGGGTCAAGTGATGAAGAAACCCCTTCGATTGCAGGACCCGGCGAACAGAGTGCGCCCATTCCACAAAATTCTTCTTACCTGTCAGAGATATAGTAGTAATCTGGAGCTCATCACGTACTTCCGGAATAGAGGCCGGGCGGTCTGCAGGAGAAATCGTCGTTCTGGTAGAGTCAGCAAAAGAGGCCATGAAGACGAGCTGTGACAGGAGAACAGACCGTCAACAGAGGAGACCACACGACTAGAGCGGAGACCACCTGGTCACAATGTGAAGACACCAGCGGTAGGAGGAGGCCGCGACCAAAGGTAGAGCCCAGCAGAAAGATAAGGCAGCAGACAGGAAGAGAAGTCCGCAGTGGACAGAGACAAGCCGCACAGACAAGAAAGAGGAGAGCTGGAAACCACGCACTGCAGGGAGGGAAGTGGAAGATCGCGACCTAAATGCAGGAAGGCAACAGTCCGCACGGTATGGCTGAGCACAGCAGCGGTCAGAGCAAAAGGAGGCCGCAAGAGGAAGGCGAGCGGATAGGGAGAAGAAACCGCGGGGAAAAAGACTCAAGCAGATAGAGAAGGCAGATCGCGGCAAGAAGGAACATGCCGCGGGGAGGAAGAGGTCGCGAGTAGGACTCCAGCGACATGGCAACGGATAGCAGAGCGCAGCGGACAAGAAGAGCCCGCGAGTAAGTCAAGAGGTAGATCACGGCGAGCTGAAACAGGCCGCGGCAAGCTGGAGCAGTCTGCCAGATGAAAAAACACAGCGACCGTGAACAGTCCGCGAGCAGGGAGCCCGTAACGGATATGAACAGCCCGATGTAGGATAAACAGAAGAGGCCGCAAGAAGAGAGCGAGGTCTTACAAGTAGGGGAGGGAAGAAAGCGGACTGCAGGAGGTCGCAACGGACTGGAAGAGAGGCAGCGGACTGTAGAGAATACAACAGACTGAAAGAGAACTGTAGGGAGAAGTGTGCCTCATGGTACAGGGAGAGAAATGGCTATGAGAAGCCTGAGGAGGGGGGGGGGTGGTGGAACCACGGGAGGAAGAGAAAGCGGATGCAGAAGAGCAGGCCGCTGAATAGATTGAGAAGAAAGAGCAGGCCGCTGAAGAGCAGGCAGCTGAAGAGAAAGCGGGTAGACAGCAGGCCACAAGAGATCAACAGAGGCGGACAGAAAACGGGAGTCCGCGAGAGGCCGAACCTGGCTCTGATACCATGTAGAGAAGGAAAACTGAACCTTGTATATATGTTCACTTGTTTCAAATATAAAGAATGAGTACATATTTATAGGATGGAGAAAGAGAGAAGAAGGTCCTATACATGATGTGAGACTAAAGAGAAGAGAGAAATAACAATAAAAAATACATAATGAGCCTTTTTCAAATGAGCTTCTCTAACAGTTTCCAAAAAGCAGGGGCAAACTCAAGAAGGGTATAAGTAAACATGAATCTGTTCCTTCTGTGACTCACAAAGTCATAACATAATGGTGGAACTCTTGTTTTGCCACTTACAACATCGCTCATTTATACATGGTAGTTCCCTGATCGAGCTATCAATATACCCACTCAAAGTTATGTTATGCAAAGTAACCAAAATAGATCATGACCATGCCAGATAATTCGTCATCAAGAGACAATATAGTATTAGTAGTAGAGTAATGAGAATTAGTGTTAGAAAGAACACACAACGGATCATGCACCAATCAAGAGAATGGCCTAGTGTACAATATTCAATATCAAGAGAAAGATTATGATTCTTCTAAACCAAAATAGATGTCTTAAAAGATCGCTGGTCGCTTAAAAAGTCGTCGGAATCCTAAAAAGGGAAGATAAAGAAAAGAAGTTGCATCCCCATAGTACTAAGTAGTGAGAGAAATAATGCTACAAGTATATGCTATGCGAAGTGAAAATTGAAAAAGCAGGCTTATATGGAAGAAAACAGGGAAATTGGTGCGAAGAGGGAACCTTAGGGATAATGCAGTTGGCAAATCAGAGAAAATATGCAAGGGGGTGTTATGAATCCTCATAATGGCCGGTTCGGGGGACAGACATATCAGAGACGGAGAAAGGATGTGGCATCAAGCGGGGATGAACCATCCGGTTCAGCCTCCCTAATTAAAACAACAAGAAGGTTGGGGAATAAATACCCCGAGTGTTTCCTGGCGGTGGATAGACAAGTATTTCAGGTATCCCTTCCCCCCTCTCTCAAAACTCTAGCTTTCTCTTTTCCCTCCCAAATTTCTTCATGTTCCTAAAAGCGGGACTTGAAGAAACGTTTGACTTCAGTATATAAGGATCGTGACCTAACTTTCATTGAGCAACTTAGATGAAGGAGATGGAGAGCTGCAGCAGGGGAAAGAAGTCAGCTCCGATACCATGTATGTTACGATACTTATAGTTAGACATCTGAGATAAACTGCGGGAGAAGTACTCAATCTCTTATCTATGTCAAGAATGATGACATGTATTACAGTAACAAAAGTTAGTAGCCGAATGAGAAGGCATAGGATCCGTTTGGGGGGATTTATTTTCACCGGTCAAGCGGTCACGACCGCATGAACCGGACCTTAATTAAGGTCCGGTTCATGCGGTCGTGACCGCTTGACCGGTGAAAATAAGTCCCCCCAAACGGAGCCATAGTCTCTCTCAATGGAAATATTGACGGCAGGATTACGACATTAATAATATTGCTAATTTCAATATTAAGACCTCATATGTTTCTGGGACATGGATGTACTTAAAAGGATTACATATATGGTAAATACATATCATATGTAAAAAAAGAACATATCATATGTAAAAAAAGAACATATCATACCTGTGTCAAGAATGAAGACATGATTACCTAACAGAAGTCAGTAGCCGAATGAGAAGACATAGTCTCTCTCAATGAAAATATTGACGGTCGGTTTACAACATTTATAGTATTGCAAATTTCAATATTAAGACCTCATATGTTCCTTGGACATAGATGTACTTGAAAGGATTACATATATATAGTAAATACATATCATATGTAAAAAAAGAACTATCATATGTGTTGATCTGCACCATTGCTCTTCTCCATATGTTTCGTGTTATCCAACATAATACCATAATAATCAAAGCCTAGGGAAGACATTTCGAGGCAAACCAAAATTTTCCAATATGAAACATACGAGCATCAAGGGTACGGTGTCCCCACGCACAAAATATCCAGCAAGGAAACTACTCCCTCTCAGTGGAGGCAACATTCTGGTCGCTAAATAGTGTTACTAATTTTATCCCTCAATCGTAGTACCTTGATCATTCCATGCTCTCCTTCCACGTGATAATATTTTTATTTATATTTATATATTTTCAATTCTATCTCTATTTAATTTTATTTATTCTATGTTAATAAAGAAAAAAAGTAGCATTACAACCGTAATAATATGACATCGTGACATCATTACAAAGTTTTCCCTTAAGAATAGACTGGATGTACATGTGTATGAACCACCATCAATCATGCCAAAAAACTTCAAACTATCGCAGGCCATACTTTATCTTTGGGCAGTTTAGCGGCTTTAGCATATATGGCAAAATCTCAATAGGAGGGTGGGCAAGGTTTAATCATGGTAAGTTCATGCCCTTGATCACAAAACAAATGAGACACTGAAGTTGCCAACAGTCATAGCTAAGTATCATTCACTCAATATGAAAGTCAGTCAACTTACCCAATGCTAATGGACAAAACAAGCTCCCTGTCCGAATGCTCACAATAAAAACACAGCTCACTAACTAAAATCTTTACAATCATAATAATTTACCCAATGCTAATGGACAAAACAAGCTCCTTGTCATAATGCTCACAATAAAAATACAGCTCAGTAACTAAAATCTATACAGTCATAGTTGAAATATCCCAACCCTTTAGTGTTGAGACCACCCTTTAATTCCCGGAATGCTGAAACCAAAGAACCATGTTAGGGTCTATCTTCATCTCAAAAACCGCTTACCTATGCACAAAAGGACATGTTAGGACTATACAAGGATACCACATATAAGAGAGAATATTTCTAAAGAACTGAGCCAAGCGATCCTATAAATTAAGAGGGGTCTAGAAAATGGAAGGGATAATTAACTATGGGGACTACGGATAAAAAAACTCGATCCCTGATCTAATAAAACCCTGACAAAGAGGTGAAATATGGTTATATTAACCTGAGAATAGTCAATTCGAATTCATACAAACTGGACACCGCATTTAGAGCCATAATTACCAAGTTCAAAAGTACAGTCGCACATTAACATAGTATAGAACTATTAAAAGAAACAAAGATGCATAATACATCACATGCAAAATCAAGTCAAAAACTTCATATATTACTTCAATATATTTCCAGACAACTATAATTTAAGGATATTCATTGTCATTATGCTATTAAGGTATATGAGAAAACCTTACCTGCGGTGCCAGTGTTATGGTCTAAAATAGGGTAATACTAAAGATACTTAAGAATGGCCAAGAGGAGGCCGGAGATGGGAGAGAAGAGGAATGGCCGGAGAAGATGGCCTGAGGTTGGGGAGAAGAAAAGAGGGGTCGGGAAAACCAAGAAGAACAACAACTCAATTAATTCTTTTCATTTCATCCATAATCCCATTATTACAAGCCTATGACTATATATAGGTCAATATCCAACAATTGAAAGTTACTTTGCTTTCATAATAAACTATCGTTACAACAATGAAAGGCTATGATACTCATGAAAAACCGCACCCTGCTTCTGATGAAGACATGTGTAAGCAAGTCCCTTCCCTTCTCCTTAGATGGAACTCCTGATGCTGACAAGTGTCGGGCGGAGAGATGTTGATCAAATGCTGGAGCTCCTTGATGCTGGCGCGTGTCCTGGTCTATTACATTGCCTTCGCCTTTTTTAAAACGACGTCCTCGTCGTTTGTTCAACTAAAATTGCTTTCTTCAATGCAGACCCCACTTTGAGCTACTTCAATAATTCCGCCGGGATCGAAGACAAAAATTTCAAAAGTTAAGTCATAATAGGACCAAACAAATTTTGTAGAAACCACTGTTGATAATGTTTTCAAAGTATATATGTGAGAACTATTTCTTGCAAGGTTATGTCCGCCAGGGTCAAACACTTGAATTCTTGTTGCTCCTTGATTGTTCAAAATGAATTCAATCGTAGCTATGATGGACAAAAATGTCCCAAAATAATGCTCTTTTAACAAATCCTCATGATTGTTCTTGATTGTGGCGGTGCAAGACGACAACACAAAATCATATTTTGCTAACATTGGTGGCTCGTAGATTTGTGCAAGATCTTTGTGTTGCACATCTTTAGTTATTGTTGGCGATGATTTGCTGAATGTTGGAAGTTGCTCCTCACATATTATGAGAAGAGAAGCATGTTTCTCTTCCTCAACAAGAACAAGACTTATATCATTAAGCTTTTGCAAATCATTTTGAGCCGGCATAGTTGATTTGATGGTAACATTGATTTGGTCATGAAGAGAGATATTGTGATCATCCTCTATGCTTATTGGCGGTGAATTAATGACTGTTGAAATTGGTTCCTCGAGAACTATGGGAAGACAATCTTGTGTCTCTTCCTCAATCATAGCAACACGTATATTCTCAAGTTTTTGCAAATTTTGATTTATATGCTCATCATGTTTTCTTTGCATAGTCAAAGCAGATTGTCGAAGGTTCAAAAATTGTTGTCGCGTGATATACAAGAGGCATTGATAATGGTTGTCCATGCGTTGCTCCAAGGCATCAAAGCTACGTAGCATATGTTGCTTGAAAGCCTCAATAACAACAGATAAATCTTCAGCCATTTATATTGTCAATTATACTTCTGCAGAATTAAATGGCACAATCAACAGAACAATAAGTGAGTGGTTTTTTTCTTCCCTTTTTTTCTCAACTACCGGACCCTTTTGTTTTCTTCCAAAAAATAACAATCGATAGAGCCGAAATTGAATCGACACAACCGAAGCTCCAGGTGATCGGCGCGTTCTTGACAGCTGGTTCTTGAGCAAGGAGTGATGGGGAAGAGATAGCAGAGGTGGTGAGAAATGGTATTAAAACGGCAGCAGCGGTGTTGAAACCAAAAACTTGGTCTCTGTGGAGTTCGGGGTCCCTAGAAAGGGGTGACCTCACACTTACTACACTCAAGAGAACGTCACGGACCAAAGGATCAAGAAGCCAGGAACAGACCCTCGGCTCTAGCGCGGAGGTCCCACCTCACACCCGGAAGGCTACCTCAGCACTTCCCCTCCCTAGCCAATGCTCGAGCTAGGGTGCCTTGGAGGAGCTCTCTCAACTCTAGCAAGAAGAAGCTAAGGGAGGAGGAAGCCAAAAAGGAATCCTCTCCAAGGCACCCAATGTAACACCCCCTATCCGTCGCATAGCATATAGCAGTAGGTCCGGCCGGGGCCCGACGCCATATACCACAGACAGACCGGGTGGTTACTTATGGAAACCATCCAACCAATCTCAACGTCCTACACAGAGCATTCTAGCGGAAGCAGTTAATATAAGTTGTAAACAAGAACCCAGCATAAGAGCACGAATGTCCACTAATACAACATTTAGGAATGTATACAAAAATACCCAAACATTGACCTTAAGGCCTTACAAAAAGTTTCACTTGTCCGTTACATGATTTACCAACCTCGGCACGCAGGCCGGCCATACATGAATAAAAATAGAAAACATTTCCACTTGGGCCTTCGAGGGCCAGCTTCGCAAAAAGGGCTTTAGCCCGCTATTGACCGCTCGGTCCAGCTGCACCTGCAAGCAAACAAACCACCGCACTGTGGCAAACAAAGCAACGGTCAGCAATGCTGACCAAATTATAACGATCCCGCCCCCAACTCGGGGCGGCGATGCTCCTTCCCTGCATTTCATTAGCATAAGCGAGCATTATAAATATAGTCATTACATCACAGGCGGAGGCTCAACGGCCACACACCCCGTGCACTCAGGGCACATTCTTGGTGAACGCAGTCTAAGTCTGCCGACTCACCGCCATCCTCTCTTGGACGGCCAAACAATGAGCAGTTTGTCTTCCTGGCATGGGTCACGGTAATTAAAACCATAGACCGCCGAAGACCCTCATCTATGCCAACGGCCCTAATCCGAACGACATAGAGTGGGTACGGTTCCATCTAACCCGTGCTCACAACGCAACGGTAATTTAAACCATATGCGCCCGCAACGGTAATTTAAACCATATGCGCAGGTCAAACTTCTACCGAGTCCCATTTTCATCACAAGTCACATAACCCGGTTATGTTCAAGTTGGCTTCCAAGCCCCCAAGTTGGCAAGACCTCGTGTCCGCCCAGTTTTCCGGGTGCACCTTTGGGTTAGTCCCCAAGGCTCCCTGCTGCAATCTACCGCGTAGAAAACCCGAAAACACCAAATAGCACGGAGTCTTCTCCGGCCTTATGCAATGCAACATCACCGATCCGGACTAACATGTCTGGGTAGGCTTCAACCAAAAATGCCTATGTCCGTTCTCGCATACGG
The DNA here is from genome assembly GCA_039583875.1 of Platanthera guangdongensis. Lineage (NCBI taxonomy): Eukaryota > Viridiplantae > Streptophyta > Magnoliopsida > Asparagales > Orchidaceae > Platanthera > Platanthera guangdongensis. Next base: position 127,591,333 of record CM077154.1, on the reverse strand, counting down.
ACGCTAAACAACGGGGACTTTACATATCTACCCGAAGGAACGCCTCCAACTCTTCGCAAACTCGCGAGAGAGGGCTTCCTATGCTAAGAAAGAGAGCTATCATGCTCACAAGTGAGGATCGTTACCCTTGCGTTCCTCTTTGGCGTCATCGAAATGTAATCGGATAGAAATCACCGCGCTTGCGTTGCCTCCGTGGATCCGGAGTCGGCTTGCGATTCGGAGCTCCGAAGCTCCTCCAATGGCGGACCTAGCTCTTCTTCCTCCAATAGCTTTCCTCTTTCTCCAAGGGTTTGGAGAGATGATCAAGTGAAGGAAAAAATGGATTTTTCTTAAGTCAAACCCGTGTATATCCTCTCAGGAACCATCCCCAGCCGTCGGATCTCAACCTAAGAAAACGAGCGGCTTTGATTCGGGGCTGAAATGCCCAAACTGGGCCGAACACGGCCTGGCACACGCCCGTGTCCAGGGCCGTGTGCCGCATTCGCCGTCAAAATCGAATCTTCTGAACACGCACATGGGTATCGGACACGCCCGTGTTCGAGCTGACACGCCCGTGTTCCAGCTGACACGGCCGTGCATCCGGTCGTGTACCCCATGATTTTTCCCCCGTTTCCAACCCGAGCACTGCACGGGTTCTAGGACACGCCCGTGTCCTTGCCCGTGTCACATTGACACGCCTGGGCCCCCAGGCCGTGCACACGGGACATTTCGTCGAGGGGAGAACGACGACTGGATGACACGGCCTTGGACACGCCCGTGTCCTAGGCCGTGTGCCTTGTCTCGACGATCGTCGAGTGAATCTCGACGATTTCACCTTGACGATCGTCGGCACGGGTCGACACGCCCTGCGACACGCCCGTGTCGCAGGCCGTGTGCCCATTCTCGACGAATCGTCGAGAATAACTCGACGATTTCACGGCTAAGTGTCGACACGGGTCGACACGCCCTGCGACACGCCCGTGTCGCAGGCCGTGTGCCCTTTCTCGACGAATCGTCGAGAATAACTCGACGACTTCGCGGCTAAGTGTCGACACACGCTTGACACGCCCTGGGACACGCCCGTGTCCCAGGCCGTGTGCTTTCAGCCAGAAACCAAAACTGGCCCAAAACGTCCCCCTTTGCTCCTTTGAGTTTCGGGGCGTTACAACTCTCCCCCTCTTAAAAGAATTTCGCCCACGAAATTACATAAAGGAAAGATATACAAAAACAACATTTGTACCTGAGCGGAACAACTCCGGATACTCGTCAAGCATAGTCTGCTCTCGCTCCTAGGAGAGCTCCTCACGACCGCAATTGTCCCATCGGACCTTGACCATCCTGATCTCTTTATTGCGTAGCCGCTTGACCTCCGAGTCCTCAATCCGCACGGGCTTTACCTTTGTCGTTAGCCCACTATCCACCGGCACTTGATCGACCGCGATCACTTGCGTAGGCTCTTGCACCGCCTTCCGAAGCACCGAAATGTGGAATACATCGTGTAAACCACTTAGCTCCACAGAAAGCTTCAACTTATAGGCCGCTTCTCCAACTCGCTCCAGAACCTCAAACGGTCCAAGGTACCTCGGGCTTAGCTTTTTCAATCGTCGCACCCGCGAGACACCCTTGAACGGCTTGATCTTTAGGTACACATAATCACCCACAGCGAACTCCACGTTCCTGTGCTTGGCATTATAGTACTTTGCTTGCCGGTCCTGAGCGATGAGTAACCTCTCCCGAATGGTTCTCACCAAAGAAGTAGCATCATCCACTTCCGATCGCTTAAACAACTTTGACTCGCCCGTTTCTAACCAAGACAACGGCGTGCGACATCTTCTACCATATAGGGCCTCGAAAGGTGCCATCTGAATACTTGCTTGGTAGCCGTTGTTGTATGCGAACTCCACCAAATAAAGGTGGTCCTCCCATTGCTTTCCAAAGTCCAAAACACACATGCGAAGCATGTCTTCCATGGTTCTATTGACCCTCTCAGTCTGTCCATCCGTTTGCGGATGGAAGGCTGTGCTAAACTTCAGCTTTGTTCCCAACATTTGCTGCACCAGCCTCCAATCATTGGACGTGAACCGCCCATCTCGGTCACTCATGATGCTACGGGGCACACCATGGAGCCGTACTATATTATCCACATAAAGTTTTGCCAGCTTCTCCACCGGATCGTCCTTCCTATGCGGAATAAAATGCGACACCTTTGTTAATCGATCCACGACCACCCAAATGGCGTCGTTCCCCTTTTGCGACCTTGGCAAACCATGCACAAAGTCCATAGAGATGTCGTCGAATTTCCACTCCGGAATAGGCAAGGACTTAAGAAATCCTCCCGGCTTTTGGCACTCCGCCTTTACCAAGGCGCAAGTTTGGCACTTCGCTACATATAGCGCCACATCCTTTTTCAAGCCCGGCCACCAAAACAGCTTCTTTACATCGCGGTACATCTTCGTGCTCCCCGGGTGAATCGAGTACTTGGTATGGTGTGCCTCGTACAACAACTCCACCCGTAAATTGCCCACGCTTGGGACGCACAGACGACCGTCTTTCCACAGCAATCCGTCCTCCACAACGAATTGGGAATTTGACCCATCCAAAGCCTCTATCATGAACTGCTTCATATGAGCATCCATATCCAAAGCCTGCCGAATCCGATCAGCCAGGTCATATTGGACTTCAGTCCAATTCAGCACTGCTTCAGCGCTAGATTGTCTATCCACACAAACAATCTCCAACGCCTCCAGCTCCTGCACCAACCGCTCATCATGCACTGATAGCCAATTCGCTTGAGCTGGGGCTCGACGACTCAACGCGTCCGCAACCGCATTCCCTTTGCTAGGCACGTAGTGGATCTTGAATGTATAGTCCCCTAAGAACTCCATCCATCTACGCTGCCGCATATTCATATCCTTCTGATCAATCAGGTACTTTAGGCTCTTGTGATCGGTGTAGATATCAATCTTCCCACCGTACAAATAGTGTCTCCACAGCTTCAAGGCAAAAATCACGGCCGCTAACTCCAAGTCATAGACCGGATAATTCCTCTCGTGCACTTTTAGCTGTCTCGAGCCATAAGCTATCACGCTGCCGTGCTGCAATAGCACGCAACCCAAACCGCTGCCTGAAGCGTCGCTATATATCCCATAGCCTTCGGTCCCAACCGGCGAACTCAACACAGGCGCCGTGGTCAACCGACACTTCAGTTCCTCAAAAGCTCGCGCGCACTCCGGCGTCCAAACGAACTTATGCTCCTTCCTCGTCAAAGTAGTGAGAGGTAGCGCTATCCGCGAGAAGTTCTCTACGAAGCGCCTATAATAACCGGCAAGCCCCAAAAAGCTCCGGACTTCTGCTACCGTAGCAAGCTCAGGCCACTCCCGTATCGCAACAATCTTCGACGGATCCACCGCAATACCCTCTCCACTCACTATATGCCCGAGGAACGCTACTGAGGATAGCCAAAACTCGCACTTCGAGAACTTGGCATACAACTGGTTTCTCCTTAGCGTCTCCAGCACCAAATGAAGATGCTTGAAGTGATCTTCCTCACTTTGCGAGTACACCAAAATATCGTCGATGAAGACGATCACGAAATGGTCCAAGTACTCCCTGAACGTTCTGTTCATCAAATCCATGAATACCGACGGCGCATTAGTCAGCCCAAACGGCATGACCGTAAACTCATAATGCCCGTATCTCGTACTAAACGCTGTCTTCGGGATATCACTCTCCCTTATCCGCAGCTGATAGTACCCAGACTTGAGATCTAACTTCGAGTACACTGTCGACCCGACTAACTGATCAAAGAGATCATCAATCCTAGGGATCGGGTACTTATTCTTCTCAGTCAGCTTGTTTAGCTCCCGATAATCAATACATAATCTCAAGCTTCCGTCCTTCTTCTTAACAAAGAGGACCGGTGCGCTCCAAGGCGAAGAACTCGGGCGCACATACCCTTGTTCCAACAACTCTTGCAGTTGAACTTTCAGCTCCGCCATTTCCTTAGGCGCTAGCCGATACGGAGATCGTGACACAGGCTTTGCACCTGGCACTAGCTCGATCGTAAAATCTATCTCCCGTTGAGGCGGGGCTCCAGGAAGATCTGCGGGGAACACATCAGGGTATTCCGATACCACTGAAATACAATCCAACGCGGGCTTCGGCTTTGCAACCTCCACTAGTGTAAAGAACAGTTCTGCTCCAGCACGAACCGCCTTCACCACTTGAAGAGCAGACATCAACGTCTTGCTCGACCCCTTTAAGCCCGTAAAAGTCGTCTCACGACTCGCTCCCAGCTTGACTTCCTTGCTACCGCAATCTATATGGGCCTGCTGCTCCGAGAGCCAGTCCATGCCAAATATGACGTCGAACTCCACTAACGGAAGTAAAGACGCCCGCAGGTCGAACTCCTGCTCTCCAATACGAGTCTTAACCTCGCAGATCCTAACCGCTCGCATCGAACACCCATTGGGCAATAACACATCCAACTTGTCCTTCGCCATCGAAGAAGGGACTCCGATGCGTGATATAAATTCTTCGGACAAGAAGGAGTGTGAAGCTCCCGTATCGAAGAGTGCTCGTGCGGGATTTTCACAAATCATTACAAATCCTAAACAAACAGTGGTAAGGTAACATATACATAACAAGCATATAAAGGAATTGACTTGTTATAAATTAAACCGTACCTGTCACCACGTCAGCTTGTTTAATGACCTCCTGTTGGCCAAGATTGTAAACCCTTGGTTGGGCCGGAGCGTAGTGAGATGCGGTCGACTCCACCGCCTTTCCCTTCTCTTCGTAGGTAGCTCCTGTCCTCCTTTCGGACTTAGGACGTCCGCTCCAACAATCACGGGCGAAATGCCCCGTCTTGCCACAAGTGAAGCACGCGCCCGGGGTCCGACTCGTAGTCGCCCCAGAAGCACCAGAAGGAGCTGGACCCGAAGTCCTATGCTTCTTAAAGAATCTTTGATAGCCAGACTTTGAAGTAGTCGGCACTTTGAACCCAGATTTCTTCTCGCCCAAGCCTTTCTTCGCTTGTACACTCTTCATGTCCTTCTCCAAGGACCGGGCAGTATTGACCAAGGTTAAGAAACCCTGCGTCATTGGCCCCGACAGTAACAATCTCAGCTCATCCCTCAAGCCTTCATAAAAACGATTAGTCTTGCGCTCCTCATCCATGATGATGGAGCTAGCATAACGACTCAACCGCGTAAACTCGTGGAGATATTCATCCACGCTCCTCTCACCCTGCACCAACTTCAGGAACTCATTCTCCATTGAAATCCTCTGAGTAGAAGGGATGTATCTTGCTAAGAACAATTCCGAGAACTCTTCCATCGGAACGTCTATCAGTTGTCTACCTCTCAAATGATGCAGCTCCAAACCTTCCCACCACATCCTCGCTTCCCCATCCAGAAGGAACGTAGCGATGGTGGTCATTTGCCACTCCTCCGTCTCCGTCGCTGTCATGACTCTCTTCACCCTAGAGAGCCAGTCTTCAGCCTGCGATGGGGTTCCCAACCCCGAGAATAACGGAGGGTTAAAGCTCATTACATGCTTCAACTGCCTCTCAGTCGCCCTCCTTGGCACTATTGGTTCTACAACCACTTGCTCCATCCTCCTCGGCTCGGCCTCTTGAAGAGGTACTTGCTCCATCACAGGAGCGGGCTGCTGCGCTTGCCTTCCAGGCTGCGCATTAATCACGGCCAACACCGCTTCAGCCACCAATCGTATATTTTCAGCCGACAAAGGTGTTGCTGGAGCAACTTTTGGTGCACTACTAGCCTCAGAACCTCGGCGTTCTAACGGCCCAACACCACTTCGGGTCACCTATAGTGGTACAAAATACCGTTAAGCGACCAAATAACATTGCAAACAGCAATTATAGGAACACGCAGGTTCCTCAAACACGAGTATTTTCATTCCTAAGTGGACATTCATGGGTTCTTTTACCATTATAACGATGACGCACACAATGTGCTCACCACCCCTTAAAAAGAATTCGACCACGAATTCCGTTTAAGCCCGATCGAAACCTCCCTCTGATACCAAATTGTAACACCCCCTATCCGTCGCATAGCATATAGCAGTAGGTCCGGCCGGGGCCCGACGCCATATACCACAGACAGACCGGGTGGTTACTTATGGAAACCATCCAACCAATCTCAACGTCCTACACAGAGCATTCTAGCGGAAGCAGTTAATATAAGTTGTAAACAAGAACCCAGCATAAGAGCACGAATGTCCACTAATACAACATTTAGGAATGTATACAAAAATACCCAAACATTGACCTTAAGGCCTTACAAAAAGTTTCACTTGTCCGTTACATGATTTACCAACCTCGGCACGCAGGCCGGCCATACATGAATAAAAATAGAAAACATTTCCACTTGGGCCTTCGAGGGCCAGCTTCGCAAAAAGGGCTTTAGCCCGCTATTGACCGCTCGGTCCAGCTGCACCTGCAAGCAAACAAACCACCGCACAGTGGCAAACAAAGCAACGGTCAGCAATGCTGACCAAATTATAACGATCCCGCCCCCAACTCGGGGCGGCGATGCTCCTTCCCTGCATTTCATTAGCATAAGCGAGCATTATAAATATAGCCATTACATCACAAGCGGAGGCTCAACGGCCACACACCCCGTGCACTTAGGGCACATTCTTGGTGAACGCAGTCTAAGTCTGCCGACTCACCGCCATCCTCTCTTGGACGGCCAAACAATGAGCAGTTTGTCTTCCTGGCATGGGTCACGGTAATTAAAACCATAGACCGCCGAAGACCCTCATCTATGCCAACGGCCCTAATCCGAACGACATAGAGTGGGTACGGTTCCATCTAACCCGTGCTCACAACGCAACGGTAATTTAAACCATATGCGCCCGCAACGGTAATTTAAACCATATGCGCAGGTCAAACTTCTACCGAGTCCCATTTTCATCACAAGTCACATAACCCGGTTATGTTCAAGTTGGCTTCCAAGCCCCCAAGTTGGCAAGACCTCGTGTCCGCCCAGTTTTCCGGGTGCACCTTTGGGTTAGTCCCCAAGGCTCCCTGCTGCAATCTACCGCGTAGAAAACCCGAAAACACCAAATAGCACGGAGTCTTCTCCGGCCTTATGCAATGCAACATCACCGATCCGGACTAACATGTCCGGGTAGGCTTCAACCAAAAATGCCTATGTCCGTTCTCGCATACGGACGCTAAACAACGGGGACTTTACATATCTACCCGAAGGAACGCCTCCAACTCTTCGCAAACTCGCGAGAGAGGGCTTCCTATGCTAAGAAAGAGAGCTATCATGCTCACAAGTGAGGATCGTTACCCTTGCGTTCCTCTTTGGCGCCATCGAAATGTAATCGGATAGAAATCACCGCGCTTGCGTTGCCTCCGTGGATCCGGAGTCGGCTTGCGATTCGGAGCTCCGAAGCTCCTCCAATGGCGGACCTAGCTCTTCTTCCTCCAATAGCTTTCCTCTTTCTCCAAGGGTTTGGAGAGATGATCAAGTGAAGGAAAAAATGGATTTTTCTTAAGTCAAACCCGTGTATATCCTCTCAGGAACCATCCCCAGCCGTCGGATCTCAACCTAAGAAAACGAGCGGCTTTGATTCGGGGCTGAAATGCCCAAACTGGGCCGAACACGGCCTGGCACACGCCCGTGTCCAGGGCCGTGTGCCGCATTCGCCGTCAAAATCGAATCTTCTGAACACGCACACGGGTATCGGACACGCCCGTGTTCGAGCTGACACGCCCGTGTTCCAGCTGACACGGCCGTGCATCCGGCCGTGTACCCCATGATTTTTCCCCCGTTTCCAACCCGAGCACTGCACGGGTTCTAGGACACGCCCGTGTCCTTGCCCGTGTCACATTGACACGCCTGGGCCCCCAGGCCGTGCACACGGGACATTTCGTCGAGGGGAGAACGACGACTGGATGACACGGCCTTGGACACGCCCGTGTCCTAGGCCGTGTGCCTTGTCTCGACGATCGTCGAGTGAATCTCGACGATTTCACCTTGACGATCGTCGGCACGGGTCGACACGCCCTGCGACACGCCCGTGTCGCAGGCCGTGTGCCCATTCTCGACGAATCGTCGAGAATAACTCGACGATTTCACGGCTAAGTGTCGACACGGGTCGACACGCCCTGCGACACGCCCGTGTCGCAGGCCGTGTGCCCTTTCTCGACGAATCGTCGAGAATAACTCGACGACTTCGCGGCTAAGTGTCGACACACGCTTGACACGCCCTGGGACACGCCCGTGTCCCAGGCCGTGTGCTTTCAGCCAGAAACCAAAATTGGCCCAAAACGTCCCCCTTTGCTCCTTTGAGTTTCGGGGCGTTACACCCAAGGGGGTCTATTTATAGTTTTCCAAATCCTATGGGCCAAAAATGACCAAAATACCCTTACGCCCAAAAATCCTTGGGCCAATAGGAAACGCCCATGCCGGGGGGGGGGGGGGGGGGGCAGAGGGGTAAAACGCCCCCAGGGGCACAGCGGTAAAAGCACGCTGCCAACACCCCTCCCCCAAACATCCGAGACGGCTCCAGGACGTCGGTCAGGCCGCCCGGGCGAGAGCCAGGCCGCGGCCTCCTCGCCCGCGAGCAGGCCGCTCGGGCGAGACCGGCTGCTGGCTGTCTCGCCCGCGAGCAGGCCGCCCGGGCGAGAGCCAGGCCGCGGCCGCCTCGCCCGCGAGCAGGCCGCTCGGGCGAGCCCGGCCGCTGGCCATCTCGCCCGCGAGCAGGCCGCCCGGGCGAGAGCCAGGCCGCGGCCGCCTCGCCCGCGAGCAGGCCGCTCGGGCGAGCCCGGCCGCTGGCCGTCTCGCCCGCGAGCAGGCCGCTTGGGCGAGACCCAGGCCGCGGCCGCCTCGCCCGCGAGCAGGCCGCTCGGGCGGGACCGGCCGCTAGCAGTCCCGCCCGTGAGCAGGCCGCTCGGGCGAGACCGGCCCCTGGCCGCCTCGCCTGTCCCTGCCACGGACTCAACAGGCCGGGGCGGGTGCTAGCCAACTTGCCGCACCCGCCCCCCAGCAAAGGAGCCATTGAGGGAGCCAATTTTCCTCCCCCTAATAATATGTTTCCAAGCCAGAGCCAAAATTGGCCACCGAGAGTGCAAAATCTCCAAAAAGCTTAAAAACTAAGCACGCCTCATTTAGGGTCCATTCTTCGCGAATACGGGGTTGTACAAGCGGAGGCGTCAGAGCGACAGTGGCGGCGGAGCACCAGAGGAGTGAGGTTGACTGATATCGACGGTGACACGAAGTGGCGAAGGCGGCGCAGCGGCGACAGAGGCGGCAAAGCGGTGGCGGGCGCGGCGCAGCGGTGGCGGAGGCGGCGCAGCGGCGGAGGCAGTGAGGTTGCTTTCTTGATCCAGAGAAGGTTCTGATCCAAGAAACAGAGACGTCTCTGCTTCAAACCGTGGTGATGATCAGACTGACGGTGGGGACTGATGCAGAACTGGAGTCGTATCTTGGGTAAAAGAAGCGGATGAGAGCTCGGGACGAGAGCACCAATTGTTACGGTCTAAAATAGGGTAATACTAAAGATACTTAAGAATGACCAAGAGGCGGCCGGAGATGGGAGAGAAGAGGAATGGCCGGAGAAGATGGCCTAAAGTTGGGGAGAAGAAAAGAGGGGTCGGGAAAACCAAGAAGAACAACAACTCAATTAATTCTTTTTATTTCATCCATAATCCCATTATTACAAGCCTATGACTATATATAGGTCAATATCCAGCATTTGAAAGTTACTTTGTTTTCATAATAAACTATCGTTACAACAATGAAAGACTATGATACTCCTGAAAAACCTCACCCTGCTTCTGATGAAGACATGTGTAACCAAGTCCCTTTCCTTCTCCTTAGATGGAACTCCTGATGCTGACAAGTGTCGGGCAGAGAGATGTTGATCAAATGCTGGAGCTCCTTGATTCTGGCGCGTGTCCTGGTCTGTTACATTGCTTTCATAATAAGCCAAGAGGGGTCGGGAAAACCAAGAAGAACAACAACTCAATTAATTCTTTTCATTTCATCCATAATCCCATTATTACAAGCCTATGACTATATATAGGTCAATATCCAGTATTTGAAAGTTACTTTGCTTTCATAATAAACTATCGTTACAACAATGAAAGGCTATGATACTCCTGAAAAACCGCACCCTGCTTCTGATGAAGACATGTGTAAGCAAGTCCCCTTCTCCTTAGATGGAACTCCTGATGCTGACAAGTGTCGGGCGGAGAGATGTTGATCAAATGCTGGAGCTCCTTGATACTGCGCGTGTCCTAGTCTGTTACAGCCAACGTGAGAAACTTGTATGTATCTAAAGCATATCGAACTAATGCCTCATTCTCTCCTGAGTTTATTGTACAACTACAAGCATAAAATAAATTATATCAGTAAGGGCGCAAATATAACCAAACAACATTTAAAATGTTTAACAAAGTAGTAGTGAGGAAAACAAAAGAAAAAGAAGCGAAATACTGCAGCCCTAAAACCTCAGTAATAAAAAATATAAAGCTCAAATTATTGAATAAAAGAAGCTGGCAAGGAAACTTTCGATGTTTGTGTTATAAATCAAATTCCTCAAAAGTCCTAAAAGCTACACATGAGGTTCTTATATAGCTATCGTTACAACAATAAAACCTAAATTACTCCCCTCATATAACCCGAGCCGATTACCCCGCTTATATTTCTCCCGCAATCGCACAAAGAAGAACACGCTCGGGCTAGGGTTTTCTGCAAACCTTGCCGCAACCCGCTCCCGATTCCGCCTCCTCCTCCTGCGCCGACCCCCGATTTCGCCTCCCTGCTCGCCGCCGACCACTCCTGTCACTCTTCCTCCTCTAGCCGGCGCCTCCTCTTGCTTCCCCGCCTCTTCATGCTCTTCCCATTCACTTCCCCTGGCCGGTCCATGGGCCAGCAACCCTTCTTCCTCCCAGGGGGCCGACAACAGCTTCATCTCCTCTCCAGAGCCGGAGGTTCTTCTTCCTCCTCCTAGGGCAACAACATCACCCCTTATTCCTCCGATCCTTCTTCGATTTGGTCGTGGATTTCAAGACGATCGTCTAGGGTTTGCTTGGATCCGCCTCTCCTTGGATTTTTTTAGTCCGATCTCGGTCTCTTTGGGTAACAAATTTTCAATTCGCGCTTCTCTCCTCTCGCGTCTTGAAGGTATCAAATCGGGTTTTCAGGAAAAGGTTTCGCAAGGTGCGTTTTCTCTGATTTTTCAGGAAAAGATTCGGCCTCCCAAAGGTTTCACTCGCTGTAGCCGAACCCTTGTGTCTTGCGTTTTCCAGTTTTCCTTACTTTTTTCCCTTCTCCATGTTTCTTTTTTCAGATTTCTGCTACATTGGGGATTGAGTATTTTCAGTTGTGTGCAGTAAGAAGAAATCATTTTGCTGTTGGAGGCGATGGTAGTGTGTACGTCGGGATCTGAATCGTCGGGATCTACCAGTAAGGCGTGGATCTTTCACAGCCTTCTCATTGGAGCCGCTGTTGCCGCCGCCGCAGCTGCTGCTGTGTCTCACAGAAGCTTCTTCCGCAGGATTCTACGACGAGGCGGTTACCGGAGCCGAGTAATCGGAATCATTCCCGCGAGATTCGCTTCTTCGAGATTCCCGGGCAAGCCCCTTGTTCAAATCCTCGGAAAACCTATGATCCAGGTCTGGCATTTGTTTTCACTGTTGTGTTTTGAATCACTAGTTTTTAATTTAAATGATTTTGTTGAAAATATGTAATTTTGTTGGTCGTTTCTATGAATTACAATCCATATCTGTGAATAGATATGTGCATTTATCTATGCTTGAATCTTCTTGGTCCTATTGACTGTTAGACCCTTAATGAACTTTAAAACAGAGATTTTTGAGGAAATATGTTTTGTTCTAACTTGTGGTAAACAACACGAAGAGGATGTGTAGGGTTGAACTTCTTCATTGCTAGTAGTGTTGCTAAGAGTTACCCCGTCATTCGGGAACTTCATTCATGAGAGGACTATGCTGAACATAAAGTAAACATTAAAGTTATAAAACATTAGGAAGAACACAAATATTATGCGATTCAATGTCAAAATGTATCTGCATTCATGTGAGTGAGGTGCAAATTAAGTTGTAATTGAGCCAAGACGAGTTGAGTCGAGCACTCTCTGTATTATGCTTTGCTCAGTCACATAGAGCTTGTTCGAGCTGCACTCTGGCTAGAGTCCAACTCTCTTATAGGATTTTGGACTTGGCTAGCTCAAATTTTCTTTTAATTTGGTTCTACTCACTCGTTAAGACTTTTGAACAAGTATTACGGAAGCCTGCAAATGTGCTTGTAAATAATCTTATAGATGAGTTTTGGACAAGCTTTTCAGTGAAGTATTAAAGGAAGACGTAGTATAGTGATTAAACAATAATATAATGTTATATTAATATTGATTGTTATGTAAACCTCTTGAACAAAATGGGTATAAACAAGCAAATATTATAGAAATTAAAAACAATAAAACAACATCCTAAAAAAATCACTTCCATGACACACCCCTAGCATCGATGGATGGATGAACAAAGTAAATGTAGTGTTTCTATTGGACTAGAAACATTGTTGGTTAGAGTGGATGCGTCAATGGTTTGTCGGAGCACTAATGATCAAAAGAGCTTCATGATAGGTAGTATGTGAGGTGGTGGTAGAGAGCGCCCAAACAAACATACTGCATGAAGGACCCCGATTGGTCACGATACATCAGTAAGAGGATGTTGTGTACTCCTTACCCCCTTCCGCAGAGCAAATATCTGATTGGATTTAGCCTAACATATGCTGTGGTATAGTAAAATCTGGCGAAATTTTTTCACTTTCTTCACTGATTTTTTTTGTAGACAAATCTATAGATTTTGATGTTTTTTAGTCAAGCACCGTTGTAGTTTTCCTAACAGTGCATTTAGAGACAAAGGCCTACAAGATGTATTGTGAGTATGTTCACAAAACTGGTTTTAGCATTTGTAAACAACATATCTGGTACTAGACACGTACTCAAATTATAAAGGTTAGAGAGTAGTCTTGTTCCAAAGCTGGTTTAAAGCACTCCATTCCAACTATAGGTGTAAAAGGTTCAAAAAAGTATCACAAACTAGATACTCGTACCAGATGTAAGGCTTGTATACATTTCACCGTTGATATAAAGGGCAAGAATTGGACAATAAAAAAATTCGTAGAAGGGCACAATCATCCTCTTATTTTGGAAATAAGATATTCATTTGTCGTGGTCTAACAGGAAAGTATCTAATGATTAAGATAATGTTTTAAAAAAATATGACGGGAGTTGGCATCAGAACATAAATAGTAAAATGTGCAGTACTAAAAATATATTTTAAACAAACATCTAAGTAGATTTAAGAACCGAGCATTTTAGGAAAGTTCACACAAAACAAATCATGACATGATCATAATTAATACAGCCTGGTAACAAATTAACTTGACATCAAAATCAACATCAACATTGACAGTTTATCCAAAATATTAGGGACTTGTAGCAGATTTTGGCCCAAATAAAGTTCAAAAGTAAATTTATAAAACATTCAACATTTGTCCTTCTCATCAATGACAAAAAAATTGATTAATTCACATGCAATTTCCGATCTAAATGCGGGTATTTTCGTGCGTTAATCCTTGTACTTGCTCCAAGAAATCATCTCCGGAGCCGCTATTGTCTCCATGCACTTCAAAACAAAGACACCATAATCATTGTCATTGTCTTATGTTGGAGCTCCATGCACAGTAGCTACTAACCAATCATGCAAATTTTCAGGCATCACATTCTATTTTGTATCATGAAGGCCGACTACCTGCCAAGTTTAGCAAATATAAAGGGTATTAGATGATAATATTACAAAATAAAAAGGAGCAAGTCTTAATTGTGCAATATACCACGTCTCAAAGGTTAGTTTCATGCGTCTTGTTTGACATTGAGTCGTAAATTGCCAAAATTCTCATTTTAAATAACAAACTAGTAATGTCCAATGATTGCGGGTGGTGATGAAAACTAGCATCAATATTATATCAGTTGCTTGTACATTTGATGTCATGAAATGTTCCAATAGTATTTCACAATTTTTAACACCAACATTTTTTTGATATTGCAATATAATGATGGAACTACAAAAAATATAACAAGAGTAAATTTAAACTATAGACTATCAGTTTCTTATTATTAGTAATATAATGATTGCTCTACAAAAAATGTACCTCATAGGAAACCACCTGTACGTTGAATCAATGAACTCCTGATCGGCCTCAGAGAGAGATATCCGGCTAGGAAAACAAATCTCCTTCTCAATCCATTCTTCTTCATGTACTTTGGACTTCTTACTCTTTTTATTCGATTTTTGAGTCTGACGTACACTCATCGACAAACACAACATCAGACTTATTATAAACTTGCGTATTGGGTTCTAGAGTGATATGATGGGACGACTGTTGTTGTTCTGGAGATGGAGGGGAGGTCGATGCTTTGGAAGGGGTGAGATCGCAAGTAGGATCAGAGCCGTATGCGGTGGAGATGAGATCATTTGCATACAAGAGTGAACAAATGAGGTCAACCATAAAATCAAATTTTTCCTGACAGTAGGAGGGTAACTGCTGAATTTCTTCGGAAAGTTAGCTCTAAGATGACTAACCTCTCTACTAATAAATCTCTTCATCTCCCTCTCTTTCTTCCTCTCACTCTCTTCTCTCATCAACTCCTCCTTTTTCGGGTTCTCCTTATCTCTCTTCATATTCTTTTATTCTTCTCATGTTTTATTTCCTTGACTGTCTCAAAGGAGGACTCTATCTCCTTATCTCCCAGAAGATTCTGCTCCTCCTCGACATTATTCATAAATTTTGTGATAACCTACATTTAAAAAGATAAATTATTAATCCACATCAAAAGACAAAACAGGTAATAAAAGACACTAACCTCCTTCTTTGGCCACAACTTAACAGACAATTTAGTGCATAACTTATTGTTGAAGCTTGCCCTCGTCGACCAACGACAAATATGCGGCCTCACCAAATCATCGGTAGGAAGCTATATTTTTGTGTGCTCAAACAACCACACCCACATGAAAATATTTTAGTAGTTTAAAGATATTTAAAATTGGACATGAAAATTAATAGAGTAGAACTCTTACCACAAAGACAATTGTGCATCCTTCAAGATATCCCAAGCTTGATGGTTCTTCCCTTGTGCAACTTAGTTTATGTACTGTGCTAAACTGTGACTGCAGAAAATTGTGGACATCCTTTGGTCAGCTGAATCTCCTAAAGTCGTCCAATCCACCAAAACTTTTATGACACTCAGGGACTTTTAACGACTTTAGTAAAAAAAAAAGAATTTTTGACAGTGCATATCTGACAAAGGGCATTCACTCTTTGATCCTCCAAATCTAGTGAGTGGACTTCACTGGTTATTGCTTTAACTCAGTGACTACATCATTCTATTTCACCTGTGAGTACGAGGCCCATTGAAAATCAAAGTCTTCTCCCCTGTTTGATAGACTCAAAATAAGAGCCACTTCATTCACGATGAATTTAATGTACTATTGATCGAGCAAGAATGCCTTCTTATCATACCTATATAGTCTTAGCAATCTATATAGCACTAGAATATTCTGAGGAACATCTGGAATTAAAAAAAGTTGTAGCAATGAAGCATCCTTCAACAGCTTTAGTGACTCCTCTGAACGCACATCTAGTAGAGACTTGACATCGTTCTTGAATGTTAAGATGACACTCCTGCTATTAAAAAATGTGCCACCACAGTGTCCTTCCAATTGGACTAGTACACTGCAATGAAAAGGAGCATGAATGACATACATAATGTCCCACTAGTAAATGAAATTATAAATCTAACTGGATGTGTTGATATTCGAGTGGAGGAACATCTTAACTAGAACAAAAAATGCTTATGTTGTATTATATCATGCACATAATATCCATTATTGTTGGGGGACAAGTTGTGAAGGCATAAGAAAAGATCTAGTCAATACAATGCTCAAACAATAGTAGTACTAAACATGTCTTTTCAATCCAAAGAAAAGATCTAGGCTATATTTGGTTCGGTGGTTGCGGGTGCATCTGGTGGGTGCATCTGGTGGGTCGAAACGCTACTTTGGACTCGGAAGGGGAGAGGTGAGGGTTGAAGCGGAGCGGATTGAGACCGTTTCCTCCATGCTGCAGGTGTAAACGGAGCAAATGCCGTCGGTGGCCATTTGTTTACCCGCCGTCCAGCTGCGTTTGCTCCAAACGGAGGCGGCAAAAAGCCGAACCAAACGAAGCCTTCGTATTCCAACCAGGGGCGGAACAATGATTTTTGCACCGCCCGGGCACAATAAATTATACAAATTATACATCAAAAAAATTGCTTAGATTTCTTTTGGGGGAAAGGTATCTAGATGAGGTAGACAAGGAAGAAACAACATTGGTGTTTCACTTGTCTGTCGAGGAGGAAAACACCTGAGGTGTTTTATTTAGGTGCAGCTAGGGCTTTGTCTTGACTACAGAAGATATTCGAATGAGAAATGCTATGGAGAGGTTACCGTGAGTCCTGGAGTATACTAAAAATTTAAATGTGAGCCCAGCTTTATGTCTATAGAGTCCCAAGATTCATTGTTATGTTTAGCCCAACTTTATCTATTCGGCCACCCAAAATCCACGCAAAGTATTAATTTCAGGAGGGGAGAAATATGTCAAATTGATTCAGTATTTCATTCAGTACTTTCTAGCATCATATGCCCCTAAATTTTATCCATTACACAACTAATTACTCTGCATTAAATGTAAACAAAACTAAATAAATTACAATGCTTAGATAAAATTTTAGGTTTCTAACTTTTAGAAAAACAAATCTAATATTAACTTCTTATGTTTCAGTGAGCTGACATAAATGCAATTGTTAGTGTTGAAAAAACAACTAGAGTGGTATCATGTTTATCATATGAACCACTGAACAAGAGAAGTAAACATTCAGAAGAAATTATTTAGGGAAAGAACCATATACATCAAGAATTTAAGATCTAGAAGAAATTTTAGTGCGAATGACACGACACTCAAAATCCAATTGTATGAATGTTGATTGGTGAACTTTCACATATCGTGATCGTGCCTAGAAGCAAGTAAATGAGGAGCAAAGGAACAATACCTGAATGGATGTGGTTGAATGAACAAAATGATCGAGTGGCTGAATGTTTGAATGATGTTCCTAAACAGTAGTTGAAAATATTTCCTCTTTGTACTTGAGACCGACACAAGCAGGAGCCTCCAAATCTGAAAAACAGAGAAGTGAGTGCCGGTCGTGGATCTCCAAAGCCGAAGACTACAACACGCCAAAACCGATTACACCGTCAGAGCCTCCAGGTCTGATAAACCAAAGAAGCTTCTCAGTTTTCCCTTCTAAAATCAAAATTGGAAATCAGAAACCGGTTACTTTGGCCCATAATGTAGCTCATTGCTCTCTTAGTTTAATCCCACATCTTAGATTGAGATTTCTCCTATGTCTCTTCCTATATATATGTATACCCTCTTATTGTAAAGTAGATTTTTGGCATTAATAAAATTTCCACTGTTTTCTACATGGTATCAGAGCCATCGATCTCTCAGGGCGGTTAGCCTTTTTCTAATCGCTTCACACCCTGCGGTCTCCTGTTTTGGGCGGTTAGAGATCTTTCAAACCGCACCCCTCCTTCGAGCTCTTCCTCTCTAGTCTCAAGCAGATAGCCCCTTTTCTATCCGCAGGGTTCTCGGCGAGGTGGTGTCTTCTTCGTTTTTCAGGTCTCACCATGTCTTTATAGACTTCTCTACTCGGTCCCACATCCTGGCACCATTCGGCTAGTTCTTGCTCGTTGCGGTCTGCTTTTTGCCCGCTGCGAATTGACGATTACAGACTCCTCTTTATTGTTCGTTGCTCGCTACTCTTCTTTGCTCGTTGTTCGTTGCAGTCTACTCCTTGCTGCTTGTTGTTCGCGCGGTCTGCTCTTTTTTTGCTGTTCGCCGCGGTCTGTTCTTGCCGCGTAGTTTGCTCGCAAGCTCTGCTAACCGCCGTTCTTGTCGGTGGCTTGCTGCCGTGTTTGTTCTTCCTAAGGTTGTTGATCTCAGGACGCCAGTCTTCTCGGCTCGCCCGACTTGCTTGTTGTGGTCGCAATTCTTCTATAACGCCGTGCTTGTTCCAAGTCGCCTTTGCTTTTGCCGTTTTGTTATTCAGTTGTCCGCCTTCTTTTGCCGCTTGTCGCGGTCTGACCGCTGCCCCTTGTTCGCCTACCTTTTCCTCTAGCACAACCGCTTGTTTGCTGCCCCTGGTTTGCTGCGGTCCCTCTTGCAGCTTGCCGCGGTCTCTCTTGCAGCTTGCCGCGGTCTAACCGTTAGTCGCCTATCAAATGTTGCTTGGGCGTTGTTCGCCGTGCCTCTCCTTGCGACTTCTTGTCCTGGTCGTTGCTCGGTCTCTTCTTGCCGCGCGACTTGCTGTTCTCTGCTGTTCGCCGCTCTCGCAGTTTGCCTGTTCGCTGGTTCTTCTGTCCGCCAACTTACTGTCTAACCGGCCCCCGCTGCGGTTTGCTATCATGGATTTGATTGCTAATTCCTCCCTTCCTGGCCATGCTGCTGTTGCTCCCCTTGAACTTGTGATGAACTTCGGATTACTACCCTCTCTTTGTGGAAAATAGAACTTTGCTGAATGGGTTCACTCAGTTCGCCGTGTTCTGCAGACTAAAGGCCTTCTTCATCACCTGACACGGGCTCCTTCCACTATACCTACTGAGGAGTGGATACATGATGATGGTCGTGTCCAATCCTGGATTCTCAATTCCCTGGACACTGAGCCGTATCAGATGACCATGTATCACGGGACGGCCCATGCCATGTGAGAGGATCTTTACTTCCTCTATTCTGGAAAGTACAGTCTTCAACATCTGTTCGACATAATCAATAATCTTCAATCCCTTGACCCTGAATCTACTGGTGACTTGACCTCTTTTGTTACTCAGGCCAAAACTCTGGTTGAGCCATGGATACAACATTAGCCTCCCACCACGAATATGGTTGCACAACGGGCACAAAAAGAAGCAGTTGAAATTGCCATGATGATGACCCGTGTTCCTCCTTATCTTCATAATGTTCGAGCTTAGATTCTATCTTCTACCGTTACTCCGTCCCCCTCGGACGTTTGCTCGATACTTCTGAAAGTGACTCCTCCCTCAGATGCTCATACACATCTAACTCCAGCTCTCCTCCAGCTCCTTCTGCTCGTGGTCCACCGGCTCGTGGAGGTCGCCATTCTCGGGGACGGGTCGTGGGGGCCGTACGCTCTTTAAATGCTCTCACTGTGGTCGGGATGGCCACCTTGAGGCCACTTGCTATCGCAAGTATGGTCTGCCTCCTCATTTTATTACATCCGTTACTACAACTTCTCCCTCCACCACCAGTGATGACATCCCTGCTCTACGTGTTCAACTCCAACAGTTACAATGGGTGGTTAGTCGCTTCTCTGGCTCTGTGTCATCGATCTCCAACGAAGTTATATCTTGTCTCTTACAAAGCTTTCACTAGATTGTGGACTCTGGTGCCACACATCACATCTCTCCGTAACAACCACCTCAATACTTTGATTCTGTTTACCCCAAGTTTATCACCGTAGCCAATGGTAACACCACCCCTGTTTTTGGCGTTGATCATATGCCTCTTACTCCAACCCTCTCTTTATCCTCGGTTCTTCATGTTCCGGGATCCCCCTTTAACCTTCTCTCTGTTAGCCGTTTGACTTAGGATCTTGATTGTTCTATAACCTTCTCACGCTCCTCCTTTGTTGTGCAGGATCGACAAACGCAGAATATACTTGGTAGAGGGCGTCTGTTCAATGGGTTGTATCTTCTTGATGTTCTACTTACCACTCTCCACTGTCTTGACGGTTGATTTACATCGTCGTCTTGGACATGCTCCTCTCCAGATTCTCAAGAAAGCTCTTCCAGATGTATCTCTTCATGAGTTTACTTGTGAATCTTGCATCTCTGGCAAATAACACAATGTGCCTTTTCTTTCTTCTTGTACTCGGAGTGATGCTCCTTTTTCATTAGTACATTCTGATATTTACTGATGATTACATTTATTGATGATTACTCACACATAACTTGATTATATTTACTTCGTGATCGTGCCGAGCTCCCGCCCATCTTCCGCTCCTTTATTGTGGAGACTTGTACTCAATTTTCTACTTGCTTCAAAATTATTCGAACTGATAATGCGCTTGAGTATGCTAGCCAAACCTTCTCAAATCTGTGTACTAAGTTTAGTATTATCCATCAAACTTTGTGTGCCTATAATCCTCAACAGAACGGCGTGACCGAGCAAAAAAATCAGGATCTTCTCGATGTTGCTAGATCTCTTATGTTTCAAATGCAGGTACCACCACTATACTGGAACTTTGTCGTTTTTACTGCCGTCATCTTATCAATCGCATGCCGTCGTACATTCTCAAATTCACGGCTCCATTCACCCTCCCTTTCCCTTCAACGCCTCCGTTCTCTCTCCACCCACTGATAAGTTTGCTTCACGTGCTACCCATTCTTGTCACGGCGTCAAGGCAAACCAAGGCGAGCGTCGGGCGCCTTGACGCTTAGGCAACAAGGCGGGCGCCTAGGCGACCACAAGGCGAGCAAGTTGCAAGATGCCAATTTACTCAATTTTTTTTATATAAAAAAAACAGAATATAAACTGCGGTTATTATAATATCCGCAGTCTATAGTCTGCAGACTTTCAGACTGCGGTTATGCTAATACCGCAGTCTATAGTTGTTTGTAGACTGCGGCTATAAGTCTATAACTTACCGGCTTCCACTTTAAAACCTTTGGTTTGCGGAAATTTGTTTGCCGATCTTTTGCTAAATCCTTAAATACACTTCATAAAATATTAAAAAAATTATTTCATAGCCAAATCAGAGTTCCAAATAGGAAAATATGTAAATAACTAATTAATAAACTTACTTTGTAATGACATTTTTAATATCATCACGAATGTCATGACCTAGGAGATCAAGCCAATAAACTGTATTATTATCATAATCAATAATAACCAACATCCAATGTTATCTGTGAAACAAAAGAAAAAAATTAATAACTTAACTAGAATAAAAAATGGTAATAATCATTGATATAAAGAATTAAATATAGAGAATTAGAGATACTTCATACTTACAATCTATGATAGGACACAAATAATAAATATTCTGATTGAAGTTGACCAAGCCTGTTTTTTAGATTATCAACTCTTGATTTTGAATTAGCCTTGGCATATGGATCATCAAAATAACAAATGACTATTGGATTATGAAAATATACACCTCTATTGTATGTAAATTTCTTCAATTGAGAATCTATGTACCTGCAATAAAACATGTAAATTCAAAATCAATTTATATACTAATAAAAAATTTTAATTTCGTAATAATTGATATTCAGTAGTCAGTAGTCAATACTCACCCAATGCATGCAAATATGATGTTAACTCCATTTTTTTTCAAATCTAGAAAATCGTGCAACTCTGATACTTCAAAATATGTACTTGTTGATTCAACACCCCCAAATACTGTTGAATCTAAGACAAGAGTTATCACTTCATTTTCATTCACCTTCCTAGTTATGAAACCGGGAAACATAACAATGAAGTCATTTGTAGTCTCTATAGCCTGTGGAAAATGGAAATAAAAGAATTAGTATTTTGAACATCAATATTGATTCTTGAATTTCTTGATTACATAAAAGTAAAAAATAATATTATAATACCGGAGAAGGTAAACACTCATGTGATGTCTCAGTTTCAAATGACTTGGTCTCATGCTCCGTTTCATGTTCCAGCTGAGAAACAAAAAAACAAAAAAATTATTTATTACATGCGCAACAAAAAGAGAGCATAACACTTCATAAAAGTATAAATAATTAAATATATAAACATAATAATTAATAATACCTGAGAAGCCTATGAAGTTCCAGTTCTAGCTCCAGCACTAAACATGCGCATAAGTTCTTCCATTTGATTCTTTATACTACTTATCTCGGCTTCATGCGCTTTTTGTTTCTCTTGTTGCTGTTGGCTCCATAGTTGTTGTTGTTGGCTCCATAATTGTTGTTGCTGACTCAATCTTTCTTGAAATATAGCTTCGACATCTTCAATGCGAGCTACTGATCTCCTCCGGCTCCGCCTATCATTCTTGAAAAAACTTGTAACGGTGGAAAACTTCTCACCAACTCTAACTCTACCCGGATGTTCTTGGCCTAAAACAGAAGCAAAGATGTCATATCTTCCCTGTGATACTGTTTCAGCACTCTGGGACTCTTGACTCGACAACGCATCCTTAAAATAAGTAATATAAATTAATTTCTTCATTACAGATAAAAAATTATACATTTATACTTCACAAGCAATATTACTATTGAAGTATTGATAATTTATAAATGAATAAATGAAACATTTAAACTTACAATTTTAGATGCCAACTCAGCTGCATCTATACTAATGTATTCACCGCTCTTTCTTTTATGACCAGCTTTCCATAACTCTGCACGTGAAATTGGTGCAGCTGCCCCTTGTTCAATCTTGACAATAAAATAAAAGTAAAGTATTATTTTAATTATTTAGAAAAACAATACGTACAATAAAAAATACGAGAAGGATATAAAGAAATAATACTATTCTTTTTTTTAATCCAAAATATCCCATTCTGGAAGTAGTATGAAAGGACTTTTGTGTTTTTGCTCTCGCTGTATTAACCTTACTTTTCTCGTACACAAATAAATATTTGTTAATACTTAGATTGCTTATAAGTTATAGAGATAAAAAATGATATAAAACATTAAATTTAATAAAAAGTTAAGAACACATTCCATATATTCTATAGTGGTGCGATGGTCGACAAAAACTCTGCAGTTTTCGGGAGTAATAAAGTTATACTTGACATGAACATTGTATTGATGCTCCAAATCAACATCTTTTACATAAGTGATAAAGAGTTTAGATTTCCAAGTTCTCCAAATTTCGTCCATGCTTTTCAGTAATGCTTTGCGTTGACCATCAATATTATCAAAATAAATCTGAAAATAATAGACAATATCAATTAAAAATTAACTAAAACACCACAGTTATGTAATCACTAATCACAATTCACTAATCATTGAAAACAAAGTCACGTACTATTAATTCTGCCCATATTTGATCTTTAATTTGTTTGTCAACTTCCTTCCATGCAACAAATGTACTTGACACAAAAAACCTCACAAGAGATCCAATAAAACACATCAATTTATTTGTCTCAGTCCCGGGAATAATGCGGCCATCATCACTCACAGAAATATAAAGCTTCTTCCCTGCTAGCATAAGCTTATTCAATTCGTTCATTTTCGTAAAGCCTCTTCTTGACTTTGATGAAGAGCCCTTATCAGCCATTTTCCTGCAATAAGAAAACCCTAAAAAAACCTAAACCATCCAAAAACCCTAAACCAAATTCATAAAGTATAGCAAAGACATTGAGCTACTACCAGTCTACCACACAATCAGTCAATCATACATAAAAATATATATGTTACTATGTTAGTAGAATATTTAAGCTAATATATAGAGTTAGTATGTTTTTAGGATATCTAATACAAAAATGCACATTGTGTTGTCTCAGGTTCTAACTTATACACATTTAGCATAGACAATGCATGAGATTGGAAAATTCAGTGGGTGCCTGCTAGGCGGTTACACAATGTTTATAGTTTATACTACTACTACTAATAAAGAGTTAAAGACATTATAACACGAAGATCAAAAGTTCAAAACTGAAAAAGGTCATAAGAAAAATATACCTAAGTGAGAATATGAGATTTGTCGAAGAAGAATCTTCAAATCGAAGCAAAGAAGAGCAAGGACTCAAGGAGAGCAGAAACTTGAACAAAATCGACTTTAGGGTTTTACGGAAAGAGAAGCGTTGGTAAGAATCAAAAAGTCGAGGTAAAACGAGATTTTTACGGTTCACGATTTAGTATAGACTGCGGTTTCTATACCAACCACAGTCTATTGTATGGTTCACAGTAGAATAGACTGCGGTTGTTATACAACCACAGTCTATTCTATATTAGAAACTTAGAATAGACTGCGGTTTATATATAAACCGCAGTCTATTCTACCTAATAAACTGCGGTTTATATATAAATCACAGTGTATTCCCTGCTGAAATAGACTGCGGTTTATATATAAACCGCAGTCTATTCTTTGAGCCTTTGAATAGACTGCGGTTTATATATAAACCGCAGTGTATTGCCATATTTTTTTTTTTAAAAAGGGCGTCCATCGCCTTTTTAACAATTGAGCGCTAGGACGCCTAGGCGTCGCCATAACAAGAATGGTGCTACGAAATTCATGTTTGTTGGCTACTCTCGCACCTAGAATGAGTATGTTTGCTATTCTCCTACATACGGTAAAATGGTCGTTTCCGCTGATGTCACTTTTTGGGAAGACCAACTGTTTCACATCATTCCTACAGATCCTCTTCTACCTCCTCTACCTCGGCACGCGGTTCCAGTCATGTCTTCCCTTCCACCTCTCCTTCCGACATCTATACCCACGCCCGTCCAATCCAAACCGCCTCTTCTTTGAGTTTACACTCGTCTCCCTCCCAAATTTGATGCCCTGCAACAACCTCCTTCTACCGGTGTGCTCTCGCGGCCCGTCGATCTGACATCAACATCCACAGCTCATCCTATGGCAAATTAAGTTTCCTTACATCTACTCTCTCCACCACTTCTTAAATTTGCTCTCTCTCCTCCATTTATATTCCTAACTCTTTACAGGAGGCTTTTCAGCATCCGGGGTGGCGTGCAACCGTGGATGAAGAGATGTTTACTCTTCGGGCCAATAACACTTGGGATCTTGTACCTCTCCCTCCTTGAAAGAGTTGCGTTAGTTGCAAGTGGGTTTTTGTGATCAAACATGCTGCAGATGACACCGTTGACCGTCTCAAAGTACGACTTGTGGCTCGGGGGTTCACTCAACAACAAGGACTTGATTATGATGAGACTTTCTCCCCAGTTGCCAAGTTAAACTCTGTTCGGGTTCTGATCTCCTTAGCAGTTCACCTCCAGTGACCCCTGCATCAGCTTGATATCAAAAATGCTTTTGCTGAATGACGACCTTCTTGAAACCGTATACATGCATCAACCGCCCGAGTTTGAGACCACGGGGGAGTTTCATGTATGTCTGCTAAGAAAATCAATCTATGCTCTCAAACAGTCTCTTCGGACGTGGTTTGAAAAATTTAGTAAGGCTGTTCGTGAGGTTGGATTCAAAAGAAGTTTGACAGACTTCTCACTTTTTACTCGTCACCAATCGACCGGAACAGTCATTCTCCTGGTCTGTGTGGATGATATTTTGATTACTGGTGATGATTCCGTTGGGATACAATAAATTAAGCAAAACTTAAACTCTGTTTTTCAAACTAAGGATCTGAGAAATCTTCGGTACTTACTTGGGCTTGAGGTTACAAGGCGACCTGATGGCCTTGTCCTGTCACAACAGAAGTATTACCTTGATCTTCTTCAAGATGCTGGCCTCTTAGGGTACAAAACTGCGGAAACTCCGATGGATTTCAATTACAAGCTGTGTGCTCATGGATCTGATTCTGATTCACTGCTCTCGAATCCAGAGCACTAATAGCGTCTTGTTGGAAAACTGATATATCTGATTGTTACCAGACATGATATCTCCTTTTCTGTTGGAGTAATCAGTCGTTTTATGCATGCTCCACGGGTTTCTCACCTCAAGACAGTCGAACGCATCCTCAGGTATTTGAAGACTGCTCCTGGACAAGTGCTTGTGTATAAGACATCCTTCTCTCTATCTCTGATTGCGTATTCAGATGCTGATTATGCGGATTCTCTGGATGATCGACACTCTACTACTGGTTTCTATACCTATTTTGGAGGAAATCTTATCACTTGGTGTAACAAGAAGCAATTTGTTGTTGCACGTTCTTCTGCCGAAGCTGAGTATCGTGCTATGAGGGTTGTTGTGTCAGAACTTACCTGGCTTGGGAGTCTTCTTGATGATTTGAGAGTTAAACTATCCTCACCAAGAACTCTATTCTGTGATAGTCAGACGACCATACATATTGCTAAAAATCCAGTGTTTCATGAGCGAACAAAACCCATTGAAGTTGACTGTCACTTCGTTCGGGAAAATGTTCAGTTGAAGAAATTGGAATTGGAACATGTACCTGCGTCTGGGCAAAGTTGCTTACATTCTCACCAAAGCACTACCATGACCATTATAGCATCAGTTTCTATCCAAGCTTGGTGCCTACGACTTGTACGCTCCAGCTTATAGGGGAGTGTTAGAAGTATTAGAAGAGGCCATGTAAGTAGGCCCATTACTTTGGCCCATAGTTTAGCCCATTGCTCTCTTAGATTAATCCCACATCTTATATTGAGATTTCTCTTCTCTTTCTTCCTATATATATATATATGTATTCCCTCTTGTTGTAAAGTAATTTTTTGACATTAATAAAATTTCCACAGTTTTCTACAGTAATTATTTTTTTTAAGTTGTCATTGAAATTGGGTTACTTTGCACATTTTTTGCCGGGTTGACACAACAAAACTACATAATTGTTTTTCATTTCAGGCCGGGTCTTGTTAAGATTTAAATTTGTCTGTGTCCGATTGAGATTTTTAACTGGTATAGTAAATGAGTTCTGATTTCTAACTTACTATATTCTTTCCAGTTCATTTTCTGCTCAAGTCTGATCCCATACACTGACATTGAATTGATGCCTCAATGTAGAGCTGTTGCAGTTTAGTGAATGATTGATCATTCCTTTGTTGGCTGGGGACGTTTGATTAGCACCGATAGTTTGATTTGCGAGTGCAATTTGCAAGAGTGGCTGAAATATTGTGTGAGGTCGACTCTGGTGGGGTACCACTGTTGCTGAGATGGGTCGTGTGAGGATTCTGCTCCACTATGGAAGTGATGGTTGAGGCACTTGGAAGGAAGGGTTAAATGCTAGTTTTTTTTTAAAAAATGTCCTCTAACTACAAAAATGCGAAATGCCTCAAATAATACCTAACTTGGGATAATATATCAGATTTTTAATCTTGTAAATTTAACTTAACTATGGTCATTAGATCATAATTAAGCTTTTTAATTATCCAATTAAGTTTTGATTCATATCTATCTGATCACTAATATAGATGGATTTTATAATTATATTTTGGCGGGTAAACACCGCTGAATAGTTTCAGATACAGTGCAAGACCTGTTTTTAAATGCCCGTATAACACAGCCTTGGAGCATAAATCTATAGCATATAGTGAAAATGAAATACCTAGTAGTATCCACAGAGGGCCCATAACAGTAAGTTAAGTACGAGAGGGAGTAAAACAGCTAACCTGAAAGGGGACAATTTTGTTGCTTTAACTGGCATATGCCTGTTGTGAAATAGTATCAATACAAGCATAGAATGAAAAAGATGATAATAAATACAAGTTCTAAGTAGTATTTTTTTCCAGGTTTTTACTTAATCAGCTTAGCTTATGACACATTTCTGTCACAGAGGACATGGGAGAGAGCAAAGATGGCTTCTACGTTGGACCGTGTTGGTAAGTCAAGCTTCTTGATTGAGGTGATTTTTTTATTTGCTTCTAGTTTTCATTTTTGAAATACTTCAAAGTACTTTCTATTGTAATTGATGCAAGAAAGGTCAAAAAGCTAAAAGTTTTGGAAGTGTGAATACTCTTGAGTACTGGAATTTAACTATCTAGAATGTGTAGTATTGGAGAAAGGGTTATGCATGTTTAATGCAATATGGTTAGTTGGTTACTGAACACAAGGGGTTATTCATATTACTTTTGTTTATGGAGTCAACAAAGAGAGGATGCAAGAATTAACTAGGAGAGAGAAATTGCGGCAAAGTAGAATTTGAGAGAGAGGAGAAGTGTTTTGAGGGTCCTGATTGGCATACATTACATGAATAGGGCGAGGAGAGGGAATATGATTCCTTTAGGCTTAGCTAATTATTTGGAGATGAATATGGAATTGTAGAATGGCAGTTTCTTTATAGAAGGCATTAAAACAGATTTAGGAGTTAGCAATTTTTGGAGAGTTTTGAAGTTTATGTTCCTAATATGGTAGATGCATTGAATATTGAAGATTTTGTGTACCAAATATGTATACAAAATTTTAGATATTAAGTTCAGGCATTTTACAATTTACAAGTGTAATTCATTTCAATAAATTTTTAACAAAGTGCTAATATTATAAATTTATTTTTCCAGTTTTATTTATAAGCTTTTTCACTTATTTACGTATAGTTATGTTCTTCTATAGTTATTGCGACAGATGATGACACAATTGCAAAATTATGTCATGAGTTTGGAGCTGATGTAGTGATGACATCAGAAACTTGCAAGAATGGTACTTTTACTCTAGTTTAATGCATTAATTCTAGGTAACGAGCAAAGCTGTTGTTAATGAATTTCAAACTTTACTGAACATGCAGGAGCCGAGCGCTGCAACGAAGCACTGGATAAACTAGGTAATGATTATGATGTTGTTGTCAATATACAGGGAGACGAACCTCTTATTGAACCAGAGATAATAGATGGAATTGTGAAGGCTTTGCAGGTACAGATTATGTTAACTGCTTTCATTATCTAATTTTTACTTGTTTTTCTTCTACTGCTTTAATACCTCATTATCTTTAATTCCATCTGTATTTTACGATCGTTTTCTAAGGAAAATCATTTGTGTGAGTGATATTATACTTTCTTTTCCAAACGACTTAACTATGCAGATGTAGGAAGGATGAAGATGTTGACTTTTCTCCTTCACCTTTTTAACTTAATCTACATGCTCTTAGAACACAATTTATGGTTCAGTTTGTTGTTCAACGTTTGAGGACCCAGTTACCTCTAGAGAAAACTCATGCGGACAGAATTTATGGTATAATTTATATTCAACGTTTGAGGACTCAATTACCTCTAGAGAACACTCATTTGGATCAGAGAAGAGGCTTGGCGATAAAGAATTTTTTCTTTGGAAAATTGGATCAGTGAGTAGGTTTTTTTTATCATCAACATCGTTAGACTTAACAAGCATGCTCAAATGCCAAGGAAAATTTTATGAATCATTATATTTCTTGCTATTTGGATTGTGGTGTGTCTCCTGGGGACCGTCATAACACTAGTAACATTTTAGTTTGAATTTATTTTATTAATTTTGGGAAAGGGAGCGTTGTTGCCGTGTGACCTTGAGGTCATGGGTTCGAGTCCTGGAAGCAGCCTCTTGCAAAAATGCTGGGTAAGGTTTGCCTACATTTTACCTAGGGCTGTAAGTACGAACCAATCAAACCGCATAACCAAACCGAACCGAACCAAACCGCACGGTTTGGTTTTAGTAGCTTGCGGTTCGGTCATGGTTCCGTTTTTTTGAAAAACCATGTGGTTCGGTTCGGTTCTCGGTTTGGAATGTCAAACCGAATCGACTCGAACCGAACCGTATTAGCTTTAATAAAATTTTAATATATTATCAATATAGTTAGGTCTTCACTCTTGTTAGTTGTTACAACTTACTAGAATTAGAAGTCACTGTTTTTGGTTTCATAATTATATTAGAACATGATTTATTAATGAACATGACTTATTGTAGAACACGATTTATTATAGTCAGGTACATAATTAAAGAAATCTTTCATAAGAATAAATTTATCTAAATTTGTTTATTTGTTTTTATGTTCATGCGTTATTTATCTCCATGTCCCAATTATTTTTTCATATTTTTAAACCACTCAAACCAAACCAAAGCGAACCTAACTATACGGTTCGGTTCTGTTCGGTTCCAATGGTGTGCACGGTTTGGTTTGGTTCGAGATTTTTGGAACCACATGAGGGTGGTTCGGTTAGTGGTTTTAATCAAAAACCGAACCAAACCGAACCGTTACAACCCCTAATTTTACCCTTGTGCATGACCCTTCACTGGACCCTCACTGCGTTGGGATGCTTTGTGCACTGAGCTGCCCTTTTTTATTTTATTAATTTTGCAAGGTTATTCGGTTGGCTCAACCTAACAACAGTCCTCATATTTCTCTCATCTGGGTTAGGAACAAACAATGTTTGTTTTAAAATCACAAATTTGTGGTAGTTCGCTCAAAAGAAATCCTTTTAGTGCATTTCAAAAACATCTTAGTAAGTAATCAAAAGATCTTGTAGCAAATAATGTTTCATCAATCTAAACATGATAAATTTTAACTCTACTATGTACATAATTGGAGTTAATGATACCAAAATAAGTGATTGTGGTGTTAATAATTATCAAACAATTTACTTAGATTATAAATTATTAATTAGAGTGACATGTATAAGTATCTTGGATTTTTTTGTTTGTAAATTATAAGATATAACTTTTTAAAATGAAGTTGGATGGTAAAAATGGCGAAAGTGGCCCAGGAGTATTATCTAAAAAGAGGATATCATGGACATCTTAAAGACTCAGTCAAAACTTAGGTGTGCGTGTGTATGCAGTAGAATGTAAAGAAGGCATGATCGCTATGTTGCATGATAGAAATGGAAATTATAAAAATGGGCTATGTGAATCAAAAACTGCGCAGGGGTAGAGTTGGAGGAATGATTTAGTTTCATCCACTAAGAAGAGTCTGATTGAAAATAGATTGTGGGGTGGTCATGTCAACATAAGGTAGAAAATACAAACATTAGTAACATGAGTTGTTCGCAATGATTTGCAATAATTAAGTTAACACTTAATGGAAGAATTAATAATATTAATATTTTTAAAATGAGGATTCGTTGGCATTCCCAAATAGTTAGGATATGATATGTGGCTTGGTAGTTGGATCCTCTACTTCAATTCACCATCTCTTGCCACCCAACTTTTGTTAAGTTCATTCATCCTCTCTGCTCCTTGCTACCTCTCATCATCTTTTTTTGCTTTTCTTCTCTCCATCCCACGTGAAATCGTAGCCACCAGGCCCACCCCAGAGATTCAATTAACGTCTGGCTTTTCTTTCTTACAACTGTTCATAAACTCTCTCGTGAACTCCACTTCCTCATCTAAATGTTGATCAATGCCACAACCCTCTTGGTTTACCTAGTAACATGATCTAGCTCGACGACTTACTTATCTAGATCTACTTTTAAGATAAATGCACATCGGGGAGGTTCTTGTGCATACAATGAAACACAAGAATCATTTATGCTTCAAGGGGTATTTTTGTGCATTCATGTTATGAAGTGTAAATTTATAGGAGAGTTTTTTTGTAATTTCAAAAGATAGAGGGGTGGCCTATAGTTTAGCATAATTACAAGGGAGGTCCCGATAATCTATCACAGAACACACCCACACATTCAGAGATAGGCATGGCACTATTCATCCCATTACTTATTATATATTATATATATATCAATACCTTGGACCTCTCAATGGGCTAACAAGATCTTGAAAATTAGATCAAAAACAATATGGAGTTTGTTCCTTCAGTCCAAGATGAGATATCAGTTGGCGTTACACTATATTTTATTATCAAATCGTAGTTATATATGTTATACTCGATAAGGGTAAGTTGGTCATATGAGTATTCTCACTCATGTATATGTATGAGTGCGCCCTTGTTATTACGAAATAGGAATAATATTTTTTATTTCTACTGGTATCAGAGCCAGTTAGCTAGGTGGTGACCTAACCAGAGCGCTCGTTTCTGCCACATCCCTATTTCATGCCGCCGACTGCACTTGCATTTCTTCAATCGATCGACGCACATTGCCTATACTTCCACTTGCATGACCTACCTGTGGTGTTCTGTCGGTTCAGGAATGTTGTCAAACCTACGAATGCCATTGGCAGTGAATCCTGCCGCCGATCTCCGGAGGATCGATTGCTCGATCCTATTTGATCTAGTCGTGGAAGAAGGGCCTCCACTGCATCAATCAAAACCTCTCGCCACGTCGGTTGTAACCTGCAGCCGATCTTCCCGCTTCTGTCCTGCATCGTGGCAGCTAATCTTCTTCCTTTGTGCTTCATCGATTGAAGACAACTGCTTTTGTGTTGTACCATTCTCCCCGTTTGTCTCCTCGCCTTTTTCTTGTTCTTACGCCCTTTTCTACTTGTTGCTAGTCGATCTCATCAAGCTTCCATTTCCAATGCTTGCAGGATGCCCTCCAATGTTCCTACTGAACCCATTTCACACGGAGGACTCTCTGATCTCGCTCGAATGCCCATGATTTAGTGTCAATTTTCTTTTACTAAATATGTTTGGCTTAGGGTGGCCGTTCTTGTTCCAACCAAGCTATGCAAATATGGATGACTTTTTTGCCTCTTCATCAAGTGTCTTGATGCCCCAAATGAGTGACCTTCGAGGACTCATGGTGACAATTGCTTGTTGAAGATCACCGCCGCACCACTTGATGAGATAATTTTACTCGAATTGTGTCGTGCATCTCAACATGTGATTTGTAGGCAACAAATGCTTGGATACATAGATGAGACTGTTGTGGAGCCGCTTAGGAGTGATCTATCTTGGAAGCGTTGAGACTCGGAAAATTCCTTAGTCGTCTTCTGGATCCTTCATTTCATGTCGCCGAAGGTTTATCAAAGCTATATACCCTATAGATTCAACCCATTAGATCTTGACTTGTGTCTGTGAAACCTACTCACAGATTGCTTTTTCCACTCTGGTATATGAGCTTACTCGTCGGGTTTTTGAATTGCGACAAAGTTCTATGAATGTCTCCTCATATTTTCCTGAATTTGAGAGACTATCATGAATTGAATTATTTTTAGATCTTCATACTTGCATGTACTACTGATGTGGTTTAGTTGTAGAAAGCATTCATGTCTTCCCGATGGGCTTGAACATGAAGTCAGATACGTTTTAGACTCACATCCTCCATCACTTACCTCTCCCTTCTCTTTGAGAGGCTTTCAGTATGATTCGGGGGGACGAAGACTGTCAGAAATCTCTCATCACGAGTATTCCACTTGATCAGTCTGCCTTGGCTAGTTTTGGACGGGGCAACATCAGCGCTTCTATCCCTTGTGATTATTGTGGATGCAGAGGACATGTTTGGGAGACGTGCTTCAAACTCCATCTTCATCTTGCCCATGTTGCTCCTATTGAACTGTTATTCCTGGAAGTCACATTAAGGGATTCAATAATATTGCTGATTAAAAGTAAATTACGGGGAAAAGAAAAAACATGAAGAGCAAAAAAGAGAGAAATGGACCGAGAGCATGAGATGTTACCTTTGTCAATAATGGAGGACAAGCTGCTATTGCAAGAGATGATCTTGTCCTTACAAGACAACGAAGTGTAGAAAATAAAACCTGAGAAAGATCTGGTCATATGATCTGTGACCCCTGAGTCGATGATCCAATTAGACGGTGTTGCGGTAGCATCATGCACACTGAGTATAACTATTGTGGCAAAGGAGATGGAGACACCAAAAGTCATGTCAGCTTGGGAATGGAGCTACTGTCTGAGAGCATCAAATTCATCAGCTGTGAAGGTCCTAGAGGAGGGAGCCTGTAGAGGACTCGATGGAGAGGCATACATGGGAGGCTTGTCATAAACCTCTGTGGAATATGCAACATCATGAGGCCTCGAACCCCCTGAGCGAAAAGCCCCTCGGCCAGGGGCACGACCACGTCCACGACCATGGCCAGGAGCAAAATGAGGATGGAGTTTGCAACACGCCTCCCTAACATGTCTTATGCGTCCACAATTATCACAAGTAGGGACAAAAGTGCTGATGTTGCCCCCACCAAAACTTGCAAGGAAGACCATTCATTTGGGATAATCATGTGAGAGATTTTCAGCGGTCTTCATCCTCTTGAATTACACTGAATGTCCTCCGAAGAGAAGGGAGAGGTGAGAATGCGAGTCCGAACCAAATCTGACTCCATGTTCAAGCCCATTAGAAAGACTTGAACACGACAACATTCCTCTTTTTTCTGCAACTGAACCATATCGGTAGAACATGCATGGGTTAAGCGCTCAAAATAAGCATATAAATTCAATATACCTTCAAGGACAACGAAGGATCCAAGAGACGACTAGGGAATTTTTCGTGTCCCAATGCTTACAAGATGGATCCGTCCTGGATGGCTCCACAACAGTCCCTTTTATGTATCCAAACATTTGGTGTCTGCGAATCACATGTTGAGATGCACTTGACCATTCAAGATAATTTGTCCTACCAAGTGGTACAATGGTGATCTTCGACGAGCTAGTGTGACCATGAATCCTCTGTCACTCATTTGTGACACTAAGACACTTGGCGTAAAGGTGAAAGAGTCAACCCATGTTGGCACAGCTTGGTGGGAGCATGAATGACCACCCTAAGCCATACAAACTGAGTAAAAAATAGTCACCAAATCATGGGCATTCATTGCGAGATCTGAGATTCTTTTGCGTGGAATGGGTCCAGTTGAATCATTGGAGGGCATCCTGCAAGTGTTGTCGATGTTAACTGGATTGGATTGATTGTGGAAGAGCAACTGAGCAACAACGAGAGCTGGAACAAAAAAAAGGCGATTAGGATCCAATAATCCATACAAGAAGAACGGTGTAACATAGAAGCGGGAAGATCAGCTTCGATCGATGTAGTACAAAAGCGGGAAGATCAGCTTCAATCAATGCGACACAGATGCAAGAAGATTAACTTCGATCGATGTAGTAGTGGCAAAGCCTTCAAAGATCGGCGACAGGATTCACCAGCCTATGTCGTTCAGCTCAACTTCATTCCTAAACCTGCAGAACACCGCAGGAGGCCCGTACGAGATGGATGAGAGGATTCTGGATTTGATCGATCGAAAAAGAGCAGGAGTTGTGATCGACGTGGAGCGGGGATGCGTCGGATTCGAGCGCTCCAGTTAAGGCTGGGATTACTCTGGAACCGAGTGGAAATGAAGGTTAAACATTATTATTTTTGTTGCACTAATAATGGCTTACTCATATATATACTTGAGCAGTGTTGTATATGTCGGACAACATAATAGTTTTGGTGGAAAAACGTCACAATGTCGATATTTTAAGAGAAAAAAATCATTTTTGAAAACATCAACGATATATCATTTTACCCAATATATTGGGCGATATTTCACTCTGATAATCAGCGAGAGTATTAAAATATTTATCTTTTCATTTCTTTGAAGCGACTGAACGATGTATTTTGTTTTTTTGTGTGCATCTATTTGAGCCTTGCTTCGATGACTTTTTTATATTGCTCTCATTTGGTGCTCTGCATGTCATTTACTGTCATTGACGCCTCTTTCTTGTCTAATTTTTAAACATACATTATGTTTATATATGTTTATTGTGTATGCTAATTTATAAACATACATTATGTTTATATGCCCCACAATCCGACATCCAACATTTCAAACTCAAATTGACAAGAAACCAACATCTGCAACCTTGTACATGAGTGAAAAGAACCCATATGACCAAATTATGCTTATTGATTATTTCATATACAACAACAATAGTCAAACCATTATCCCACCATAGCGGGTCGCATTTGGTATTACACATGATATAAAAGCGCGTCTTGATTATATAATATAACATGATGCCTGTACAATCCCGTGTTCGTCGAGTGGACGAACCAGAGCGACTCCACAGCTCCAGACAAGTGGCGAGTACCTATTCAGTGGGGCGAGTCGGACAGAAGGACCACACTCACCCCAGGCAGGCGAGTGTTCGGGAACTTGCCATAGAAGTGGGCGAGTGCCGGTTTCATTAGGCACTCGCCCCTCCGAAGAGGCGGGCGAGTGCGGGTTTTCATCGGGCACTTGCCACTCTAAAGATGCGGGCGAGTGCTGGTTTCATCGAGCACTCGCCAATCCAGGCGGGTGCTCGTTTGCGAAGGCACTCGCCTTAGAGAGCGAGGCAAGCCGTAGGCTAGGTGCCAGTTCTATGAGAGCACTCGCCATCCAGGGACAGTCACCGTGCGATATTATATTTATTTTATTTGTCTGTTGATAGCCATTTCAGACAGCTGAGTTTGGTTGTTGGCAGGCCAATTTGGGGCGCGCCTAGCAAAACCAAAAAGGCGGAATTTCAAGAAAACCTATAAATAAACCCTAAAGGACACCTTTGGAGAGGATCAAGTTTTCTTTTGGCATCCTTTTCCTTAGGTTGTTTTTGGTTAGCTCGAAGGCTCTCCAAGGTGCCCAGCTCCAACTTTGGTTTGAGAGGAGAAGTGCTCAAAGATCTTTCGGGTGTGTGGCGGGTCCTCCGTGTTGCAGCCAGTGTCTGTGTCAAGTTTTGAGTCTTCAGCTTAGCGTCCTTTCTCGGGATAAGTAACTGCGGGTTGCCCCCCTTTTGGGTCCGAACTCCTCGTTGGGACGAATCCCAGTTCCAACATTTTTGGTGCGGTGAGCGTGAACCGCAACTTGCACAAAAAAATCCTGAGTGAGTTCCATGACTGGAGATGAGGAACAAAGTACTGACCACGACGACTCGTCACTACCTACAACGCCGACTACGGTTGGGATGTTGGAAAAGTTAAAGAGGGAGGTCCTAGAAACTATCCACTTCGCATTCGCCGCGGCGCGGGGGGAGTGCTCGACCCCCGCGGTCCAAGTGGTAACGCCACCAGGGATCGGCGAGAACGCCCCGGGACAGAGGCCAGGTAAGGAGGCGGCGAGTGGAAGGCAGGAGCGAGAGCTCTTCCTCAGTCCGACGAGTGCAGTCCCGGCCTGCGAGCTGGTCGCGCGAGGGGAGCATGCGAGACCTTCGAGCAGCGGGAGCCCATTTTGCGAACTGGTGGTTTCCGCGTCAGTTCCGGAAGAGTTTAGGGAGCCAGAGATGACGTACTACACTGACAAGGATGATCCCGTCCAGCACCTGCAGTGGTTCAAAGACTTGGTCTCCATCAGGCCGATGTCGGACGCGTTCAAGTGTCATCTTTTCTCCATCACCTTGAAGGAGAAAGCAAGGGACTGGTTTCACTAGCTCCCGATTGGGTCGATCTGTGCGTTCGAGGACTTGAACCGAAGCTTCCAGCTGCGCTTCTCAACTTCAAAGAAGAGGAAGAAGAGTGTTGAGGCACTCTTCAAGATCCAACACGGAGCAGAGGAATCACTAGCCAACTACGTAGACAGGTTCCAGGAGGAGATCTCCGACCGAAGCTGAGTACCGTTCGATGACGTCTATTGTATCTGAGCTCACATGACTTGAGTCTCCTAGGTGATATGAGAGAAACTTTCCTCACCAACCACCTTACTTTGTGATAATCAAGTTGCGATACACATAGCTAAGAATCTTGTCTTCCATGAAAGAACGAAACACATTGAAGTTGAGGACCACTTCATTCGAAAAAAAGTTCAAATGAAGAAGCTGGAATTGAAACATGTTCCGGCTACTGACCAAGTTGCCGATCTTCTTACCAAGGCCTTACCAAGTGCTCTATTTTATCAGTTCTTGTCCAAGTTGGGTGCCTACGACTTGTACGCTCTAGCTTGCGGTGGAGTGTTAGAAAAAGAATATGTAAAGACACATATAGTGGCCCATCATAGGTCTTCTTCCTTTTTATGTAATAGTCCCGTACCTTGAAAAAGGGACTTTTCTCTCTTCTCTCCCTATATATATGTATTTATACTTGTATTTACATACACAAGAGGTATATGCAACGTTTCACAGTTTCTTTCCAAGTGTTTGTGCTTTTCTCTACAATAATTATCGGGGGTGGGCGAAACCCGCTCCAATACGGCCGAAGGCCGTCCCGATGCGGCGGAAGGCCGCCTGAGAGCATCGAGTACGAGCGTAGCCCGCACGGGGCGGGCGAAGCCCGCCGTTGCCTGCCGGGTACTGTCGCGCTTGGCCGTATGGGTGGAGCCCCATGTCGGGCACTTGTATGTATATATATATATAGTTTAAAATCAACAATTTTTCCAACATAGCTCTTGTTGATTTATACTTGTCATGTCCTGGTTTTCTACATTTCTTGTTGAAATGCATTTGTGCCGCAGGTATCTCCTGATGCCGTGTTTAGCACCGCTGTAACGTCCTTAAAGCCTGAAGATGGGACTGATCCGAATCGCGTGAAGTGCATCGTGGACAATAATGGTTATGCTATATATTTTTCAAGAGGGCTGATTCCCTATAACAAGTGAAATATTCTTCTTTCCATGCAATAACATCCGGACTTCTTCTTTTGATACATGAAATTAATCTTTCTTTATGTTCTCTTATATGTAGGTCAGGGAAAGTAAACCCGCAATTCCCTTACCTTCTTCACCTTGGAATTCAGGTTTAAGTTTTTATTGAACTTCTTTCCACACACACAAACACACACACACACACACTCTCTCTCTCTCTCTCTCTATATGGTTAATTACAGAGACCTTCCTTTATGCTTCAAAATTACAAAAATCTTCCCTATAAGTTTGTTCTATTTATAGAACCCGCCTTTCAGTATAATTTTGAATGGAAAGTGATGAAGTCAGCCAAAATATTTTCTTAATTGCCAAGTTTTCCCTTTAATCATCTCATCCATTGTAAATTTGAGTTATTACAATGGTAAACTTGAAAAATCAAAATATTTTAGCTGACTTTAGTGTTTTTCATTCAAAATTCTAGTTGAAGGATAGATAGATGGTGCACAATATGTTCTGATGTTGTTAAAGTGTATTTGACAGAGTTATGATGCAAAGTTTTTAAAAATCTACGGAGAACTTTCAGCTACTCCTCTACAGTCGGAAGAAGATCTCGAGCAACTTAAAGTTCTTGAGAATGGTTACAAGATGAAGGTACATATTTTATATCTGGTACTATTTGTAACGGCCTGTAGACCGCTAAAATTTAAATCCATTATTTTGAGCGATTTTTTCGCAATGATATAACACAACAATTCTAATATATGAATAAGGAGTAAGAAAAGTACCAAGAGAAAACATAAATCAATTTTTCATTCATTTAACCATATTATATATCATGTTATGCCAGAGTACACAAAAACAACTACTAAAGCTAGTACAACACACTATATTTTACAATCTACATACTATACCAAAACTCTAATACAAACTATAAGGGTCCGTTCGGTTCCCAGTTTTTTGCTCCCGGTTTTGGGTTTTCGGAATAAATAATTCGTTTCAGGCGTTCGGTTCGCAGAATATGCCCATGGAAATGATTTTACTTTAAACCATGTATTTTCATTTTTGCCTTGCCCCCCAAAACGACTCTTCCCCCGGGTTTTCCTGGTTTTCGACAGTGCACGCTCTTCCCAAAAAAGTCGCGTGACCTTCCTTCCTCCCTCGCCGTCGAGCTCTGCCGCTGGAGATTTCATCTAATTTCTAATCTCCTCTCTCAGCCCGCTCTAACCCTGATCGCCGCCAGAGATTTCATCATCGCCGGGGAGCCCTGAACTCCCACACCTTTCTTCCGCCCCACCTCTTACACAAAAGAACTTTATTTCCGCCCTGCCAATCTTCCCCTCTCCTCATTCTCCATCTTGGGTCTACGTCATCTCTTTCATCATCTTCGTTGTCGAGCTCAGCTTCGATGCAATGGAGGAAGACAGAATCAACGAGGTGAGCTTCACCGCCTAGGAGGCACCGGCACGGGTACCAGCTACGATACGTATCCGGTACGGCGGTACGACAAAATTTTAAAATCAAGGATACGAGTATGGCGGGATACGTTGTATTAAATTTAATAATATATATATGCATATATCACAAATACAATTATAAATTCTCAAAACAATAAACAATGAAGCATAAATAATCAATTGAAATACAAGTTCATAACTAATGCAATATAACATGAAGTACTTAGACATAAGCTATTCATAATTATTTCAAATAAAACGATGTTCATCACCCATTTTCTTCATCTTCCTTCATATTGTTGGAGATTAAGACATCTTCAATTTCTGGCTCATCTAAAGATAAGTTGGCAACCGTAAGCATACCAACAACATCAAAAGGATTTACACATGCATCTCCTCCTATATCCCACATTAATTTGAACTAACTAATTGAACTAACAACACATTCACAAATTAATTTGAACTAACTAATTGAACTACAGAAGAAGAACAAGAAGAAGAATGAACTTACAGTGATCGTCGGCAGCAGGGATCGCCGACAACAGGGATCAGCAGTGATCAACAGGGATCGCCGACAGCGGGGAGCGAGAGCAGGGATCGGGAGGGGGAGCGGCACGGGATCGGGAGCGGCACGGGATCGGGAGCAAATGAAGCCTAATAACCTAAAATCGCGATTATACCGAACCGTGACGTGCGGTACGCGTATCCGTACCAGAAACATACCCGGTACCGGCACGACCCTATTTTTAACGTATCCGTGCTTCGTAGTTCACCACCCTAGTCAGCAGATCTTTTAGCCCGACGTGGTGAGCGTGAAAATCATGATTATACTGAACCGGGGCGTGTGGTGCGCGTATCCGTACCGGAAACGTCCCTGGTACGGGTATGACCCTATTGATGATTTTTCTTGTTTCACTTGGATATATATGTTGCGTTCTCGTGCTGAGTTTTTTCATGTTTATGTTACTTTCTCCATCATGGTTCGTACTCAGTTCTCCGCCTCTATTCGTGTTTTTCGCTCCGACTCAGGGGGGAGTATCTATCGCATGAGTTTCGTGACCTCGTCTCTCATGGCACGCTTCCACAACTCTCCTGTCCTGGTGCTCATTCCCAGAATGGCACTGCGGAAAGGAAACATCGCCACATCATTGAGACCGCTTGCACTCTTCTTTTGGCTTCCCATGTTCCCCCACATTTTTGGGCTGAGGCTGTTTCCACCGTTGTCTATCTCATCAACCTTCAACCATCCACTTTCCTTCAGGGTCGGTGTCCCAGTGAGTGTTTGTTCTCTCATCCTCCTCGCTATACTCATCTTCGTGTGTTCGGATGTCTGTGTTATGTCTTATTACCACCACGTGAGCGGACTAAGCTCTTTGCTCAGTCTGTTGCATGTGTTTTTCTAGGCTACAGCTCAGAGCACAAGGGTTACCGCTGTTATGACCCTGTTGCACGTCGTCTTCGCATTTCTCGTGATGTCACCTTCGTTGAGGACCAACCTTTCTTCCTTTCTTCATCCACCTCTGCTTCACCCTCATCCACTACCCCGACTGATATTCAGTTCCTTATTTTTCCTACTGTACCACCACCTGTTTTGCCACCACCGTTAGACCAGTCACCAGCAGAGCTACCGTCATCATCGTCATCTCCCTCTTCTGAGTCCTCTCCACCTCATGTTTTACCATCTCCCTCTTCTGAGTCCTCTCCACCTCCTCATGTTCTGCCAGCTACCAGTCACCAGCAGAGCAATATACGATTCTAAGAATTACCAGTAGCCAGCGACTAAATAAATCTGATAAGAACTACTAGGGGGAGAGAGGAAAACTAGAGAGGAGGGAAGGGAGGCTAGGGTTAGAGGAAGAGGAAGAAAATACCTTAGGGTTTAGTTGCCTGCCTCCAATAGAAGACCTCCCCGGGTATAAATACCCGGGCCAGGGAGGGAGCCGTCCGGCCCCTCCACGTAGGGCTGAACCGGTTGGTTCAGCCCTTGGCCGACCGGTTCTACTGATTGGAGGCTGAACCGGATGGTTCAACCCTTTCGCTGCTCGTCGTCTCCTTGCGTCTGCGAGCATAATAACGCCCTGAGAAGCGGTCCGCGGTCGGGGGCGTAACAAAATCCAACATAAATATATTCAGCAGTTAAGAAATGGAAGATAAGGTAGCAAGGAAGAGGGGGAGAGTAAAAGGTAACAAAGCATGCATAACCCTTATCAGAAAAACCAAGTAGACAGCTGACCATGCAATAAAGAAGAAAAGAATAGGGGGAAGAAGAAGAAGGGCTCACAGTGAAAGGTTTAAAGTCGAGATCTGTGGTTCAAGAGTACAGAACCAACCAAAACAGCATCAGTACTACAGAAGAACCAAGCCACAACTCAAACGAGCTCTTATAGCACTATCGACGAGAGAAAGAGTGTCGAGCGGTGGGAAAAATAATTAAGCAAGCCCTTGCGTCAACTCAGCCCGACAAGAGTTCCAGGCGGCAAGTGAAATGAAATATCGAGAGAGCCAAGTCTCGGATAAGTATAAAAGGGGAAACAATCCACAGCCTCTGTTAATCCTAAGGGCTAAATTAACCCCTTAATTATTAACCAATTCTTAAAAATTTATTAAGAGCATGATTCCAATCAAGTACTAATCCAGGTAACCCATGTAAATAGCCATAAAATGCATTGGCCACTAATCTTTAGCCCACCCATTCAAAATTTATGTTTAACAACCTCCTTGCACACAACTATATATATAATAATTAAATTCCAACAGGTGAACTAGTCAAAATTTTTCCAAAAATGAATCGATCGTTTGAACTTCAAAATTAATTATGCAACGTCAAAATGATACTGATCATTATTTCATCATAGAAAAGTTAAAATAAATTCGTATTATTTTATTGACAAAAATTTATTATTTAATAAGTTTTTAAGTTCAGGTCTTTCACTATTCTTTTAAATAATTAATACAAACGGGGTGATGTGATGCAATGTAAATGCTTTTCTTAATACTTTTTTAATTGGATTTATAATTTTATTTGTTAAATAAATAATTATCTGCATGTTGATGGTTATTAGGCTGCCTTTTTATTTTCAATAATAAATTATCCTCTTGGTAATTATGACTTGTAGATAGGATTGCATTCTGTAATCCTTTATTTATGAATAGGAGAGTTAAAGTTTGTAAAAGGTTATGCTATTGAATATTGATTTGAAAATTAATTTTTTTCATTCCTTTTTTCTTGGTCGATTCTCATCCCTCATAACCTTATAGATTTTAAATATTCTTCTTTCTTGGAACCTACCACCTTCCCCGCGTGCCTCTTGATTGTTCCTCTATACCATACTCTTCCTTAGAGTATGGTTTTAATGTAGTGCTATGAAGTCATTTGGATATTTTCAGAGTGAACTAGGTAACAGTCTCTTGGTTAGGTACATAAAAGAATTGATTATTCTTAGTCCAAGTTATCTGGAACCCCTGTTCTCGCCTGGGCTCATGATTATGGCTTCGTATTAGGAAGAAGACTGAGCTCCTCAGAATATGCGTCCCTAAACCTTC
Organism: Platanthera guangdongensis; assembly: GCA_039583875.1. Taxonomy (NCBI): domain Eukaryota; kingdom Viridiplantae; phylum Streptophyta; class Magnoliopsida; order Asparagales; family Orchidaceae; genus Platanthera; species Platanthera guangdongensis. The sequence continues at coordinate 127,548,219 of CM077154.1, read as the reverse complement.
ATCTCTTATATTTATGCGAGATAATCATATTGATTGAGCTACCAAAAGACCTGGACTGGACCTAAACCCTATGTTATTAAAGGTGCATCTTAGACACGCCTATGACTCACCAGGCTCAGAAGACTATGCCTTTGTGGACCTTATTTGCGCTTTTGGAATATAAAGGCGTGCATGAGTGAGATTTTTGTTGTAAATTTTTTTCTTTAAAATTAAGAAAAAATAATATATGTACTCAATAATTTTTTATTGATTTAGTGTTTTTGAAAGAACTCATACACGATATAATAATAACCCACGCGCACTTGCGTAACAATAACACTCCGGCAAAAAGTTAAATTTGAGTTTTATGTAATTCTGAGAATTACGTTAATATGTGGTTCCATGTTACAGGTTATCAAGGTTGAACATGAGGCTCATGGTGTCGATACCCCCGAAGATGTTGACAAGATTGAATCTTTGATGCGGGAGATGAATATTTCATAAATGAGGCGCTGAATGCGGACAAAAGAAAAGCGAATTCTCGAGGAAAAGTGAATTTCTTTTCATACTATTCTTGAAGCTGCAAGGGGTTGCCGTGATTGTTGTTGAAGACTGTGTGTATCAAGCAATTTTGTATTTTCTTAAGCTGCGAGAGTATTATTTATGAGGTTTTGTGGAATTTCGCATGTTTGAGATAATTATTAGTCGGATTTTATTGGCATGCTGGATTCTGAGTGACTGAAAACTTCAATCTTAATAGTATGCTTTTTTTGTGCCCCAGAAAATAACGAAGGCTCCGTTTGGCACTGTGGCGGCGGCCATAAATGCATGGGTTGAACCATCATTCGTGGTGAAGTTTCTGAGGTGGGTGTTAACGAATGACAATTTAACCCCATGTTCATACTATCACCATCGTGCCAAATAAAGTCTAAATTAGTTCTTAAGGTTTGGGGGAGGATTTGAAATAAGTTCTTAAAATTTCATTTGTTTAAAATAAGTTTTTAAGTTTTCTATTTTGTGCAAAATTAGTCCCACTTAATCTTCCTGATGGGCGGCAAACAAGTGGATCTTACTTAGGTGTAAGGCTAATCGCCCATTACAAGGGGATCTTACCTAGGTGTAAGGTTAATGTTCCACAGAACACTAGGGTAAATAGTGATCTCATGAATACTCAATTTTGTACTGAGGGGGCTATTATTCTGTATTTTCTAATATTTATATGACCACACTTTAGGCATCTCAAAAATACATAGCAATACACAATACATACAACAAATCGTATATATCAAAAACACGCCGCAACTCATAATTCTCGTGACCAGAAGTGAACAGAACACAATCTGAACAAAACAAGTAACTTTACCGACAGAATATCAATCCACAGAACAAGCATAGAAACATTTTTACTGTACGACGAACAAACCCTTAAATAAGAGTTCGAATAAGAACTAGTAGTCAAACAGAACTTGAACCATAAGCGACCGCCGACGAGATCTCTGCCTTCTTCCTTGAAAAAGAGGAAAACTCGCCTCACCGTCTGTTTACTTTGTCCCGACATTAAATTTTGCAATGAAGAATCCAATGGTATCCAACGATGCAGATGGATTGAATCTCTGGACAAGCTCGGCCTCACTTTGTGTTAGCCACGCCCTGCATGAAAAATAAAAAAAAAACATCATAAGTGTGAATCCAATTGAATATTAACCAAGATAGGAGTTTAACAAAGGGGATTTATATTAGCAGACCCATAATCGATATACCGCTAGGTCCACCGCAGCAGCCAGTGCCATGAAGATGGCCACATCTTCCCCAAAAGTGACATGCCCCATGGCCGGCAGCGCCACAGACTTGCTGCTCTTCCCCTCTCCATGAACCCAGCAGTTCACCGCAAACCAAGCAGCTACTTCGCCTCCGCCGGCGGTGGCCCTGCGATGCCGGCTTTGGTCTGGAGATGTGCCTGTCGGCGCCTGCCTATCCATGCCAATGAAAAACTTACATTGTAGGGCTTCTTCCTGGACAGCGACACAAAGGGGCGGCAGGCAACTGTCTAATGGAGTCCGGCGGTGTTCTGCGGCGGGCGGCGCGAGGGTGGGGTGCTACTAGATATTGGGTTTGGCGAGAGGCGGAAATGGGAGGGGTGGACGTGGTTAGAGGGGAGGAATAAATGAAATTAGGTTTTGTTTTAAGGTTTCACTGGCTGCGAACAACACTAATGAGACAGCTAGTATAAAAACCCTTGATAAAACACAAACATAACTAAATAAAATAGAGAACAGCGGATAAAGAATTTTAAATGAATAAAAGCAACTAAAAATTGGAAAAATAATTCCAATAAAGCTAGCATATTAGTTTGAGCTAGCTAGTCTGCTGCTTTCAAGCATCAATTTAAAAATTATTATTTACACACCAAAGAACAAAAAAACCAGACTGATTCCCCAGTTTGGCGGTTCAGCCACCGATTCCAGAGCGGTTCTTGGTTGAAACAGTTCTTGAGCATGATAGGACGAGTTTGCAGGCCGGTTCAAAGTCCTACCAGCCCAACCTGTTCTTCAAAAGTTGTCATTTTGTACACTCTAATATACTATTGCTCTCATATGATAAAGTGTTCAGACAGCCAATCTTTTACTAAAGACATGCCCCTTTTAAGCCTTGTTCCTTTCATCTGTTTACATCAAAAAGCAACCCATTTACCCTCCTAGCCACTCAAACCTAACTACTGATAACTTTCAAGCACTTCCCCTTTGATCTACTTGACCAGAAAAAGTCAACATTTGCTACTTTCAGTATCCACACTTGATATTAAAATATTTACAATCTAATAAAATAATGGAAACACAATCAAGATCATAAATATGATAGCATAAGTTTAAGTAGTTGTTAAAGTTGCATCAAGCACAACCTATCACATCAATCACTACTTAATTCCATTAGTACAACAAGTGCAAACACATGTTCCTGAAGAATCAAACATTAAAACAAAAGCAAAAACACTAATAACTAGATGAATGCAAAAAATAACTTACTCCGCATGTTTCCCACAAAACATTTTGCCCTTGCCTACAAGTCCCGGGCCGCCGATTCTTGGGTTCTGGAACAATACACAATATAGATCATTAAAGAGCTTTTGCATATAGCTAGAAAGATTCTTGTTGAATAAAAGTATCAAACAAAGAGATAAAGATCAGAGATAATTAGAGAACACATTTGTAATATAGGGTCAATTACTTGGAGCTCCTCTCTGCCTATGGACAATCACAAAGTGGTGGAGACCAGCCCATATCAGATCAGGTTAATGCAAAAGTGCCTGATGTCGCACCCGTCCGGACCTCTATCGGTCCCGAGTTTTGCATATTTTTATGTGCCATTTTTGCATTTTTAAAAATATTTTTCAATTCATGTAATGTCGTGATTTTTTGTTTGGAAATATAAACACACACACACACAGATATACACACACACACACACACACACACACACACACACACACACACACACACACATACGAGCATCTTCGCACGGGCTACGCCCGTGCTCGATGCTCTCGGGCGGCCTTCGGCCGCATCCAGGCGGGCTTCGCCCACCTCCGAACGGGCTTCTCCCGTACTCGATGTGTCGTTATGGGCTGCGCCCGCATCAAATCGGTATGCACCCACATCAAGACGGGCAGTGCCCGCAATATATACATGAGTACTCAAAATAACCGTAAAAAAATATAAATCAATATTACAATTTTTATTTTATATAAAAAATTACGTTTTATCGTAAAAACATTAATTTCACGCAATATTTCTCTCCCTCTTCTTTCTCTCCCTTCCACATCTCTCTCCCATTCTCTCTCCCACACTCTCCTCCCCCTCTCTCCGCCCCCTTCTCCTCTCCCTTCCGCCATCTCTCCCCATTTCTCTCCCTCTCTCTCTCTCCTCCCTCTCTCTCCCCTACCCTCTCTCTCTCTTTCTCTCTCCCTCCTCTCTCTCACCCAACTCTCTTCCCCATCTCATGCTCTCTCTCATGATCCAATGACTCTTGTTTGTTCTATGGTGTGCCTCCAAATACCTATATTGCTTTATATAATACGATATATTTGTAAAGCCGTAAATAGCCTGTTCATTTCTTCTCCAAACCGGCCCTGCACAGTTCTACCTCCCGTTCGGCCAGCAACGACATCTTCTTCCTGGGTCAATCGCTCCCGCAAGATTAGGGCTAGGCTCTAGCGGCACCTTCCCGAGTTTGGCGTAGTACGCATCCGCAGCTTCTGCGGAACACGATACAGCCCCGCATGCCTCCGCCTGCAACAACCGGTAGTTTCGGCATCCAGGACCCCCTCTTCCCGACAGTTTCCGCACCGGTTCGAGTGCATTCATGGCCGCACCTTCAAAGACTAGGATGGTTAGGGATTTTTTTTGTTGCCCTAAAAATGGGAGGTGATCTGTTATGCATTGAAAAAAGTTGTTGATGTTGATACAACAACAACAACACTCAAGTCTTTATCCCACTATTTTGGGGTCGGTTATATGGATCCTTTGTCGCCATTGTGCCCTATCTTGTGTTATAATCTCACTAATTCCTAAGTACATAATGTCTTTCCTTAGAGTTTCATTCCAAGTCTTTATTGATCTACCCCTGCCTCGCTTAACATGCCTAGTGACTACACTCTCACAATGCCTAACAGGTGCCTCTAATGGTCTCTTTTGCACGTGTCCAAACCATCTTAGTTGAGCTTCTCGCATCTTCTCTGCAATTGGTGCTATTCTTGTCATATCCCTGATACATTCATTCCTAATTCTATCCAGTTTTGTGTGTCCACAGATCCACCTAAGCATTCTCATCTCCGCAACTCCCATTTTTTGCTCAGGTACACAATTTACTGCCCAACACTCAGATCCCTGACTGGATTCTAAGTTTTTGCCTCTCCACTTCAACCAACCCACTTGGATTCTATGTGTCATATCTTTATCAATACCTCCGTCCTTTTGAACTATCGATCCAAGATATTTAAAACATTCACTACGAAAAATATCTTGATCACCCAACTTAATAACACAGTCATTCGTTCTTCTTGCAATGTTAAATTTAAGCTTCATCTACTCCATCTTTGTTCTGCTCAACCTAAAACCCTTTTTTTCTAAAGTGTCTCGCCAAAAGTTGTTGATGTTGATATTGCTATAATTTTGCTGTTCCCTTAAACTGTTCTATGAAGTTTAGTTTCGACCTGTTTATTCCAGTTAATGAAATTCTGATTGTTTGGTTCTTCCAATTGTGAGCTCTGGTGCGGATGAAAATTTTGAGTGTTTTTTTGTGTGCTCCCATTCTCGTTGATGAAAATTGTTGCTATTTGCTTCCATCAAGGCCTAGAGAAATGGTTGAAAATTCGTAGATTGCTGTTGTTTAGTGACATTTGGTATTGTAGTTGTGAGAAGGGAATGAGTGAAGAAAATTCCTATTAGGCTTTCCGTTTAAGTTCTGTTGATGAGTGATTGAGATTTCGTGGAGTCACTTGTGTGCGAGCGAGTGAAAATTTGTGGTGCCCGTGTGCAATAGCGGCCGATCTCAGAGTGGGAGATTGAAGGTGACAAATTCCTCGCGGGATCGCCGTCGACTTCCGTTGCGAAAAGACGTCTCTTTCCGTGGGTAACTGTTATGTGCCTAACTCGGAGGTGGCTGAAGGTGGAGATGATGGTGGTGGAGGATACCGTGGAGCCGAAACCGTGGCTGCCTAGGCGGGGTTGCTCGTTGGAGGAGAGAGCCACCAATATCTCACAACAAGGGACAAGGAAACTAGAACTTCATTTCATGAAAACCAACATACAATACCCGTGCCTTATATAGGCTACAACAATATAAGAAGACAAAAATACTAATGATGACACCAAATATTAGACCCGGGGCTCGAGGCTCCTACATAATGATAACTTGAAACCTTGATAATAATAATAATACGCATCACATAACATCTCACCCTTCCTCCAAAAAAAGCTTGTCCTCAAGCTTTATCAAATGTCCTCGTTGTCAGAATCCTCAACCTGCAGGTAGAAAAGCCGGTTGCATTTGTGGTCGCGAGTGTTCCGCTCGTCGCAATTGAAACATAATCCATGAGCGCGGCGGTGCAACATCTTAGCCTGAGATAATCGGCGGACCGGTGGGGCTGGGAAACTCTCGATACGGCCTTGTGGAATAATGTTGGTGGCAGGTAGATAGGCTACCTGGGCCAGCTGGAGGCGACGAAAGCAGAGCCGGGCCAGACTCATAGCGGTCACTAAGTCCGGAGGGGCCTCAAACTCAACATCCAGCCGCAGTCGCCCGCGAAGTCCAGCGGCAAAAATGTCGACTTGCATATCTGGGGCAAGGGGGACATGCTCTAAGAGAAGCTGAAATTGTTCCAGGTACTCGTCCACGGTACCGGTTTGGCGTAGAGATGTGAGTGCACCGAGGAAGTTACTGCAGATAGGAGGTCCAAAACGCAAGTTGCAGAATCGCTTGAAGTCGTCCTAAATCAGATTCGGCCGGTCAGTGAGAAGTCGAGAAGCCCATAAAACAGTGGAGTCGAGCATATGGAAGCATGCTAATGGATCCGATCAGCCGCCGAAGTTTGCTGGTGGCCGAAGAATTGCTCCCACTTGGTGAGCCAACTCAAAGTATCACTTTTCCCATCATAGGTTGGAAATTCCAATCTGGTATAACATGGTGCAATTGTTGCGTCGGGGTGCGCGAGGACTGGCGGCGGCGGCTCGTGGACGGTCAGGGGCGGCGGGGCAGTGCAGAGAACTGGTTGTGCCTGACTGCTGCTGGCATGATCATGTGTCGGGACGGTAGACAGATCATCGATGCGCTTGGAGAGCGCAATGATGGCCTCCTGTTGACAGTCCCCGAGAGCAGTGTGTGAAGCTTATTGCGCAATGATGGCTTGGAGCATGGTCATAATCTGATTGAGTTGTTCAGATGAGTCACCCATAGTGTGAGATGAGGAGCGAGAAGAAGAGTTGGGTGACCGGTCGGTGGGATTGCGCCGAGTTGGAATACTGGAAGTGGTCACTGGAGCCGCGATGACGCCCAATGTTGGCCCCAGAAGAAATGGGCGCGTTGGAAAAAATGACGTGCAACAAGAGAGACTGGATGGGTAAAAATTAAATTTGGGTTGATAAAGGTGTTTGACAGCCTGACAACGGTGTAAAAGACGAATAAAATAAAACTCGATGGTGGGGCCCACGAAAACAGTGCACGTTTTAATAAATTATAAAGTTTGTGGGGGCTCTGCGAGATTAAATGGGGCAGCGGGACAGAGGTGTGCGGGGCACAAGGGGAGCAGAGGAGCGCGGGGCTCGAGGAGGAGGGAGCGATGGTCTCGCGGCGAAAAAGGCGCAGCTGCAGTTGAGGATGAAGGCGCTGGGCTCAAGAGCACAAAATACTCAAAGCGGTGGCCTGGTGCCGAGGCGACGACGAAAATGTGCAGCCGGCGCGGGACGGGAGAAACAATCCTGGGATGGTGATCTACGGAAGTAGGTGTTGGGACAGTGTTGTGGGGAGTGAACGCTGGTGTACACTGGGGCTGGACCGGCGGCGACGGGTTTGCAGATTCTGATTGGTGGTGTTGAGCAGGGTAGGCTGTGGAGGGAAGGATCAGCGAACTTGGAAGGTGCGGGGAGATGAGGTACAATGGTTGAATCAGCAGAGGAGATGATCCCGCGAGGATGGCGTGCAGTGGAAAAAAAAAGCAAGCAGCGGAAGGACCGAGCCGAGGAAGGAAATGCTCTAATACCACGTTGTTATGAGCCTAACTCGGAGGTGGCCAGAGGTGGAGATGATGGTGGTGGAGGATACCGTGGAGCCGGAACCGCGGCTGCCTAGGCGGGGTTGCTCGTTGGAGGAGAGAGCCACCAATATCTCACAACAAGGGACAAGGAAACTAGAACTTCATTTCATGAAAACCAACATACAATACCCATACCTTTATATAGGCTACAACAATATAAGAAAATAAAAATACTAATGATGACACCACATATTAGACCGGGGCTCGAGGCTCCGACATAATGATAACTAAAAACCTAGATAATAATACACATCACATAGCAGTAACTTGTTTCTTTTCTTTCCTTTGTGCGTGTCTACAATTTCTCGTAGGTTAATAGATTCATTGTTGGATTTTCGCACGGATTTTGTTAACAAACACTACGTCAATAACTCCAAACGAAAACATATTTGTAGTTCACGATTTTCGTTTTTGCTACGACAAAGGGAACAAAATAAACGTTGCAAAACTTTCTTCCACGGATTTTGAATTGAACAATTTTTCAAGAAAATTCATTTGAAAACAAAATAATTACTTTGTGCTTTACAAAAATCAAAGTTGTTTAATTTCTTAAAGTGTGCAAAAATCTATTATTCATTGCAAAAATCTATTATTCATTGCACGCACTTAGAGTTTTCTAGAAAAAGCAAACAAGCGTGCAAACCCTACACGTTGTCCTGCATCACAAAGGTCTTCCCTCTCTTTCAAAATTACCAAAAACTCCCCCTATAAGGCTCTGCTTGGGACGGCGACGACGATAAAGCAATGGTGGGAAATTAGTGGTGGCAATAGAGCTATCCAAAAAAGCTATTTTGAAAAAGTTGTAGACTGTTTGAAATCTCAATCTAAGTGCTTTTCAACAAAGTGTTTTACGTTTGTTTGTTTGGAAGAACAACTTTTTAATAATAGACGTTTAGCTTTCTAATAAAAGTGTTTTATGCTAATCATGTATCGCATAGATAAGTAAATATTATATAAATCCTAAATAAGCATGTTACGAAAGGTCAACTATGCGAAGCAAAGATAACAAATGAGTGAAGCATTGCGAATGAGAGAAGAAAACATTTTTAGCAGCGAGAAGGAATAAAGATAAATCACGAATGGTCGGGGCGTGACTTTTGTAAACCCTCGAATAAAAGAGGAAAACAAAAAGCAGGGAAAGAGGTTTTTAGAAAGCAAGGTTGGACTGGCTACTCAAAAAGACTTCAAAATACCTTTCTTGAAAAAGCACTTTTGAAAAATCCCTTCATTCAAACAACCTAAAAGGGCGGTGGCGGTGGGAAGAGCTTTTACCACATCACCACTGTAATATCTCCACCGTAGCGACTATATAATATGGGTTCGATGACAGTTAAAGTACTACAAATTGATATAAGAACAAAAACTCAAGCAATCTACTTTAATAGCACAACAAAAACTGAAATAACCCAGACAAAATATCCTACATCTAAGAAAATATAGTCAAAAGTGTTTTCGGCCTTATGATCTTACAATCATACATGAGTCTCAAAGGGTACCAAGTACAACAAAATATCCTAAGATATCTCGGCAAGCAGGACAGAACAAAAGCAAATGAAGTATAGTAAGAAGGGAGAAAAAAGTTGAATCGAGAGAAAACTTGCTTTATTCTTCCACAACGTGGGAATATAGGGACTACAATGATATATAATAACGAGACTGACGGTGTGGGACTAAACCAACACTCGCGTAATAATAACAAATAAATACGGAATATAATGCGGAATATACGACTTGTATAATAACTCTCAAGTCTCTCCCTCAAGTCGGATGTAAGATATCAGTCATTCCAAGTCTCTTGATGTTATCCATGAACGAGTCACTTCCCAAGCTCTTAGTGAACACATCTGCTAGCTGATCTTAGAGTGGACAAACGGTGTGACCACTAAATTTTTATCCAAGTGATCTTTGATGAAATACCGATCCACCTCCACGTTGTTGAAACCGAAAACTCGGTCTCTCGTGGAGTTCACCCTTGGGGAAGGGGTGATCGCACACCTACTTCTCTCCTGCAAGTCAAATGACAAAGGAAAACAAAACTGACTCAAGGGCTCGGCGTGGAGGACCCACCACACACCCGAAAGATCTTAGAGTGCTTCCCCTCCTTAGCCAAAGGCCGAGCTAAGGGTACCTCAGAAAGCTCTAGAAGATTAGAGAACAAGTGAGCATAAGAAGCGTGCTTTCTGAGGTGCCTCTTGGGGTCCTATTTATAGATTTTTGAAAACGGCCTGCAAATATCCAACCTCAGTTGTTCCAAACAGCTATGCGCAGTCCAGCGGAGGAAAAATGGTAAAAATACCTCACAGATCAATGGGCGAGTAGCCCTCAGCAACCTATGCTCGGCAAGGGCGGCGAGCACGAGTCCGGGCTGCCCTGCTCGCATGCTGCGAGTTCGCTCAGCACTCAGGACTCGGCGAGCAGCCTGAGAATCGACGAAAGGCCCAGAGCTCGACGAACTCCTAGTTCCGTTCGACGAACGCCGAGCTCAGTTTGTCGAACGCCGAGCTCCGTTTGATGAACGCCGAGCTCGGCGAGTGCGGGCCTGGCTGGCCCTACTCGCGTGCCACTAGCCCGGCTCGGCTGGGCGAGCTGGAGGCTGCCGAGCTCTGGCCACCTTGGTGCTCGCCCGAGACTCAGGAAAAGGGAGCCGACCAGTTTAGTTCCTGGCGATCCCACTCGCCGGATACGGAGTTGTACACAATCCCCGCTCTTTTTGAGCTTGTCAAAGCTCAGAAAGAATCATCCAACCCCAAGTGTTCGGCGAGTGCGGGGGGAGCCAGAGAGAATCTTCGGGTGGGGTCCACCTGCGGCTATATATACGCCTGCACACCTGGGTGACTTTTGTCATTCCCTTCGCTATAATCTTGCCGAGATGCCAATTCCTAAGGAGATCCAAGAGAGGCTTGCCCGAGTTCGCGAGGCTTCCTCTGCTCGCATAGCCGGCCTGACCACGGTTCCCCTCGCCGCCCCGCACGGCGGCTCGGCCGAGCCCAATCCCGCCAAAAGGGCGAAACCATTTCCTCAGGCGGCCGAGCCCATATTTGATGACCTGAAGATGACCCTGGAGCATGGGAACGACTCCACCAATCTGCCTGCCCTTGAGAAGGGAAAAAATATTATTGACCTTTGCACCGACCCGAACAGCCAACAGGACGACGCAGGAGATCCCGCTCCGCGAGCCAAAAACACCCCCGGCGACTCGCGGCTTAGAACCCTAGAGAATCTCCCTCGCGACCCGTCTCCTCCCTTCGGGACCCTGGGAATGGATTCGCAGAGGCCGAACTCGGCGGTTTGCGCCTCTTCTCCTCAGCGGCCTGCCGGGACCGTGGGGCGAGGTGCCAAAGCCATCCCTGTTCCGGGCTTCAACCTCCTTTCGCCAGGAAAACGCTGCCCAGGTCGCGGTAAGAACCTGAGATTGGTCCCTCCCCGCACTTTCATGGAGATGCCGAGATCGTCAGGTAAGCTGGCCTCTGGTTCTTGTCCTGTGGTTTTCCGGGACACTCGCCCCCCCATACTGATGCTTCTGTCTTCGCAGCTCTTCCCAGCCAATCCGCGGCCAAAGAATCTTCGCGGACAACCCCCTATTCCCCCCTCCCCTACCCGAGCTCGCTAGACTCCTATCTGGGCTTTGAAGTGGAGAACAGGGAGCTGACGAGGAGGGGAATCGGGCTTTTCAAGAAGCTCGTGCGCGGCCTGCGCCAGGTGCAAGAGGTCAACGAGGCGCTGCAGCGCGACTACGTGCGGCTCGCGGACGAGGTGAGGGGCAACCCGACCGGCGTGGCGATATCCCCCTCCCGGCTTCTGGACGAGATCGACGAGGGCCTCTTGATAGCGCAGAGAAACTCGGGGCGGATTCGCGAGCTCCTCCGCTCGTGACAATCTGGGGGGCGGGGGATGCGAGGTCGGGGTAGATAGAAACGGCTCCATTTGCCAAGCCGACCGGTACTCGCCTCCTGACCCCCTCTTCTCGCGCATCTCGTTTCCCCTTTTCTCCTCCGTATCTGATTTCTTCATAGTATTCATTCCTTTGGTCTGTAATAACTTTGGACACTTTTAGATTTTAATGTCTGGCATCTGAATAATACTATATAGCCCTTTATATTCAGTTCGGCATGTGATGAGACACATTGAAAGTCGGCGAGCTGGGGTTTGCGAGCTGGGATAGGCGAGCTGGGCTGATTGGACAGCTCGGCCTCAGGCTTCTTTTTCTATAAATAGCCCCCCTCACCAACCACGTACCACCGCCTTTACTGCCTTCATACTCTCTCTTCTCGCGCTATTTCTCTTTTCGTACTCGCGCTCTAACCCTTCCGCGAGCATGGGCAAGACAAACCCCGATGCCGACGGCCGCTCCAAATGCGCCCAACACTTCACCGACTATTGCTTCTTTGAGGGGAACACGAGCAAGACGAAGCTCGCTGAATTCGTCACAGACTACGTTCCCCCAGGCTTCGAGGCGCGCCGGCCCAGAGAGCAGGAGGCCATCAATACTTTCTACTCCGACGAGCTCGCCTTCCCCATCTCGCATTTCGAGGTGGTGTTGCGCCTACCCCTCTGGCCGGAAGTCCGCCAGATTTTGAAGTACTATGACGCGGTGTCCGCACAGCTCAACTCGAACGCCATCGCCATGATGGTGGCGTTCGCGTGCTTCCTCCGCCGGGAGCGGATAGAGTTCAACCTGACCGTCTTCAGGAAACTCTTCTCCTATAAGGCGACCCCGGATGGCGTCGCCTACTTCGGGGGCTCCCTCATAAAAGTTCGCGAGATCGCGAACAAACATCATAACTGGATGACCAAGATCGCCTTCATTAAGGGCGATCTCGGCAACATCCCTTACTCCCCCCAGCAAAAAGGCGAGGACGTCTACCGCCCCCCCACCGTGTCCGGCAACGACGCCGAGCTCCACAAATTTTTCCTCCACAAGGATTTCGAGGTCGCCTTCCTGCGAAGGGGGCTCGATTAGCTCCGCCTCGTTCTTCCCAGCGAAGGTACTCTTCTCTTTCCTATTGCTAAGCTCGCAGAATCTTGATAGAATCTTTCTAAGTTTTTTCATGCAGGAGAACGGTTGATTCCCACGAACCCGCCATTCGCGGACTCGGGGTTACATCCAGACCCCCTTGCTCGCGAGAGAGCGGCGACGACCTGTCGAGACGAGCCGGCTTCCTCCAAACCCTCGTCCAGCAAGAGGCGACTTGAGCCTACGGGATCGAGCCCGCCCCGTCGCCAACAACCATCAAAGAAAATGAGGAAAGCGGTGGTGGTTCCTCAGACGAGACATCAACAACAACAACAAAGCCCCAAATTCATGAGCTTGCCCGAGACCATCCCGGATGGGTCGCCGGAGAGCCCGCTGAAGGAGATCACGAGCAAGGGGCAGAGGGGCGCCGAACCCATGGTCCACTGGGACGAGCTGGCCCACCGAGTCTCCATCTCCACCCTTCACCCTTCCTGTGCTGACCGCGAGCTCTCCACCGGTCATGCCTATGCGCCCGGCTTCGGCCAAATGAGAAGTTAGTACCAGAAGTTAGTAGCCAAATGAGAAGTTAGTACCAGAAGTTAGTAGCCAAATGAGAAGGCATAGTCTCTCTCAATGAAAATATTGACGGCAGGATTACAACATTAATAATATTGCTAATTTCAATATTAAGACCTCATATGTTTCTTGGACATAGATGTACTTAAAAGGATTACATATATGGTAAATACATATCATATGTAAAAAAAGAACATATCATATGTAAGAAAAGAACATATCATACCTGTGTCAAGAATGAAGACATGATTACCTAACAGAAGTTAGTACCGAATGAGAAGACATAGTCTCTCTCAATGAAAATATTGACGGTCGGTTACAACATTTATAATATTGCAAATTTCAATATTAAGACCTCATATGTTCCTTGGACATAGATGTACTTGAAAGGATTACATATATATAGTAAATACATATCATATGTAAAAAAAGAACTATCATATGTGTTGATCTGCACCATTGCTCTTCTCCATATGTTTCGTGTTATCCAACATAATACCATAATAATCAAAGCCTAGGGAAGACATTTCGAGGCAAACCAAAATTTTCCAATATGAAACATACGAGCATCAAGGGTACGGTGTCCCCACGCACAAAATATCCAGCAAGGAAACTACTCCCTCTCAGTGGAGGCAACATTCTGGTCGCTAAATAGTGTTACTAATTCTATCCCTCAATCGTAGTACCTTGATCATTCCATGCTCTCCTTCCACGTGATAATATTTTTATTTATATTTATATATTTTCAATTTTATCTCTATTTAATTTTATTTATTCTATGTTAATAAAGAAAAAAAGTAGCATTACAACCTTAATAATATGACATCGTGACATCATTACAAAGTTTTCCCTTAAGAATAGACTGGATGTACATGTGTATGAACCACCATCAATCATGCCAAAAAACTTCAAACTATCGCAGGCCATACTTTGTCTTTGGGCAGTTTAGCGGCTTTAGCATATATGGCAAAATCTCAGTAGGAGGGTGGGCAAGGTTTAATCATGGTAAGTTCATGCCCTTGATCTCAACAAAGATTGTGTAACCACAAAACAAATGAGACACTGAAGTTCCCAACAGTCATAGCTAAGTATCATTCACTCAATATGAAAGTCAGTCAACTTACCCAATGCTAATGGACAAAACAAGCTCCATGTCCTAATGCTCACAATAAAAACACAGCTCACTAACTAAAATCTTTACAATCATAGTAATTTACCCAATGCTAATGGACAAAAGAAGCTCCTTGTCCTAATGCTCACAATAAAAATACAGCTCACTAACTAAAATCTATACAATCATAGTTAAAATATTCCAACCCTTTAGTGTTGAGACCACCCTTTAAATCCCGAAATGCTGAAACCAAAGAACCATGTTAGGGTCTATCTTCATCTCAAAAATCGCTTACCTATGCACAAAAGGACATGTTAGGACTATACAATGATACCACATATAAGAGAGAATATTTCTAAAGAACTGAGACAAGTGATCCTATAAATTAAGAGGGGTCTAGAAAATGGAAGGGATAATTAACTATGGGGACTACGGATAAAAAAACTCGATCCCTGATCTAATAAAACCCTGACAAAGAGGTGAAATATGATTATATTAGTTGAAATCAAGTCACTTTCTTCCCGTTTATTGTATTTTACCCATAAGGGTAGTTTGGTCCTTTGTACTTTTTCTCCCTTCATATATTTATATGGGGAGCCCTCTTTCTATTAATCAATTAAGCATTTTTCTCTACTTGGTATCAGAGGACGAAAACGCCCGAACCCTAATCCTCCTCGTGTCGCCGCCCGCCTCCCGCTCGCCGTCCTTCTCGCTCGCTGCCGCTTCCTCATCTTCCAGCTGTTTTGTCGCCGACATCGTGCATGGAGCCTCACGGATCTATCGCTGGCAGCGGGGCATGCTGAAGGAGCCGGCCGTCTCCTCATGATGCATCACCCGATTTCTGCCAACGCCGCCTGTAGCTGCTTCGCCGGCCATCGCCGGTCCCTTCCTCGCCTGACGCTGCATCTGGCGCTGTGTTTCTCGCTATATTCGGTAGACGCTGCTTCTCCGTCTTCCCCTGCCGACGCTGCTTCCTGATCCCGATCAAGATCAGACAGACACTGCTTCTCCCAGCTGACGCTGCTTCTCCTTGCCGACGCTGCTTCCCTTCATGAGGCCACACCTCTTCTGCTACCTCCTGATCCAGATTTAGATCTGGTTCCTCCTCCTGTTGCATCCAGTATGATCCAGCCCTTGTCCCTTTGATCTTGCCAGTTGCTCCTTTTTTCTCTCCTGACCGTTCTACCTTTACTAGTACTGGACGTGGTGGTTCCAGTCATACCAGCACGATTCCTACGTGCGCTCATTGTGGTCGCCGGGGTCATTCCCGTGAAGTGTGCTTCAAGCTTCATCCTCATCTTGCTCCACCTGGATATGTCTGTGGCCGTGGACGTGGTCGCGACCCTGGACGTGGAGGATCCCGCCCGACTGGTTCCCGCTCTCATGATACTGCTTATTCCACAGAGATGCAGGAGGCACGTCACAGCCAGCCCCTGGATCACCTCACCACATCAGAATTGGATGCTCTACGACGCCTGCTTCACTCTCAGTCTGATCCGACTCCCAGTGGCACTTCTTCGTTGTTTGCTACTGCTGCGATGCCCAGTGCCCATGCCGTTATGCCTTCCCCGTCTGAGTGGATCATTGACTCCGGAGCCACTGATCATATGACCGAGTCCTCTACAGGTTTTTCCTCCTACACTCCCTTGTCTGGTAAGGACAAGATTGTCTCTGCTAATGGTACTTCATCCTCACCTTGCTCCACCTGGATATGTCTGTGGCCGTGGACGTGGTCGTGACCCTGGACGTGGAGGATCCCGCCCGACTGGTTCCCGCTCTCATGATACTGCTTATTCCACAGAGATGCAGGAGGCACGTCACAGCCAGCCCCTGGATCATCTCACCACATCAGAATTGGATGCTCTACGACGCCTGCTTCACTCTCAGTCTGATCCGACTCCCAGTGGCACTTCTTCGTTGTTTGCTACTGCTGCGATGCCCAGTGCCCATGCCGTTATGCCTTCCCCGTCTGAGTGGATCATTGACTCCGGAGCCACTGATCATATGAACGGGTCCTCTACAGGTTTTTCCTCCTACACTCCCTTGTCTGGTAAGGACAAGATTGTCTCTGCTAATGGTACCTTGTCTCCTATTGCCGGCAAGGGTTTTTTTTCCTGTTCCTCCTCTCTTACTCTCTCTTCTGTCTTGCATGTTCCTTCATTTTCCCGCAGTTTACTTTCTATTAGAAACCTTACTAAATCCCTTAACTGTTCGGTAACCTTTTTCTCTGATTCTTGTATCTTTCAGGAACTGGGTACAAAACGGATACTTGGCAGTGGTAGGAATCGTGGTGGTCTGTACTACCTGGATACTACACCATCATCCCTTGATCTTTCCTCTTCGGCTGCTCCTGCTACTGCTACTGACGCTCGTCGCTGGCACTTGCGTCTTGGTCATCCGTCTCCTGTTTATCTTCAGAAACTCTTTCCTGCTTTATCTCCGTTTACTCCTAGTTTAAAATGTGATGTATGTGTAATGTCTAAACATGTTTGTCATTCGACATCTCATGTATCTTCTCCTAGTAGTACACCTTTTGCTGTTATACATTCTGATGTCTGGGGACCCTCCCTAATTGTGTCTTTAACTGGCTATAGATGGTTTGTTACCTTTATTGATTGTTTTTCTCGTACTACGTGGGTTTATCTTTTAAAGAAAAAAAAGAGAAGTTGCTTCTGTTTTTCAAACATTTCATAAGATGGTACAAACGCAGTTCAACGACACAATTCGTGTCCTTCGTAGCGACAACGGCGGGGAATATGATGATCGTGGTGTCTTTGGGGCCTATCTCTCGAGTAATGACATCCTCCACCAAACCACATGTGTCTATACTTCCACCCAAAATGGTGTGGCTGAACGGAAGAACAAACATCTTCGTGATGTTGCCCGTTGTCTCCTCACCTCCATGCACCTTCCGAAACCCTATTGGGGTGACGCCATCATGACAGCTACTCATCTCATCAACCGTCTTCTCTCTCGGGTTCTAGAGTATGCTACCCCTCTAGCGCGCCTTTCTTCTACAACCGTTGTTCATACCTCTTCGCTTCCACCCCGCGTGTTTGGGTGTGTCTGTTTCGTTCATGTTCATCAACCACTCCGTGACAAGCTCGATCCTAGAGTTCTCCGTTGTGTTTTTCTTGGCTATTCTACCACCACCAAGGGGTATCAGTGCTATCACCCACCTTCTCGACGTACTTACTGTACCATAGATGTGACGTTTCGCGCAGATGAATCATATTACTTACCTTCGACTCCTCGTCAGGGGGAGGAAGATAATGATGTTAGTGGTGTTCCTCTTCCTGTTATCCCCCCCAGGCGCAGTAGCACTCCTCCTTCCACTATGCCATCCACTCCTTCCACTATGTCATCCACTACAGATATCTCTCATATACCCTTCTCTCATCATCCATCTCTCATCACGCCGCTACCTCATGTTTATCATCGTCGAAATACAGGTGACCAGCCCATCATTGTTCCGCCGCTGCCAGTGCTGCCTTTGGACTCAGATCCTGATGCTGATTTACATGTTCCCTTTGCTCAATTAAAAGGTAAGGCCCGGTGTACCGAACACCCCATTTCTAATCATGTTGCTTATAATCACCTCTCTAAGCCTCACCAGTCTTTTATATCCTCTTTGTCCGAGATTTCTATTCCTAAGACATGGCAGGAGACACTTGACATTCCAGTATGGGCCCAAGCAATGGAGGAAGAAATGTCCGCTTTGGAGAAGAATCACACATGGGATGTCACCCCTCTTCCTCCTGGCAAGAAACTCATTGGTTCAAGATGGGTCTTCTCTGTCAAGCAGAATCCTGATGGGAAAGTCGAGCGCTGTAAAGCTCGGTTGGTTGCTCGTGGTTATACCCAGACTCAGGGGATTGATTACCAAGAGACCTTTGCACCGGTTGTAAAGATGGACTCTATTCGTGTAATCATATCATGTGCTGTGATTTTAGACCGGGAGCTTCATCAACTGGACGTCAAAAATGCATTATTGCACGGGGACCTCAAAGAAGAGGTCCACATGGTCTTTCCTCCAGGCTTTGTGAGTAAGGGACAAGAGAACCTTGTATGTCGCTTACGAAAGTCCTTGTATGGGCTGAAGCAGTCCCCGAGGGCTTGGTTCGGTAGATTCCACAAGGCCATGATCCAGTTTGGCTACCTGCAGGGACACTCTGATCACACCCTATTTGTCAGGAGGAATTAAAAGAAAATCGTTGTTCTGATAGTCTATGTTGATGATATTGTGATCACAGGAAATGACACAGATGAAATCTCTAAATTGAAGGCTCGTCTCTCAGCTGAGTTTGAAGTTAAAGACCTGGGAAGGCTACGCTACTTCCTCGGAATTGAAGTAACCCGTTCTGACAAAGAAATCTTTATCTACCAACGCAAGTATGTGTTAGACCTGCTAACGGAGACCGGTCTGCTTGGTTGTGCCCCTGCAAACACTCCTATGGAGGAGAACCATAAGATTGATGAGGATAGCAATGGTGATCGGACAGATCCCTCCAGTTATCAAAGATTAGTGGGATAGCTCTTATATCTCTCGCATACTCGCCCCGACATTACATATGCTGTTGGGATCCTGAGTAGATACATGCATGCTCCAGGAGTTAGACACTAGGAGGCAGCTTACCGTGTCCTCCGGTATTTGAAGAAGTCCCCTGGATGGGGGCTAATGTTCTCTAAGAACAATCACTTGCGGATTGATGTTTTCACTGGCGCAGACTGGGCTGGATGCCACGATGACCGAAAATCTACAACAGGCTATTGCACATTCATTGGAGGAAACCTGGTCACTTGACGTAGTAAGAAACAGAATGTGGTGGCCAGATCAAGTGCCGAGGCTGAGTACCGGGCAATGTACCAAGGCCTCTGTGAAGGCCTGTGGTTGCGTACCCTACTGCATGATCTAGGGCTTTAGGAGGAAGCTCTCATATCCCTGTACTGCGATAACAAAGCTGCCATCAGCATAGCACACAATCCAGTTCAACATGACAGGACTAAACACGTTGAGGTGGATCGTCACTTCATCAAAGATCATCTTGAAAAAGGAAACTTAGTCACACCCTTCGTTCATTCCAGAGATCAGTTGGCTGACATCTTCACCAAGAGTTTAGGTTCCGATGTCTTCACTGATGACACTCATAGGCTCAGAATGACGGATATATACCGTTCGACTTGAGGGGGAGAGTTGAAATCAAGTCACTTTCTTCCCGTTTATTGTATTTTACCCATAAGGGTAGTTTGGTCCTTTGTACTTTTTCTCCCTTCATATATTTATATGGGGAGCCCTCTTTCTATTAATCAATTAAGCATTTTTCTCTACTATATTAACCTGAAAATAGTCAATTCGAATTCATACAAACTGGACACCGCATTTAGAGCCATAATTACCATGTTCAAAAGTACAGTCACACCTTAACATCGTATAGAACTATTAAAAGAAACAAAGATGCATAATACATCACATGCAAAATCAAGTCAAAAACTTCATATATCACTTCAATATATTTCCAGTCAACTATAATTTAAGGATATTCATTGTCATTATGCTATTAAGGTATATGAGAAAAGCTTACCTGCGGTGCCAACGTGAGAAACTTGTATGTATCTAAAGCATATCGAACTAATGCCTCATTCTCTCCTGGATTTATTGTACAACTATAAGCATAAAATAAACTATATCAGTAAGGGAGCAAATATAACCAAACAACATATAAAATGTTTAACAAAACAGTAGTGAGGAAAACTGAAGAAAAAGAAGCGAAATACTGCAGCCCTAGAACCTCAGTAATAAAAAATATAAAGCGCAAATTATTGAATAAAAGAAGCTGGCAAGGAAACTTTCGATGTTTATGTGTTATAAATCAAATTCCTCAAAGTCCTAAAAGCTACACATGAGAATAAGGACAAAAAAGGTGCAGTGTGCATTCAGGTATTACCAATTCTTTGATAAAGTAAATTCACTGTATTGTCTCGTACAAATGGCAAAAAATTGAGTAATGCGTATTCTCAATCAGTTATGTTTAAAAATGCACTGATACTTTTAATATTCAAAAGCCCTAGTCTGACTCCTAAAATCTTCAATATGCCAATGGTTATGTATTTAGTCAAGGGTATTGTAACAACCCGATTCTTATATAGTTATCATTATAATAATAAAACCTAAATTACTCCCCTCATATAACCCGAGCCGATTCCCCCGCTTCTATTTCTCAAGCAATCACATAAAGATAACCCGCTCGGGCTAGGGTTTTCTGCAAACCTTCCCGCAACCCGCTCCCGATTCCGCCTCCTCCTCCTGCGCTGACCCCCGATTCCGCCTCCCTGCTCGCCGCCGACCACTCCTGCCCCTCTTCCTCCTCTAGCCGGCGCCTCCTCTTGCTTCCCCGCCTCTTCATGCTCTTCCCCTTCACTGCCCCTGGCCGGTCCAAGGGCCAACAACCCTTCTTCTTCCTCCCAGGGGGCCGACAACAACTTCATCTCCTCTCCAGAGCCGGAGGTTCTTCTTCCTCCTCCTAGGGCAACAACATCACCCCTTATTCCTCCGATCCTTCTTCGATTTGGTCGAGGATTTCAAGACGATCGTCTAGGGTTTGCTTGGATCCGCCTCTCCTTGGATTTTTTAAGTCCGATCTCGGTCTCTTTGGGTAAGAACCTCCTCTTTTCCCCTCTATTCAGATTTCCATGAAATTTTCTTGGAAAGTTTGCGCTCCAATTTCATATATTTTGTGATTCATGATTATTTTGCCTCTTTCCTAATTGGCTAACCTTTGGGTATTTGTAAATTCCGGCATCGTTCGTCGCTTAAATTGACGGTTCGTGAAAGAAGCCCCTCTCCGATTTAGGATTTTTGTAACCCAAGCGCCGTCAAGTCTTCGTCTCTGCGTGGTGTCTCTTCTCCCCTCATTCTCAAGGGAGATAAATCACTTAGCCCGCTCTTGATCTAAATTATTTTGCAAGGGATCATTGCTTGTGTTGCGTAGTGAATTATGCTGTCTCTTTTGTTGTTCTTAAACAGGTCCAGTTAGGGTTTCTAAATCTTGCTTGCGCCGCTTAGCCATCGCCGCCAATTTCAGCTTCTTTAAGGCAAGTAGAGAACCCTCTCTCTCTTACAAGCATCAAATTTAAATTAATGTCCCCGTTCTCTGATTCATGACTGCATTTCTGTATATTGATCTGTTAAAAGAATTTGTATCCTAATTGATTTGTCTGTTCTTACGATTCTATGGTTTCGCCCTGAAATGCCTGGTTGGTCAATAAGTTTAAATCTCGAATACACAGTCTGATAACTTATAATTTAGGGTGTAATATATTTGGAATTATGTGAATTTGTGATCATGAGCGAGTCTTATATTGATATACACTTAGATGAATGTCATATTTGGATAATTGGGAGATGAGTTAGTGAATGATATAGTTAATTGGATATTCAATTATATGACTTGCATCTCAGTAGATGAATAATTTGAAAAATCGTAGAACGTTAATCACGAGCAACATTGTCACCACAATAATTATAACGAATTCGGCTTAGAACGTATGTGATTAGTGTTTGAATATATCATGCTCGTAACACATTTCTTTTACTTGGAAAATACTTGTGTCAAATGATGATTTAACCTACATGAATACTGAAAATAGTGGTTGGTCGAATGAGATCTCGTGGCTGGTGGAATGAGAGTGAAGTCACAGAGACCCCCCCCCCTCCAAGGGCCATATGTTGGCACCGAAGAGAGATCCTTCTAGGATAGGGGTTAGACGAAAGGAAGAAGGCGTCGGGCATGCCCTGCCAAATATTTTGTTAGTTCTTGCGTGAGGGAAGAGAGAGAGAGAGAGAGAGAGAGAGAGAGAGAGAGAGGAAATTTTATATTAATTCATCTCATAATCCATTACAACATTTGCCTTGGCTAAAGCAAGAGAGGAGTTTACCAAAATAACCAAATTGCCTCTCACAAGGATTAAACAAGAATGAGTGAAATACACAACATATAAAAACATGGCGTAGAATAAAATAATAGCACTTCCTCAATCTTTTCGTGATTGTGTCGTTGGTACCTCGCTCCCAAACGTGGGCCCATAACATCTTTTCCTCGCTGAAATCCAGCTTATCGACAAGCAGGAGGGTGGGGAAAGCAGCACGATGGGCAGTTGAATCCTTCCATGCGGAGTCGGATGGGTTTTCACCTTCCCATTGCACCAGGGCCTCCGAAAGTACCGTTGTGGCGTGTCCCTAAAACCTGTGATAGCACGCACAAGAGACGTTCTAATATTTGTGGGTGTATGGTCACTAATGTGTTTAATCTCCCTCTTTTGATAATAACAAATTCACTCAGAAAGAAATCATCTAGGATCTTAAATGTGTTTCAAGATATGAAAAACAACATAAGTAATTGTGAGTTCACAAACTCCCCCTAAATGGATGACCTTAAATTTCGTTTAAGTCCATGTTAATCATGAACTCTCCCTTAATGTGAACTCCCCCTAAATACTTGTGCCGATTTCTCGATTACATTCGATATGTCAATTTCTTGATTTCTTTCGATATTCTCCCATTTTTGGTATTAGCAAAAGAATGTGGAAGTAGCAGTGTGAAGCGAAAACGTAACTAAGAATTTGAAAAGAAGTATAAAGAGAAAGGTAGAATGAAATATACTGCACAAAAAGAGACAAGATAATGTTGGTTTATGTGTAAAAGAAAGATGAATAATGTGAAATAGATAGAAAATATCAAGTAAACATACACATTGTGAGATTCACACAACAATATCTAAAAGAAGTATGAAAGTTAAGATAGAAATGTTGAAATCATTTTCAATCCAATTTTCATGAGAAAAAGATTTATATTAGATAATGAGGTAGTGTGCGTTTGTAAACAAGAACAAGTGAAATAATTAAAAATCACATGAAAATATGAATTTGAAACACATAACATGTAATATACATTGACAACTCTGTACTCAGTTTAGATATTTTTTGCACTTTATTGAAAGAAAAAATGACCCGAAATGTGTACACAATGTACTTTACGATTCTGTCCAAGGTGCTCAACCTCACAATGCTCATTAAGACTTATCACGAGCGTGAGTAATGCTTAGTGGAGTATCCTGATCATATTATTTGAATAGTTTTTGTTGTTTTGTTTTTTATTATTATTCAGGACTCTGAATCCACTTGTATAGCACAATAATTTTTTAAAGCCAAGTCATTTTAAGAAAAATGTGCAAGAACCACTGATAAACAAGTTGTGTTATGTATTTCAAGGAGTAATGTGCAACAAAAATACATTCATGTAGATTGAAAATTTGTAAACACTTATATTATACCAAAAAGTGTAAGTGTGAAGTCATTATCATGTATAAAATATTACTCATATTTAGAGGCATGCAAAAAACAATTTGAAACATTTACTATTCACAAATTCATTATAAAATAGAAGATTTTTGAAGCATGAAAGTACGTACATGAAGTAATATGTAACTTGAAAAATGAAACTCACATTACACAACTTCAGGAATGTATAAACCAACAAAAACTTGACTGAAGACTGTGTAGCATACAAGAAACAAGATTTGATCAAAAAAAAATTGAATTTTAAGACAAAAAACACTATCGCGAGCGATAACGATACCGCACTGCGATATCAAATTTAATATATAAGGCGGACTTGAGTCCGAATTTCACTTCTTTCCCTTATTTCCTGAAACCCTATCGCGAGAACCAGACCTGACGCCGGTGAAACCTCTAAATCCAAGGTTAGTTTGTGATTTTCTCTTGAAATGTTTTAGGGATTGTGTTTTTAAAGTTGATTTTAAGAATCCTTTGTGATCAAAAAGAGATTTTTGGAAAAAAAATATGGAAGATTTGATGATTTGTGCAAGAACTTTGAAAAATAGGAGATGGAGTTTTCGGGTTTGAGAGAATTTTCGACTATCGCCCGACAACGGCTACTGTTGCCCGACGGTAGTGAAATTTCGCCTTTTAACAAAAAATTTGTTTTATATAATTGCAGGAATGACTTACAGTTCAAGAGCACGCAAGAGTTATTCCAGCAACCCTCAATCTGGATACCAATCGTATTCAGGAATCGAGAAGGCCGCTATAGGAATTTCTAAGATCGTGGAATTCAATCTACCACGAGACACACACAACTATGATTTACTAGCGCAGGTAGGTACAATGTCTTTAATCATCCCTGATATGATTAGCTCGATGTTTGTGCGAGAATTTTACAATCATTTAGAAGATCCTTCTTTCATCGGGCTAAATGGAGGAGTGCGATCTCACATTCAAAACGGAATAGTAGAGATAACACATGAAGATTTGCGGAATGAATTTGGACTCATAAATTGTCGTAATGCACTGGATATAGTGAAAAATTATCGAAAAGATGGGGATTTGACACATGCCAACCTAGTGCTTCATGGAACATCTAAAAAGATACTCATCAGTTCTACAGCTAGCCTTACTTCTGATGCATACATGGTGCAAGATATCTTAAGGAATACAGTGTTGTTGAAGGCAGGCGATACTGGGACTATTACTGCACAACACACTTTGATGACTCATATGATTCTAGAGAAGGTGCAGTTTGATGTAGCAGACTTAATGTTATCTGTGATTCGATACACATATAAGATGAAAGATCCGTCGAGGAAGAAGATAAATACACTTCCACTTGGAAGTGTAATCCAACGAATGATATATCAGAAGTATAGATGGGTTCATCAGAACCTTTATGTGGATGACTTTATTCCTCCTATCTACAACACTGAGTCGACTAGGTTCCCTGTGGGACGCGGTGAAGTTTCTTCTTCAGCAAGACCGACTCGAGGTGAAGCCTCAACATCTACTATTCCGCCACTTCCTCAAGGAGGATCTCTTCGACAAAAAGTGGATGATTTATATGATTTGGTGGAAACACGTCATGCTGAGACGACAACGAAGTTGACTGGAATGAAGAAATTCATGAACTTTATTGCTCAAGGATTGAAGCTCAAACCTACTGATGCGGGGCAGAGACGAGGACAAGCTTTTAGCCCATTCGGGGTTGATTTGGAGACTTACCATATATGACGTGCCCGGATCGACGATCCGACTCCGTGAATGCGTCCGGATTCGCGTTGCGAATCAATTTCATATATAGCTTTGTACTTTTCGGATTTTATTTCATTTAGTTTTGGCCCCGAGACCAACGACCAATTATAGCAGTTGATTCCGGGTGCCCTAATTTTTATTTCTTATAAATAGATGGTTTATGGCTGTCGTCATTTCTCATTGCTGAATGTTTGGAGAAGAGAGTGTCTTCCTTCATTCAGGTGATCTCCTCTGCGGTGCTGACTGCCGACTCCGTGGAACCCCTTGGTGACGACTCCTTGGGTAAGGTCTTGTATCCTTTTATTGTTTTCCTCCTCCCCCCCTCCCCCTACCTTTCCTATTTTGCTGTCCAGCCTCCCTGCAGGAATTTCTCCCTGTTGCCCATCCCGGCCAACCCACCGCACCACCCACTCTCCCCCCCAAATCAGTCGCCGGACTCCCCGGATTGTCCCTCCAACCATCCCTATCATAACCGCCTCTCTGTTTCCCTGCACAGCCACCGTTCCCCTCCTTTTCCCCATCCGATCCAGCCCGCTACCCCCTCATAAACTCCCCATCCTTGTTGTCCAGCCCTGCCGCCACCCACTTACAGTTGTCTGGCTGTGTGCAGCCCCAAAATAGCCCAGATCTGAATGTTTCCAACCATAACCAGCCGCCAAGTCTTTCCTTATTTCCTGCCATTACTCCCCATCACGTGGATCCACCTCCCAACAACCGGTCATCACCAAATTTGTTCAGATCTGGGCATTTCAGCCCAGATCCAGCCACTTACCTCTTTGATCCAGCCTTCCTAATCCCCCAACCAACCTTCCCTTACCCGATCCGGTCCACCAAACACCGGAAACCCTCTTTGAGCTATCTAATATTCATATTTGTTTTATTTACAACAACCCTATTATTCGTATTATGTTTTTGTATCAGTCTTTAGTTGTAAAATATTGTTACAGTAGTTTATTACATGGATGCTTGAGTGTTCAGTTTATTATAGTTATTTGTGCATGGATTAATCTCTAACTGCAGAAAGGATTCATACGTCGCGCGCTCTTGCTTTGGCCCTCCCCGCAGAGGAAATCCTATACTTGCTTTTGCCATAATAAAAATATTTTGCCTTTTCGTGGATTTATTTTGCGTTCAATGTTTTATTTATTATCCAATTGTGATCTAACCGTCGGATTTGCATAGCATGTAGGGTTAAGTCGCAGATTTCCCACTGCCTATAGATTTGTCGTGCGTCAATTGATATAAGAGCACAGGTTATCCGCACTTTTTGATACGCAGTCGTAGATTCTATAGGTTTGTCATTATGTCTAGGTATCACCACTTGTCCCCACCTCACTTTGGAGGTCTTGAGTTCACTTGCACCCGCTCTCACAGAGCCCCGTCACGGAGATTCTCACATTATTACGAAGATCATTCTCGATCGCAGTGCAACACTTTTAGAGATCGTGTTGACCTACCGACACGACCCCACTATGCTAGAGACGATCAGTATGATGATTGTCGTCGTGCTTATCCATACACGCGAGCAGATCGTGTTGATCCTTCGACACAACTCGGTTACCTTAGGAATAATTATTATGAGGATAGTCATTCCGAGAGAGATCTTGAGAGTCAGTTTCGTACTGCTTCCTCTTCCTTTAACGACATATCGAGTCCCGAGTCTTTCAGTTATTGGCTCGTGGATATGGAGTATTATTTAGATCATTTTGAGTTATTCGGTGAGCGTCATGTCAAGTTTGCGAAACTTAGACTTTAGATCAAGCGAGGGCTTATTGGGCTAGCGTTGAGAGAACCCGCGAGCGAGACTGTCTTCGTCGCATCACTAATTGGGCGGACATGAAGCGTATATTGTGATAGAGATATCTGCCTTCGTCATATCGGAGTCGCTTGCTCAACCAATTATTTTCCCTTCAGCAAGGATCCATGTCTGTCGCTGAGTACATAGATCGTTTTGATGAGTTAGTTGTGAGGAGTGATATCCAAGAGGACCTAGCCATGACCATTACCAGATTTCGGTCTGGGCTTCAATTTGATATTTGTACTAAGCTAGTTTATCATAGCTCGGACTCCCTCGAGCAGACATATCTGCTCGCCCTTCGTTATGAACGGTCATTGAGATCCGCAAGAGCTGGTCGATGAGATTCTCACCTTGACCACTGCAGTATGAGTCCCTCCCATACCGAGGCCACCATGACGCCTACCACTATCCTATCAGACACGACAAAAGTGATACCAGATGTGGATTACTCTCATCACAGTGAGGTGCTTAGCCCAGTGAGTGATCTATCTCTTATTTCTGACCCGCCTCTCGTGACCCCGAATGAGAGCGAGCTTGAGCGACCTACTGAGTCTGTAGTGTTGTGTCCCTCACCCACACTTCCTCCTCTGCTGTACACTGGGTTAGTTAGCGCCCCAACTACAGACCCATTTCCTAACACCATACCCACAGATCCATTCTTGGGTGTAGGATTGTGTCGCTCTCTCATTGTTATTACCCGGAGTCGCATCACGACCGAGAGCCCAGAGCCTGGTGTTAATCTCGAACTGACTATGTCACATATTCATTGGGGCACTACCCCTTGCGATGGTACTCATCTGGAGGACCTTGACCCTAGTGACGAGTTCTATGACGACCCCCATGTTGAGCCTCCTGATGAGCCACCACATCCTGGTGAGGATACGATTCAGGTGAGCCACTTGCTTACGAGTTTCGGGTTAGTGTCGTTTCTTCCATTATCGTCTCTGGCCTTGCCCCAGAGGATGGATATTGTGTGGAGCATCAGGTATTTTTGGCACCACCTGCTGACGAATCACACCCTCGATGAGTTTTGAGATACACCACTTGCTGGCCCACCAGACGAGTTCTTTCTTTTCGGGAACACGCACCACACTCAAGAGTCACGTCTTCTAGTCAGTGTATACGACTTTCACTCAGGTGGTCGTCTTATCCGTGATGACTTTTTGTACACACCTCCTGGTGAGTCCCTTGATGTGCTACGTTCCCCGATAGACATTTGGTTCTTTACGAGCTCGCATTTAAGTATAGATGTCTCTCACGGTCATCTGAGCACTCGTCACACACGGGATGAGTTTTTCTATACTCCACCGAGAGAACCCCCTGCTAGGCCACCTTATTTTAGAGACATCCCGATCGTTATTCAACTTTCCTGTAGTAGGTATGTCGTGTCGGTCATGTGTCATTTGCATCATTTGCATGAGTCTGTTGAGTCGTTTCGTCATCTTTTGCATGAGTCTGTTATGTTGTCTGCTCATTGTTTGCATGTGTGTCATGAGTCAGTCAGACGAATAATACACATTTGTAATAAATCTTTTAAATCACATGCGGATGTTCATTGGCAAGTGCAGGTTCTTCATGAGAACGAGCAGGTGATGATAAGAATCTGCGTTGTGAGGCTCCGTGCGAGGCTTGCTAAAAGCTTGAGCGTTAGGTGAAAGGGTCCCTATTCAGTCCTGAGACGCATCTGGACAAATTCTTATGAGCTGGGCATTCCCGCGAGCATGGGTACCCATACTGTGTTCAATGTCGAGGACTTGATGCCATACTTTGCACCTCACGAGTATTCGGGCCCAAATCTTGGTGTCTCTCCCGATCCTTTACCACCGTTTTTACCACCCACCACTCAGTCTACCCCCGAGCCCTTGCCACCGCATTCATTGCCTCGTGCTCAGCCCATTTCTGACCCCCACTTACCTGGGATCCGACCCCCAACAGTTCCACCATTGGCATCTCAGATCCCACTGGATCCTTCTGTTACTATGTTGAGAGATGAGATTATCCCTGAGATCTTTACGCATGAGTCTGTCTCCTCTACAGACGGACTTGTGTGCCGTTACCTGATTGGCGAGTACACTTTTCCAGCGACAACACTTAGGCGACCTCTAGTGGACCTCATCGAGCTTTACCTGGCATGCAACGGGAGAATTCTGATCCCTATTCATCGGGAGATGAATTCTTTCAAGTCGGGGAGAGTGATGCGGAGAAGAGACGAGGACGAGCTTTGGGCCCATTCGGGGCTGATTTGGAGACTTACCATATATGGCGTGCCCGGATCGACGATCTGACTCCGTGGATGCATCCGGATTCGGGTTGCGAATCAATTTCATATATAGCTTTGTACTTTTCGGATTCTATTTCATGTAATTTTGGCCCCTAGACCAACGACCAATCATAGACGTTGATTCCGGGTGCCCGAATTTTTATTTCTTATAAATAGATGGTTTAGGGTTGCCGTCATTTCTCATTGCTGAATGTTTGGAGAAGAGAGTGTCTTCCTTCATTTTGGTGATCCTCCTCCGCGGTGCCGACTCCGTGAAACCCCTTGGTGACGACTCCTTGGGTAAGGTCTTGTATCTTTTTATTGTTTTCCTAGTCCCCCCTCCCCCACCTTTCCTATTTTGTTGTCCAGCCTCCCAACAGGAATTTCTCCCGGCTGCCCATCCCGGCAAGCCCATCGCACCACCCTCTCTTCCCCCCAGATCAGTCGTCGGCCTCCCCGGATTGTCCCTCCAAGCACCCCTATCATAACCGCCTCCCTGTTTCCATGCACAACCACCGTTTCCCTCCTTTTTCCCAATCAGATCCAGCCCGCTACCCCTTCATAAACTCTCCCTCCTTGCTGTCCAGCCCTGCCGCCACCCACTTACAGTTGTCTGGCTGTGTGCAGCCCCAAAACAGCCCAGATCTGAATTTTTCCAGCCATAACCAGCCGCCAAGTCTTTCCTTATTTGCTGTCATTACTCCCCATCACGTGGATCCACCTCCTAACAACCGGTCATCACCAAATTTGTCAAGATCTGGGCATTTTAGCACAGATCCAGCCACTTGCCTCTCTGATCCAGCCTTCCTAATCCCCCAACCAGCCTTCCCTTACCCGATACGGTCCACCAACCACCGGAACCCCTCTTTGAGCTCTCTAATATTCAGATTTGTTTTATTTACAGCAGTCCTATTATTCGTATTGTGTTTTTGTATGAGTATTTAGTTGTAAAATATTATTACAATAGTTTATTACATGATTGCTTGGGTGTTCAGTTTATTATAGTTATTTATGCATGGATTAATCTCTAACTGCAGGAAGAATTCATACGCAGTGCGTTCTTGCTTTGGCCCTCCCCGCGTAAGAAAAACTAAGCTTGCTTTTGCCCTAATAAAAATATTTTGCCTTGTCGTGGATTTATTTTGCGTGGGTTGTTTTATTTATTATACAATTGTGATCTAACCGTCAGATTTGCATAGCATGTAGGGTTAAGTCGCAGGTTTCCCCCCGCTTATAGATTCGTCATGCGTCACCTACCCCGACGGAAGAGAAAGATTGAGAGAGTCCAGTGGTGGATCCTCCACGTCACTCAATTCGCCGCACGTGAGACGACCGAAGGAACGAGGATAGAGCACCAGTGAAGACCAGGCACCTACCAGCGAGGATTGGGATGTTTGATTGAGTTTACGACAGGCTTAACTTTCTGGGAGCTATCGCCTGACGATAGCAGCTGTCGCCCGACGATAGTGAGTTTTTATCTTTATTGTTTTCTGTGCGGTAAGACTGTTTGTGATGTTGTTTAATGGCTTCTGTGAGACTATTATTTGTGTTAAGACAATTGATGGTGTTTAATTATGTTTGAATTAATCATGATTATGAGTGATATGATTGTCTTAATGTTGATAAATTGTTGTCTCTTTGTTAGTTATATATATATATATGCACTGAAATTTTCAGTTTGAAATATCCAAGACACCTAACTCTAGTCTTAGTATTGAAAAACGTGAATCAGGAAGTGATTTTGTGAAAATATCAGCAATTTGTGAATCGGTTCCTATAGAGTTAATTTTAATATTTTTCTTTTTAATATGGTCTCTAATAAAATGATGTTAGACATCTATGTGTTTAGACCGTGAATAATGTACTTGATTTTAAGTTAGATCAATCACACTTTTATTATCACACCGTAATTCTATGGTTTGTCGATTTATCCTAAAGTATTCTAAAGTTTGTTTTATCCATAGGGATTGTGCACAATAACTATCTAGTCTAATATATATTCAACCTCGATGGTGGAGAAGACAACATAATTTTGTTTCCTACTCGACCATAAAATAAGTGAAGGGCCTAAAAAGTAACAAGTGTCACTAGTGCTCTTACGATATAAAGAACAACTAGCATAATTCGAATTAGAATAACCATGTAAAATAAAATCATCATTATGAGGATACAATAAAGCTAATTTTGAAGTACCAATAAAATATCTAAATATTCGTTCAACAACTTTTAAATGTGATTTTTAGGATTAACCTGAAATCTAGCACATAAACAGACTGCAAACATAATATCAAGTCTAGATGAGGATAAATATAAAAAAGAACCTATCATCTCTCTATATAAAGTTTGATCAATAGATATATCACTTTCATTTTTTGCTAATTTTAATGAAACACTCATAAGAGTACTAGTTTGCTTAAGATTTTCAAATCCAAATCTTTTAAGAACATCAAGAATATATTTAGATTGACAAATAAAATATAATCATGTTTTTGAGTTATTTGGAAACCTTGAAAATATGTAAGTTCTCATATCATGCTCATTTCAAATTCATTTTTCATAACTGTTACAACATCATTACATAACCCTTCATTAGTGACGTCAAAATAATACTATCAACATAAATTTGTAAAACTATTAAATCATTATTAACATGCTTGATGAAGAGTGTACAATCAGCACTATCCATTTTATAATCATTCTTTAATAAATACAAAGTTAATCTTTCATACCATATATGAGATGTTATTTCAAACCATAAAGCATTTTTTCTGATTTATAAACATGATAAGGAAATTTTTTTTTTGCAAAACCTGAGGGTTGTTCTACATAAACTTCTTCCTTAATATACCTGTTTAAAAATGCAGTTTCCACATTCATTTGAAATAATTTTAAACTTTTGAAACTAGCAAAAGAAAGAAATATTCTAACTGCTTCAAGACACGCTACAAGTGCAAAAGTTTCATCAAAATCTATCCCCTCAATTTGAGCATATCTTTTGGCTACTAATCTAGCCTTGTTTCTAGTGATCCTAGATTCACTATGTAATTTATTTTTAAAATCCACTTAACTCATACAACAGGATGATCATATGGTCTCTCTACAAGTTTCCAAACTTTATTACGTTTAGATTGATTAAATTCATCATTCATAGCTAAAAGCCAAGATTCATCATTTAAAACGGTTGAAACATTTTTTGGTTATATATTGGAAACAAAACAAAGATTTGAAAATAAATCATGTAAAGATGAACGTGTACTTACCCCTCTTGATGGTTCTCCAATCATCAATTCTTGTGGATGATATTTTGAAAATATAAGTTCACTTGGAGGCATATATTCTTCTACTTCTTCGTTTTCTTCTTTATCCTCTTCTTCTTGTTCTCCAAGTACTTCTTCATCATCTTTATCCAAAGTAGAAAGGAGTTCTTCACCATTTCCTGTAAAATTAATCTTTACACAAGTAACAAATTCATCAAATTTAACATGAATTGATTCTTCAACTATTTTTGTCCGTTTATTAAAAATTCTATAAGTCTTAATAGTCAAAAATAACTAATAAAAATTTCTTCATCATATTTTTCATCAAATTTACCTAAAATATCTTTTGAATTTAAAATAAAATATTTACAACCAAAAACTCTAAAATAATATATGTTGAGTTTCTTTTGATAATATATGAAGTTAGTTTCAAAAATGGATTTAGCATAATACGATTTACAACATAACAAGCAGTACTAACAGCTTCAATCTAGAAAAACTAAGCAACTTATATTCAGATAACATAGTATGTGCTAGTTCTTGAAGAGTTCTATTTTTCCTCTCCACTACACCATTTTGCTGTAATGTGCGAGGAACGAAAAATTCATACTTAATTCCTAATTCAGTAGAAAATGAAATAAATTTATCATTTTCAAATTCACCTCCATGATCTCAGCGTATGCATTTAATTTTTAAATCAAGCTCATTATGAATTTGTATGAATAATTTTGTAAATTCAAAGTACGCATCGGATTTTGAAACAAAAAATATCGTCCAACAAAAACGTGAATAATCATATATCAAAACAAGCACATATTTTCTACCTCCTAGACTTTGTGTAGTAACCGGACCAAATAAATTCATGTGAATTAATTGTAAAAGTCTAGTAGTGGAAACTATATTTTTATTTTTGAAAGATGATATTAAAAATTTCTTTTTTGACATAGCGTACATAAAGAAGAAAGTTTTCCATCTAACAAAGGTAAACCTTTAATCAATTTATTTTCGGAAAGTTTTACAACAAGTTTTGCACTAGAATAACCAAGTCACTTATGCTACAATTTTAATTCATCATTCTTTGAAATGAAATATTTAAGAGAAGATTGAGAAAGATCATGAAAAGTTATCATATAAACATTGTGAAATCTAGGTGCGATAAAAACAATTTCTTGTGAAAAAGGTTGGGACGTAGAGAGTATCCTCAAGGTGGAGAGACGAAGTAACATGCACTGTTCCAGATCCACATACAGGGGATGGAGAACCATCCGCAATAAAAACTAGAGGCAACCAGTTATGTTTATCCAGACTTGAGAAAAAGCGAGGATTGCCCGTCATATGACTAGTAGCACCAGAATAAATGATCGACTTACCCATATTGTCCATATGAGCAACACCCGAAGAGGTAGAAAGAGAAGTGTTCTTTGAGGTAGTATCAGCGACAACGGGTCGAAGATGAGGATGCTTGACCCAGAAGTGATCTACAAGGTACCGGTCCACCTGAGCGACCTCCACGACCACTAGGAATGTCATTACGAGCTGGATGAGCAATTGTGTCAGGAGGAGATGGAGAAGCAAGTAGAGGAAGCTGAAGAAGAGTAGTAATAGCCGAAATGCACGCAGCAGTAGCATCCAGAGTGAGAGTATCAGCCTCCCCAAGAATTTGTTGCTGAATCATATCATAAGATTCCGACAAACAAATGAGATAACACACAACCAGAAGTTCCTGAAAATGCTTGTGTTGTTCAGCAATATCAACAGAGAAAGGACAATGTTGAAGAAGTTCAGCACCGAGAACTTGCACCTCCTAGTAAGCAGCAACAAGAGTCATAGTGGGGCGAGCGAAAAGATCAACATATAACGTGTATATGCATGAAGTTTGAGCTCCCTTGGAGTATAAAACAGTCAAATGCGTCCAAGCGGCCTTAACTGTCCCATCATGTCGTATGACAGGAAGGCACTCATCAGAAAGGCTATTTGCAAGCCATGTATGAACTAGAGTATCACTTGCATCCCAATCATCAAATGCAGCAGAGCCGCGAGGAGGAGGGTCATCAGTAAGGTGATGACGTTTGAGTTGTAACCGTAATAGAAAAGTGAAGGAAACACTCCAGTCCAAATAATTGTGACAAGTAAGCTTGGACGCTGTTCCAAGATTACCAAAAGTGGAGATAGAGGCAATGGTAGGAACCGGTTGTGCGGGTATAATTAAGGAAAGAGCCGGAGTCCCCATGGGCTACCTGCGCGAACAGAGAGAAACCGCGCGAACAAAAACCACAAGAAGAGAGCTATTCACAGGAAATGTGAACTGTAAAGGGAGGGCGGCAAGAAACAGTGAAAAGAAGAAACCGCCGCTGAAGAAGAGAAAACCGCAGAACATAAAAGAAACAATGGAAACACACGGTTAAAAAAGATAACTGTGACAAGAGAAGAGAAGAGCAGACGATTAAAAAATTAGAGACCACTTGCACTGTGCCACGATTAAGAAAGCAGAAAATGGAGCAAAAGATTGATTAGCTCTGATATCATGTGTGAAAAGGCTAAATAACAGAACTTTATTGCTCCAAAAAATTACATAATACATGGGTATGCCCCTATTTATAGAAAAGGGGGAAGAGAGAGAAAAAATAAGAGAGAGAATATACAACGTCTGTCACATGCGACTAGGCGGTTAGATAAAACACTAGCCGCGCGAGCTGTGCGGTTAAACAGACTTGACCGCACGACTATACAGAGACTCTACACCATGGTTGATCCGGTCTCTATCCGCCAAGCCTCAGTGAATAGCTCCAGGAGAAATAACTATGGTTAGACTGAGTCTAATCGCCAGACCGCACCAGTGACCATGCTTGAGAGTTTTCGATCCTCAACTGGCGGTTAAGACTCCAACGATCATCAAATAGTATAGCTACGGGAAGAATATAAAAGCATCTTAAGCATTTTACCTGACCTAACTGTTAGGCCGTTAATTGTAACAGATCTCAACAGACCGTACTGCAATAACCCATGATCGCCAAGATTGCTCACCACCATGAC
The DNA here is from genome assembly GCA_039583875.1 of Platanthera guangdongensis. NCBI lineage: Eukaryota > Viridiplantae > Streptophyta > Magnoliopsida > Asparagales > Orchidaceae > Platanthera > Platanthera guangdongensis. The sequence continues at coordinate 127,512,344 of CM077154.1, read as the reverse complement.
TACGGGATATGCAGACCACCAATCATGTCTGCCTCTCCTGTTCGCCAGACCGCCAGACCTGTCCGCCAGTGCTAGTTGTCAGACCGCCTAACCTGTCCACCAGTCCTGTTCGTCTGACCGTTAGGACTGCTCAGATTCTGACAGTAGCAAAACAAATAGAAGAATGCATAGTGAGAGATTAAGACGGAGAGGCAGGGAGAAAAATCCACCAGTCGAAAGAGTGTGAGCACCAGTTAGAGAGACGAGAGAATCAGAGAGAATAACTAATAAGGACAACTACCGGAGAAAGGGGCCAACCGAGAGAGTGAGAGCACCAACAAGAGAGTCGAGAGCACCAGAGAGAAGAACCATCGAGGACGCAACTACCAAAGAAAATAGCCAGCCGAGAGCGCGAGAGAGTTGAGGGAGAGCACCAGTGAGAGAGGCGCAAACACCAGAGGAAGAACTAGTGATGTTGCAGCAACCAACGAGAAGAATTAGCGAAGAGTGGGAGAGAGTCAAGGGATAGCTAGGGTAGGAGAATGAGAAAGGGGAGAGAGCATGCAACACTATTAGTGCAAGACGACGAGAAAGACCAAGACAGTATAAAACATTATAAGTTAACCTAAAAGTTTGACATAAAAATAATTTTTAAAAAACGGGCCGATATAACGCCTATTTATTTGGGCGATATATCAACCCATTTTTTTCAAAAACATCATGCCTCAATTTTACAACAGAAAGGTGGCGATTTAAGTCCAAAACCGTTATGTCGGTTGACATGACGGATATGACGTCCAACATCTACAACACTGATTCTTGCTACGGGCCTTCATTCTCATTCTTTATCTTGCTTATCAAATAAACACCTTTATTCTTCACCCTCTTTTTATTTTTCTTTGTTTCATTCATATGGGTAAATTAAGGGCAACTTGATTTTTAATTGTCTTGGCATGTGCACATTAGTTTGGTTCAGGACTATCGAACAAGCATGGAGTCCTTACGGTACAACGTAACTATCATCTCATCACTATTTCGGTTCAGGGTTGTCGAACAAGCATGGAGTCCATATGGGACACCTAAGTCGAAGTCTCACCCTCATATCGATTTAGGGCTATCGAACAAACATGGAGTCCCTATGGGATACCTAAAACGATATCTCATCATTGGCAAACAATTCACGCCCTTCTGCATGGGTTAACCCTTAATATTGTTCTGTTCTTATGCATCAATGCAATTCTTTCATATTCATTTAACTATTCTCTTTTCATCCGTTTTACTTTCATAGGTTGTATTTTAGTTTATGCTCTCTTCAAAATTTATTTACTTTGTAATACTCCCGTCACCTACAGTTAATGTATGTCAATGTATGTCGACAGGGTATCTATAATATATTTCATCGTGTCATTAGTAGCATTAAAAGAAATTCATCACATTAAAGATATAAAAACTCACTGAAGCTTTCCCCTTCTCCTTATCCTTTCTAGGGTCAATGTCTCTTCCTTCCATCTATCGGAGTTCGGGAATGCTTATAATGAGACTTAAAAACATATTATTTAACTTCCCAAATACAGCATCACATAATACAAATTCAGATGAACAGCCTTCCCATAAACAACCTTTCCTAAATCATAGCAGCTGAAAATTTGATCCCCACAACAATATAAAAGCCCTAAATCTTTCAATCATAAACTGGCCAGCTTTAATCATAGCTAGGCTTAAATTTAAGGCTTGTTCAATCATAGCTAGGCTTTTGGAGAGGGAGTGGGTGTTGGGAAATCGTGGGGAATGGGAGGGGAGGAGAATAAAAGGTAAGGCTTGTTCAAGTGGGGTGGGATCAGTTAGGATGTGGGGGAAGGTTGTGAGGGAGTGGAGGAGAGGGAATTGTGAAGTGGTGAATGGGAGAATCGGGGTTTTATTTAAGAGTATAGACCTAAATTTTAGGAGGATGAGTAGGGAGGTGGGGTAGTGGGGAGTTGGCTTGGAAGTTATGGAGTGATGGGTGGTCGGCCAAGGGTGGTCGCCAGAGGTGGTGGTGAGATTTTTAGGACGTGGCGGGTTTGTGTGTGTGTGGAGGGGGGGGGGGTATGGATGTGGTAGGGAGGTGGCCGACTAGGGGAGGTTGGTAGGAGAGGTGTCCAAATATATGGAGAGGGGAAGGGTAGCTTCCAAGCTTCACACTTGGTTCCATCTTCGACACCGACTGTTCAAAAGGAGAACTTTTCACTCCACTTTCAATATCTTATAAATGAGCCTTGCATCCTTATTTATAGACTAAGGGTTCGCTATGGACGGTCATGATTCTCCGATCATGATGACTCTCAAAACACATCAAACTAAAAATCAGAAATATATACAAAATAACTAAAACATGAATTGTTGATCCACACAAAATGGACAGCTCCGATCGTCGTGCAGGCTTAAGTGTGTCATGATTTCATGAAAAAAAATATTATTATAGGGATAACATTGAGTACATCGGTCCCAACACAAACACAATATTGACTAGAGAGTCTCATGACTAAGACTCTATTTGGTTGGGTTGTTGCTGATAGAAAGTTACTGATGAAAAGATGCTGATAGGAAAAGTACCGTTTCTGGAAAACAAAGTTTTGTTAAAAAATTATTTGAGTGAAATGGAATTTATAAAACGGAGTTTTAAAAAAGTTGTTTGGAAACAAAAACAAAATTTTGAGTGAAGTTTTTTCCATAAAATAATTACCAACCAAAAAATATATAAAAAGACATTTTTATCATAATACGACACAAATTTATATCTCCAAAATCTCATCATTTACATGTCTCATTGGTAACTTTTCAGGTCAAATCTACTATTTTGATAATTACAACAACTACAAAACCACAATTTGCATAATTTTTAAGAGCATTTAAAATGAGTAAATATGAGCCTAAAGATGGTCATAAGAACTTTCTTCACTTCATTTATGCATTGATTCCTTACCAATCACAGCCTTTTAATCATAGTTCTGTTACAGGTTTACAGATATAATAAATAAGAATGCTTTCGGCTGGATAAGATCAGGAGGAAAGACGCGAAAAGATGCGGTTGGATGTGGCTAATCAGCGCTGCTGAGATTTGATATAAAATACGGCTTTAAATAACCCGTGTTTTAGAAATAAGTCAAACCAAACATCGCTAAAACTCTTTTTTTCCAACCGCACCGGAGGATATCAGCTCAGACAAACACCACCTAAGTAGGCAGATTCACAACTAAAGAAAAATAAAATGATGAAGAATAATGATAAAAGGACAAATCATTTCTAGAATAAATTGTTGAAAGATAAATGATATTGCATAATCAGTAGAATAAGAGTTGTACTAATTAACAGGAATAACTTAAGTTAAAAATGAAACATCTACAAATAAATTGAAATTCAGTGCACAACAGAAGCACAACTTCAGATAGATTATGTGGCCATGGTAATAAAAAAGAAAGCAAACCAATACATACGTGGAATATACAACTACTCCCCCAGGGCGGACTAATTGAACAGCCTGATCAAACATTCTTCTCTGATATCTCGCATGAGCTTGCAACGATTCAATTGTCTCCTACATGAAAGAAAATATCAATAATAATTTGCAATATGACCAGAATAGATAATTAGTAGAAAAATGAGCCTGAAATATATGGATCACCGTCTCTTCTATGGATTCTCTCACGTTACTTTTTAACAAAAATGTGTTACATGTCGTTTCCTGTTATGAGAACTGTAGAAAAAAGCTTAACCTTGTATATACTTCCTCAATAATCAATTACAATGTATGAATACATATTTATAAGCGGGAGAAACAGAGAAGAGAGTCCTATACAAGATGTGATACTAAAGAGGAGAGAAGAAGAAAAACAAATAAATGGGCCTAATTACATGGGCTTTTCTAACACTCCCCCGCAAGCTGGAGCGTACAAGTCGTATGCGCCAAGCTTGGACAGACACTGGTAGAATATGGTGCTAGGTAGAGCCTTTGTGAGGATATCAGCTACTCGTTCAGTACCAGGAACATGCTTCAATTCTATCTTCTTCATTTGGACTTTCTCCCGAATAAAGTGACAGTCTACTTCAATATGTTTTGTTCTTTCATGAAAGACTGGATTCTTCACAATATGTATAGCCACTTGGCTCACAACACAGTATGGCAGGTGAGGGAAGCTTTACCCCTAGATCGGTCAGGAGACTTTCAAGCCAGGTAAACTCAGAGACAACAGACGCCATTGATCGGTATTCTGCTTCAGCTGATGATCGAGCAACCACTGCTTGTTTCTTACTACGCCAGGTAACGAGATGTCCTCCAAAATAGGTACAAAAAACACTGGTTGACCGGCGATCATCCAAGGAACCGACATAATCAGGATCAGAGTACGCAACCAATGTTGGAGTAGAGGATGCAGTTTTGTATACCAAACCTTGACCCGGGGCTGTTTTAAGGTATCTAAGAATACGTTCAACAACTTGGAGGTGTGATGTTCGCGGAGCATGCATAAATCTGCTGACCACCCCAACGACGAAGGAAATATCCGTTCTTGTGACCGTTAGATAGATCAATTTTCCAACCAATCGTCGATAGTATTCCGAATTTTGAAGAGAAAGGTCGGTATCAGAAGAATGTGCACACAACTTATGATTCGCGTCTATCGGAGTAGTAGTAGGTTTGCATCCCGAGTAACCAACATCCTGAAGGAGATCCTGGTAGTATTTTCTTTGAGAAATGAAGAGTCCATCTGGTCGTCTTGCGACCTCAATACTAAGAAAGTAATGAAGATGTCCCAGATCCTTGGTTTGAAAGACGGAGCTGAGGTGCTGTTTAACTATTTGGATGCCCTTGGAATCGTCTTCAGTGATCAAGATATCATCAACGTATACCAACAGAAGAACAGTTCCTGTTGCCTGATGACGTGTGAATAGTGAGAACTCAGCTGAACTCTGAGTGAAACCGACTTGCCGGACGGCCTTACTGAACTTGTCAAACCATGCCCGAAGGGATTGTTTGAGACCATAAATGGACTTCTTGAGATGACAAACTTGGGACTCCCCCGTGGTCTCAATCCCGGGCGGTTGCTGCATGAAAACCGTTTCCTGGAGGTCGCCGTTGAGGAAGACATTTTTGATGTCCAGTTGGTGTAATGGTCATTGTCGATGCACAGTGACCGAGACAAGAACCCGAACGGTGTTTAGCTTGGCCACAGGCGAAAACGTCTCCTCATAATCGAGGCCTTGTTGCTGGGTGAAGCCACGAGCCACCAGACATGCCTTCAGACGATCAATCATTCCATTAGGAGCATGCTTGATCACAAAGACACATTTACACCCAACAGGTGTATGACCGGTAGGTAAGGGTACCAAGGTCCAGGTCTGTTTAGCCCAGAGAGCCGTCATCTCTTCTTCCATAGCCTCCCGCCAGCCCGAATGGTGGAGAGCCTACTGCACAGAGTTAGGTACCGAAATCGAGGATAATGAAGTGGCAAAAGTCTGAAGTTGTGGAGAAAGGCGATGTAAGGATACATAATTCACCATGGGATGAGCTGTAGATTCTGGTGTTGGATCAGCAGGACGCGGAGCCTTAGAGGGCGAGGCAGACTGCAGTGGGGCACCGGCGGCAGGATGGCGACGAGTGTAAACCCGAATAACAGGAGGTTTGACAATAGGAGGAGTCGGGGCTATATGGCTTAGTGGTGGAGTGGTAACAGGAATAACTGGACGTAAGACAGTTGGTGGGGAAGGCAGCGGAGCTGAAGTAGTGAAGAACGGGAGATCCTCTCGAAAGGTAACATCAGCAGACACTGTCATGTTTCGGGTAGTTGGTGAGTAGCAGACGTAGCCTTTTTGCGTCAGTGAGTAGCCGACAAAGACGTGTTTGGTTGCCCGGGGTCCAATTTGTCCAAAGTTGGACCAAGGTTGTGGACGTAGCAAGTGCACCCAAAGATGCGGGGTGTGAGAGAGAATGCCGGAGTTGATGAGAACATGAGGCTGAATGGAGTAGCATTGTGGAGGATAGGGGAAGGAAGACGGTTAATCAGGTAGTAAGCCGTCGAAAGAGCAAAATTCCAATAATTTTTGAGAACGTGCATTTGGAGCATGATAGAGCGGGCCACATCAAGAACGTGGCGATTCTTCCGCTCCGCGACACCATTTTGTTGGGGGGGGGTATAGGCACATGAAGTTTGGTGAATAATCCCAAAGTCTGAGCAAAGAGTTGCAAATTCGTGGCTAGTGTATTCGCGAGCATTATCCGTGCGAAGAGTTTTGATGTTAGTGGAGAATTGTGTTTGGGTCTCAAGAAGGAAGGTCCTAAAAACACGAGGAAGCTCAGAGCGATCACGAAGTAAATATAGTCATGTCATTCGCGAATAGTCATCAATAAACGTCAGAAAATAGCGATAACCAGAAATGTTATTAACTTTGTACGGACCCCAAATATCAGAGTGTACCAAAATAAAGGGAGCAATGCTCCGAGTACATTTAGGTAAAAAAGATGAACGAGGCTGCTTGTCTAACACACATGATTTACAATGAAAAGAAGGTAAAGATACATCAGGTAGAGTCTTCTGGAGGATAGGTAAAGGGCATGACCAAGACGCCGATGCCAATCGACGGAGGAGACAGAGGAGAGGATGGCGGGAGATTCATCAAGAAGGTAGAGCCCGTTCTGTAGTCGTCCCTTACCAATGAAAGTCCGCGTCCTGTGATCCTGTATCAGAAAAGAGCAAGAAGTAAATGTTCCAGAGCAGCTCAAATCATTAGTCAAGCGACCAACAAAAAGCAAATTTAACGGGGAGCCCGGAACATGAAGGGCCGAGCATAGAAAGAGAAGAAGTGAGAGAGATGTCAGCCGATCCAGATACAGGAACAGTGGCCCCATTGGCCACTGTGATGTACCTAGGATGAGGAGAATGCAAGTACTGATGTGGCCGCAGGGAGGTTATGTGATGAGTGGCACCCAAGTCCACTATCCAGCGTGGACTCGTGGAGAGACAAGTGATACCTTTTTGGGAGATGGAGGCAGTAGAGGCAACGGAGGCAGGCGGACGACTGAGCAAACCCTGGAGCTGTTGGAGCTGAAGGCAAACCTCTTCAAGGTCAGTTCGAGCAGAGGAGTCGGTAACAACAACAGTAGCCTGTGGACGAGGTGGAAGCCCATGCTTGCGATAACATGTGGCCTCGAGATGGCCATCCTTTCCACAGAAGGAACACTTTGGGCGAGGCCGACCACCCTGTCCGCGGCCGCGAGAGCCAGTATGCCCCCCCGGTCTGGCCTCACTCTCGTATGACTGAATGGGACTGAAAATACGCGATTCCCATTTTATCCCCCGCAGTTTACATTTTACGCGATTCTTCCTCTTCCCCCACGCTGACAATCGCAGCCCTAGCTCCCGATCTTCTCTTTCCCGGACGGAATCCCCCACCTCCAGCGATTTTTCTTCCCGGTGGAAGCCCGCGATTCTCTCCTCTTCCCCCACGCTGACCAGCCCAGCCCTACTCCCGATCTCCTCTCTCAATAAAAAATACGTGATGCGCCCTCAGCATCTTAAGTTCAACACTCTCCTCCCCCGATTTCTCACAACCCACCGCTCCCATCTGCCCACCAGCGCCCCATCTCCTCTAGTTTCTTTTTCTCCTCATCCTCTCGCCGCTCCAGTTTCTCGGCGTCTCCTAGTAATTCCACCTCGGTCGGGCCTGAAACGGACTGGCCTCACTTCAACACTCTCCCCCCCTCGACGTCTCCCGGTAACTCCACCCTAAGCCTCACGATCCACGCATCCATCGACATTCTTCCCCGTTCCCGTTCGCCAGTCCCGCCGAACGCCTCTTCCACCCCGTCCGACCCCGGCGAAGCTTCATTGAGTCGGCGAAGCATTCAGATCCCGGGCTCCCAGGCCCCGTTGACAGTGACCGTGCATAGATCCCCAGCATCCAGGCCGCTCCTCCCGTGGTGCTTCACTGTTCCCTCATCCCTGCCTCCAGCGAATTGCGGTGCGTCGGTGAAGTTCAGGTAAGTCGGCAGTTTACATTTCACACAGATAATAAATGCAATCTCAAAGGCTAAAAGGCCTTGTTTTCACATTCATAAATATTAAAACATGAAGGCCAAATGTAATTGAAACTGGAAGAGGACAATAGCTTAAGACAAATGCTTCTGAATATGTCAATGACGCTTCCTGCTGGTTGCTTGTTCCCATGCGCCTATTCTATGGCCCACAATCTCTCCCACTCCAACTCCATGTTTTACCTGGATTAAACACCAGGGTAGAATAAAAATGAAGAGATGAGCCACACTTTCTTAAAACCAACAACACGGCATTGATGAATAAAAAAAATCATGATTCATGATAATTTGCTTGTTTTTTTTTCTTTTTCCCGATATGGTGCAAGGATCAATCCTTCCTTTTCCATGTTAAAAATAAGTTTTTAGAAGTTTCAAGGCAGTCCATCATTACAATTATTCCTTGTTATAAGTGGAATACACCAAAAAACTAGGAAATGGGAATAATGATTTAAAACTCTCTTTTCCAATTTTGCATAGAAAGAAGGTGGCTTTGGCAGAGGATGGTAGAGGGAATCAGCTCTTTATTGTACATTAGAACTTTTTTATCATATACAATATGCATTGCCATGACTGATGAGTCGCGTGAAAAACCTATGATTAGGATGAAAAAAGTTGTGAGATCAAATCTTAGAGTGAGACTTGGTGATGTTGTTTCAGTACACCAATGCCAGGAGGTCAAATTCGGTTTTTCATAATTATTTAGCTTGCATATATTTTTATATCATTTTCCCGAAAGCTTGTTCACTCATATTTAATTGGGAGGATGCCCAGAATCCACTGAAACTCATAAAAATATATGCAAGCTTTCAGTGAGATCAAATCTTTGATGATTGGATCTTGTTGGTCACCTTGAAACTCTTATTTAATTAAAATAATAGATATTTATGTTGATAATTGTTGAATTGTCCTTTTTAATTTAGGTTGAACATATGCTTAATGATCTTCTGATTCAATTTATCAATGTTGATCTACAAAATATAAATGTAGCAACATATCTTAAATTACTTTGCTTTTAACACATGTTAAAATGTTCTACTATGATTTGAGTTAGTTGGCATTAACATGAAAAAGCTTTCAAATCCGCTTATAGAAGCATACTAGGGGAATTAATTGAGCTGGATCAACCTATCAAGAGCTTCTTTCTTAAAAGTCTTCTTCGGCACATAGTTTTAGCCACCATCAAAGATATTTATCTGCACCATTTCGTAAATTGTTAGTGTTTTAGGATTAAGTTCTTTAAGAGTTTCTTCAACACATAATATTATAGTTAAAAAAATGTCTTTGTCTGATCCATTCCAGATTGTCTGCCTATTAGTCATCATCACCAATGAACGGTATCGACCTTGTGCTGCGGGACATTGCAAAAACACAACGATCGGAGGATACCCTCGTCCGACGTTGCCCTGAAATTCCATTGAATTCGATTCCGACCCAAACGTCGCCATTCTATTCGTCAGCATTCGACCGCCCCACTAGTGTGCCGTGCGTTTGGGGCAAGCAATCTGGCACGTTGAACAAGATTCAGGAGAAATGGATCAAGATCCAGCTGAAACTGATCGAGGATGGCATGCGCCCTCCTATCCGAATCGATCCGGCCGTGCCACTGTGGAGCAAGCGTCCCGACCTGAACGCGTATCTGCTGAAACCGTTGTTCGTGATTGATCCGGAACGGCAGTACGACGTCAACGTGACAGCAGGTGCATGTCTGTCTTGCAACAAAGTCGACTTTCTTTTCCGCAAGCAATTTAGTGCCCCGCGAATCATCGATTGCATCGACACCACCGGATTTGCTATCTGTGCTCGATATGTGTACAAGAAGTCGAAGAGCTCAGGCGGCTGTGGTGCCGCGTTCCATGTAATGGACGAGGCAAAAACCGAGAAGTTGATCCCGGCGCCCATCATTCTTAACTATCCAGTGCAGTTATTCGAACAGAGCGCACACGACGTCAGTCTTGTTCAAATGACATATGACTTGTACACGTCCCGTTCCGGCAGTGCTGATGTCGCCAAGGTGATTCGTTGTGCCCGAACGACTCGATACATGCGTCAAGCCACGCTATATCGTGGCCACGTGTCGTGGTATTTGGAAATGCGTGCTCGGGATGTCGCACTTGGGCAATTGACGTCGCCTTAGGATCCGACAGTGTTTCCCGATTTTCCGTCGTTCTTTCAGCATTGCAATGGGTACAATGGAACTCTCGGTCCAGTGGAATCGACGCTGACAAGCCTGGTCAACGACTGCATTGCTCGCCAACTCCCGTTCTACAACCGAATGAAAGGCGCCATCACCGGGACTCATCTCTCGGTCGACCATCATCACAACGTGCCAGGACGCATGAAATTAACGGATGAGTTCAACGGCAGGAAATTCGCCTCCGTTGCTGGATTGCACTCTGTCATGAACGAGCGCCAACGAATTCTCTCTCATCAATTCACAAGCACGACAGGCAATGCGGAACGTCGATCTGTTAGTCGGGGTTTGCTGAGACGGTACAACGCTTACAGTATTGATACTTCACTGCTCATCATGTACCTGGACAAGTGCTGCGATGATTGGGAATAGCTGGAAGAGTTCGAGAACATCATTATTCTCCTCGACAATCACCACCTGATCACAAGGTACCGGGACAATTCGAACAGCACGGATCGTGCTCGACACGAACAATTCATGGTTGTCGTGGCCGAAATCATTGTCGGCACTGGACAACATCCAATGCGGGAAGGCTCCATCATTGAGGTTGAATTGGATGCATTGTTGGATCGCATTAAGAAGTGGGAAATCGAGAATGATGTGCCCTCATCCAAGCGTATCGTGACGATCAAACTTCTCGCTTGCCACGAGACACAAAAAACACATCAGAAATTGCTTAACTTCGCTCGCATCCGCATCGACTACCGTTCTGGATCGCTTCTTTCGTTCGAGTCTGCGTCGTGGATTGGGGAAGAACGAAAACTTGTGGCATCATGTACGAGCCATTTGTCCGGAGACCATATCCCTGAAAGGAGGGAACTTGTTGCTCCATGTCGTTGTCGCTCAAATCAACTTTCGAGGCGAACTCCAATTCGATCCTCGTTGGGCGTATTTGCCAATCTCTGGGATGGATATCATTCTCACTCAATATCACGTATTATTTCCGACCGATGGCATCACTCCCTCGCCTACATCTCTGTCGATGATGTTTCATTTATTGCCTCTCTCGATTGATGATTGTGACGACGGATTTGGATTGACGACAACATTTGGACAATCCCTTCCTCAACTGCCCGAAATTCCTGCAGGGCAACTTGAATCACTTGGAATGGTCGCGGAATCAATCACTGATAATGCAATTTGGTCGAGTCACACGTTCGATGCGATTGCGTACCATGCCCTTGAGGTTGCCGCTGCTGTTGTCGAGCGGGTTCACGATGATCATCACATCGCTAAAGAAGGTGATGTTGCACCGCGGGAGGATGACGATCTGAACAATGTCGACGATGTCGATCCGTTGATTGGGGCCGAATCTGGCGTCAAAGTTAGCAACGCGCCTCATTCCATTCAGTCCAATCGCAAGCGCCGCAAACCAGGACCAACATCGCATGAGTGCAGCTCTTCATCGAGTCACAATAAGAAACCTCGCAGCCTCAACGCATTGGGCAATGAACGTCAGTCGGCATTACAAGGACTTAATCTTTGGGAAGCTGTCATGAGCACTACGCCAATGATAAACCCCTTGGAACGTTGCTTGCTCCGAACGATTGCTCTCAAAATTCTTCTGCCCGATGAACTACAAGATCTGAAAGATTTCCCCATTGAATCTTTGCATCTTCCAGAATTGCATCGAATCAGGTCTATTCTTGTCTCGACTTTGCGTAACACTAATTTCGCTTTCAAATGGTTCATTCGGCCGAAATCGGAACAAGTCCTGAAACAACACCTGGAGGATATGGTTGCCCAGACCCGATTCAGATTGCCCATTCAACGAACAGCGCCCAAACGCAGCATCATTACTGCCCTAAGTCAAGCCACATCAGTGATTGCTCCATTGCGATCGTCCCCTGTTGGCAGTTTTGACATTGTGCAGTTGGAAGAGACTGTGACAACGACTACAACTCGAACTGTCACTTTGGCAACTATCGCCAATCAAAGTTCAAGTCAACCACATGCATCAGATCTGCAATCTATGCCCCAACAACTTATTGAAGGGTCATCAGACAATATCATTGATCAGCTGGTTCAACAAGAGATTGATGTCGGGCATGCCGACAACATTCATTGGACCAAAGTGGTCGCCCCCGCGTATGCCCGCATTGCTTCCTGTCGTGACGATCTGCTCGAGATGACTCACAAGGAGATCCAGAATCATTGGGAGTATCTTGCACGCCTCAAGAAGCGTTTGCAATTGCATTCCGAGGCTGCCCAGCAGTACGACGATCCAGGCTTCCTAAATATTTCGTCGTCGCCATCGGCCGAACCATCAGTTCTAGTTGCATCTCCGACCACCCGGAATTCAAATCAACCGACCTCTTCTACAGTCATTACGACGGCGGTGGAATCTGCTATGGCCAACACGTCTGTTGTCAGCGAGATTGGTTTGCGTCCGCCATTCATGGTCGATCATTAGTTGCCTGCTTTGGATCAGATATTGGCGGCCATCGTTCCTGCCCCATCTGCAGGGGAGCTGTTTTCCCAAGCGGAGAAGGAGCTGCTCAATTAATTGCTGACCAGCCCAGTAGAGCGCTCCCATGTGAAATCAGCGACTGGTGATCAAACTTCTTGGAAGAGTCTGGCCAGGCGTTTCTTGTACTGGGCGCGAGTCGCGCGGGTATTGGGGATGAACCAGTTTCGAGCCCGATTTGATGGGTAGCTCAAGCAAAAGGTCAAGTATGATAACAAGAAAAAGAGCTGATAGCAGGTAGACAATACTTGGCTTTTTGTTTCATTTCCATCTTAAGAATTTTCCTTCTCAATTATTTGAATTTTCCTTCTTTTAATCTCACTAGGCTTGTTGAGGTGGTTCTGCTTGCTTGCGCTTTTTGCTCGCCTACCTGGTCCCCCCGCTGCACGTTGTTGGTTGTTTCGTCTCTTATTCTCTCACGGGATCAATGGTAATTTAGTTTCTCATTTATATTATGTTTTCTGATTTTGATTTCATTTTATATCTTCTTTCTCATTTTTTTTTCAGTTTCTGCTTCTGCTTCCTAAAATTTTCTCAAAATTTTCATTTTTTAGAGACTTTGTTTCCATGTTTTATTATGTGAAATCCATGAAAAATTATTCTTTTGTGGGTTCTGGAATGAATTCATAGCAGAGAATGGGGGATTCGACACATTTGTAGTGCTTTTAATGGTATCATTTGTGTCTTGCAGGTGCTGGAACATGTCCAGCTGCTAGAATTGGTTTCAGGGTTTAATGTTGGGTTGAGACAGGTAGTTAGTTGGAGTAATCAACTGTTTGGAGAGTTCCTGGACGAGTGGTTAAGTTGAACTAACTAATGTGATCCTTTTTTAGATGATGATCTGTATAAGAATTGATTACACAGTGATCCTTTATATATATATATATATATATAGTTCAACTAACTACCTGTCTAAAAAAGGATCACATTTAAATTGGTTTCAGGGTTATATATATAGTTTTCATTAGTTATTTTCCTAGTCTGTGGCCCGGTTGCACCTTCCTATAGGAATGTTAGGGGTTAAGTTTAGCATTAGACGAGCCTATTATAGATTCATTCTATGGCTCTGATTGGCATGGTGGTGGTGTTCGTGAATGCGGTGGTTATGAACTGTCGTTCATGAACGCCTGAACTCATCTAAGGAACTTCATTAACTTTTATATTCAAAACTAGTTGTATTTTCTTGGTGATGGTCATAACAATCTTCTTGCCAAATATGCATTCTATAATGATGGTGTTTTTGTCCAAACACACCTGAGCCAAAAAGTTGCGTCAAACAGAGCCTATGTTAGAGGGTAGTTACACCCTGAAAATTATGATCAAGCATTATTTAAGCATAGGTGATCTATACAAGCATTAAAATTAGGACTAATCAGAGCACAACGTCTAAAATTAACTAGTATTGAATATTTCATTTTAAGAAATGCTTGTCTTTTGTATTCATTGTTTTGGATGACACGACCTAATTTATGTGGTGTTTGCAGGTTGATCAGAATGTGGAAAGCCATGCTTGAATGCCATCAGAGCCAGATCATGACAATCTCATCAGCATATCAGACTAAGAACTCCATGCCACCATCCAGAAGAACAGATTTCTCCAAGCAAGCGGCCATGAATCTCCGAGACGAGGTGTTGGGCGAAAACCCAAATCTCCATCATTGCTTGCACACAAAGAACATGTTGGTCTGAAAGTGTTGACATGTGATATACAAGCTTATCAACTCAACTCCGCTCTCCAATGCATCTAGGAGATTGAATTTCTGCAACTTGTTGGCAGTTAATTGGAAGTGAATGAGTTTTTCATTTTATCAAGATCTTGGCTAGTTGCATTGACATCTACTGACTGAGTTACTATCAAAAACGCATTTTGATTCTTATTCAGGTTGTGTTTTAATGGATTTTTTTGTTAATTGGTTTGTAATGGATTTGCTTGCTAGAATAAGCAGACATGTCTTGTGGTTGTTGATTATGTTTTAATGAGTTTTTTATCAGTTGGGTTGTGATGGTCTGTTTGGAATTATGAGCTCTGCTTCTTCTTTTTCCTGCTCTCATGACTGGTTGTACATTTAAAACTGATTTTGATATATGTGTGGTAAATTGAAAATATATATTCCATTTTATTGTCAATGTTTTTTAAAACTATTCTGAATTTACAATTTTTTGGACTGCGAATAAAGACATTGGACTGCGACTAAATTCAATGGACTGCGATTAGCAATTATAGGACTGGTTGAATTGTAATATTTTGTGACGTTTATTTCAAAAAGCATTATTGTAGAGTTTTAACAACAATGATATTTTGTTAAAAAACATCGTGATAGAGTTAATATTTTTCTCGAAGTTTTCTTAGAAAATATCACGATAGATCAATTATTTATCATGATGTTTTTTAAAAAAGTGTCACAATAGAGCAACTATCAATTATGACATTTTTTTTTAAAGCGTCGCATAGAGCTACGGCGACGTCCGCAATCACGATGATTTGGTGATGTTTTTATAAATGTCACGAAAATTATCACAACGCTTAAAAATTATCGCTAAAGACATTAAAAAATGTCGTCGTATAACAACTTTGTTGTACTGGTTCAAAAATGTTGTTTGATCTTATTATTTTTAATAGTTAGCAAAATACATGTTATTTGACTTGGTGATTTGTTTTTGTATTGTGTTAATGATCATGAAGAGGTGTCCGTTACAGAAAATCACATAGATGGAATGGAGAAAGTGTAAACAAAATTCTTAATGGAAGGGGTAGCATATCAGAAGAGTTTGTAGAAGGTACCGCACCAAAAATATTCAATAAAAACTTACAAACATTAAAGAGATGTCAGTTGACTCTCAAGGTTTGTACATTAGTTTATATATATACATTCATGTTGGGTTTTTTTCACATTTGGATGCCGCCGAAGAAAACCCACATGACCACATCTCTCTCTCCCTACCTTTTTTTCCTTTCCCCCTTCTCTCTTTCTCCCCCCTTTTCTTCTCCTCTCCCTCCTTTTCTCTCTTCCCTCCCCCTCCCCCTCCCCCTTTTTCCCCCTCATAATGGAGTGGACCCCCCCCCCCCCCCCCCCCGAGTAGGAGGGGGGAAGGCAACAGGGAGCAGAAGTCTGCTGCAGGAGAGCCGGGGATGGTGGAGCAGAATGATCAAGAGGAGGGGGGAGACCTTGAGCAGCATAGAACACACATCTGATAATGAGGGGGTAGAAACCGAGGAGAGAACATGTGCCCGAATGCTGTGAAGGTGGGGTGGGACACGAGCCATCATCATGGCCACCCCGACGGCTTCTTTCTGAGCGTGTTGTGTAGCAAGGTCCAATGTAGGGGGTTGATGTTGGATCCATGCCTCGACAAGAGTCGTGGCCCGAGCAACAAATGAGGTGAGGTCGGTGGCCCCGCCAACATCAAGAGACTGTAGATCAGTAATAATGTCGTAGAGATGCTGAAGACTCTTTCCGGGAGTATAACGACTGGAGATCATCCCACATTGCTTTGGCCGTGTCGTGATACATGGTCATTCGGCAGGGTTCAGTATCCAGGGAGTTGAGGAGCCAGGTCTGAACCCGACCATCATTGCGCAACCAATCATCTGTAGGAGGAGCAGGAGGAGCTTGGGTCACTGTGAGAGCACCAACAGCAAGGAGAATGCCACGACCAGAAGGCGGAGTCCGCAACGAAAAGAAGAAACCACGGGCAGCAAGACAGGGCACAATGACTAAGCAGGAAGTCGCACGGTCAGGGTGAGGTCACTAGCGGCACAGAGAGATGCCACGACCAAGATGAGGATCGTGCCGAGAAGAGGAGGCGCCGCGAGCTAGAAGGGAAGCAATTCGCAGCGAGAAGTAGAGCGCGACGAGCAGAGAGCGGCGGGAAGAGAGGCCGGAGCGACTAAGGCAAGTTGCGGTGAGAAAACAGGCCGCTGCGACTAAAGCATGGTGCGGCGAGAAGAGAGGCCGCTGCAAGTAAGGCAAGGTGCGGCGAGAAGAGAGGCCGCTGCGACAAGAGAAGAAAAATACAGCAAGAAGAGAGTTCGCGGCGAGCAGGGAGCGACTAAGGCAGGCCGCGACGAGAAAGAGGCCGCTGCGACTAAGGCAGGCCGCTGCGACTAAGGCAGGCCGCGGCGGAATGAGAAAAGAGGTCGCTGGGGAAGAGAAGAGAAAAGAGGCCGAGGCGACAAAGCTAAGTCGCGGCGACTAGAGAGAAGTCGCGGCGACCAGAGATAGGTCGCGAGAAGCGGAAAGACCAAAGACGGAGAGAGATGTGGTGAGAAGTGAAAGGGAGACCGCGCGGGTAGAAAGGGAGGCCGCGCGAGCTGGGGAGTAGAAGGGGTGGTCCCCACCGATGAGAAAGGGTATAAAATAGGCGGGAGGAGGAGGAAAGGTGGAAGCCACGAGGGAGATGGAGCAGAGGAAGCAGATAAAGAGGCTTAGGCCGCGCGGGAACCCACAGTAACCGAAGCCCGTGCGACTAGAAAGACGCAGGCCGCAAGAGACCTGCCTCCTATAGGTGACCTGTCCGCCAGCCCGCCTCGGAGCGAGCATTGGCGGGTCGCGGAGGCCTGGCCTCCTATAGGTAGAGAGCAGTGGTGAGCCGACCTCTCGACTCTTGGGACCGGCACAGTGGGGCCCAGAGGCGAAATTACCTGGGTGCCCCTCCCATGGGTGCGAATAACTTGTTAGAACAGCAGAGTTACGTTGTTGGCAGACCTAACTGGGCTGCACAAAGCTATTCAAAACAACGGAAGTTGGCTATTTGCAGGCCGTTTTCAGAAAACTATAAATAAGACCCAAGGGGCACCTCAGAAGGCATGCTGATCAGCATTCAGATCTTTTTGTGCTTTCTGAGGTAGCCTTAACTCGGCCTTTGGCTCAGGAGGGGAAGCGCTCTAAGATCTTCCGGGTGTGTGCTGGGTCCTCCCGCCGAGCCCTTGGGTCGGTTTTCATCTCTCTTGTTGTTTGGTTTGCCCGAGAGAAGTAGATGTGCGATCACCCCTTCCCCAAGGGTGAACTTCACCAGGAACCGAGTTTTCGGTTTCAACATTTTGGTGCGATGAGCGTGGAGAGTGGTCAGTACAGAAAATCTTCAACAAGCTAGATGACAGGAGGAGAAGGACAAGGCTCGGACAGGTCCGACTCGCCGCCCCCGCCATCTTTGGCCACGGTGGGGATGTTCGAAGATTCCAGGCAGGAGGTACTCAGCCTTTTGTCAAGTTCGCACTCGGCGCGCGGGCCTAGTGCTCGACACCAGCTATTCCAATCGCTGTCGCCCCGTCTCAGGGCGAGGACGCTCCCGGCAGGCGAGCTGGGAAGGAGGTCTCCGAAGAAGGAAGGGGATGCGAGCTCCCCGGGCGCATGATTTTCCCGGCTCGGCAAGCGGAGGCCGGTTCGGCGATATGGACGTGCGGGATCCTTCGGCTCGCCCGGTAGGGGGAGGCAGCATCTTTAGCGAGCTGGTCTCTTCCGCCCTAGTTCCAGAGGGGTTCAGGGAACCCGAAATGTCTTACTACACCGGGAAGGGAGACCCGGTCCAGCACGTCCAGTGGTTCGAGGACGTGGTCTCGATCCGGCAGATGTCGGATGGGTTCAAGTGCCGGCTCTTCTCCATCACCCTCAAGGGGAAGGCGAGGGAGTGGTTTCACCAGCTGCCGGCCAGCTCCATTTACTGCTTCGAGAACCTGCGTCGGAGGTTTATGTTAAGGTTCACCACCTCCAAAAGGAGGAAGGAGTCAGAATCCTTGTTGCACATTAAGGAGGGAGTGAACGAGACCTTGGGGAGCTATGTTGACCGGTTCCATGAGGAGGTCACCCAGGTCCAGGAGATGTCAGGTCATAGCCTGATGATGGTTTTCACCCGGGGGCTGCAACATGGTTTCTTCAGGATGGAGCTGAAGAGAGTGCCCCCTCCTACGAAGAGCTGATGGGGAGGGCGGCAAGAGAAGTTGACGGGGAGGACGTCAAATCCGGAGTTCGCCCGGAAGTTGGCCAGGTGGGCCACACAGGAAGAGGAGCCGAGAGGCGGCAGAGGACAGGAGGAGAGGAGAGCTGAGTCCCGGCAGAGGGAGCAGCGGCAACTGCAGCAGCAGCCCAGGTGGGGGCGCCAGGAGCCGGATCGTCGGCTGGGTTAGAGGCCCGAGTGGCAAGATCAGGGGTCACAGAGGGGTTACCAAGGAAGGGACAACATCCAGGGGGGCCAGGATCAGTTCCCTCCCCCGGGTTGGAGGCAGGCCCAGAGACCTCCCCTCCCCAATCAGAAACAGGCTATGGCCATAGCCATGGGGGAGAGGAGGAGAGCAGCGCGGAGGAGGAGAGAAGTCAGGGTGGAGTTGCCCGACTGCGACTTCCACCAGGAAGAGGGGCACGCCACGGCCACGTGCTCGGAGTTCCTCGAGATGAGAGGAAACAAGGAGCAGTACCAACAACAGGGCTGCTAGGAGGTGAGGATCGAGGAAGTCCTGCCTCGGGCAGAGGAGGAGGATCGATGTGAAGACCGGGCAGACGTCGGGACCTGGGGATGGATTGGAGTGATCCACGGGGGGGGGGGGATCGAGGCTTCCCGGAAGGCGAGCCTCCACACTATGTACCGCCGGATCGTTGGCTCCACATCCCAGCCCCCACCCCCGAAAGAGAAGATCACCTTCTCGAGGAAAGATATGCCGGATCATGAGGATCCCTTCTGCAATGCGCTGGTCATCCAGACGGCCATCAAAAAATTCACCGTCTCTAGGATCATCATTGATAGTGAGAGCTCCGTCAACGTCATCTTCAAGAAGGCGTTCGATGCGATGAAAGTGGAGGCAAAGAGGGTGCTGGCTCCGGATGACCCCTTGTTTGGATTCTCAGGGGAGAGGAAGGAGGTAGAAGGAGGAGTGAGGCTCCACGTCACCTTGGGAGTGGGGGTGGGGGGGTGGGGGGGGGGGGGTGGGGGGGGGGGGGGGTGGGTGGGGGGGCAGTCCCGGAACTGCCGATTTGTTATCGTGAACGCCCCAGTAGCTACAACGCCATTTTCGGAAGGCTCCTCATCAGCGCCTTCCGCTGTGTCCCCCTCGTCATTCCACCAATGCCTGAAGTTTAATGCCGAGGGGATCCAGGTCCGGGGCGACGCTAAAGTAGCAAGGGAGTGTTACGTCACCGCCGTAAACTCCATCTCCTGGCAGGAGGGGGCCGAGGAGATGGGGAGGAGAATGGAGGAGGCGGAGCAGGAAGCCGGAGAAGAGATGGAGGAGGATAGCCGCACCGAGATGGAGGAGTCAGGAGGAGCCCGGGAGGAGTCGACCGAGGCGATGGTCATGGAAGAAGTAGTGGAAGCTGAGGAGGCCCGAGTCCCGGAGGAGAAGGACGCCGAAGAATGAGGGGAGAAGTCCAGGCTGGAGGCTGCAGAGGAGATCGAGGAGATGGAAGTTCTCACCCATGGAGGCAGGGTAAAGAAGGTCCGCGTCGGCGGGGGCTGACCTCGGAGGCTCAAGCCAGGATGCTGGCGTGCATCCAAAAGAATGTGGACATCTTCGCATGGAGCGCTGCAGAGATGTCAGGGTTGACGCAGACGTGGCTTGCCACCGCCTCAACCTGGACCCGGGAGCCCGCCCCATCCAGCAGAAGAAGAGATCAACCGCGGACAAGCTGGCCGAGCCCATCAGGGAGGAGGTGGCGAAAATCCTCAAAGTCGGCTTTGTATCCGAAATACAGTACCCCGGCTGGGTCTCCAATGTAGTCATGGTTAAAAAAGGAGACGGTCGGTGGCGTATGTGTGTTGATTTTGCTTTGCTTAATAAATCACGCCCTAAGCACTGTTATCCCTTGCCTCGGATCGACGCGCTGGTTGATTCAGCCGTCGGTTTTCCTGTGATGAGCTTCTTAGATGCATTTTCAGGTTACCACCAGATCAGGATGCACTCCCCGGACATCAAGGATGTCTCATTCATTAGGGGAGATTGATGCTACTGCTACAAGATGATGCCCTTTGGGCTGAAGAATGCATGAGCAACATACCAGAAGATGATGGACAGGGTCTTCCGGGAACAGAAGAGGAGAAACCTGGAGGTGTACGTAGACGACCTCATGATCAAGAGTCAGGACGTGGACTCTCATCTCCAGGACCTGGAGGAAACCTTCGCCTACCCTGCGCAAATATAAGATGCGGCTGAACCCCCTGAAGTGCGTTTTCGGGGCCAGCAGGGGAAAGTTTTTGGGGCATCTCCTCACCCCCGCGGGGGTCGAACCAAATCCTGACAAGGTTCAAGGTGCCATCATGGAGCTGGGGTCGCCGCGGGATGCTAAAGAGGTGCAACAGTTGACGGGTAGGCTAGCAGGATTGAGTCGGTTCCTCTCCCGGGCCAGGGAGAAGTGTTCCCCCTTCTTCAAGACACTAACGGGGGGGGGGGGGGGGGGGTCAAAAGTTCGAGTGGACGAATGAGTGTGAGGAAGCATTCTAGGCCCTGAAAAGGCAGTTGACCTAGGCTCCGCTACTTCAAGGGCCGAAAGAGAGGGATGACCTATTTTTGTATCTCGGGGTCGGAGCAGAGGCCTTGAGCTCCGTCCTGGTTCGGGAAGAAGGGAAGAAGCAGCTTCCCATATATTATGTGAGCTGGGTCCTGAGGAAGGCCGAGCTTCGGTACCCCATCTTGGAAAAACTGGCCTTTGCCCTAATCATCTCGGCCCGGAGGCTCCGACCCTACTTCCAGGCACACTCCATTCGAGTGGTGACTGACCATCCCCTTCGCAACATCTTTGAGGGGGTGAAGCATTCGGGCAGGCTAGCCAAATGGTCGGTAGAGTTGAGCGAGTTCGACATCTCCTTCGTCCCCCGCCTCTCAATCAAGGCCCAAGTCATGACCGACTTTTTGGCCGACTACGTGATCGAGGTAGCGGAGGAAGAGCTCACTCGTTCGACTTCGTGGAAGGTGAAGGTTGACGGCGCTTCGGGAAGGCATTCCTTGGGAGTAGGAGTAATCTTGGAAAGCCCACAGAGGACGAGGATCGAACAAACGGTAGTGGTGCATTTCCCCATCACCAACAACCAGGCCGAGTACGAGGCCGTAATAGCAGGGCTGCGCTTGGCCAGGGAGTTGGGAGTGCTCGACGTGGAGGTCCTCACTGACACCATGGTGGTGGCTTCCCAGATCAACGGGGAGTTTGAGGCAAGAGAGTCTACCCTACGACTATACTTAGCCAGAGTGAAGGGGGTCATCGGCACGTTCCAAACTTTCTCCATCCGACATGTGCCCCTAGAAGAGAACGAGCAGGTCGATCAGCTGGCAAAGCATGATCCTCGGGTTGGGGGTACCATCACTGATCTATTCCACCCTTCCATCGAAAAGGGAGAGCTGATGGAGGTGGACCAACACCCCTCGTGGATGGATCTGTTCACGACCTTCCTTTCCACATGGGAGTATCCGGAGGGGATGGACAAGAAGAAGTTCAGATACAAGTCGGCATACTACCTCCTCCGAGATGGACAACTGTATCGAAAGACTCTCTCGGGGATGCTGGCCCGTTGCATGACCGAGAGGGAGGCACAGAGGATCTTGGAAGAAGTCTACTCCGGGGAGTGTGGGAGTCATTCCGGGAGTCGGACCCTGGAAGAGAGGATCGTCAGACAGGGATACTTCTGGCCAACCTTGGGCCACGACGCTGCGGAATTTACGAGGAGGTGCCACAAGTGCCAGTTGTTTGCCCCCCTCCAACTGCAGCCGGCTCAGCGCCTCGAGAGCATCACGGCCCCCTGGCCCTTTGCAATTTGGGGAATGGATTTGGTCGGACCGTTCCCCCAGGCCAGCGGGCAGAGGAGGTTCCTATTGGTAATGATAGACTATTTCTCTAAGTGGTTGGAGGTGAAGGCGCTGGCCAAGGTGACCTCCCAAGTCATCAGAAATTTTGTTTGGGGAGAGATAATCTGCCGCCATGGTCTACCCCAGGCCATCGTCACGGATAATGAGCCTCAGTTTACCAGCACGGAGTTCACCAGCTTCTGCGAACAGCTCGGAATTGATCTCAGGTTTGCCTCGGTCCACCACCCCAGGAGCAACGGGCAGGTGGAGGCGGTAAACAAGATCATTGTGAACCTCCTAAAGAAGAAGGTGGAAAACCTGAAGGGGAGCTGGGTGGAACAGCTTCCCTCGGTCCTCTGGGCCCTAAGGACAACCCCCAACACAGCAACAGGGGAGACCCCCTTCAAGCTCTCCCACGAATGTGAAGCAGTACTCCATATAGAATTTGAAGTCCAAACGCCCTGGGTGGTCGCGGCGGAAGAAGACAGGGAAGAATGGCCAGCTGAAAACGAGGAGGGCCTGCGACTCTCCCTCGACATGGTGGAGGAATTGCGCGACCTCTCCGCCGTCCGGCAGGAGGAGGTGAAGAGGAGAATGGTCAAATACTTTGACAAGCATGTCAGAATCAAACAATTTGTAGAAGGGGACTTGGTCTTGAAGAAGGTTGATGCAGCAGGAAGATCAGCAACCGTGGGGAAGCTCAACCCCAACTGGGAAGGTCCGTATATTGTAAGAGATGCCTTGAAGTCGGAAGGGTATCGCCTCCGGAATGTGGAGGGCGAGACCCTAAGTCTCACCAGGAGTGGTGATGACTTGAAACGCCTTTATACATAAGATATGTAAGTGGTGTCTTTATTCCTAAAAAAGCATCTTTATGCACCAAGTCTCGCAATGTTTCGCACAAGTAAGAGGAAACACCCGGACCCCGAGCAGATCCCACTGTCAGGCTCTCACCTAGCTGGCAGGGCTGAATGTCACTCGATGACGTCTACCCGGACCCCGAGCAGATCCCGCTGTCAGGCTCTCACCTAGCTGGCAGGGATGGATGTCACTCGATGACGTCTACCCGGACCCCGAGCAGATCCCGCTGTCAGGCTCTCACCTGGCTGGCAGGGCTGGATATCACTAGATGACGTTTACCCGGACCCCGAGCAGATCCCGCTGTCAGGCTCTCACCTAGTTGACAGGGCTGGATGTCACTCGATGGCGTCTACCCGAACCCCGAGCAGATCCCGCTGCCAGGCTCTCACCTAGCTGGCAGGGCTGGATGTCACTCGATGACGTCTATCCGGACCCCGAGCAGATCCCGCTGTGAGGCTCTCACATAACTGGCAGTGCTGGATGTCACTCGATGACGTCTACCCGGACCCCGAGCAGATCCCGCTGCCAGGCTCTCACCTAGTTGGCAGGGCTGGATGTCACGCGATGGCGTCTATCCGGATCTCGAACAGACCCCACTGCCAGGCTCTTGCCTAGCAGGCAGGGCTGGAAGTCACTTGCGGGAGTCCAATCCAGTTCCCCAACTGGCAGCAAGGCAGGTCGAGACGAACGAAGCGATATTGGAAGTTAGGGGGCCTCAGTCGTCCGAATGACCTAGAAAGGAGTCACATGACTAGCGAGACAGGTCCAGCATGACCATCCAGCGCCCAAGATAACGGTCCAGGCGGCGAAATCCCGGGTCGCGTTGCACAAGGGCTAGCTCGCGCGGAACCTAGCATCCTGGGTGCGAGCCAAGCCAGCTCGCCTCTCCTAGCGAGCGAGCAAACAACACGGAGGGCCTGGGTTATGGAGGCGGCTCGCCACTCGCGGATCGGCTAACTAAAGTCCCCCATACCTCCCAATCTAAGTCCTTAGTAAGCATCGCGACCTCGTCTATAACACGGAAGAAAAAACTGCGAGCGGGAATATCAAGGCCGGTCGCGAATACAAAAAGAGAGAAAATCTACATCGCACGAACATGGCAAGCAACGGTAACGTGTATATGCATAAAGCGAGCAGGGAATCGTTCAGTGAAAAACAAAACTACCAAATCGGGACGTGGCCCGCGCTTACATCATAACGAAGAGAAAATATATACATAAGGGGGACGCAAGCTCCTGAGGGACAAATCCTAGAGGCGCTGATAGGACTTGTCTCCCGGATCCGGCACCGGGAGGAATAACGCAGGCACCACATCGCTTGCAGAGAGGCCCGCGCCCTCGCACTTGATGAGAACAGCCAGCCGTAGCGTCTGGAGTGTATACTTGGCCGCGCTGGCGCCGTTCTTCTGCATCATTTCTTCCAGTTCGTGCTCGGTATAATGCGCGAGCTGGCAGGCGCTGCTTGATGACGGCGGGACAGCCACCGCGGCCTCCAGCTCTTGCACCCGCGCCCGCTGCACTTCCCTCTCTTTCTCCAGAGCGGCGACGGTGGCGTTGGCTGCATCCGCCCTCTCCCTCTGTCGCTCTTCCTCCTCCTGGGCGAGGCGGCGGGCCTCCTCCTCCTCCGCCAGCCTCTTGAGCGAGGAGGCGTTCCTCTCTAACTGAGTACATCGCCGGCCGACCATGTGCGCCAGCTCCAGGCCGCGGAGCTGAGCCCGCGCGCTTTCATGCACCAGCACCCGTGTCGCCTCCTCATCATAGATGGCGGCATCCTCCCGCGAGTAGAGGCCGAACGAGAAGTTGTAAGCCTCCCCGTTGATGGTCTCCTGCTCCAGCCAGCTCGGCAGCAGGGTGGAGATCACCGCACGATTCGATTCCTTGTCCCATAACAGGAGCGAGATGTCGAGCTCGTCCACGCACTTCTCGTCGTAGCCAAAGTTGCGGTACCATCTCGGCACCGGCTTCACGGCGGTCTGCGCCTCTTACTGCGGCCCGGAAGTGCCAGCCGCCTTGTTGGGGGTTCCGCTTCGGGACGGCAGACGGCGGGATCTCGCGTTGTGCGACACTGCGGCTTGAGCGCGGGCAAGCCCGCTGGGAATGACTCGCGCACTCTCCTAAGGGGCGTGCAATGGGATGTCTCGATCACCTGCAGGGAGAGAGTTAAAGTAGGAAAAACAGTGAAGTAAAAAGGAGAAGCGCGAGTAGCTTACCTCCCCCGGGCGGGACGGGGCGAGGTTGTCCAGATTCCGACGCAGGTACGCGACCTCGAAGTTCTTCCTGGCGAAGAACGCGCTCAGGTCCGCTTCATGGCCCCCAGGCTAGGGGGAGGTAGCTCGCCTCGCTGAGCTGTACCGGGGAGAAGGGGACGTTTCCGAAATCCCCATTGACGAACACGAACTTCTTGAGCCAGTTGTGGCTCTTGTTAACGGTCTCCCGCACCTTGAGATGGGCGCTGGAGAAGTAGGCGATCCCATCCTTATTTGCGCGAAAAGAGAACAGCTTGCGGAAGACCGCGAGGCTGAACTCAACCCTCTCTTCCCGAAGAAAACAGGCGAATCCGACCATGACAGCCACGAAATTCGGGGTCATCTGGCCGAGGACGACCACGAAGTATTTCAGAATCTGGAGAACCTCCGGCCATAGAGGAAGCCGGAGGCCCGCCTCGAAGTGTGTCAAGGGAATGACGAGCTCCCCTCCAGAGAGGTCGTTTATCTTCTCTGCCTCCCGAGGCCGCCTCGCCACAAAACCGGGCGGGATGTGGTCGCTGATGGAGCCAAAGAACTCGTTCTCAGAAATGACGACGGGGGGAAAGTCGTGCTCGACAAAGGTCCAAGCACACTTGCCCCGCCCGTCCGCGTCGCCGCTGCCACCGCCCATTTCGCAGAAAGCTTGCTAAGCGGGTGAGGAAGTCCTCGCAGGAAGCGGGGGAGTCGGGATTCGCAAGGAGCAAGAGAAGGGGGAAGCTAAAATGCGGCGGGTGAGCAAGGGCCGACGGGGCCTACTTATAGAAAGAAAAAGGGCGGGAAAATCTTCCGCCGGCGGGAAAAGTGCGGATAGCAAAAATGAGGCCTGACGGTTCAACTTCCCGGCTCGCAGCCGCGCCACAAAGACCGTCCGACAGCGAATCGTGCCCACTCGCGTTCGCACAAGAGGCGGGCGAGCTGCGGCTCGCACCCGCCCGAAACCGTAGGCGAGCCGGGGAGACTCGCAACCAGCGAGTTCCCGGCCCACTCCCGCCAAGATTAAGTAAGCGGGCTGGGCAAGCCGATTCAACGATCTCGCGCCCGCTTAAAGAAGCGGTGGGAGAGCAAGAGGGCTTCACCCGTATCTTCCCGAAGAAAACTATATAGCAACACAACAAAATAACGTGCGGCAGAAATTAAGCCCGTCGACGGGCGAGAGAAGTCTCAAATTATTACAAATTAAAATGTTTCAAGATGGGGAACGCTCCTAAGCGAGTTGGTTTAGAGTGCGGATGCGGTCCTGACCCAGCAACTGACCGCGGGGAGGGGGTAGGCGGGTAAGTACTGGATCCATTTCCACCTGCCCTGCCTCTGCGTCCCGGTTCGAGGCGGCACGCGAGGATAGTGGTAATCGCGAACCGCCACCAGCTCCTGCTGGGCCAGGCCGACTTGCTCCGTGGCGTGCCTGAGCCGCTCCTCGGCCCGCGTAATATGCATGCAAGGAGAAGTAACCTCCTCCCCTTCAGCTGGGCGCCGCGCTCCCTCCAGAGCCGCGAGCCGCGCCTCCGTCGCAGTTTTGTCCCGGTCAACCATGTTGAAGATCTCCTGTAGCAACAGAGTATGCTTCTGAAACAGCATCATCACTTGTCTTTTCATCCCCGCCGCATCCGCCGGGTCGCCCAGGTACTCTGAAATCGCCTCCATGTCAGGAGGAGGCGAATATCCCGCGCTCATCTCGGCATCAGAGGAGACCGCATTATAACCTATGAAGAGAAAAGTCAGAGGGGACAGGCGAGAACAAAACAAGCACCGAGTACGAGCTTACCAGGGGTCGGCACATCGACCGCACCGGCGGGCGGTCGAGAAGAGCCCGGCCAGCCCTGGAAGAGTTCCCCTTTGAGAGCTGCAATGGATTTCCCCAGCCCCGGGGGAATCGGCGACCGAGGAGTGTCCGGAGGGGGGCGCCCCAAGCCCGAGGGGCTGGCGTCCCGCTCGGTTAAGAGCGGGTGGAGGGACCCCCTTCCCCTCCCCCATCTCCGCCCTCGCGAGGCGGCACCTGCGGGGAGGAAAGTCAGAAATGAAGCGAAAGTCATGCGGGGATGCGCGCATACCTCAGGAATAACCTCGGTGCCTGCTGCCGAGCTGGAGCCCGGGAAGTCATTTGTCGGGGACCGCCTGATGATTCTCCCCTTTACCGGCCTGAAGAGGGGGCCGGGAGACCCAAGCGCCAACCATGGGGCAGCCTCAAGGGCCTCTTCTCTGGTCTTTTGCCTCGCAGCAGCTAGCCGGGCTCGCACTTCCTCGCTGACAGGCATGGTGCAACTACAGTTCACTGAAAAAGGAGAAAAGGGGTAGGGATTTTCCTGGGGGCTCGGTGGCGTATTTATAGCCAGGGAATGAGACCCACCAGAAGATTCCTCGACAGCTGAACAAAACACTCACCGAACACGTGGGTTGGATGATTCTTTCCGAGCTTGGTCAAGCTAAAAAAGAGCGGGGATTGTGTACAACCCCGTTTTCGCCGAGTGGGCCCGCCAGGCCAGGCGAGCTGACCAAGGCACCCTGCCCGCACCAGAGCAGCACGCGGGCAGGCACCGGGTGGCCAACTCGCTCTCGGCAAAGCCAGACGGGCAAGCCGCGCGAGCTGGCCCCTCCCCCCGCACTTGCCTTGAATTCGTCGAGTAGAGGTTTGAGCTCGACATTCGTAGAGCAGAGGTTTGAGCTCGGCATTCGTCGAGCAGAGGTTTGAGCTCGACATTCGTCGAGCCGAGGTTTGAGCTAGGCATTCGTCGAGTAGAGGTTTGAGCTCGACATTCGTCGAGCAGAGGTTTGAGCTCGGCATACTTTGAACTGATATTCGGCCAGCCCGCTCTCCTATAGGCGACCTGTCCGCCAGCCCGTCTTGGAGCGAGCATTGGCGGGTCGCGGAGGCCTGGCTCGCGCTCGCCCGAGGAGAGAAGGCGAGTCGCGGGAGCCAGGTCGCACCCGCACCGTGGGGGTAGAGAGCAGTGGCGAGCCGACTTCTCGACTCTTGGGACCGGCACAGTGGGGCCCAGAGGCGAAATTACCTGGGTGTCCCTCCCATGGGTGTGAATAGCTTGTTAGAACAACGGAGTTACGCTGTTGGCAGATCTAGCTGGGCTGCACATAGCTGTTCAAAACAGCGGAGGTTGGCTATTTGCAGACCGTTTTCAGGAAAGTATAAATAAGACCCAAGGGGCACCTTAGAAGGCAAGTTGGTCAACATTCAGATCTTTTTGTGCTTTCTGAGGTAGCCTTAGCTTGGCCTTTGGCTCAGGAGGGGAGGCGCTCTAAGATATTCCGGGTGTGTGGTGGGTCCTCCCGCCGAGCCCTTGGGTCGGTTTGCATCTCTCTTGTAGTTTGGTTTGCCGGAGAGAAGTAGGTGTGCGATCACCCCTTACCCAAGGGTGAATTCCACCAGGAACCGAGTTTTCGTTTCAACATGTAACCTATGAAATCAATATGTGGTATGCATGGATAATAATTACGAATAATTTCATTTAGGTTATGACATCCCGAAGTACTGGGAATCGTAAAGAAGACGGTGGCAGGGATAAAGGCATGGATAAAGGCAAAGGAAAGACCACAATGAGTTCTTATTTCCTGTTTGTACATTGTATTGCTTTCAGTTAATTATTAACGTGTTTATAAAATTTTAAGCTCAAACAAAAGAGAAAGAAAATATAATGTGACAAGTCAGGATAATATGTCGTGTAGGCAAGTCAAGTAATAAGAGACAAGGACAAACCATGATAAATCAAATGCAAGAATAAGAAATGATATGTCAATTTTGTGGGCTATATGAATAGTAAATCTTAACGTGCGAGTTAAGGGCACAAAAGTTAATATTAACTTGCGAGACAAGGGCACGGTTAAAAAATTACATGAAAGGTGTGAGACAAGCACACTTAATTTACACTTCATATCGCCCATAAATATGACATATAAGTCTAACAAAGAATACAAGAAGGAAAACTAAGTCATTATGAGACTACATAAAATGAAAGGACAAATGAACTAGCTGGTTATTATAAAAAGTTTGTAAAAAAACTTTTCAGCCATCACATTACCACTCACGAAGTTAACCCAAAAGGATGTTCCTTTCATTTGGATGGACGAATGTCAGGAGGCATTTGCAGAGTTAAAAGACAAATTGACAACAGCGCCAGTGTTGGTCATGCCTTGTGGCAGTAAAGGTTACCAAATTTATAGTGACGCACCTTTACAAGGGCTTGGATGCGTACTAATGCAAAAAAGAAAAGTTATCGCTTATGCTTCGAGACAACTGAAAGATGCTGAGCGTAATTATCCGACTCATGATTTGGAATTGGCAGCAGTTGTGTTTGCATTAAAAATTTGGAGACACGTTTTATGGTATTCAATGTGAAATCTTTACGGACCACAAAAGCTTGAAATATATTTTCTCCCAGAAGGAAATCAACATGCGACAAAGGCGATGATTTGAACTGATTAAAGACTATGATATTGACATTCAATATCATCCCGGGAAAGCGAACGTGGTAGCAGATGCACTTAGCAGGAAAAATTTAACGTCTATGGTTGTACCAATAACAGAGCAAAAAGAGTTATTGCGTGATTTGCAAAAGTTAGAACTGCTTACGTGTATCGTTACCTCCCAAACTCAAGACTTACTCTTTCAATTAACCGTGGAGCATTCACTGAAAGAAAGGGTAAGAAAGGTGATGACTCAGGATCCAGTATTTGTGAAATTATTTGAGAAAGTTAAAAGTGGCCAATCAACAGCATTTGTAGAGACAGACGGGTTGTTACTTTTAAACGGAAGGTTGTGTATTCCTGATGTCGATACAATTCGATCAGAAATACTTTATGAAGCACATAATACAACCTATTCAATTCACCATGGTAGAACAAAAATGTATCAAGATCTCAAACAGGACTTTTGGTGGCCAGGTATGAAAACCGATATAGTCAAGTATATTGCTACTTGTCATACATGTCAGCTTGTAAAGGCAGAACATCAGAAGCCCGACGGGTACCTACAATCCTTACCATCCCTGAATGGAAATGTGAAGATATCACAATGGATTTTGTCATGGGATTGCCACGAAGTAAAGCTGGAAATAATGGAATATGGGTGATTGTTGATCGACTTACAAATGTGACACTTTATTCCAATGAAGAATGACAGTCCAGTGCAAAAATTAGTCGACCAATATATAGATGGTATTGTAAAATATCATGGAATTCCCCTATCAATCGTGTCTGACAGAGATGGACGGTTTACATCGGATACCTGGAATCTAGTGCAAAAAAGGTTGGAAACCAAATTACTTTACAGTACTGCATTTCACCCGCAGACTGATGGTCAATCTGAATGAACCATCCAACTATTAGAAGATCTCCTACGAATGATTGTTCTTGATCTCCGAGGATCATGGGAAAATACTTATCTTTGGTAGAATTTTCTTATAATAATAGTTATCAATCAAGTATTCAGATGACACCATTTGAAGCACTTTATGGGCAAAGGTGTCGCACCCCTTTAAGTTGGACAGCGGATGATGAACAAAGGTTATTCAAACAGGAACAAGTGTACAAAGTAAATGAGAAGCTTGAACTTATACGTGAAAGGTTGAAAGTAGCACAAGACAGACAACAAAAATATTTTAACGCCAGACATCGAAGAGTGGAGTTTAATGTAGGAGATTTGGTTTGTCTGAAAATAAAACCGTTCAAAGGGGTTTCACGAATACATTGACTTGGGAAACTTAGTCCACAATATGTGAGACCTTTTCCAATCACAAAAAGGATTGGAGAGGTGGCCTATCGCTTGACATTATCTGATACTCTTCAGAACCTTCATGATGTCTTTCACGTCTCTTCATTGAGGAAATATATATCAAATCCGAAATCAATAGTCCCTTCTGAACAGATTCAAATTGAAGCTGACTTATCAAGTCAAGATAGTGGATTGACAAAAAAACAACTCTGAAATAGAGAAGTTCGGTTTGTCAAAGTCTGGTGGAAAGGACATAGTATTTATGAAGCAACATGTGAGAAAGAAGATGAGATGAGAAATCTCTTCCCTCAACTGTTTGAAAGAGATTCAGAGTAAAGATTTTCGAGGACAAAAATTTAATAAGGAGGGGAGAATTGTGACGCCACCGAGTAATTAGGTATGCAAGAATAAGCACGTATGAATTAATTATTATAACCTTAATAGCTAAATGAATATATTAATTAGGTGACCAGATGGAGGGGTAAGAAATGACTGGTTGGGGTTCAAAAGGACCGGCTCAAGAGGTCTTTGGTTAGGTGTCGAGCAAGGCTTAAGCGGTGCCGTCCGAGAGGAATAAAAGAACCCTGCTTATGTTGTTCTTCTCATTTTCACGCGGAGAACCCGACAGAAGCCGCAGGAGCCGCGCGACGTCGATCACCATAGGAGCCTCAAATCTCCTCTGTTTCACGTGATTCCTCCTTCATTGGAGAGGTAATCTTCTCCCCTCCATTCCTCTTGTTTCTTTTGTGAAGATTTTGTATGTTTTGGAGATGGAGAAAACCTAGGGTTTAGTGTTTTAAGCTTCCTTCAATCTTACTCGTATGAAAAGTTTCCGTAAGTGTTGTTCATGCTCTAATCCTCAATTTTTAGTCATTTGGAGAAACCCTAGGTGAAGTATTAGGGATTTCGAAATTTAGGCACATGTATGAGGATGGGGAAGGATTCGTAGCAAGTATGCCTCCTCCCCATGATTTTCTAGCGAATGATTTGAGAGAAATGTCAGTCCCCTAACTCCAAATAATTATTTGGAGGCTAGGTATGGTTGTCCCTTCACTTAAATGGTAACAATAAACTAAATTGCACTTAGGGCAGCGAAGCCCTAATTGGAATAATGTCCCTTGACCTAAGTAGGTCAAGTGTAACCTATGAAATCAATGTGTGGTATGTATGAATAATAATTACGAATAATTTCACTTAGGTTATGACATCCCGAAGTACTGGGAATCGTAAAGAAGACGGTGGCAGGGATAAATGCATGGATAAAGGCAAAGGAAAGACCACAGTGAGTTCTTATTTCATGTTTGTACATTGTATTGCTTTCAGTTAATTATTAACGTGTTTATGAAATTTTAAGGTCGAACAAAAGTGAGAAAATATAACGTGACAAGTCAAGATAATATGTCGTGTAGGCAAGTCAAGTTAAGTAATAGGAGACAAGGACAAACCATGATAAATCAAATGCAAGAATAAGAAATGATATGTCAATTTTGTGGGCTATATGAATAGTAAATCTTAACGTGCAAGTTAAGGGCACGAAAGGTAATATTAACGTGCGAGACAAGGGCACGGGAAAAATGTTACATGAAAGGTGTGAGACAATGACACTTAATTTACACTTCATATCGCTCGTAACTATGACATATAAGTCTAATAAAGAATACAAGAAAGAAAACTAAGTCATTATGAGACTACATAAAATGAAAGGACAAATGAACTAATTCCAGAAGAAAAACTAAGAATTCAGTTAGTCCTTTGACTAATCAGAAAATCAACTAAACATGTCAAGGAAGAGGCGGTCCCAGTCACCAGTAGTCAACGTCGACCATGCACTTCTCGGCAGGAAAAGAAGTATCGACTTTGGGTGGAGGTTTACACAGCAGTCCTTGGCGCACTAGAGGAACACAGAGAGAGGTGTAGAGACCCAGAGTGTCCCCACGAGGAGTTTCAGTTTTATTGCATGTAGTTGTTTATTCTGAGTTTGTGATGTAGGGGTAGGCTAGTGGTGCTCGAGAGCTAAGACTTTAAGTGCGGATGCGGGAAACACACTAATGCAGCGCTAAATGTAATGTGACTGTCGGGTAACGACAACAATTATTATAAGCAATGCAATTAAGATTACCACACAGATAATTAAAATAAAGAGACAAATAATTATTTCAACAATTTGGGCAACGGCTTCCTCCGCTCGGAGGGCCTAAGCAAGCGCACGGCGAATAAATCCACGAACAATTATTAGCATAAAAGGAAATAACTACCACACAACCGTAATCGCAGCACAATGTAGATAAACAATCAAATGAAAATGTCAAGTCACATAACACAATACTATAAATGCTCACAACGTAGAAGGGCTGAACCGAGACACTGAAGGATTTAAGGGCCGGATGTAAATACGGAGCGATCAGAGGAGGAACCGGTGGCGAGGCGACGGTGACGGTGGCTGCCCTCGTTGGAAAGTGGTGGTAACGGAAGGTAAAACGGTGGATCCGGCCACGAATGAGTAGATCCGGACCGGGGGTGAGTAGATCCGAAATTTAGGAGCGGATCCGGGCAAAAATGGAAGGTTTGTGCAGTGGAAATAACGGATCGGAGGGTGGTAGCACTAGATCAAAATAGATCTAGGGTTTTCGGGGCGGTGGGGAGTGGATCCACGAAGGACACGAAAAGGAGTGGCCGGCTAGGGTTGGGAAGCCCCTTGGGTGGCCGATTTTAGGGAGGGGAGGAAGCGGTGGGGCTGGGGCTTTGGCTGCAGGCCGGCTGGTTATCTAAGGAGGAGAGGGGGGCGGGATTAGGGCCGGTGGAGGGGGATTGCTGGGCGGCGGTCCAGCAACAGTTCGGCGAGGTTGGGTGGCGATTTGAGGGGGTTCCGGCGGTGGAGAAGAGGGAAAGAAGATGGAAAATTATGGAGGGGGTAAGATCTACCTAGGGGGGAAGTTTGGCGGCCTAGGAGTCGTCACCTAGGGTTCCACGGCGTCGGCACCGAGAAGCAATCGCTGGAATCCGGGAAAGCCTTTCTCCAAATCCAACAACCATTGAATTCAGCCCCCTACATCCTATTTATAATAAAAGAGAAGCTAGGGCATCCCCCAACAATGGCTATGATTGGCCGGTGGGTTCGCCCATAAAATACATCAGAATAAAACTGAAAAAAATAAAGTAATATAGTTTTTTGACTCGCGGCGACGTCCGGACGCAACCGCGGAGTCCGATCAGCGATCCGATCAAGTCTTCCTGTGTGAATACATGTAAGTGGGTCTCGCCTTGCGGCGAACCCCTCCAGGTGCATCTGATGGTTTCACATCAACTCCCCCCGACTGAAAAGCTTGCATCTCCGATGAATGGAGATGATCGTACTGAGGTCGAAGTCCGGGGGCGAGCCGATCGAGCTCTGTCGGTAGTATCCAAGTGTCGTCAATGTCAGGGCGGCCCCGCCAATGTACCAGGTAGCGGCAACGCGGTCCGTCCGAGGTGGGAACAAACTGGTGGGATCTGATCTCCGTGATGCTCTCATCTCTCGCCTCTCGGAAGGTGGATCCCGGTGCGATCGGCGGTGCCTGCGGTGGCCGATACATGGTGGAAGATGAGAGGTATAAACCACAGAAGTAGAGGAAAGACGGGTGAGAGGAGTAGTATAGCGAGGTAGGAGCCAAATGCGTAGCGGTTAGGATGGCGTCACTCCAATATGATTTAGGGAGAAGCATGGTAGTGAGAAGGCACCGGGCAACATCAAGGAGATGCCGGTTTTTCCGTTCAGCAACACCATTTTGGGTGGAAGTGTAAACGCAAGTGATTTGATGAATGATGTCATGATTAGCGAGGTAGGAGCCAAATGCTCCACAATCATCGTATCCCCCCCATTATCACTACGGAGAAGACGGATATTACCATTGAACTGAGTTTGCACCTCTTTATGAAATGTTTGAAAAACAGGAAACACCTCACTTTTTTTTCTTTAAGATAAAAACCTAAGCAGTACGAGAAAAACAATCGATAAAGATAACAAACCAACGATAACCAGTTAAAGATACAACTGAGGAAGGACCCCAAACATCAGAATGTATGAGAGCAAAAGGAGTAGTGCTAGGGGAAGATAAAAGCGACAAGGAATGTCTAACATGTTTAGATTGTTCACAAACATCACATTTTAAAGCTTTAACAAAAGGGGATAAAGTAGGAAATAGTTTCTGAAGATAGAATGGAGACGGATGACCAAGATGCAAGTGTCAGCGTCGAGCATCAGCAGCAGTAATAGCGGTAGAAGAGATAACAAGAGTCGATGAGGTAGTATCCAGATAGTACAGGCCACCATGATTCCTACCACAGCCAATGATCCTCTTCGTACCCAGTTCCTGAAAAACACAAGATCAGGAAAAAAGGTTACCAAACAATTAAGTGACTGAGTGAGATTGGTAATTGAAAGAAGGATGCGAGTAAATGAAGGGACATGCAAAACAGAAGAAAGGGAAAAAGACGAGGAACATGAAATATTGCCCTTGTCAGCAATGAGAGACAAGGTACCTAGTGAAACCTGAGGAGGATCCGGTCATGTGATCGGTAGCTCCCGAGTCAATGATCCATTCAGACGAGGGAGTAGCAACAACATTGGCACTGGGTATAGCAGCAGTTAGCAAAGGAAGTAGAGGTACCGCTATGAGGAGTGGCAGACTGGGAGTGCAGGAGGCGGCGGAGAGCATCCAATTCCGAGGTAGTAAAATGTCATGAGGGAGGACCATGTATATCGTCGTGAACCTCAGTGGAGTAAGCAGCATCATAAGGGCCACGACCACGTCCTCGTCCCGGGCCGCGACCACGTCCACGACCACGCCGGATCCAGGTGGAGCAAGGTGAGGATGGAGCTTTAAGCACACGTCCCTAGTGTGGCCCCGACGACCACAGTAATCACAAGTTGGAATCGTGTTGGTAGGGTTGTAGCCACCTCGGCCAACACTAGTAAGGGCAGAGCGATCAGAGTGAGGTGTAGCAGCCGTGCTAAGGGATCTCCGACGGTCTTCATCACCAAGGATCATGCTAAAGGCCTCCAGAAGAGATGAAAGAGGAGATCGGTGTAGAATATTTGTTCGAAACAAATCCATTTTCATGTTCAAGTCCATCAGAAACACATGAAGACGAAATCATTCGTCCTTTTTCTGTAACAACACTGCATCGACAGTACAAACGAGAGTAAATTGCTCAAAATAATCCAATTCCTTAGAGATACTATCATGGTTCCCTGACGTAACTCCAGTATCCGACACGTTAGCTCATAAATCTGAGTGGAGTTACCGATCTGGGAATACATCTCATGTGCCCTAGTCCAAATCTCATAGGCAGAATCAATCAACATGTAACTTCGGTACACCTTCGGGGACATGGAATGTAGGAGCCAGGATACTACCAGAGAATTTTTGGAATCTCATCTCTTCAAAGAAGGATCACCCGAAGGAGGCGCCACAATGGTCCCATCAATATATCCAAATAACTGATTACTGTGGATGACATGTTGTGCTGCCCGAGACCACTCAAGGTAATTTGTCTCATCTAAGGGCACTGTGGTGATCTTCAACGAGCCAGCGATACCCGAAGATTGCTGAGGGTCACCCATCCGGGGAGCCACAACACTCGGCGATGCAGAATCAACGGCCGCCGAAGAATCATCCATGATAAAAAAAGAACAGGATCAAATAATATCAACCTTAACAATGCATACACTGGGCAAATAGCAGATCTGGCAATGGAACATCTCTATGCAGACTCCAGACATAAGAGAAATCAACGGCAGATAGCCGATCTTGAGGCACTGCTGGCGAAGAAAACAGCGGCAGGATCTGACATAGAAGTCGGATCTGGGAGGGCAGCGGATCTGGAAGCAGCAACAGGGAAGACGGCGTAGCAGCGAGGATGGTCGGCGCAGCAACGGAGAGAACGACTGGCTCAGACACAGAAGTCGGATCTGGGAGGGCAGCGGATCTGGAAGCAGCAGCAGGGAAGATGGCGTAGCAGCGAGGATGGCTGGCGCAGCAGCGGAGAGAATGACTGGCTCAGACACAGTCGTCGATCGCAGAGAGAAGAACGAGAAACAGCAGTAACACGACGCGAATCATGGGGAGAGGCGGCGGTCTTCTTCAGCGTGCACCACTGCTGGCGAGAGAGCCGTGGTTCACCATGGACGCGACGTCAAACTAGCGGAGGTGAGGATGCGAGGCGGATGAGGGCGAGCGTTGACGGGAATAGGCGAGCGGCGGAAGGAAATGACGCGGGATTAGGTTAAATGCCTCTGATACTAAGTTGAGAATAAAACCAAGTAAATATTATGAGCTCCTTTTACCCATATATATAGAGGAAGGGAGAAAAACAAACAAAGTCCCAAAATACCCTTATGTGGGTAAGACCAAAAAACCAAAAAGACATTACATAATACGACTTGATTTCAACTATAACATCTAACTTGACTCAACGTTTAATACTTAAAATCCAATTGGACTTAAATAAAAGATAACTGGGAGCAACGCAATAGGCGATAACTCGACTTTATACATATAAAAAATAACACTTAGAGCGACTAATCAATGCCCATAACATACCATCTCTCCTTTTCTTCGAGCTTGTCCTTAAGCTTGAAACCAAGATAAGGGCTCATGAGAAGAGGTGCTGCTGACCAGCTGGTTCCTTAAACGCTTGACAAAACAATGATGCACAACATTGACTTGCTGAAACATTATCGTTGCTGGCTTGTGATTAATTAGTGACTAATTGACTTGTGAGTAATTGGTGAAAATAAATTCCTCCAAGATTGGTTTTAGGCATGGGGCTCAAAAAGGCCAGGGTGTGGGCGGGACTGGCAGTCAACTCACATTCTCATGGATTTCACGTCGAGCGCGGTGGTCAAAAAGGTCATGTGCAGGATGATCGTCATAAAGAAGGTTGTCAAGGTTTCGACTTCACGAGGAGTACATGTCGAGCACATGGCTCAAAAAATTTCACGCGTAGGAGGCTTGATATGAGCGCAGGATGCCTGATGGGCGCGAGGAAGAAGATGAGGGTGAGCGTCGATTGCAGAATCCGCTTTGGGACAACGACAACAGTGTTGGCTTGTGGGTTCCGCAGTTTCAATGATGGAGGTCGGAGCACTTCAAATAGGTGTTCGTGTGGGCGCAACAAAAACTCGTAAGATGCAACAGGGTTCGCGGGATGTAGCAAATCACTCGAATCATACTGACTGAATGGGTTGTGGTTGATCCAACGGCGACGGCCTGCAGCTGTTACGCATGAAGATGATGACAACGGTTAGGATTTGATCTTTACTGTAACATCCCAATTTTGAATGGGGACCCTGGAAGTATTGGCACCCCAATAGGCGCACCACCGCCTTGGAGACAAGGTGGGGCCCTTAAAGGGGCAAAATGTACACTTAGCCAAGTCAACCCCATTGGTCCCACCCTTGACCCATTAAACCATCCATGCCCTCCCCCTTGACCTATGTGGGTCAAATCATCCATTGGAACCCTAATTGGTACACTACCTCACCATTATGACAAAGTGAAACCCTTAAGAAGTAATTGTGTGCACTTAGCCAACATTTGATCAAACCAAGTCAATTGACCTCACCCTTGACCAATTGACTTAACCATACCCTTCATCATAAACCAAGGTAGCCTACCCCTCTACTGGCAACCCAAATTAAATGCTCCACCACATTAGGAACAAGGTAGAATCCTTAGATTGAGCATGGTGTGCATTTAGCCAATTTAGCTTAAAACACTTAATTAAACCTTATCCTTGGCCAAATAAACAAACCACCTCTTCCATCATGACCCCACGTAATTTACCCACCTATTGGCACCCCAAGAGATGCACCCCACCCCTTGGAGAACCCTTAAGAAGAGTAGGGGGTGCATTTAGCCAATTTGACTTACACCACTCAACTAAAGCTCTTTTGACCAAATGAACTGACCACACAATGACCCAAGACCAAGGGCAACTAAACCCAAAAAATATGGAATTTGGTAAACCCAGAGTCAACAAAAAGTCATAACCTAAGCTAAAAACCCACTTAAGCAAAATTTGCCAAAAATGGCAAATCTCCAAACCAAGTAAGCCTAAGCCTTCTTTTATCTTTGGGGAGGCCGAAACAGCAGCTACAGTGCTTATACAAACTCCCCCTAGACTGCAAGGTGGCTGGGAGGTACATGCTAAAGCTTAGCCATGGCCGACCATGGTAAGCTTAAGGGAGATATTTGGAACTCACACCTGCCTATAAAAGCATCCCAACCCATTTCAGGAAGCTCACACCAGTCCCTAGCAACATTTCTGAGCAGAGAAAGTGAGGAGGAGCCCTCTAGAGTAGCATAGCCCACTCAGCTGAAAAATCCATAGATGCCCGACCCCGATCTAGGAGAGCATAACCCATCTAGGTGAGATTCCTCCCCTTCCCCTTCTATATGCATCTTAAAATGATTTTGAACCGAAATCGAGCTTGATTGGCCATCAACATTTTGAAGTTGTTGGTGGCGGTGGCGACGGGCGGCGATGGCCGGACGGCGGTGGAGGAGACCCAAAAGCAACTCGCAGCGGGATCAATCCTTGTCGTTGGCTCGAGGTTGAAGATGAAATCTCAACCGTCAAAATTCTCAATTAACATTGGCGTTATCCACACACAGGATCGACAACGGATCCGTTGTGGGGTAAGGACAAATCTCGTCTGCCACTTCCCTGAGCCGTTAGATCTGCGCCAAGATTCATATTTTCTTTACATAAATCAAAACAAAAAAGATTTAAATGAATTGGCTAACCGCACACCATAGGGGCTGAACCAGACCAAGTACTCAACATGGAAGTTGTAGGGCCTGGTCCAAGCTTTCTAAATTGGGGTGACACGTTTTCTGAGGAGGTGTATAACTCTCTGAATTAATTTTTAAAGTTATGGGACATAAATTAAACTACCACCCATATTTTGTGTATTGTTTTGCCATAAGACCTCTTATAATCATGAAAATTTATGGGTGAGCTCTCCATAGGGTTTATAACCCATGTACATAAGTCTGGAATTTTTGGAATGCTATTTCCATGGTTTATTTTAATTATTTAATAATTGTCACAACTTTTAAATAAATGAAATGAAAATACCCAAAACCTTTCTATAAATACACAAACTTTTTCAGTGACCAATTTGGGTCATGACTGACCTTAGTTTATAATTTGAAGTCATAGTAAAGTGTTTTGGTGATTTTGCAAAATTATACCCTTAAATTATTTAATAAAGGTTACACCCATTAAATAAATCAAATAAAAATGCCTAAAAACTTTTTATAAATAACCAAACTTTTTTAGTACCTTATTTTGGTCATGACTGATCTTAGTTCATGATTTGGAGTCATGGTAAAGTGTTTTGGTGATTTTGCAAAACTATACCATTAAATTATTTAATAAATGTCACACCTTTAAATAAATGGAATAAAAATACCTAAAATCTTTCTATAAATAACCAAACGTTTTCAGTACTTTATTTTGGTCATGACTGACCTTAGTTTATAATTATGAGTCATGGTGAAGTGTTTTGGTGATTTTGCAAAACTATACCCTTAAATCATTTAATGTTACACCCTTTAAATAAATGGAAAAAAATGCCTAAACCATTATATAAATACCCAAACTTTAGTATTCTATTATGGTCATGACTGACCTTAATTTATGATTTGGAACCATTTTGAATTGTTTTGGTTATTTTACAAAACTATGTCCCTTAGTATTTAATATATGTCACACCATTTAAATAAATGAAATAAAATGCCTAAAACCATTCTGTAAATACCCAAAAAATTTCAATACCATATTATGGTCATGACTGACCTTAGTTTATGATTTGGAAGCATTGTGAATAATTTTGGTGATTTTACAAAACTATACCCCTTAATATTTAATATATGTCACACCATTAAAATAAATGAAATAAAGGTGTCTTAACCCTTCTAATAAATTCTAAAAGTTTTTTAGTACCCTATTCTGGGCGTTACTAACCTTGGTTTATCATTTGGACATGTTTTGACTTGTTTTGATTTTTTACAAAACTATACACCTTATTAATTAATATTTGTCACACCTAGTGTATAAATGAAATAAAAATGTCTTAAAGCTCTTAATAAATACTCAAACTTTTTCAATAGCCTATTATGGTCCTTACTGACCTTGGTTTATCATTTGGAAATGTTTTGACTTATTTTGATCATTTTACAAAACTATACCTAATAATTAAATGATATTCGTCACAATTGTACATTAATGAAATAAAAAGGCTCTAAACCTTTCAATAAATTCTCCAACTTTTACAGTAGCCTATTATGGTAATGAATGACCTTTGTTTATAATTTGGAATGAGTTTGACTTGTGTTGATCATTTTACAAAACCACACCTATTAGATAAATAGTAATATGCCACCCTAAGTGTATTAATGAAATAAATATGCTTTAACCCTCTCAAGAAATCCTCAAATACTTAAAGTACACTAGTATGGTCATAAATTACCTTGATTACAATTGTGAAAAGGTTTGGAATCTTTTCGAACTATATGCCACCCTAAGTGTATTAATCTGAAATCTTTTCGAACTATACGAGTCAAAGGTGAAACTTGACTGCTTACCTACTGTGTTCCCTATAATTTTGAAGAGATTTGTTTGGATTTATGATAATTACTATCAATGCTCATTTCAGCTTTCTAATCCTTTATCGTATCATATTTATTTTATGCAACACCGTTTATATCGCACCTTACTTATGCATGTTGGTATTCGCAAGTATTGTGTTGCAAACAATTGTAGTGCATACTTCTCTTATAAATGAAACTTAAACTGGCAGAACTTGTAGTGAACTTAATATATGACAGTGCAACCTACATTTAAGATGTCTGACTGGTGTCTAGAAAAGGAGTTAGGGGTGAGCCAGTATCCCACGCAAGGAAGGTGGTGTATAACGGAATACAGTGTGACCACCAACCTTATTCTTACCTGGCGAGTGGACAACTTAATTTAAAACATACTATTAAGGAGTGGCCGAGTGTATCTTTAGGAGTAATATTATACCATCCTTCGGACCTATATTAGAACGAAGGATCGTAGAGACTAGTGTTAAGACTGTTATGAGGAATAACACAGAAGTAATATCTAAATAAATTTGTGGCGGCTCTAACTACTCTACCGAGCAGATCACATTGATGGAGAGACTTGTGTGTTAGATCCTTTTTGACTTTAGGGGCAATTTGCTTTGTGGTTAAAATCCAGGTGGGCAAATCTCCTTAGTCTGTAGCATATCCCTGCGGAATTTGCGGGATGACGGATGAAGTACAAAGTGTGGTTCAGTGTTATACATTGAGACCTTGGCTAATGGTGTGACATCGACCTAGAAGCAGAGATGTTCGATCCGTTGTTATCATTCGTCACAATGATAAGACCTGTGTGGTTAGCTATCCACTTAACAATGGGACTGGCTAGGATTTAGACATCTATAAGTAGTTCATCATATCATTCTACTTTAGCATACCTTGCATCTTTAAACTCTTCTACTACAAGTTTGTATGAGCATTCTTGTAAGATAAGAGAATGTTAAGAACTTTAACTTATAAGTTTGTAAAAGTATTCATATAAGTTAAGTTATTCATGTACCATAACTGTTATACATTCACCTTGTATATTTTATCCTGTATACTACACGTTCGTATGCGCGTTCTGGTAAGATAAGAGAATTTTAAGAGCTTAATTTATAAGTTTGTATGAGCATTCATATAAGTTAAGTTATTTATATACCATAATTGTTACATGCTTGTACTACATATTTTAACCCGCTAGATTTACTTATGTCAGAACAAAACCATCATGTTGTAAGGAAGTATGGGCATGCTTATAAGCTGAGTTATTTATGCTTCCCCTTACTACTTGTTACATAACACAAAACTCTCTTTCTCTCTCTCGTTACCCGGTTTACTCATATTACCGCTTGTGCACCTTGCCCTCCCTCTACCCAATGCTTTAAGATGCATCTGGGGAAAGGAAAGGAATCCACTTAGTCAAATTGACTAACGGTTTGTGATAACACATTCTAGGACCCCCAGGAGCCCCGACCGCAGTAGTTCTCGCAGCACCAGCCCCAATTCAACCCCAGTTCCTTCCCATGCCAGAAAACCCTAAGGTAGAGATGGAGATGCCTACAATCATGGACCCCATCCTACACCTGCTGTAGTAGTAAAGGAGTTACTGAGAGATGTGAGTTCTTGCTTCAATTTCATGCTCCTTACTTTGTTATAAGGGCATGAATTAGTATTAGTCGTAAGGGCATGTCTTAGCCCTAGTCTTTTGATGTAATCTAAACCTTTGATATATATATGAAAAATATGATTTGGTCTTCATCTTTGTCTATTATATTCTGTTATAAATTAGTATTACTATGATGTAATGATAGCTCGTCTTACAGGGCAGGTGACATACAGCGGAGGTTAGCTTGTTTGTTAACACTGTCGTATGGCAACTGCCCTGGGCATAAGAATCCCCTCAGCGGTGATCAATTACCGAGAGGGGGTTCTTACATTTACGGCGGTTTGCATACGATGTGGAGACGAAGGCAGTGGTTCAGAGATGATCTTTTCGGCTGTTAAAGACGGTGTGAACACGAAGGTAACATAGTAGAACCAGAGAGCTTCGACAGGTAAGGAATTGGTTGGAGACGATATTCAGACTTGCGGCTTATGGTGTAGATGACAGGGGCGGCCAATGCGGCTGACCGTGGAATCACGAGAAAATGGAGGGACGATGTGTGGCTCTAATACCAAGATGTTTTGGGTCCTTCCCGTAACAATGGTAGTGTCATCGGAGGAGTGGTCGGAGGCGGTGATGATGACGACAGAGGGTACTGTGGAGCCATAACCGCAACTTCTTAGGAGGTGCATGCTCGAGAGGAGGCATCTATTAATATATTATACAAAAGACAAAGGGAATAAAAGACTTCTTTGATACCCATTCAATACAACATATGCCTTTAAATAAACTTACAAGACCCAGAATTATAACTCCTAACTAATAACATTTTAATTGACTCGACATTTAATACTTAAAATATAATTGAACATTAATAAAAGATAATTAGGCGCGACGCCCCATTCAACAACTAAACTTG
The DNA here is from genome assembly GCA_039583875.1 of Platanthera guangdongensis. NCBI lineage: Eukaryota > Viridiplantae > Streptophyta > Magnoliopsida > Asparagales > Orchidaceae > Platanthera > Platanthera guangdongensis. Next base: position 127,467,898 of record CM077154.1, on the reverse strand, counting down.
AAACATATAAAGAGATATAATAACCCTTGGGGTGACTAGCCTATGCCCATAACATGAAGTTACAGTGTCAAATTGAATGGAAAAAATACTTTGGGAGTAGTCAATAAAGAGGGTTATCAAAAGCAGGAGAAAACTTGGTTTTATAATTGGAACAAAAATGATCTCCTATTACAGACTCGTCCTATGAAGAGGCTAAGTAGACAACCTAACTGTTATGGCATGATTAATTCACTTTATGAAACCTACCATTGCTTGCCAAATCATGTTTTGTGAAATAGCTAAACAACTGTGGGATTTTGTTGAAAAGAATTACTAAAAAATGTGACTTTGATAGAATCTATCAAATAAATACAAGAAGTATATATGTATGGACAAAGGGACTTTCTTTGAGGGCTACTATGGGAGATTTACTCAAAAATAGGAGAGAGATAAATATTCAGGTGTTAAAACCTCTCCCACATGTTTTGGGTGTGAGGATAGGTAGAGAGTAAAGTTAAAGAAGAGTGTTTGAACTCCTTGGTAGCTCGCCCTCAGAACTTGAATTTCAACATGATTAAGGTTCGGTTCATGCGGTCGTAACCGCTTGACCGGTGAAAATAAATCCCCCCAAACGGAGCCTAAATGCTTGGAAAAGATTTTGTTCATGAAATGTCAACGACGGTGGTTGATAAAAGAAGATAGAATAATGACCCTAGAAGTGGATCTAGTATGGGACGTCCACGATCGACTGAATCGAAGAAAGTCAAATGATGTGTTTTCATTGTGGAGCAAAAAAACACATGAGAGAAAATTGTTGGGAGTTATACATGCACCTTGTTTCTAAATACTTCAGTTAAAATGTTGGAGGCAAATGTGCGGTTAAACCCCATATTGGTTTATCAGGAATTTCCAGTTGGGAAGTGGAGATCATTCCATTAGTCAGGAAGCCTTACCCATTCATGAGATGAGCAAGAAATCGGTGGTTCTTGAAGCCTTTCTTGGGCAACAAGAACTCGGTCAGTCACTAGATATGGTTACTCATGCTAATGATATACCTACCTTTGAAGATAGTACTAAGTGGATAATTGATTCGCGAGCCTCCGATCATACAGCGGGAAAGTGAAATCATATTACTTATAGGTTCCTACAACTAGAAATGTTAAAATCGTTGACGACTTTTTTTGCTCCGGTTATTGGTAAAGGAATTGTGTACCTTTTATCAGGGATTTCTCTTGACTATGTGATATATTACATTTCCCACCAATCTATTAGAAGTTAGTTCATCAACCAAACAGTTTAATTGTAGTCACTTTTCTCTCTCTCATTGTGTTTTCCAACACTTGGTGAGCAAGAATTCGATTGGTGGGGGGATGAGTGAGGGGGAACATAACTGATGGACCTGAAGAAGGCGATGCAGGTGAAAACTTTAACAAAACAAGAAGACCCGAGTTTACGACATTGCAAATTGGGGAATGTGCCTTTGAGGATTTTGAAATCTACATTTAATGTTGACTATTTTGTTTTTTATTTGTAGTTTGGACTTATCTTGTGAAGCTTATGAAATGGCTAAAGTGCTAAACACTACAAAACTTATTTTCCTAGCATTACTAGAGCTAAACAATATTTTGAACATATTCATTCTGATGTTTGGGGTGCTCCCATTATCTCTTCGGTAGAAATAGACCCAAAATCCTGTATATATTAATTCAAGTAATAGTTACAAGTATACACACACTTATATAAGAGAAGAAGGAAGGGAGAAATCCTAATACATGATGTGGGACTAATACAAGGAGAGAGAAAGAAGAAATAACATGGGCCCTTAAATGGGCTTTTCTAACACTCCCCCGCAAGCTGGAGCGTACAAGTCGTAGGCACCAAGCTTGGATAAGAACTGATAGTATAGCGGCCTGGAGAGAGCTTTCGTCAGGATGTCCGCAACTTGGTCGGTAGCAGGAACATGCTCCAAATCTATCTTCTTTGACTGTACCTTTTCCCGGATAAAGTGACAGTCAACTTCGATATGCTTTGTTCATTCGTGAAAAACCGGATTCTTGGCAATATGAATTGCTGCCTGACTGTCGCAAAATAAGGTTGCCGGAGATGAGAGACGAACACCTAAGTCTCCCAGAAGGGCTTCAAGCCAGGTTAGCTCAGAGACAACAGCAGCCATAGTCCGGTACTCGGCTTTGGCAGAGGAACGCGCAACCACATTCTGTTTCTTGCTACGCCAAGTTATGAGGTGTCCACCAAAGTAAGTACAGAATCCAGTTGTGGAGCGCCTATCATCAATAGATCCTGCGTAGTCAGCGTCAGAATACGCGACAAGAAATAGAGATGTGGATGGCTTGTACATGAGTCCATGTCCGGGGGCGATCTTGAGATATCGAAGGATGCACTCAACAGCTTGAAGATGAGATGTCCGAGGAGCGTGCATGAAACGTCTCACAACTCACACAACAAATGAGATGTCTGGTCGAGTCACCGTAAGGTAGATCAGCTTCCCAACCAAGCGTCTGTAATATTCCGGATTTGTAAGCAGCTTGTCAGAGTCAGAGCTATGGGCCGAGAGCTTGTGATTTGCGTCCATAGGAGTCTCCGCAGGTTTGCACCCAGAATAACCTGCATCACGAAGGAGGTCCATACAGTACTTCCTTTGAGATAACACAAGACCATCAGGGCGTCGGCCGACCTCGAGCCCAAGAAAGTACCGAAGGTTGCCCAGATCTTTGGTATGAAAGGCAGAATTCAACTGTGCCTTGATCTGTTGTATTCCTGCCGTGTCGTCGCCAGTAATCAGGATATCATCAACGTAGACCATAAGAATCACAGTCCCGGTTGACCGATGTCGGGTGAAGAGAGAAAAATCAGCTGAGCTCCGAGTGAAGCCACTAGCACATACCACCTTACTGAACTTTTCAAACCACGAACGCGGGGACTGTTTGAGACCATAAATAGATTTCCGAAGGTGACATACCAAAGACTCCCCCGTGGTCTCAAACCCGGGAGGTTGCTGCATATAAACGGTCTCATGTAGATCGTCGTTGAGGAAGACATTCTTAATATCCAGCTGATAAAGAGGCCAGTGACGATGAACAGCCAAGGAAAGAAGAACGCGGACCGTGTTCAATTTGGCCACGGGAGAGAAGGTTTCCTCGTAATCAAGGTCATGTTGCTGAGTAAACCCCCATGCCACAAGACGGGCCTTCAAACGGTCGATAGTGTCATCCGCCGCATGTTTAATGACAAAGATCCATTTGCAGCTAACAGAGGTGTGGCCAGCAGGAAGAGGAACCAGATCCCAGGTCTGGTTAGCCCAGAGAGCCCGCATTTCCTCGTGCATAGCAGCCCTCCATCCTGGGTGGTGAAGCGCCTCCTGCACATTGTTAGGTATAGAAATAGAGGAAAGGGAGGTGGCAAAGGCGTAGAGAGGCGGCGTTAGCCGATGTAGAGAGACGTAGTTGACCAAGGGATGAGCTGTAGAGACGGAAGCGTGATCTACCGCAGCCGAGCTATCGCTGGCATCAGGGAGCTGGGTCACGGGAGCATCCTTGGATGGGCGACGAGAGTAGACACGGATTAGTGGTGGAGGAACCCGAGGAGGAACGGGGGGAGAGGAGGAAGAAGACGGCACAGATGGCGTGACCGGTACAACAGGTCGGGGAAGAGAGGGAGCAGAAGACGAGGTGGTGCTGGGTAAGTGGAAGGGCTGGTCTTCGCAGAAGGTGACATCCGCAGAAAGACCAGTTTGCCGGTAGTAGGAGAGTAGCAGACGTACCCCTTTTGAGTGCGGGAGTAGCCAACAAACATATACTTGGCGGCCCGAGGAGCAAATTTGTCGGGAGGAGGGCCAAGAAGGTGGACATAACAAATACACCCGAAGATCCGTGGTGGGAGAGAGGTGAGGGGGATGGAGGCATAGAGGAGTTGGATGGGTGAGGCAAAATCAAGGACAGAGGAGGGAAGGCGGTTGATGAGATGACAGACGGTGGAAACAGCAAAGTTCCAATATTCGGTGGGAACGTGCATTTGGAACATAAGAGAGCGGGCAACATCGAGAAGATGACGATTTTTGCGTTCTGCCACCCCGTTTTGCTGAGGGGTATACGCACATGAAGTTTGATGGATGACACCAAAGTCAGTGCAGATATTGGAGAAGGCACGACCCGTATACTCCCGAGCATTATCAGTGCGAATTACTTTGAGAGGGGTGGCGAACTGCGTACGCATCTCAAGTAAAAAGGCGCGAAAGACAGAGGGAAGTTCAGTGCGATCATGTAGTAAATAGAGCCACGTGGTACGGGAGTAATCGTCAATGAACGTGACAAAATACCGAAAGCCAAAAATACTAGGGATCCTATAAGGACCCCAAACATCAGAATGAACTAACGATAATGAAGTAGTACTCCTGGTACAGGCAGGGGGGAAAGAGGAACGATGTTGTTTGCCGTAGACACAAGATTCACAGAAGAACTCCTGTAAAGGTATATCAGGAAGAGCCCGCTTGAGAATCGGAAGGGGAGCATGTCCAAGGCGGCAATGCCAATCAACAGTGGAGATGGTGGAGAGAAGAGTTGGGGGGATATCCAAGATGTACAACTCATTCACCAGCTGCCCCTTACCAATGGTACTCCTGGTGCGGCGATGCTGCATAAGAAAAGAAGCGGGTGAAAATGTAATACAACAGTCAAGGTCGTGTGTGAGACGACTAACTGATAATAAATTGAAGGGAGACCCCGGAACGTGAAGAACCGAGGAAAGAGAAAGGGTTGGCGTAAGTTGAAGAGCAGCGGAGCCAAATACTGGGAGGGTGTCACCATTGGCCACAGTGATGCGAGCAGGATGAGGCGTTTGAAGATACGTTGGGGGCTTCTGGGAGGTGATATGGTGAGTAGAGCCAGAATCAACGATCCAACAAGGATGATGAGAGAGACAGGTGATACCCTCCGTAGAGAAGGACACAACAGAGGTGACAGCTGAATCATCAGGTGCCATGCGGTGAGCAGAAGAAAAGACCGGGCGACTAGTAGAGAGGAACCCGGGAGGCTAGCAGAGAGGAGACCGGGCGGCTTGCAGAGAGAAGGCCGGGCGCTAGAAGGAACAGACCGCGACGGACTGGAGCCGGGCGAGGCGAGTAGAGGCAGACCGCAGCGGTCAGAGAGAGGCCGCAGCGAGCAGAGACAGGTCGCGCGGACAGAGACAGGCCGCAGTGAGCAGAGACAGGCCGTGAACAGAGAAGGCCGCAGCGAGCAGAGACAGGCCACGCGGACAGAGACAGGCCGCAGTGAGCAGAGACAGGCCGCAGTGAGCAGAGACAGGCCGTGAACAGAGAAGGCCGCAGCGGGTAGAGACAGGTCGCGCAGATAGAGAGGGGAAGAGTCGGAGGAGAGCGCGACCAAGATGCAGGTGAGAGAGGAACAACCCGCACGGTCAGGCGGACCAGAGAACTGAGGAGAAGAAACCCGCAAGGATAGAGACTCAAGCGAAGAGAGAAGAGACCGCAGCGACCCACAAAAACCCGCAGAAGAGACAGGCCGCAGGAGGCCGGGCGGGTAGCGAGCAGAAGAGAGCAGAAAGAGGCCGCAGCGAGCTAGAGATGGAGGGGCAGGCCGCATCGAATCGGAGTAGGCCGCAGCAAGCAAGGGAGTCCGGTGCGAGCGTGTAGCAGGAGGTATGGTGGAGAACAAGTCGTAGGTAAGCTGCAGCGCAGGAGAACAGGCCGCGAGAGGTAGAGCGGTCTGGAGGAGAGAGAGGTAAGGTGGGCCCACGGAGAAGAAGAGGGAGGGAAGGCTATAAAATGACGGAAGGGGAGGGGTGGAACCACGAAAGAGGAGTTCAAGGGAGAGGAGCGGAGTGGACAGACCGGCAGGCCGCAGGAGGCCGAGCGGGCAGCGGACAGAAACAGACAGACCGGCAGGCCGCAGGAGGCCGAGCGGGTAGCGGACAAAAAACAGTCTGCGCGGATTTAGAAAGAAAGGCCGCTCAATTCGAACCTGGCTCTGATACCATGTAGAAATAGGCCTAAAATCTTGTATATATTAATTCAAGTAATAGTTACAAGTATACACACACTTATATAAGAGAAGAAGGAAGGGAGAAATCCTAATACATGATGTGGGACTAATACAAGGAGAGAGAAAGAAGAAATAACATGGGCCCTTAAATGGGCTTTTCTAACATCTTCAAACACTTTTAAGTAGTTTGTTCTCTTTATTGATGATATTTCAAGGAATTGCAAATTGTTTTGAGTAATAAGGGTATTATTTTTCAGAGCTCATGTCTGCATACTCCCCAACAGAATAGGGTATTAAAAAGGAAGCATAGACATTTGTTGAATATTGTTATGGCTTTACTACATGAGATGCACGTGCCCAAAATTTACGTGATGAAGTTGTTCTGGCTTTTGTGTACCTGATTAATCAGACTCCCTCACGGGTCAATGGGAACAAGAACTCATTCAGATCATGAAACCTCATGAGGATACATTTCACTTGCCTCCTAAAGTTTTTGAGTGTATTACATTTGCCCACATTGTTGGTCAATGGGAACAAGAACTCACTCAGAACATGAAACCTCATGAGGATACATTTCACTTGCCTCCTAAAGTTTTTGGGTGTATTACATTTGTCCACATTCTTAGTCTTGCAAGAGACAAACCTGGATCTGAAGCGGTTAAATGTGTCATTATTGCTTATGCCCCTAATCAGAAAGGGTACATGTGGCATGTCCCTCATCTTCATAGAAGGATCGTATCCAAGAATGTTACTTTCTTTGAAGTGATATGTTTCTTCTTAGATCAAGGTCAACAAGTTCTAGTTCACAATGGGTCAAACCAGTCTTCTCACATTGTATTACCTCTTCCAACAATATTTACACACAAGCACACTGACACAGTCCCTATCACTGAACCTACTCAAGAGGGTGCTTATTTGGAGAGGGTTATTCATAATGGCATTGTCAATGAAGAAGACAAGAACCCCCCCCATCACTCGTACCGCGCCATTGAATATTGCTCCTAAGGTTCTTATCCCTGACACCACCCCATCCATGTGTCGCAACATTCATACTCGGTATCCTACCGAGAGGTATGCAAGTTATCATTATTTCTCCTTTTTGTGCTTATCTTACGGTTGTTTTGTTTGTATCTATTACTAACTACTTCTCTGAAGCTCTTCTCATTCCTCCACGGAAAGAAGCTATGGAATTTGAAATGACAACTCTTAAGAAAAAGATACTTGGGAGCTAATGGAACTTCCCCAGGCAAACATGTCGTTGGTTGTCACTGGGTGTTCAAAGTTAAGCATAATCAGAATGGATACATTGAAAGGAATAGGTATTGATTGGTGGCTAAGGGATTCACTCAGATTGACTGTGTTGACTATCAAGAAACATTTCCCCCGTTGCCAAATTGACTTTAGTTTGTATTCTCTTTTCCATTGCGGCTCAATAATCATGTCCCCTTCATCAACTGAATGTCAAGAACACAATTTTACATGGGGATTGATAGATCGCAGTCGTATCAAGATCTAGCACACATAACTCGCATTACATTAGACGAAAGAAAAGATACGATCATGAGATAATTCCTGTCAAGCATCTGGAGGTTGGCTCCACCTTAACACTCGACTCTCTAAGAGAGCCAAACATTAAAGACCTCCAAGATACCATGACTCTAACCCTAGGGCTTCTTATATACATGGATCCCCACACTACAAGAAAAAAAAGCATAAAAGACAAATAAATAATTATAAGATAATCCCTAAAGGTCTCCGCGTCTCCGAAAGAACTCTGCGTAGTGAGGATCGTCGTCTGAGCGTGCGTGCGCGAGGCATATACGTATCAATTACCTTTGGCTTGAAAATTGACCTTGTCTGCAAGATCGAGTCGGTCAAGGTCCCCGGAGTGCGATGTGGAGACTCGGGTGGCTCCTCGGGTGGGTGGTTCTGGTGAAACCTCAGGAGTTGGAAAGCCAAGCTCGTCATGACCCTATCTCAGAAATGAAAAGACGGCGAACCAAATAGTCGTGAAATAAAAGACTGGGATAATCGTGGACGCAAATTTAATTTGTCATGGTCTTTGAGAATCAAAGGCGCGAAAATAAGTTCTGCCAAAATAAGGGAATAGTGATGGGGAAATGTGGCAAGACGAACCACACTAAAAAAAATGTGGGCAAAAGTAAAAGGGGTGCCCCGAACAAAAAAGCGAAAGTCCATTGGAGGAGGGGCATTTGTGGACAAAAAATTTGGAAGGTTGTAGTGTGTGGTGGCGCCAACGAAAAGGTTAAGGAGCGGGGAAAACAGGATGGAGGGAGTGGGGCACAAGCGCTAACGATTGAGAACCGAACAAGGGAAAATGGGGAAAGGTGATAATAATTACCAAAGGAACCAGAGAAAGGCGTGGGGCCCAGGCGATAGCAATGGTGAATGGAAAAAGGGGGAATGGAGGAGGTACGGGGCACAACAGGTGGACAGACATTGTCATTCTTGGGCATCTCCCACGCGGACTAGACATGGTAGCGGGGGGCTCGAGTTCAGGACAAGGAGACACATGCATTGGGAGCGGAAGAGACCGTCCAGTGTTTTTGACGTAAACGACAACTGGCGGCAGAGCAGCATCAGGACGAGGAGACTCATGCATTGGGAGCGGGAGAGACCATCTAGTGTGTTAGGCGTGGACCACAACTGGCGTCAGAGCTGGATAAAGAGCCTGTGTGCCCTGGCCCCAATCGACGGTAGCAGGGAGGGGCGCGGGTGTTACGCCGGCAACAAGGAGAGGCACGATTGTTCGAGCGGAAGTTGTCGGGGCGACTTCTTCGTTCATATCATGGTTAGGCGCGGCTGCATCGACGGAAGCAGGGAGAGGCGTGGATGCTTCTGTTGCAGCAGGGGAAGGCGTGGATGCGTGTGTGGAAGCAAGGGGAAGGCGTGACTGCCTCTTCGGCTGCAGGGAGAGGCGCAACTGCTTCGTCCGCGTTAGGAAGAAGATAGGATGTGTCGTCGGCAGCAGAGAGAAGAGCCATTAGAGGAGCACTGGAGTTCAAAGTAGGCCAGATTGGACCGCCAGTGGGAGGGCGGAGCTTGGCAGCCCATCGAGGCCAGTGGACAAGCAAAGGAAACGGCTCTTGAAGGAGTTGGTGACGTAACTCCTACGCCAAGGATAGGAGAGTGGTCGATTGGGCCTCAATCCAGTCGAGGCGGTCAAGCAAGGATGTTCGGTGGAAGGCCACCTCGTGAGGGCGAGGGATATCCATTACAAGGGAGAAGTATTGGTCGGTTCCCGACAGACAAAAGTGGTGGGCGGAGAGCTGCAGGTCGGACCAGTTAATAGATCGCAGTCGTATCAAGATCTAGCACACATAACTCGCATTGCATTAGACAAAAGTAAAGACGCAATTAGGAGATAACTCCTGTCAAACATCCGGAGGTTGGGTCCTCCGTGACACTTCACTCTCCAAGAGAGACAAACATTCAAGACCTCCAAGACACCAAGAATCTAATCCTAGGGCTTCTTATATAGATGAAGCCCTCACTATAGGACAAAAAAACATAAAAGACAAATACATAATTATAAGATAATACCTAAAGGTCTCCGCGTCTCTGAGAGAATTCTACGTAGTGAGGATCGTCGTCTGAGCGTGCGTAAGGCGTATATGTATCAGGGATCTTCATGAAGAGGTTTATATGACACCTCCATTAGAATTCTGGTTAACCACTTCTAATCCTGTGCGCAAGTTCTAAAAAACTATTTATATCCTTAATCAATCTCCTAGAGCCTGGTTTGAGAAATTTAATACAAAACTTCTGCACGCTGGTTTTTTTAGAAGTATCAATGTTTGTTGTGTATGTGGATGACATCATTCTCACTAGCTTCAATGCTAGTCATATTCTTGAGATTAAGAAATGGCTTGTGTCCACCTTTGATATTAAAATTTTGGTGCTCTTAAGCACTTTTTGTGGATACAAGTGTCTGGTCTATAAAGGGATCTTTGTTTCAAAATGGAAAACGGTTTTAGCCCTCCTTGATGAAGAGCGTATGCTGATGCTAAACCTGTGGAGAGTACTATTGACTAGAAATTTTTTCATAAACAAACAAGGTTCTCCAATTCTGACACAAAATTGCAGTTTCAACGACTAGTGGTTAAATTGATCTACTTGACTATAATCAGACCTGATATTATTGTTTTTGTATACATAGTAAGTCAATTTATGCATAAACCAAGAGTTCATCATTATGTGGTTTTTTGCAGATAATCAAATACTTGAAAGAATCACCATATAAGGAAATTTTGTATAAATTCAAGGGCACTTGAATACATTTGGATACCGCAACACTGAATATGGCTTCATTTGGCGCGGCGTTTTCACGCCGGTAGCGGAAGCAAACGTCGCCGGAAAGACGGAAAACAAACGGGCGCCAACACCGTTTGCTCTGTTTGCTCCCACAAATAAGTGGAAAAAGCCTCACATCCACTTCGTTTCCAGCCAAGCCTCCCCCCTCGAGTCACAACCTTCCCTTCCCAGCCGCCAGTTGCTCCGCCACCACCCTACCAAACGAAGCTTAAGTTGGATCATCCAATTATAGAAAGTCCAAGTCAATATTGTATGTTCTTGGGAGGGAATCTCGTTTCTTGAAAAAACAAGAAACCAAATGTTGTGGCACAATCATTAGCTGAAATTGAATATAGAGTTATGGCCATTGCCACCTGCAAACTAATATGGCTCAAATCCATAACTAAAGAACAGGGATTTTAGGTCCAGGGAGCTAAGCCTTTATAGCGTGGCATGCTGTTATGAAATGTAAACATTGAGGGGAGGTTTTTGTAATTACAAAAGTTAGAGGGGTGCATGCTGTAATTACACAAACTTCAAGGGGAGGCCTCGGTAAATAACCATATATATATATAGACATATATATATATACACACATTATATACATATATATATATATATATATATATATATATATATATATATATATATATATATATATATATATATATATATATATGAGTAGGAAGAACTTACATGGAATACCGATCGAGAGTTCATCCGCAAGGTATTTTCTCCTTGCTTTCATCAGGGAATGTGGATGGACTGGATTTGAACTTGAGTTCCCAAAGCTGTTGTGGACTGGAATTAGAAAAGGGGAGGGATTTGGATAGCTTTTGGGTTAGGAACAGGCTGCAGGATAGCCTGGATTGGCTGCAGTTGTGAATTCCAGTAACTGGAATTGTTGTTTAGGGTTTTCTGAAACAGGAGGGGAATGGGGTGGTGCTGTTTGGGGGTCCTGGAATTGAGGGGGGAGTTTATGGAGGTTGATTGGCATGAATAAAGGTTGGAAAAGGTGAAGACCTGGTGATTTAGGAGTGGTGTAAATTAATTCCTGAAAAGTAGAAAAGTCATGGTGGTTATGTTGGTAGTGGGATGTGGTGGTTGTCGAAGTTATGGGGAGGAATGTTGGTGGTGGTGGTGCGGGGGCGTCCAAGTGGTGGTGGATGGGAAATGGGGTAGTGGAGGTTGACGGGAAGGAGGGGGGATGTGGAAGGGAACGATTGGCAAAAGAGAGGAGGGGGAAGGATTCAAGCTTCATACTTAGACTCCGTCTTCAGCACTGGAGAAATAAATGTGATTGCAAGTGATCCTAAACCGGACACACTATGCATGTCATGCAACAAGCGTAAATGAAAGTCAACATACACAAAGGATCTCCTATACAATGATTAAGAGACAAACAGTCATATGATCTACCAATCATGATGACTTTCAAAACATAAAAAATACATAAAATCATAGATCGACGATCTACTAGAAATGAACTACTAGAAATGAACGGTTTTGGTCGTCCCATAGGCTCAAAGTGTGGTGCGACCCCCATCATGTATCGAGAGGTAGTAAGAGCAATAAATATGAAGGGAAAAACAATAATGACAATTTATAAAACATACAAATGAATTTCACACCATGGGGACGGGCGTGGGGGAAACTCTGCCATGATCGTCATATCTAGTGGAAAGGTCGCATAAGCCCAGTTGGTGTCGGGTGTGGAGAAGGGATTGAAGTCTCTGACATCAGCTATTATGATTTGCGGTCATAACATGCTCAAGGGGATGGCCCAAGGGAGTTTATTTTTGTTGATGTTTGTGTGTGTTGGGGGGAGTTGCTCAGAGGAGAGAACTCCCACAATCTCATTTAGGGTTCAAGAGAAATATTGGTTTCTTCATTCATTCCCAAAGGTCTTTAAATACTACCCACGCCAAAACACATTTTTCATAAAATCCAAACACTTAGACAAATTTTTTTTAAAAAAAAGGACAAAAACCACAGAACTACAGATTACTAAAAACATATAACGGGACTCTTAACACCAACATAGACCCACAACAGTAGGCTCGCTCAAACCCGACTAAATACCCACCCTTACTGGGCACCACATGTCATATACCACCATTACAAGTGATAACCTAAAGATGTACATAATGCTGAAGAATTTCTAGAAAAATAAACAATCATGGTAGGAAAAAGTTTAATTTTCAATGCAATAAATTCAGCAGTAAAGTGTGTGCATATGATTGCAGTAAAAATGAAATTTAACTAAAAGGGAAGTACATGGAGCAAATTAGAACAGAACGTATAGATTGCAAAATAGTTTTTTTTCACATAATGGATTACCTCCGCAGCAAATAGACGAGGTCGCAAACCAAGGGCAGAACATGGAGCATCGAGTAGTACACGATCAAAAGCATTAGGTAGAAAACCATTGGAATTCTCAGCTCTCCCAACTATAGAATGGTTTCTTCCAGGCCCATTTCTCATCCTTTGCGTTGATTTTCTCGATTCAGTTTTGCTGATGTACAGTCCATTACTGGATGAACTAAGAACTAATAACTCAAACAGTTATAACTAAGCATGCAACTTTCTATACTAAAAATGGAGAAAATAAAATACTCTGTAAATTATATTGTGCTTAAAAATAAAAATAATACAGAAAAATCACCAAGTTAAACACATACATACAAGACCGTGAGAAAGATCTTTTATTTCAAGTTGAAGTTAAATTAGGTAATCTTTGCATGCAATACAGAGAGTAGCAAATAGAGAAACCAAACCAACAAACAAGATTTGTTGGAGGAAAATGTATACACATAACAACATCAGTTCATACAAAGTCAAGCTAGAAACCAACTACAATAAAAATATAAGCTGCAGCAGAAGTATTTATGATACTAGATCTTTCGAATATGACAGAAGAAAATAGCTTCCTTAATAAGTTAATGATGCATATTTATCAAAAAGAATTGATGAGAACTATGGAGACATTATTTACAAGGCACATGAACCAAGGCATTTATTTTTTCCATAAACAAGTTATGTAGTAATTATAGTGAATTCATCCGGGCTTGGGACCGGCAAAGGCTAGGTTGGTTCAAATGAGGTATCTTGGCAAGGACAACTACATCTCGAGGATTTGGGTTGGTTCAAATGAGGCGTCTTGGCAAGTACCATTGTACCTCCAAGAAAACTTAGGCGAAGTGTTAAATATGCAAGAGCCCTCACATACTAGGATTTAGGTGTCTTAGAAAAGTACACCGTAGGATTTGTGATCGGCTTAGATTTGGGATTTAAAATATAGGTATGCAAATGGGAAAAACGATGGAAGTAGTGGATACGATGAGTAGGAGGAAGATAAATATTTTATGCATACAAGAAACTAAATAGATGAGTGAGAAAGCTAAACTTATTGACAATTCTAATTTTAAATTATGGTACAAAAGAAAAAATAAAACAATCAATGGAGTAGGTATTATTATTGATACTACTTGGAGGGATTAAGTTATAGGGGTAAGTAGAAAAAATGATAAAATCTTAGCTCTTAAATTGATCGTAGAAAAAGAAACTATTAATGTGAATAGTGCTTATGCGTCATAAGTAAAATTAAGTGAAACTATTAAAGTATAATATTGAGAAGCTTGGATGATTTTGTAAGAGAAATCTCACAAAGAGAGAGAATTTTCATGAGAGGAAACTTAAACAGACATATAAGGATAATACAGATTACACAGAAGTTCATGGAGGTTTTGGGCATGGAGAAAGAAATGAATACAGATGAATCAATTTAGACTTTTTCATAGCACATGAGCTAATTGTAACAGATATGTTCTTCAAGAAAAGAGAAAAACATTTAATTACGTTTAAAAGTGGATCACCTAAGTCACAAATTCACTATTTTATGACTTGCAAAATGGATAAAAAAGATTTGCAAGGATTGAAAAGTCATACCAAAAGAAAGTTTGACAACACAACACATACTATGATTTAGTAAATTTAAGAGAAGGATAAATGTGTTGTCAAAAATTAGGTTGTGAAACTTGAAAATAGAAAAATAGGTTACTTTCAAGGCAATTGTTATTGAAAAACTAGTTGATGGTCCTTATGTTGATCTCAGTGTCACATGTGAAATTATGTCTTCGTATTTAAGGATAAGTGAAAATAACGTACTTAGAGAATCAAATGGTCGTGCGTCCACACATAAATAATCTTGGGGTGGAAAGAGGAAGTGTAAGACAAAAAATGGCAAAGAGGACTAGCTATGAAGCACTCTACACTTGTAGGAATGATGAAAAATTGGCAAGATATAAAGTCGTCAAGAAAGAAGAAAAACATAAAAAAAGTACGAAGTCAAGCTTATGCGACTAGATACCAAAGATGAAAAGTGTGATATATATAAAATTGTTCGAGCTAAAGAGAGAAAAACAATGGATTGAAGCCAAGTTAAATGCATCAATGATGAAACATATACAATTTTGATGGATGATGTGGTTATAAAGGAGCGATGAAAAAAATTATTTTATTAAAAATTACAATGAGGAAAAAGACAATTAATTGAGTATGGAGGAGTTAAGTAAATCGTAGGTGTATAAGATCGTAACTTCTTGTCGTAAAATTATGCCAATTACATAGGAATTAAATTAATGAGTCATACCATGAAACTACGAGAAAGCATAACAGAGAAAAAAGTAAGACAAGAGATTAGCATCTCGGAGAATCAATTTTGCTTCATGTCAGGGTGGTCGATCATGGAAGCTATACGCCTCTTGAGAAGACTCATTGACAACTATCGAGAAAAAAAAAGATTTACATATGTTGTTTAACGATCTTGAGAAGACTTATGATAGGGTTCTGTGAGAGGTATTATGGAGAGTCTTAGAAAAGAAAGGTGTAAATGTATCATAAATTGACGTAATCAAAGACATGTATACAAATTCAGTGACAGGGGTGAAAACATCTTGAGGATTAATGCAGGAATTCCCTATCACTGTTGGCTTACATAAAGGGTCAGATTTAAACACTTGTCGCTTTACTCTCGTCTTAGATAAGCTCACAGAACATATCCAACAAATAATAACTTAATGTTTATTGTTTGGATATGATATTGTTTTGGCTGAAGAGACGCCCGAGGGTGTAAACGCGAAATTAGGAATGAATGTATCAAAGAAAAGAGAGGAGTGACACCGATTGTAAAGAACATTCTAGAAGCTCGATTAAGATGGTTCAGAGACGTACAAAGGAGACCATTAGACGCACCTATTAGGCGTTGCAAAAGTTTAGCCACTAAGCATGTTAAACGGGGGGAGGGATAGACCAAAGAAGACTTGGAAAGAAACTATAAGGAAAGACATGATGTACTTAGCCATTAGTGAGATTATGACTAAAAATAGGGCACAATGGCGACAAAAGATCCATATAGCCAACTCCATTATGATTACATAAAGGTTTGAGTGTTGTTGTTGTTGCATACGAATATCAATATGCACCTCCATCATTGGCTAAATTTCATCACTAGATTGGAGAAGAGAGATGCCATGAGAGAGGACGGAGGAGCGGTAAGGCTATAACTTAACGAAGTACTAATAGAGTTTGTATCAACGTTTTGACTCATTGATTTTCCGGCTTCCGTTTTTTTACTTGAAATCATTTTCTTTTTTGTTGATTTCCACCCACAATTTTCTCCTTCCCTCCCTTAACCAAAGGATTCTCCATGATCACCACCTCCTCTTTTTGAGGGATTTCAATGTCTATGACGCTATTTGTCCAAATGGTCATTGTATTTCCTTCCCCTTTCCCTATATTCTGGTTTGCAAACTTTCATTCACTCTGCTTATGTATAGAATACATACTACATGATTCAGCTTCATCACTATACAACGAAAGGCTTGAGTGTTGTTGTTGCATACGAATATCAATATGTACCTCCATCATTGGCTAAATTTCATCACTAGATCGGAGAAGAGAGATGCCATGAGAGAGGACGGATGAGCACTAAGGAGATAACTTAACAAACTACTAATAGAGTTTGTATCAACGTTTTTATTCATTGATTTTTCGGCTTCCGTTTTTTGCTTGAATTCATTTTCTTTTTTGTTGATTTCCACCCACAATTTTCTCCTTCCCTTCCTTAACCAAAGGATTCTCCATGATCACCACCTCCTAATTTTGAGGGATTTCAATTTCCATGTCGCTAAGATATGGTCATCGTATTTCCTTCCCCTTTCCTTATATTCTGGTTTGCAAATTTGCACTCACTGTGCTTATGTATAGAATGCATACTACATGATTCAGCTTCATCACTACACAACGAAAGGCCCAGCTCCTATATTTAGAAAAAGCTTTCCTTCGTACTGTGTGTCATCACGATTATCGCCATAAATCACCTACTCTTCAATTTATAATCATTTTGTTAGCTGCAATGCAAGATTCATTGTCAGCTACGCCTACGAAAAGTGAAGCTTGATGACTAGAAAATCGGCTGGGGGATTGTTACAAGAACCAGTTCATGAAAACATTATGGTAGAAAGCACAGAATATACCACTAATCAGTGAATGCAGCAGTAAATTTGTGGTCTTCCATCATCAAAATATCAGTAACGTCACATGTTGCTGCTAAATATATCTTCCATCATCAGAATATCAGTAAGGTAAATGTGCTGCTAAACATATCCAAAATAAGGAGTAGCACTTTCCAAGGGGAAGAACAAGATAACAAAAGGAGGAAAATAAATGCAAAAAACATAAGGGCATTTATGTTAGTTCACTGCAGTTTGAAATTTCTATTATTCTGAGCCACCTTAATTGATTGATAGGCTATGGCTCACATAAAATGTAAAGGCAATAATATTCGAAGTGTAAATGTATCTTTGAGTTGAAAAGGTAATTGTAGCATTAATTAGTTGGGTCTTTTTAACAAGCTAAAGTCACAATCCAAAGAGGACTGCTTGCAGAGGTCAAGGATAAAGCCCAATCTGCTGAAATACATGGACTGCAGGAATCTCTAGAAGATCCCAACCAATCTTTCAGAGAACCATATCATTTCCTTGTATTAGCGTAGTTGAAGTTATAAAGCCTCAGTCACACTGTGTATGGTTACGATCCAAACAAATCTCAAGGCGAAATACAGAAATTGGATGGAGGCAACACAATAATATTGATAGGAAGGATTATAACTTGGAGCAATTAGAGTTACAATATAACTGATCTCACCTAATAGCAGCCCTGAACGGATCGATCTTTTGACGAGGGGAGGAGTTCCCGTCCAGCCGCTAAGAACACGGTCAACAAGACACAAACATTCAACATAACCTATCCCAAAACAAAGCCCAAATATTTATAGAAGCCATAGTTGGGTAAATTACATAACTACCCTTATATTAAAATAATAACATATCATTACTCCCTCCTCCAAAGCGAGCTTGCCCTCAAGCTCGAAGTTAACATGGACGGACGCATCATCCTGTAGCTTGACTTCACGCCAGAATAGCTCTCGATAACGCATCGCGGCAGCTTGGGCTTCGACGAGCAGCGGGGGCGCCGTCAAAAAATCATACCCTGGGGGAACGAGGTCTAACAGTATTTGAGAAGTGGAGAGTGGCAACATCAGTAAGGCGGCCAAAGGGGCAATGTTTGGTGGAAGAAACCTTAGTTATTAAAGCCGCAAGGCTCACCAAGGCACAAAGGGGTCTTGGAGCCTCGGCGCAAGGCTCAAGACGCAGGCGCCCGCCTGACAAAGGCAAAGCGCAACCACATTCATTCTAATAATCAGCATCAAACATCATTTCAGCTTTTCGATCAAATTTTTCATCTAGTGTATAAATTAATCATTCATTACTATCGTTTATATCTCTTAAAAAATAGACTTATATCATATGTAAGACTCAATGCACAATTATCTTTCACAAACACTAAATCAATAAGAAATTATTGAGTTCTTGCATAACTTTTTTCTAAATTTTTGAAGAAAAAAATTTATAACAAAAAATCTACTCAGACACACCTTTTAAATTCTAAAGGCGCACAGAGGCACAAACCTTTGAGCCTGGTGAGCCTGGAACCTGAGGCGCGCCTTTAATAACATGGGCAGGAACGGGCCCAACGGTGTTCGCAGAGGAGTAGAGGGAAGCATTTGAAAGGTGGTCGGAGGTGCAAAGTCCGGTAGCCGGAACGGGCCTGGTGTTGCTGGCGGAGTGATGGTGGGCGGTAGCGCGGAGGTCGGAGAAATCACAACTGATAGAGTCGGTGGTAGAGTGACTGGAGGTCGTGGAGGCAGGATGGCTTCCGCAAGAGCAGACGATGGTGATGGCACCATTGGCAAGGTGATCAAGTGGACGACAACTGGTGGCAAGGTGATAGGAGGCGCCGGTAGCGAACGGACCATCATGTGATGCGGAGAGATGGTCGGCGGAGCAAGCTCTGATAATGGAAGCGGCAGGATGGCCATAGGTGCTAATATGGCAGGGGCTAAGAGCGGAAGGGTCGGCAACAGAGGCGGTGACACCAGTGGCGGAGTGGGTACCATTGGAAGGGGTGGTGGAAGGACGACTGCAGGTGACGACGATGGGTTGGCGGACAGTGAAGGGACCGAAGGAAATGGGTCTTTGCAGCGAGCAGCCAGTTTTGCAGCGGAATCGGCGAGACTGCGTTCATGCATGCCATGAACGCGGTAACCTTGGCGGCTGAGGATGTTAAGATCGCCACAAGTCAAGTGAGCACTGCGAGGGTGGCGGCGCTACCGGGCATGATGAAAATATAATATACTTAAAAAAGAAGAAATTAATTAATCAAGGAATGATTAATTAATTAGGAAATAGAGTGATACTAAAAAATATATAAAAGAGGGGGTGAAGGTTGCGGTGAGAATTAATTAGGAGGTGACTTGTGAGAATTAATTTGGAACAATGAGTGGAGAGAAATATATAATAATGTTTGGGAAAGAATTAATTAATTCAGAGCAAAGAAGTAGGGAGAGAATTAAAAAAAAGAAGGGGGTGGGGAGCTCGAGGATAGCAGACGGTAGAGGATATCAAGGATGCGGAAGGAGTGCGGGGAGTGTCTCGAGGAGGATGGAGACCTGTCGAGGGAAGAGTGGCACGGGAGGGAACCTGGATGCAGGGTGATGTGCAATGTTGGCGTCGACCTGAGCAGAGGAGGTGGCTATCAGAAGGTAGACGATAAGAAGGCGATGCATGAGAAGCAGTGGAGGTGGAGCTGCTTCGGGAATGGGGAGCTCGAGGTCGTCGAGGAGGGGAAGGCGACGCGGAAGAATATTGGAGGTGTGTAGCTTTGGGGAAGGGGAGATCGAGCGGATGAGAAGGTGAGTCGAGAAGAGGTTGCAGATTGTGGTGGTGGCGTCGACATGCTACGGAGGCGAGCGAATGAGGCGGCGTCGAATGGAGGAATGTCGGCGAGCGGTGCAGGAGATGAAAAGCGGCTTGCAGCTAAAATGAGGCCTATTCTGCTCGTTGTGCGTGATGGAGCGGGTGAACAACGGCTTAGAATTGAAATGAGGGCAGTTCTGCTCGCTGTGCGTGAAGGAGAGGGTGAGCAGTGACTTGGAACGGTTGAAATGAGGCAGCGGAAGTAGTAGTTGATCTCGTCGTGGGCGGAGGCAGATGGAACGATTTGCACAGGCGAGAGGATGGAAAGCCTCTAATACCTTTGTTACGATGCAAACCAATCTCAAGGCAAAATTCAGAAATTGGATGGAGGCAACACAACAGCATTGATAGGAAGGATTACAACTTGGAATAATTAGAGTTACAAGATAACTGATCTCACCCAAGGGCAGCCCCTGAACGGATCGATCTTACGACCGGGGGGAGGAGTTCCTGTTCAGCCACTAAGAACACATCAACAAGACACAAACATTCAACATAACATATCCCTAAACTAACCCCAACTATTTATAGGAGTCATAGTTGGGAAAATTATATAACTACTCTTATATTAAAATAATAACACATCAGTGTAGGAGAAGAATAATCAATTAAGCTCGGAAATTTACAACATGAAACCCTACTCATGAGAGCAGAGACAACCAGTTGACAGGTATATGATCACCACCATTGGTAACTTTAAAGAATAGTCCAACACCCTCCTCAAATTGAAACAAGAGAGTTCACATAATTCTGACTTGACATGGGGAGTACATATTGTTAGCATGTTCAGCCGCTAAGAACACATCAACAAGATACAAACATTCAACATAACATATCCCTAAACTAAGCCCAACTATTTATAGGAGCCATAGTTGGAAAAATTATATAACTACCCTTATATTAAAATAATAACGCATCAGTGTAGGAGAAGAATAATCAATTAAGCTCGGAAATTTACAACATGAAACCCTACTCATGAGAGCAGAGACAACCAGTTGACAGGTATATGATCACCACCATTGGTAACTTTACAGAATAGTCCAACACCCTCCTCAAGTTGGAACTAGAGAATTCACATAATTCTGACTTGATATGGGGAGTATATATTGTTAGCATGTGTTCTCATTTATTGTGTTTGTATTTTCCCTTTATGAACTTTTTCTCCTCCCCTCACTCATATATATGAGTGAGGCCCTTTGTAATGGTCAAGGAAGAATATTACCATTCAACATGGTAGAATATTACCATTCAACATGGTATCAAAGCCTTAGGGGGTCTCGCAAGCGTCGTCTTTCGCGTGCGTCATGAAAGCGATCTCGTCCTGACACTCTCGCTTGACTATCGGCGTCCGCACATCGCCTCCTCGCCCACAGTCTCCTCGCTCGACTTCAATTACCTCTCACATCGCCCTTCCGCTCGTCTCGCCTCCCGCGCACGTCTGCGTGTGCACTTCCGTTCAGTTTTGCGCTCGCTTCGGTGGACATTTCTGTGTGTGAGGTTGTTGTCTGACAGTTGTTTTGACGTTGTAAATGAAGTTCTAAACATTTTTTTGAAGGTGTGATCTCTTTTTTTCTGGGTAACTCCTTCATGGATCTTAGTTTTCTCTATTCCTATGAGCAAACCCTAGGGGTGTCTTCCTTGTTGTTCTCTTCTTCTCCTTAATTTCTTAATTTTTATTCTTGAGTCATCATGTCAGGGAACAATGAATCTCCTACTTCCTCCACAAATTACTACCATACGCGTGGATGACTCCAATTACCTATCATGAGCTAGATCTATTACTCTTGGCCTGAAGAGCATGTGTTTGTTTGATTATGTTCGGGGTACTACTCTGGAGCCTGACTTACCCCAGATTGGATGCAAGGGGAGTCTCGGGGATTTTGGTCATGTCCTGACTTACGAACTCCATGGTGGAATCTATTGCTCAAAATTATCTTTTCCCGGACAATGACGCGGATATTTGGAAGACACTTGAGGCCACCTACTCGTGTCGAGGGAATGCAACCCAAATTTCCCAACTGCGACAAAAGATCTTTCTCCAGAGACAGGGTGATTGCCCTCCTTTGGTCTACTTCTTGGAGTTGACTCAGTTGTATCAAGAATATGATCATTTTAACTCACTCACTCTTGTGTCTCCAAAGGATGAGGCTCTTGTTCATGTCCAAGAAGAACGCAACCGGGTCTTTGAATTTCTCCATGGACTACATCGAGACTTAAATCATATCAGTGTTTAGATCCTGGGATGGTCACCTACTCCATCTCTCCCAGAAGTGTACAACCTCGTCCAACGGGAATTTGATTGACGACAGACTTGGCTACCTAACTCCGCCTCAGAGGGATCTGCCCTGGCTGCTCAGTTTTGTTCTAGTAGTCAGGCTCCTCGTGACTCCAGATTGAAGTCCACCGACAAAAACCATCTGATTTGTGACTAATGCGGGAAGTCTTGTCACTCGCTCATCTCAGTTTCGGTCTACCCATCTTTTTGATGCTCTGAGTTGTCCTTTCTTGGTGTTGGCCCCGATGTTGCAAGCCTTTCTATGGCTCTATTTGTAGATGAAATTTAGGTATTTTGTCGTTAATGCAGGTACTGTCTGCAGAGCCGTCTACCTCATCATCCTCCTACGCCCATCAGAGATTACCAGGTGTTCATGTTGCGTCCACTCATCCTTCTACTCACGGGATCATTGATTCAAGAGCGGCAGATCATATGACTGGTTCCTCTACAGCTTTTGTGTCCTATCATCTCTTGTCTGGTCGGGACAAGGTGAGCATTACGGATGGCTCATTCTCTCCTATAGCTAGGAAAGGATCCATCCCTTTCTTTTCTCTCACCCTTTCTTTTATTATTCATGTCCCTAAGTTTGGATATAATCTTCTCTCAATTAGTCATTTAACTAATTCTATGAATTATTCTGTGGTTTTTCCCCCACATCTTGCGTGTTTCAGGACCTGAAGACAGGGAAGGTGATTGACTCTGGTAGATTGTGTGATGGTGTTTACATGTTTGACTCCTTTAGCCCCGCTTCTCCACCGCAGGCTCTTCGTGCTAACCAATCTTCTGTTTTGAATTTCTAGCACTGCAGTCTAGTACATCCCTCTATCCCTTCTATGAAACTTTTATTCCCCAACATGTCTTCTTTATTATGAGATAATTTCACTATGATGTATGTGAACTAGACAAACATCGTCGTACTTCTTTTAATCATGCATCTTCTTCTAGCTCTACACCTTTTGTTGTTATTCATAGTGATGTTTGAGAGTCTTGCCCTATTGCTTCAATCTCTGAGTGTTTCTAGATTGTTACGTTCACTACTAGTTTTTGCCACACTACTTGTGTATACTTAATGAAAGCTAAAAATGAAGTGTTTTCATTATTTCAGTGTTTTCAAAAATAATAACTACTCAATTCAATACCACCATTAGAATCCTTCGTACTGTCAACGATCGTGAATACATTGATTCACAGTTTGACAGATATCTTCACGATCTTGATATTATCCACAAAATATCTTATGTTTATTCACCCACTCAAAATGATGTACCAGAATGTAAGAATCGTCATCTTTTGAACATTGCCCGATGTCTCTTATTTTAGAAGAACCTTCCAAAATATTATTGAGGGATGTTGTACTCACAACTGCTTACCTCATCAACCAGATGTCTACACGGATTCTCGGGAATAACATGCCTCTCCACACTATTCAAGTTCCTCCCACTAACCATTATCCTCATGTTTTAAGTTGTGTGTGCTTTGTTTACATAGATAAAAAAACTAAACTTGACTCGCACGCTCTCAAATATGTTATCATTGAGTATTCTCCAACACAAAAGGGTTGCAAATGCTTTGATCCTGCAACTAAGAGGGTGTTTGTGATCATGGATATGACAGTTCGTGAATCTGAGAGCTACTACTGAACCTCACTTCAAGGGTGTCCTCTCATGGGTTGGAAGTCTTCATTTCTTTTGGAGGAGTCCTCACATACTCCTTCACCAATTCCTCCTTTATAGCAGTCATCAACTACTACCCTTGTTATCACCACACTTGTTCCTATTGCCCCTAATGGCCAGGAGAAGACCCATACTCCCCTTTGCAGGCTTACTCTCAGAGGCAAGGAGGTACAAACACGCAAGCCTCGCTCAGGATACCTGTGTTTACATTTGATCCATCTTCAAAATCTATTGCACTACGTGGAGGTACTACTACCCAACACCCACAGTCTCAGTTTGAATCTTATATTTCTCTTACTGCTTCACATAGTCTTTGCTTCCTTTTTGTCCTTTATTTTTATCACATCATCCTAATAGAAAGCCCTTGGTCACAACAAGTGGCAAGAAGCCATGCTCGAGAAATGCATGCCCATGAGAAGAATTGTACATGGGAATTTGTGCATCTTCATTAGGGGAAAACTGTTGTTGGATGTAAGTGGGTGTTTGCGGTCAAACAAAATAGCCAGAGAATTGTTGAGAAATACAGGGCAAAGCTCGTCGCCAAAGGATGTACACAAACTGCTAGGATGGATTATCATGAGACATTTGCTCATGTAGCAAAGATGAACTCAATATGAGTTCTCCTATCTTGTGTTGCTTGTATGGTATGGAGCCTCAGTCACCAAGACATAAAGAATGTGTGCTTCATGAAAACATAGAAGAGGAAACGCAAATGTCCCTACCTCCTGGATTTGCCCCTGAGGGATCTAAAGGGAAGCTTTGCAAATTGAAAAGGGCTATATACGGCCTTAAACAATCTCCAAGAGCTTGGTTTGACAAATTTCACAAGATAATGAGGATGTTTAGATATTCTCAGAGTAAAGTTGATGATACTCTGTTCATCAAGCACGGGGAAGGGAAAATAACAGTCCTTATAGTTTATGTGGACGACATTGTTATAATAGAAGATGATATAGAAGAGGTTCAATCCCTAAAAACAAGGTTAGCTAGAGAATTTGAGGTAAAGGACTTAAGAAACATCAAATATTTTCTGGGTATTAACGTCGCCAGATCCAGGCGTGGGATTTTTATCTCGCAAAAGAAGTGCATTCTTTATTTACTTAAGACGATGAGAATGAGTGGATGTAGATATGTCGATAAACCTATCGAAGCAAACCACCGTTAGGGAGGGATGATGGAGAGCATGTTGAGGATATTCCTGGTTTTCAAAGATTAGCGGAGAAGCTGATTTACTTCTCTCATACAAGCCCAAATATCTTGTATGCAGTTGGAGCAGTCAGTCAATGGATGCACTTACCAATGCCATGACATCTTGATGTTGTTCACCGTATTCTCAGATATCTCGAGTAAACACCTGGAAGAGAGATCTTATTCTCACCGAATAAGGAGCTAAATATCAAAATCTACATCGATGCAGGTTACGCTAGATTGGCTGATGATTGACGATTCACCTCAGGATACTGCACTTTTGTTGGTGGGAATTTGGTCACATGGAGAAGAAAAAAACAACACATGGTGGCTAGATCCAATGTTGAAGCTGAGTTAGAGCTATGCACATGGAATAAATGAAGGATTGTCGATTCGAACTATCATGAGATTTGAGCTTTGAGAACACTGAGCCACTTAGAATATATTGTAATAACAAGACGATCATTAACATTACTCATCAGTGTTGTAGATGTCAATCGACATGTTCGACATGTCGGCAGACATGTTCGACATGTCGGCCGACATAAAGGTTTTGGCCAGGAAATGTCACGACATCGACATTTTAAGCAAAAATATCCCCTGATATATCGGTCTTACCCGATATATTGAGCGATTTCTTGCGACCAATATAACCGTGAGAGTATTAAAAATATATATTTTCATTTTTTTAAGTGTCCGACCAATCCGACCAATAATAACTTTTTTCGTGCTTCATTTTGTTCCATCTCTCGAGCCTAGATTCGACGTCTCTCTCGTTTCACTCTCATTTGGTGCTCTTTACATCATTTATTGTTGTCAACGTCTCTTTCTTGCGTAATTTATAAACCTATATTTTGTGTATATATGTTTATTGTGAAATTTATAAACATACATTATGTATGCAATTGTACATATTTTATAAAAATGTGTATATATATGAATAAATTTATTTAAATATTAAAATCCGACACTGTAAAATATCTTTGGTATATCACCCGCAATTCGACATCTGATATTTCAAACTCAAACCGACATGAACCTGACATTTACAACCTTGTTACTCATAACCATGTTCAATACGATCGCACCAAACATATTGAAATTGGCAGACACTTCATCAAAGAAAATATAGTGAGAGGAATCATTTGTACTTCGTTTGTTCCATCTGAACAACAAATGACAAAAATCTTCACGAAAGGATTGAGCATAAGTGCTTTTGGAAAAATCATTACCAAGTTGGGCATATTCAGCATTACACGCCCAACTGGGGAGGGGGGGGGGGCGGTTAACATGTATTGTCATTTATTGTATTTGTATTTCCTTTTATGTATTTTTCCCCTCCTCCCCTGACTCATATATATACGAGTGAGACCCTTTGCAATGATCAAGAAAGAATTTTACCATTCAACATTTACCACAAAGGTCAAATATGTCAGAGAGATCACAAAAGAAATATAGTACGTCCAACTGCTTTCATAAGAAAATGAATGTGCTAATAAGCTAATGTGACAAATAGAACTATAATCTTAGTTATTAAAGGTGCAAGGCGCACCAAGACGCAAAGAGGTCTTTGAGCATAGGCGCAAAGCTCAAGGCGCAGGCTCACGCCTGACGAAGGCAAGGCGCAATCACATATATTTTAAATAATCAGCATTAAACATCATTTCAGCTTCCCAATCAAATTCTTCATCTAGTCTACTAATTATTCATTCATTACTATCGTTTATCTCTTAAAAAATAGAATCAATGTGGTCACATATATCATATCCAACTCTCAGCGCACAATTATCTTTCACAAACACAAAATTGATAAAAAATTAAAGAGTTCTTACATTATTTTTTTCTTAATTTTTTTTAAAAAAGTTTACAACAAAAATCGCACTTAGACGCGTCTTTTATATTCTAAAAGCGCAAATAAGACGCACGGAGGCGCAAACCTCGGAGTCTGGAGCTTTAGGTGCGCCTATAATAACATAGACTATAAGAGATCCATCACGAACCTTCTCTCAAACAAAGTGGATTGTATGTTGTTCTCTCGTGAAGAGTATAATCATTAAAGTTGGCCCTTCAAAAGTCATTTTTATGTCGGTGCCAGATGACGGTTAATGCATTTCCATTGAGCCATAATTTGGGGATCAGTATGTTGTATCTCGTTCCGTGGATGTCGTAATCGCATGTTAGTGTACCAGCACGGGGTAAACTTGTCGCACTATGTAGGATAAGAATAAACAATTGACCTTGCAACTCGAAAGCATCATCAAACACCACTCATGAGAATAATGAAAGGTAGATATTCATAAAATTAAACGAAACACTCACCACTATTTATAAGCCTTACAAGATAATCCAGTATCTTGCAAGTTCAATATTCCTTTAGCATGACAAAAGCCTAAACTATACCTTATCTTGAAGTTGCTCCTTTACTAATCACCTAAATATCCCTCAATCATCTTAAACAATGTGCAAGATGATTTATCAATATCCATCTTAAACAAAGTGCATGAAAATCGCATATGTCTGCACTGAAAATATTAAAATTCAAATAGCTTACCTATTCAACAAAGAGAAGTCCCTCTATCATTGATTTCAAGGATGAAGGTAAATTTTATAATACCTATTCAACAAACAGAAGTCCCTCTATCATTGATTTCATGGATGATGGTAAATTTTATAAGGTTCTTCGCCAAAAAAGCACTGAGAATGAAAAATGTGTCAAATCACACAAGTAAAACCTATTAGCTTCTGCTCGGATGCAGAGAATTGACTTTCCGGAATTGGCTTTCCGACGACAACCAATATATGCAAAAATTGGTTTTGTTCATAATTCTAAACTTAACGTTCGGCTGCAAGATGAAATTCAACCAGCAGAATTGGAATTGATCGAAAATTTTGTTTGGGTGCAGGATGGAATTCATTCGCAAGAACTAAAAATTTGAAAACACATAGTAAATGAAAAACACTCAAAGTAAATCTAATAGGTACATTGCAGAACATGACTGTTATGTGTTTGAATTACAGTTGTGGATATCCTCTGACATGGTCGACATGTCTGCCGACATAAAGATTTCATGGACAAAGCAACAAGTTTCCGATATTTTTTTGCAAAATATCAATGATATATCTTGCGATATGTCTACTATTGACCGATATATTCAATGATATATCGCCTGATATATTCAATGATATATCAGCCGATATATCTTGACATTTTATTGACTGGATTTTTTCAATTTATTTTAATTAGTGTCTACGATTTAATAGACAATAGAACAAAACTGTTTCATTGTTTAGGTTTTTTTTCTCTTCCTCTGGTTTTCTTCCTTACTCAAGTCCTTCATTGATTTCATCATGCATGGTCTTTGAATTATGCACTAAAAGTTCTTTATCTTCTATTGTTATTGACAACTTCCCGACATTCTACTTACTCTTGTTTTATTTTACGCGTTATACCGCTATTACTTGTGTAACACAAAATGTTTATATTAGTTTGATAAATTTATGAGTTCAATAAATATCAAATTATTAATATATTAATACATAAATTAAAAAATGAATAAATTTATAAATAATTATACATATAAATAATTTGAAATATCTCTGATATATCCCGCGACATATTAAAACCGACATGAAAAAAACTAAGTCGACGTGTCCCTGATATCTGACATCGACAACCTTGATTTGAATTAATCTGAACTTCAACTCTTCGATCTAGTTCCATAATTAAATCAAATTTCAGAAGGAAAAAAGGACAACCCGCATCACTACATAGCAAGGGTTCGGGGAAGGGTCCCACCACAAGGTGAAATGTAGGTGAACTTTGCTGTACATTTTGCAAGAGGTTGCTTTGAGGACTCAAGCCCGAGACCTCACGGTGACACGGCAACATCTTAACCGGTGCGCCAAGGCTCCCCTTCTAAATTCCAGAAGAAAAAGATCTATATTTACCAATATGGCTACTTTCAAAGCAAATTGTCTGGTGGATAAAAAGAAAAAAAAACGAGCAGAATAACTAGGATCTTAGCTTCATCTTATCAGGCTTCATTTATTGAGGGTTTTCACAGCTACCACTATTGAATATGGCTGCTGGATCAAAATTGCAATCTTCTTAATACACTTTGACAATTGCTGGCAGTGAGTGAAAATCTCAAACAATCATATAAAATCACTATAAGCATATTTGGTTTATGCTCCTGTTTATCTTCTTTTAGCTGAAAGACTGCATCAAATGCACAATTAATTGTACACGGAAATGGTTCCCACCAACCTGAGATCAGATGCTCCTCATAGTTGGTGACAATGTTCCCCTCCTTGTCCCAAACAAATCCTGAACCAGACCCCTGCGGCACTTTCAATGCATCAAGGGTAAATGTATCTTGCATATTAAACAGTAAAGCATCTCGACTGATATCTCGCTCGGAAAATCCTTGGCCGGCGAAAGTTACATAGTTTCCAGGAGAGGGAAGAAGAAGAAATAGGAGAAAAAGAAGAAGAAGAAGAAGAAGAAGAAGAGGAAGAAGAAGAAGAAGAGGAAGAAGAAGAAGAAGAGGAAGAAGAAGAAGAAGAGGAAGAGGAGGAAGGAGTTACCAGATGAAGCCGAGGAGATTGCGGTCGTGTAGGCTGTTGGGATGCTTCCGCCATCTGGAGCGATTTCACATAAAACCGTGGGGGAGGTCTAAGAATTCGGAGGGATTTATAGATCTAAGAGAATACCATCGGTTTTGGCGTAAAAGTCAATTCCGCCTCAATTCCAATGCACAAATGTAACGGCTCCTTTAATGGCTACCGCTACAATTTAACTTGTTCATGTCCTTTTGTACATCAGAGAGCAAGATAAGAGCATCCCAAGTGAAACAGTATATGATAGAGTACAAAAAGTAAAGTAGAATGACAAAAGAGAACCATTTTATTTCATTCTGATAAGAAGTACAACATGACATTAGGTAATCCCTATATACATACAAGAAGGGCTTACCAAAAGTACATAATACAACATCCATTTGTACAAACATACATCATTAACAGACTTTATTTAAAATAAAATTGAAACTCATCATGGGGGCACTCTGGTGTACAACCCCAATTTGCCGAGTCCAGCCCAACTTGCCCCCAAAGAGAGGGGAATCTCGAGCCAGCCGGGCGAGTAGGCCCTCGCGAGGCGACCTCGCCATACCAGCTGCGAGGCAACCTCGCTATTCCAGGCAGTCGCGTGCCCAGCGAGCACTGTCAGGCCAAAAAGACCGTTATGCCTATGATTTGGAGTTTGCCTATAAATAGGACCCCGAGGCACAAGTTGAAAGGACCCTTGACCCACGCCCCTATGGGGGCGAGTTCAATACGCGGCTCCCTTGTGTCGAGCTCAGCAATGACTTTAGTAGGGGAAGTTCCTATAGGCTTCCGGGTGTGTGTTGGGACCTCCTCGCTACAGCATGCGGGTCTTGTTTGTAGGTTGTCTGGAACTATTCTTTTGCTCGCTACCTTCTTCTCGCCAAGTCTCCCGCGAGGCGACCACTAAACTAGTAAGCCCTTGTCACCCCTTTGGTCCGAACGCAGAATCAATTTTCTTGGTTCCAACATCTGGGTCGTTGCATCTCTCCCTGTGCGCGCCCAAGACTTCAAACACTATAGTAGAAACCTCCACCCAGAGACAATACATCTTTTCTTGTCGAGGGGAACTAATTGTAATTGGAGCAACCTTGTCCTTGACCTGTTTAGTATAATTTTTAATTAGTCATAAAACTATGTGAATTCTTAATATGTGCAATACTAAGGGTTAATTAACTGTTCATGTATATATTTTCCTTTCTTAATTCTCTTAATCATTAATTGATTCCTTCATCATGGACAATACTAAGGGTTAATTAACAGTTCATGTATATGTTACATGCCCTTGTCACGTACAATATTATGACAACATGTACCCTTGATTCGCACGTTTATATTGTCAAATATCATGTTGTACCCTTGACTCACATGAATGACATTTCTTTATATATATGCCAGAGGTTATTCTTCCCACCTCATAAATGTGTTCTTTCTTTAATTCTTTCCCTTTTCCAACATAATTAGAATTAGTCTTATCTCCCAATTCTCTTATTCTTATTGTTATGTTGACTTAATTACATATACAAAATTACTATCATATATCAGTATAAGAATATGAAAAATAATTAAATGAAAGACATCAAATAAGAACTTACCACAACTTTGTCTTTGCCTTTCAATTTATTTTGCCCATCTTCCCTTCCTTTACCTTGTGAGGTCATGACATAAATAAATTACCATTATTAGCTAATCATATGGTAATTATATAAAATGTTAACCTAAGGATCTTGGCTTACAATGGTTGCTCGTACGACTAGTTGTACGGATCGTGCCCTAATGTTATGTCATAAGGGTAATGATGGATTTAGAATAATTTCCCCCTTAAATATCCATTTTAAAACAACTATTCCTTAATCATATATTGCTGCCACTGACCTAAATAATACTATACACCACAAATCCCTGAGAGGGTTCGATGTCATAACTTGATACACAAAAAGTTTGCACTAATTAATTAAGGGAAGGTTATAAGTGTGACAACCCAAAATTCGCAAAATAAAATAATTATTTTCCCCGATGATGATGATAAGGCATTACGATATTTTTTTCTCACGATTTAATTTTGTTTGCGCATTTTCCGTTTCATTTGATTCTATTTTTGGGGGTATCAATAACAATTGGTTAAGATTATAGTAATTTTAAGTGGGCTGGCCTTGTGTTTATGGGCTTGCTACGATTGATAGTGGGCCGGTTGTGTAGGTTGGCCTGATGTATTGAATTAATATGCTGGTTGTGTTGGCTATTTCAAGGTGTTGGCTGGATATGGATAGTGCTGGCTGAGTTGGGCTTGGGTTGAGTGGTGTGTTGGCAGCATTTTAGTATTTGTTGGTTGTCGTATTGTTGTGCTGACAGCTGAAATAGATTTGAGAAAACATTATGACACTTGGCCAGTCAAGTGTTAGCTGAATTTGACTTTGGAATGCATGTGGTGACACCTATTGAAGTTAGCTACTTCATTTTGGCTTCTTCTTGCCTCTTCACCGCTCATGCCCCTCTTTAAATACTTGGTGGATTTCCTCCTGCTGCGCCAAACTGCTGTCATGTTGCCTGAGCCGCTGCTCCCTGTTGTTCTGCTCTATGACATCTTGCTGCACCACTGCCTCCTAGCTGTTGCTCCCGTGAATGCTGTCCTGAGCTGCTGCTGTCTTTGTTGTTGCTCCTTAGCTGCTGCCTTGCTGTAATGTTGCTCTGCCACTGGTTTCAGCACTGCTGCTGCTTCTTTCCCTTACCTCCTTTTCTCCAGCATCTTCCTTGTAGTTCTTAGAAGAACCTTTCTGCACTTTTGCACATCAGGAGTTCGATCGTGCAGCAATTTGCTTCCTCCTTCTCCCGCTGTAAGAATGTTGTTTACTGATTTATGTTTTTACAAAATTGTGGGGTTGTTTTATGCTGATTTTTATGCCTGTTTAGTAGCTGTTTTGTGGATGTTTTCTTGCTGATTTTAAGCCACTTTTCGTCGAGTTTTCAAGGGGTGGTTCACCCGATGTTTTTGGCTTTGCTGGACGGAATTTTAAGGGGACGGGAAGTCCATTTGGGGGCTAGTTTTAGCCCATTTCGAGGCACAATTATGACTGTCCAGCAAAGTATACGAGCTGAAGTTGTTTTGTATGATCATTTCCGAGTATTTTGAGTTTTCCGGTGTATTATTTGGCTTTCCAACTTTTCGTAAATCCCTTAAATATTATAAGAGACGCAACCCAATTAAAATGCATGCTATTACAGTGGTTTCCGTAGTCAAGAATTAAACGAAGAAGGATGGAGTCTCAGAATAATATGAATACGGGTAAAGTTGTTGTGAGTATTTTATTTCTTGAAATTATGTGTATCCAATTATTTTGCAGTATCTAATTTATTGTCTTTTTAACGACACTGTCTGTGCATATGAGTTCTGGCTCGATGATATATCGCTAAGAAATAAATGTGGGCAAGGGAACAATTAAGCGATACAGATTCCTGAGGGGATCCGTTTTATTCAAAACTTCTGTTATACGACAAGATAAAATTCATTTAAAACTCTGCATGGGGAAATGTGATGGTTTTGAATCCTATGATGTAAAGAAATCTACGGATGGATTCACGAGTAGAGGTGAGCCTACGGAAATCCCTTAAGTGGGTGGTGGCCAAAAGGATGCATCACCGGAGCATTTCTCATTTTATGTAACTAAAATTAAGGGGTAGTTTAAGGATCAGTATTGAGAATTATCAAACGATCGTTTTATTGTATTGTATGCATATTGTTATTATCCTCATTGTTTGCATGTACAACGTTTCACGAAATACTGTTCTCACATAGTCATAATTTTTATGACTAACCGAGAGTAGACACATTTTTAGGCAGCAGAACCAACGCCAAGCGGAACACACAGGAGCCTGACAAATGATTTGTCAACGACAATAATCCAAGCTCGGGATTGGCACAGAGCTCGCTGTATTGGTTCCACGTGTATTTATTGTAAAGAGTCTATCTAATATGGGTTAATTTGCCTGGAGTAATCATGTAACGAATAAAGTAACAAATGGAATAAAAAGTTTGGTGTATGTTCTTTGTACTTTACATTTTTGGTGAACATTGACCCTTTCTATTCAAAACTGTTGTCTGATACTTGAATCAGTTGAAGAGCCCAGAATATGGGTCTCTACAATAAGAGTCTATGAAGCAACCCCTAAATAGAGATTTGACTTCATTTCTCAATTATCGTTGGCCGCCCTAACATGGAAACATGGGGGTTTTGCCCTAATTTCACAATACATGATTATTCCTTCCTAAATAATACTTTAGATGAACTAGGTAGTGTTGAAGTTGGTGACCGGGCGGCCTGGCGGTTTGTCTTGGCGGGTTGAAGACCGCGCGGTCTGGCAGTTTGTCTCAGCCGGCTTGGAGACCGGGCGGTCTGGCGGTCTACCCTGACAGTCTCGCTTCCTCTCTGGTGGTAGCCGTGCGGTTAGCCCTGCTGTCTAACCGCGCGGTTTGTGCGGTTTGTTTTGTATAGTCCGCTTAGTCATGTAATTTTTTAGTCTCACATCTCTTATTTGTATTCTCTCATCTCTCCTTCATTCTATATAAGGGAGGGCATACCTTTGTAATAGACACCTTTTTTGGATAATAAAATTTCAATTATTCAAAAGTTTATTCGCTTGTTCTCTCCTTTTCGCTACTTTCTAACATGGTATCAGAGGACACGGCCATTTCCTCCTGATTCTGTGCGCTCTTTGTTGTTCGCGGCTTGTTTTCCGCGTTCTGCGACTTTCCTTCTCTTCTATCCGCGCGGCTTGTTTCTATCCGCGCGGCTTGTTTCTGTCCGCTGCCCTGTTCGCGCGGCTTGCTTCTTCTTGGTTCTCTTCTCCTACTGCTATTCGTCGCAGCGACCTGTTTCCTTGTCGCCGCGCTCCTTGTTCTTTCTTGCCTCTCCGACTTCCTAGTCGTTGCGGCCTGTCTCTGTCCGCGTGACTTGTCTCTACCCGCTGCGGACTTCTTCTCCCTGTCCGCTTCTACTTTCCCCATATCCACTTGTCTCTCTACTCGCGGTTTGCTGCCGTGATCTGCCTGACCGTGCGGGTTGTTCCTTTCTCACCCGCATCTTGGTCGCGGTCACCTGCTCTTCTCTTCTCTTCTGTTCGCTCGGCCTTCTCAGTCCGCGCGACCTCTTCCCCGCTGGGCCTTTGCCTGCTTTTTAGCCGCTTGATTCTCCGTCTGCCCGCGCGACCTGTCCGCGCGGCTTGCCCCTTCTTTTTCGCGACCGTTTTCGCGATCTCCTCTATTCGCCGCGCTCTACTTCTTGTTGCCTTCTACCCGCTCCTGCTTGCTAGTCGCCCCGGCCTCATCTTTGGTCGTGCGACTTGTTCTCCTCTGTTCGCCCGACTTTTTCAGGCCGTGCGACTTCTTTCCCTCTGCTTTGCTCTGCTTCTTGTTGCGGCCTTCCTAGCCGCCCGACCTGTTTTCTGTTCGCCCGGCTTGGTGCTCTTTTCTCTTCTCGCGGCTTGTTCTTCTCGTCGCGGTTTGTTCCTCTCTTGCTTCCATGGCTTTCCTCTCCTCCAGCCTGTCCGCCTCCGTGGTCACCTCTTCTGGTAGTGCTCATGTTGTTACTCGCGGACGATGGCTCATCGATTCTGGTGCAACAAATCATATGACAGGCAACCCTCAATGTTTCTCTCTTCTTGACACACAGGCTCAGTTGCCCCCGGTCATTGTTGCTGATGGATCTCCCTCCCCGGTCCATGGGACGGGCATGGTTCAAGTCACTCCATCTCTCTGCTTGGCTGATACCCTCTATGTGCCCAAGTTTCTGTGCAATTTATTATCGGTTCTTTCTTTATGCAAGCAACTACGGTGTTCTGTCATATTCACCCCTACCTCTTGTGCTTTTCAGGATCCGGACTCCCAACGGACGATTGCTACCGGGACTGAGAGTGGTGGCCTCTACTTCCTCGACAACGTTTCTGCTCTATCCGCCTTCTCCTCCTCCTCTACAGATCTTCTCCAATGACATCTTCGCCTTGGACATGCTCCTCCCCGAATTCTACGACAGCTCCTGCCGCACCTCCCTCCTCATCATCCTCCTCTAAACTGTGATGCATGTCAACTTGGCAAACATCACCGCTCCTCCTTCCCACCAACGCAAAGTCGGGGCTCTTCCCATCGGTTTGACCTCGTTCACTCTGACATATGGGGTCCCGCTCCTAACCTCACCATCGGTCGGGGTAGTTCCTATTTTGTCACCTTCATTGATGATTTCTCTCGATGTACGTGGGTATATCTTCTCAAAGATCGCTCCGAGCTGTTCTCTGTTTGGACCTCCTTTTATTCTATGGTTAAAACTCAGTTTGATACGTCTATTAAACTCCTTCGTTCTGACAATGCTAAGGAGTATCTTAGTCACGACTTCTCCTCCTTTTGTACTCACCATGGTGTTATTCGTCAAACCAGTTGTGTCTACACCTCATAACAAAATGGGGTGGCGGAACGCAAAAACCGTCACCTCCTTGATGTCGCTCGCACTATGATGACTCAAATGCATGTTCCTCGCTCCTATTGGGGCTATGCTGTCCTCCTCTCCTGCTATCTCATCAATCGCCTTCCCTCCACCGTTCTCCACGGTGCTACCCTCTTCTCCATTCTTTATCCGGACAAGGATCCCTTTCCTCTTCCTCTGCACATCTTTGGGTGCACCGCTTTTGTGCACTCTCCCGCTGTCACCCGTGATAAACTCTCACCACGTGCCACCAAATGTGTCTTTCTGGGCTACTCTCCCACTCAGAAAGGATATTGTTGCTTTGACCCTGTTACCCGCAAGCAATTTGTCTCTGCGGATGTCACCTTCTTTGCCAATGCATCTTACTTCTCTCCCGCTTCCTCTTCTACTCCTCCTGCTCCTACTTCTCATATCAACCCATCCCTTCCCTCTGCTCCCACTGATGTTCCGCCCTCTCCACCCACTCCACCGTCTTCCCCATCCTCCACATCTCCACCCTCTACTCCGCTTTCTCCCTCCACTCCGCTGTCATCTCTCTCTACTCCCGGGCCAGCTCTCTCCACCACGGATACTCCGGATACTGAGGCACCTGCTGACCTGGATCTCCCGATTGCTCTTCGCAAAGTGGTTCGGGCCTGTACCCACCATCCGCTTGCTGCAGTTGTTTCCTACGATCGTCTTACCCCTGCTCGCCGAGCTTTTGCACTGGCTATCTCGGCCACTGCCACCCCCCGTTCCTACCAGGAGGCCCTTACTATTCCTCACTGGAAAGTTGCCATGGATGAGGAGATTGCTACTCTCACTGAACGGGGTACCTGGACCCTTATTCCGCCTCCTTTCGGCACAGATGTTGTTGGTTGTCGCTGGGTCTTCGTGGTGAAGTTTCTCCCGGATGGCAGTGTGGATCGTTATAAGGCTCGCCTGGTTGCCAAGGGTTTTACCCAAACTTATGGGATTGATTACTTTGACACTTTCTCTCTCGTGGCTCGCCTCAGCACTATTCGGGTTCTTCTCTCTGTGGCTGTCAACAGGGATTGGCCCATCTCGCAACTAGATGTTAAGAATGTCTTTCTCTATGGTGATCTGCAGGAAGATGTTTACATGGAGCAACCTCCTGGGTATGTTGCTCAGGGGGAGACACGGGTATGCTGGCTAAAGAAGGCTATCTATGGCCTCAAGCAGAGTCCTCGTGCCTGGTTTGACAAGTTCAGTGGCATTGTTGCGGCCATTGGTTTTACACGAAGCTCAGCAGATCGCTCATTGTTTGTTCGGAAAACCGCCTCTGGTCTTGTTGTTCTTGCGGTTTATGTTGATGACATTCTTCTTACCGGCGACGACTAGGATGAGGTATTGATGACCAAGAAACACCTTCGTCAACATCTGGTTACAAAGGATATGGGCTCCCCGAAATACTTTCTGGGGATTGAAATCTCTAGAAAGCCCAACTCCATGGTCCTTTCACAACGGAAGTATGCTCTTGATCTTTTAAAGAAGGCAGGACTCACTGGTGCTAAACCTGCACGTTGTCCTATGGCTGCTGGAGAAGACAAAACTTGGACAGATGACTCACCTCTTCTCTCTGATCTTACGAGATACCGGCGTCTGGTGGGCAAGCTCATATATCTCACGGTAACCAGACCCGACATCTCTTATGCTGTTGGCAAGGTGAGCCAGTTCATGCAAGCTCCGAGGGAGTGTCATCTACAATCTGCTCTGAGGATATTAGAATATATTAAAGCTGCTCCAGGGAAAGGACTCCTATTTCAGAAGAATGGTCATCTAAGGGTTGAAGCTTACTCTGATTCAAGCTATGCGGATGACAAAGGGGACCGCAAATCGACTTCAGGTTTCTGCACATTTGTTGGAGGCAATCTTGTGAGTTGGAAGAGCAAGAAACAGTCTGTCGTTTTCAGGTCTAGTGCAGAGGCGGAATATCGTAGCATGTCATCGACTACATGTGAGTTGAAGTGGTTGCGGGCTCTCATGCTTGACTTAGGAGAGGTTTACAACTATCCTCTTCCTATGTTCTGTGACAATAAGGCCGCGATACACATTTCCAAAAATCTGGTCTTTCATGAGAGAACAAAACACATAGAAGTCGACTGTCATTTTATTCGGGAAGAAATATTGAAGAAACAGATTTGCACTCCATTTGTCACGTCCGACAACGAGTTGGCAGATGTCTTCACCAAGCCGGTGTCCGCTTCCTTTTTCCACATCTGCGACAAGCTGGGCATGATCGATATATATGCTCCAGCTTGAGGGGGAGTGTTGAAGTTGGTGACCGGGCGGCCTGGCGGTTTGTCTTGGCGGGTTGAAGACCGCGCGGTCTGGCGGTTTGTCTCAGCCGGCTTGGAGACCGGGCGGTCTGGCGGTCTACCCTGACAGTTTCGCTTCCTCTCTGGTGGTAGCCGTGCGGTTAGCCCTGCTGTCTAACCGCGCGGTTTGTGCGGTTTGTTTTGTATAGTCCGCTTAGTCATGTAATTTTTTAGTCCCACATCTCTTATTTGTATTCTCTCATCTCTCCTTCATTCTATATAAGGGAGGGCATACCTTTGTAATAGACACTTTTTTTGGATAATAAAATTTCAATTATTCAAAAGTTTATTCGCTTGTTCTCTCCTTTTCGCTACTTTCTAACAGGTAGCTAAAATTAGGAGTGAAATAATCATCTACCCATCTAGGATTTTCGGATTCTTTACAAGAAAATAAAGGAGAACATAAAACACGTATGAAATCGCATCTGAAACTCAAGAGAACTAAAAAAATTAGAAGTTTTTGGATAACTTAGGGTTTTTGAAACTAGAAAATGGAGTCTCCAATCCAAACAAAACTCAAGAGTTGAGAGGAAGGTATTACCTTACTATAGGAAGAAAAATCGTGGAAAACGGAGGAGATCTGGGGCTTCTGGAGGATGTTGCGTCGAGCGGTTTCTTCTGCCTGGGAATCGGCTTACGTCGGGCGTATAGGGAGAAATAAAGTATCGGTGTGTTGTTTTCTCCTCTTTAATGAGAGTGATGTTTCCCCTTTGCATGACATGCACCCGTGAGTCACGATTGAACCGGTTCAAACCTCCTATTAGTCAGTCAATTTTGTATCCTTTCTCACTTATTATTATTATCACTATATAATTAGACTTGAGCATATACTTCAGCTTAAGGCCTTCTTAAATAATATGTTCCAAAATTATTAGTTAAATCTACACATAGTTTGCATGACGTCGATTTTCATCGTCGTTTTTGTGTGCATAATAAATAATAAATGCATACATTATACGTACATGTAACAACTTATGGCGTCACAACAAATGCCATAATTGCTTTATTAATCCCCCATACCAATTCTCCAAAGCCAATTATGTCTGTTTGAACGGGCCCTTAGTGACGACATGCGAAAATATAAGATTATACAATGTTTAACATATGTCGTGCATGATCAAACAGCTAAAATAAAACAAACAGGAATCGTTGGTAAAGTCACCAAAAGGAGAAAATACAAATGAGGCACATGTGTCATGCATATAGTTGATAAATGTCAGACCTTCAATTTTTGGCCAATTCTACATAATTTTTTCTTCAAATATTTGAAATATCATCTTCTCTTTAAAAGGCGAAGGACAATGTCACATATGTTAGTACATGCTACTAATTATTACATTTTTACTTCTTAGATGTTAATGTTTAAATTCTTTCTCATATGAGCAAAGTAGGATTCAATGTCTATGATTTATGAATTCTAGACACAATGAGAATAATCACATCCACTATTCATCTATCTTCTATATTTTTTTATAATTAATTGTTAAGAAATTAGTCTCACATTGAAAACTTTATGCAGTACTGTGCATTTAATAAGATCTTGAGCTCCTCCTCCTATAACCAATTAGTTTTGGGTTGGATGCATACTTCCAACATGGTATCAGAGGATGCTAAGCCCTATAGACAACTTTCATGCCACAGAATTAAAAAAGAACATGTGTTAGAAAAAAAAAACTATACATGTGAGAGGGTGTTGAGAATACAGTCTCAAATCGGGAAAATAATGTAGCCTGAGCACTTAATATAGATCCAAGGCACCTCCACCCACAACTAATTGGTCTTGTGTCAAACGTATTGGTAATACATAATGCAATATTTATTTAATTTCTTATTTACCTAGTTTTTGTTCTTGTGCAACCGCAATGAACTATTATATAATTTTAACTCTTTTTATTTGTCGACAGAAAATTTAATACTTGGCAATTAACTTACTATATAAAATATTACTTTTAAATCCAAGGTATTGTATTTCTGATTTCTTGATTTTGGTTAATTTAATGAGATAGCTATTTCACAGTTTGAAATATGTTGTTGCATATTAAGTGATAAATTTTCTTTTCATTTTGATCTTCCCAATGTTATTATTTGGAAACTCATACAACTTTATAAAAACGTGCATTTTGCCTCTCACATTTGGGCCCTACTACTTTAATAATGCGTTCACCTTTAAAATATGCAAATATGTGAGGTAAAGGTGAAGTGTTCTAAATTACGACAAAGAAGTTTTCTAAATTACGACAAAGAAGTTTGGTTTGCTTGAGGTGTATCCCGTAGGTGCTTTGGTTCTGAAATGTTTGAATTGAAAATACAAAAATAAAAAATAGAAAAAGCCAGAATGGAAAGTGAAGAAGAGAAACAAAGAGGAGAACAAGGTAAAGTTGTTGGTTATTTGAGACAGACAAAAGAAGGGTGCAACAAACCACCCTCAAGAAAATACACATTAATTGTTTCTACATTTAGAAACGAATGTGATTCTTCATCAGGCTTTATTTAATAATGTTGCATTTTTATGGGATGAGTTACAACTACTACTCTCTAATAAATGGACAACAAGCACAGTAGAAGTGTTTCCATGATAAGTGAAGCCACAAGGGAGGTGCAAATGCAGCACAAGGATTTTTTTTTTAACACAGCCATAAAAAATATGAAGTCAGGTTGAGATGACGAAGTAAATGAAAAGCATTACCAAAGTGAAGCTTTATTAACATGGACGAAAAATAAAGTTATGCGGCAAAATAAATTACGATTTTAGTATTTTCAAAAATAAATGAACTTTGCAACATTTACACAATCCTGGAGTGTACCTCTGTTTTGAAGCAAAAGCTTGAGGGAATCTTTAGTTGAGAGAATAAAACTAAAACCAAATTAATTATTGAGCTCCCTTTACTCATATATATAGAGTAAGGGACAAACCAAACAAAGCCCAAAATACCCTTATGTGGGTAAAATACAAAAATACATAAAAGATGACTAGATTCCAACTGGACTTGATTTCAACTCTCCCCCTCAAGTCGAAAGGTGAATATTTGTCATTCCGAGTCTATGGATATCATCAATAAAGACATCACACCCTAAGCTCCTGGTGAAGACATCGGTCAACTGATCTCTGGAGTGAACGGAAGGAGTGACTAAGTTTCCTTTTTCAAGATGGACTTTGATGAAATGACGATCAACCTCGACATGCTTAGTTCTGTCATGCTATACCGGATTGTGGACTATACTGATAACAGTTTTGTTGTCACAGAATAGAGAAATGGGAGCATCCTCCTGAAGGTTCAGGTCTCGCAAGTGCGCAGCCATAGACCTTCACAGAGGCCTTGAGACATTGACCGGTGCTCAGCTTCAGCACTAGATCTGGCCACCACATTTTGCTTCTTGCTACGCCACATGACCAAATTTCCACCAACGAAGGCGCAATACCCTGTTGTAGATTTTCTATCATCACGGCTTTCGTACCAATCCGCGTCAATAAAAACGTCAATCTTTAAATGGTTGTTCTTTGGAAACATCAGCCCCCGACCAGGAGCCTTCTTTAAGTATCGTAGCATGCGGTATGCAACATCCTGATGTCTGATTCTTGGGGCATTCATATACCAACTCAAGATTCCAACTGCATATGTAATGTCGTGACGAGTGTGTGAGAGGTGTAAAAGCTTTCCAACCAATCTCTGATAGCTTGAAGCATCTGTGCGATCGTCATCGCTGTCTTCATCGATCATATGGTTCTCTTCCATAAGTGTGTTCACAGGAACACAACCAAGCATCTCAGTCTCTGTTAACAAATCTAATACATACTTACGCTGCGACACGAATATACCTCGATCAGAACGAGCCACTTCAATACCTAGGAAGTAGCGAAGCCTTCCCAAATCTTGTACTTCAAACTTAGCTGACAGAAGAGTCTTCAGCCTTGAGATCTCTTCTAAGTCATCTCTGATGATTACAATGTCGTCAACATAATAAAAACGACAATTTTTTCTCGTTCTTCCTGACTAACAAAGTATGATCAGAATGACCCTGTTTGTAGCCAAACTTGATCATGGCCTTGTGGAATTTGTCAAACCAAGCCCTGAGAGACTGCTTCATCATGTACAAAGACTTCCTTCAGCGACAGATCAGTCCTTCTTGTCCCCTCTTTACAAAACCTGGGGGAAAAGTCATGTACACCTCTTCATCGAGGTCACTGTGCAGGAACGCATTTTTGACATCCAGTTGATGTAGATCTCAGCCCAAGCATGCGGCACAAGATAGGATTACACGAACAAAGTCTGTCTTTGCTATCGGGGTAAAGGTCTCCTGGTAGTCGACTCCCTGAGTCTGGGCATAACCACGAGCCACCAGTCAGGCTTTATATCGCTCAACTTTATCATCCTGATTTTGCTTAACGGAGAAGACCTCACCTTGAACCGATGGCTTTCTTGTCAGGAGGAAGGGAAGAGACATCTCATGTGTGATTCTTATCCAAGGCAGACATTTTCTCTTGCATTGCTTGAGCCCATACCGGAATGCAAACCGCCTCCTTCCATGTCTTTGGAATAGTGATGACGGACAGGAAAAATATAAAACCCTGATGAAGCTGAGAAATATGATCATAAGCAACATGATTAGAGATAGGGTGTTCCGTACACAGAGCCTTACCTCTTAACACAGCAATGGGAACATGCAGATCAACATCAGAATCTGAGTTCAAAGACGACACTGGCAACGGCGGAACAACGGAGGGTTGTTTACCTGTTTTGTGATGATGATATATATGAGGAAAAGGAGAGATGAGTGACGGATGCTGATATATGGGAGAAAGCGACGTAGGTGTATGTGAGGTAGGTATAGGTGAGGTAGGTGTAGGTGACGAAGGTGGTGTAGTAGGAGTGGTTACGGTGGAAGGCATGATAGGTGTAGAATTGA
Organism: Platanthera guangdongensis; assembly: GCA_039583875.1. Taxonomy (NCBI): domain Eukaryota; kingdom Viridiplantae; phylum Streptophyta; class Magnoliopsida; order Asparagales; family Orchidaceae; genus Platanthera; species Platanthera guangdongensis. Next base: position 127,424,780 of record CM077154.1, on the reverse strand, counting down.
TCAGAGGGAGTGGCACTGACTCGATGACATCATTATCCCCTTGACGAGTGGAGTGAGTTGAATCCAAGTAATAAGATTCCTCCTCACGGAAGGTCATGTCCAAGGTACAGAAAAAACATCTGGAAAGGGGGTGATAACACTGATACCTTTTTGTAGTGGTAAAATAGCCAAGAAAGACACAACGGAGAGCCCGAGTGTCAAGCTTATCACGATGGGGAAGATGGACGTGTACAAAACAAACGCACCCAAAAATGCATGGTGGAAGATGAGTGTTATGAACCTCAGAAGTAGTGGAAAGACGAACTAGAGGAGTAGTGTAGTCAAGAGCCCGTGAAGGAAGACGATTGATAAGATGAGTAACGGTTAGAATGACGTCACCCCAATATGATTTAAGGAGATGCATGGTAGTGAGAAGGCACCGGGCAACATCAAGGAGATGCCGGTTTTTTCGTGCAGCAACACCATTTTGGGTCGAAGTGTAAACGCAAGTGGTTTGATGAATGATTTCATGACTAGTGAGATAGGAGTCAAATGCTTCACGATCATCGTATTCTCCCTCATTATCACTACGAAGAACGCGGATATTATCATTGAACTAAGTTTGCACAATTTTATGAAAGGTTTGAAAAACAGGAAACACCTCATTTTTTTTCTTTAAGAGATAAACCCAAGCAGTGCGAGAAAAACAATCGATGAAGGTAACAAACCAACGATAACCAGTTAAAGATAGAACAGGGGAAAGGCCCCAAACATCAGAATGTATGAGAGCAAAATGAGTAGTGCTAGGGAAAGATAAATGCAATGAAGAATGTCAAACATGTTTAGATTTTTCACAAACATCACATTTTAAAACTTTCACAAATGGAGATAAAGTAGGAAATAGTTTTTGAAGATAGACTGGAGAGGGATGACCAAGACGCAAGTTCCAGCGTCAAACATCAGCAGCAGTAATAGCAGCAGAAGAGAGAGTAATGTTCGATGAAGTAGTATCCAGATAGTACAGTCCACCACGATTCTTACCACTGTCAATGATCTGCTTCGTACCCAGTTCCTGAAAAACACAAGAATCAGGAAAGAAGGTTACAGAAAAATTAAGAGATCAAGTGAGATTGCTAATGGAAAGAAGGTTGCGAGGAAATGAAGGGACATGCAAAATAGAAGAAAGAGACAATTAAGAGGAAAATGAAATGTTGCTCATGCCCGCAATAGGGGACCAAGTGTCATCTACAGAGACAACCTTATCCTTACTAGACAAGTGAGTGTAGGAAGAGAAATCTGAGGAGTCGGTCATGTGATCGGTAGCTCCCGGGTCAATGATTCACTCAGACGAGGGAGTAGCAGCAGCATGAGCACTGGGTATAGTAGCAGTAGCAAAGGAAGTAGAAGTACCGCTCTGGGAAGTAGCTGACTGGGAGTGCAGAAGGCGACGTAGAGCATCCAATTCCGAGGTAGTAAAATGTCCTAGGAGAAGACCATGGGAGTCGTCGTGAACTTCAGTGGAGTAAGCAGCAACATAAGGGTCACGACCACTTCCTCGACCACGACCGGATCCAGGTGGAGCAAGGTGAGGAAGGAGCTTGAAGCACATGTCCCTAGTGTGGCCCCTGCGACCACAGTAATCACAGGTCGGAATCGTTTTGGTAGGGTTGGAGCCACCTCGATCAACACTAGTAAGGGCAGAGCGATCAGAGTGAGGAGGAGCAGCCATGCTGAGGGACCTCCGACGGTCTTCATCACCAAGGACCAAGCTAAAGGCCTCCCAAAGATATGGAAGAGGAGATCGGTGTAGGATATTTGTTCGAACCAACTCGATTTCCATGTTCAAGCCCATTAGAAACACATGGAGATGAAATCGTTCGTCCCTTTTCTGTAGCAGCATTGCATCGGCAGTACAGGTAGGAGTAAATTGCTCAAAATAATCCAATTCCTGAGAGATACGCTCGAACTCAGAGAAGTAAGTAGACACTGTCATGGTTCCCTGACGTAGCTCCAACATCCGATGCATTAGCTCATAAATCTGAGTGGCGTTTCTGATCTGGGAATACGTCTCATGTGCTTGAGTCCAGATCTCATAGGCAGAATCCATCAACATGTAACTATGGTACACCTTCGGGGACATGGAGTGTAGGAGCCAAGATACTACCAGAGAATTTTTTGAGTCTCAACGCCTCCAAGAAGGATCACCTAGAGGGGGTGTCACAATGGTCCCATCAATATATCCAAATAGTTGATGACTGCGGATGACATGTTGTGCTGCTCGAGACCATTCAAGGTAATTCGTCTCATCTAAGGGCACAGTGTTGATCTTCAGGGAGCTGGCGTGGCCAGAGGACCGCTGATGGTCACCCATATGGGGTGCATCAGCACTCGGCGATGTAGAATCAACGGCCGCCGAAGAATCATCCATGAAGGGAAACCAACGGGATCAACCAATATAAAACTTCACCATGCAGACAAAGAGAAAAACGCAGATCTGGAGTGGCATCAACTGGAAGCACAGGATCGACGGGCGACTGGAAGCAGACGGCAGCTCATGGAGGCACATCAGGCCTCTGTGAAAAACACAGAAACTGTGAAAAAATGGAAGCAAGAAGGCAACTCCTGTTATACTAGGGAAGACAGCTCCTGGAAGCGAGCAGGAAGCAGACGGACGCGATCGACTGGAAGCAGACGGCAGGAGCAGCAACTAGGAGAGGCTCGCATCAACTGGATCTAGAAGAAGCCTGCACGTGATCGACTAGAAGCGAGGAACTGGTCGGAGAAGACGATCTCGACTGGATTGATGGAATCGCGGCGCGCATCGTGAGGAGAGGAGGCGGTCTCCTTCAGCGCGCCCCACCGCTGGCACGGACGCCGCAGTTCATCATGAGAATGAAGACAAAATAGCGGAACAGTGGTGGCGACAGGGCGAGAAGCGGGCGGCGACGGGGAGGAGGCGGACGGCTAAAGGGAGTAGCGGGATTAGGGTTCGTACAGTCTCCCTCTGATACCAAGTTGAGAGAATAAAACTAAAACCAAATTAATTATTGAGCTCACTTTACTCATATATATAGAGTAAGGGACAAACCAAACAAAGCCCAAAATACCCTTATGTGGGTAAAATACAAAAATACATAAAAGAGGACTATATTCCAATTGGACTTGATTTCAACTTCTTTTTCCCAGTACATGGTAATTTCTCGTGAACTCAAAAGTCTAGAGATGATCAAAGGTACCTAAACTCCAAGATAAGTCTCCCATATATAAACCACTAGGCATGTTAATCAAGCAAAAACTATTTCCTTAATTAATTACAATAAAAGCACTTCATAATATTCTCAAATAAGGACGTCTAATAATATTACAATTATCATTTTACATAAATAGTGGGGCGTCTAATAATATTATAATAATTATTATACATAAATAAAATCACTTGGTGCTTAAAAGGGCCTTATTGCCCCCATACCGAATCATGTCTTCATGAATGCCCCAGCATTGGCTCATAGGATGGGGGGGTAGGGGTGGCACACCCTCACACTGACATTACTCTTCCCTGAAGCATTCTGTAAGAAATGGTGGGTAGTTGTCCATGTCAAAACTAAATTAGCAAGGTTAAAGAGTTTATTTAGACCACTCAAAATTTCATCCAACCAATAACGGAGATAATGTGGCAGCGGACTAGGTGTGGAAGTAGTTATGAAATTTATGATGTGGGATAAGGGGTGCTGGGCCTAGTGGCAAGTAGAGTTTAAAGCAGTGTGAAAGTGCCCAAGGGATGTTGATTAGCAGAGCATTGTCAGGGCCCAGGCCCGACTCAAGGAGTCTTAATGGGACCCGACTGGTTCAACCGTCAGGGCTGCCGCCCAAGTGACCCCAACGCATTTCTGACTTGTTTATCAGCGCAACGTGGTGTTGGCGTTGGGTCTCGAACCCGCAACCCTTGATAAGGAGCCTTAATATCAGCTCAGTTGGTGGTGATGAGTGATATTAAGGCTCCTTATCAAGGGTTGCGGGTTCGAGACCCAACGCCAACACCGCGCTGATAAATAGGCCAGAAATGCGTTGGGGTCACTTGGGCTGCAGCCCTCACAGTTTAACCAGTCGTGTCTCATTAAGACTCCTTGAGCCGGGCCTGGGCCGTGACAAGAGTGGGAGAGAATTAGTGGGGACAGCTAAATCAAAAAGGTGGTCGAATTTTGGGGGGGGGGGGGGATTGCATGATGGAAGATGCATGGGAAGATAACATTGGGGATTGGAAGACGTTGTAGCTAAGATATGCATCCAGGAATATCAAGGAATATCGGATACAACAGATTGTATCCAACAGTCATTTTATTCACCTCCAAATTTTATTGCTAAAGGAGTATTATTGCTAAAAGTTCACTTTGCTTTCAAAAATGTTCTCGGTGTAAGGGGGAATAAAGGTAAAATGTACAATTCATGCAGAAAATCAATGAAAATTGTAGAAATTTGTGGAAATTTTATAAAGGTCAAAAAATTATCTTTACAACTTGAGGGAATACATATATATAGGAAGAGAGAGGAGAGGAATCTCAATCTAAGATGTGGGATTGCTCTAAGAGAACAATGTGCTGCAATATGGGCCAAAGTAATGAACCTATTTACAAGGCTTTTCTAATACTTCTAACACTTCCCCGCAAGCTGGAGCATACAAGTCGTGTAGGCACCAAGCTTGAATAAAAACTGATGATATAATGGTCGTGGTTATGCTTTGGTAAGAATGTCAGCCACTTGCCAGAAGCAAGTACATGTTCCAATTTCAATTTCTTCAACCGAACCTTTTCCTGAACGAAGTGACAGTCAACTTCAATGTGTTTTGTTCGCTCATGGAACACTAGATTCTTGACAATATGTATGGCAGTCTGACTGTCTCGGAACAGAGTTGCTGGTGAGGGTAGTTTAACTCTCAAATCACCAAGAAAAAACTCTCAAGACAGGTAAATTATGACACAACAGCCGTCATAGCACGATGCTCTGCTTCAACAGAAGAGCGAGCAACAACAAACTGCTTCTTTCTACGCCAGGTAATAAGATTTCCTCCAAAGTAGGTACAGAAACCAGTAGTGTAACGTCGATCATCCAAAGAGCCCGCATAATCAGCATCAGAATACACAATAAGAGATAGAGATGTGGATGGATTATACATGAACCCTTGTCCAGGAGTAGTCTTCAAATACCTGAGGATGCGTTTGATTGCTTGGAGACAAGAGACCAGCGGAGCATGCATAAAACAACTAACTACACCAATAGAAATGGAGATATCAGGTATCGTAACTGTTAGATATATCGGTTTTCCTACAAGACGCCGATAGTACTCTAGATTCGAAAGTAGTGAATCAGAGTCAGATCCATGAGAACACAACTTGTGGTTGACATCCATCGGGGTTTCCGCAGGTTTGCACCCTGAGAGGCCAGCGTCTTGAAGAAGGTCAAGGCAATACTTCCGTTGTGATAGGACAAGGCCATCAGGTCGTCATGCTACCTCAACTCCAAGGAAGTACCGAAAATTTTCAGATCATTATTTTGAAAAACAGAGTTTAAGTGTTGTTTAATTTGTTATATCCCTGTGGAGTCATCACCAGTAACCAAAATATCATCCACATAGACCAGGAGAATGACAGTCTTGGTTGATTGATGACGAGTGAAAAGTGAGAAATCTGTCGAGCTTCTCTAGAAGCCAACCTCACGAACGGTCTTACTAAAATTTTCAAACAACGCCCGAGAAGACTGTTTGAGACCATAGATGGATTTCCTGAGCAGACATGCATGAGACTACCCCGTGCTCTCAAAACCATGGCGGTTGATGCATGTATACGGTTTCAAGAAGGTTGTCATTTAGAAAAGCATTTTGATATTCAGCTGATGTAGGGGTCACTGGCGATGAACGACTAAGGAGATCAGAACCAGAACAGAGTTTAACTTGGCAACTAGGGAGAAAGTCTCATCATAATCAAGTCCTTGTTGTTGAGTGAACATATGAACCACAAGTCGAGCTTTCAGACGTTCAACTGTCTCATCTGCAGCACGTTTGATTGTAAAGACCCACTTACAACCAACACAACTCCGTCCAGGAGGGAGAGATACAAGATCCCATTATGATGAACTTGGCATAAGCAAAGTCCAAATATTGAGCTGGCGCTACAGAGAGATGTGATGTGTAGCACCTGAATCCACAATCCAGTGAGAGTTTTGTGAGATACAAGATATGCCTTCATTGGAGATCGACGTCACGGAGCCAGAGGAGAGACTAACCACCCCTTGTAACTGATGGAGTTGACAACGCAGAGCAGCAATGTCATCACTGGTGGCTGAGGGAGAAGCTATAGTAACAGACGCAGTAAGATGAGCAGGCAGGTCATGCTTGCGATAACAGGTGGCCTCAAGGTGACCATCTTGGCTGCAGTGAGAACATTTAAAAAGGGTACGACCACCACGACCTCGTTCCCAAGAATGGCGACCTCCACAAGTCGGTGGACCACGAGCAGGAGCAAGAGTAGAGACGGGCTGTTGGAGGAGAGCCGAAGTTAGACTTGTAGGAGCATCGGGGGGGGGGGGGGGGGGGGGGGAGTAACCTTCAAGAGCATCGATCAAACGTCTGAGAGGGACGGAGTAACGTTGGAAGACAGAATCTGAGCTAGGACACTATGAAAATGGGGTGGAACACGGGTCATCATCATGGCAATCCCAACTGCTTCATTTTGCGCCCGTTGCAAAACCAAATCTATGGTGGGAGGATGATGGTGTACCCACGCCTCAACAAGAATTTTGACCCGAGCAACAAAGGAAATCACCAGTGGCTCCTCCCACATTGTCTTGGTTGTTTCATGATACATGGTCATCCTATATGGCCTGGTGTCCATTGAGTTGAGAAGTCAGGATTGGACACGACCGTCATCACAGAGCCACTCATCGGTGGTTGTCATCGGAGTAATGTGTCAGATGATAAAAAAGTCTGTTCGTCAGCAAAACACGGCGAACAGAGTGCACACATTTCACAAAGTTCTGCTTCTCGCTGAGAGATATGGTGGTAATCCGGAGTTCATCACGAAATTCAAAAACGGGAGCAGCAACAGCCCGGGAAGGAAGGGAGGAAGCCGCAGTCGAATCCATAAATCAAACAGATCCAGAAGTTGGCCAGGCGGAGAGGCGAATACACACAGTCGGCTAGAGAAGGATCAGCCCGCAAGTCGTGCGGCTAAAAATAGCAGGAGAAACAGTAAGGAGCAGCGGGACAATGTTGCGACTTGAAGAAGGCGGTTAGAAGAACCCGCAAGAAGAGACCACAGCAGACCTCAGAGCTATGTGATTAAAGGCGTGCCTCAGGCACACTTAAGGCTCCAGGCTCACCAGGCTCCGAGGTTTGCGTCTTCGTGCGCCTTATTTGCGCATTTTGAATATAAAATGCATGCCTGAGTTTTTGTTGTAAACATTTTTTCTTTAAAAATTAAGAAAAAAATAATGTAAGATCTCTTTAATTTTTTATTGATTTAGTGTTTGTGAAAGATAATTGTGCGCCGAAACTTGGATATGATGTAAGTGACCACATTGATTCTATTTTTTAAGAGATATAAACGATAGTAATGAATGATTAATTAGTAGACTAAATGAAGAATTTGATCGAGAAGCTGAAATGATGTTTGATGTTGATTATTTAAAATGTATGTGGTTGCGTCTTGCCTTCGTCAGGCGCGCACCTGCACCTTGAGCCTTGCGCCTAGGCTTCAATACCATTTTGCGCTTAATGTGCCTTGCGCCTTTAATAACTAATCCTCAGAGGCAGCAATGGTAAAGCCGGGAAACAAGAGGCGCGGCTAAGAGAAGGAGCGGCGGCCAGAGCAGAAGCAGAGCAAGCCGTGTGGCAAACAGGAACGCAAGAGAGCACGGCGGATAGAGGTAAACGGCTGGAGACATCCCGGGAAGCGAACAGTGCTTGTCGTGGTAAGAGGAAATAGCGGCACCAGCACTCAAGAACAAATCGGCCAGGCGGCAAGAACAACAGCAAGAAGGAAGTGCCGCAGCGGCAAGCAAACAGTGATTGCCGCAGAAAGAACCCGCGGCGGCAAGCGACTAGCAGCAAGCGGAAAGAGCTCAAACAGTGGTAAGTGAACAGTGAGAGCAGGTTAATCAAGCAGCGGATAGAACCGAGGAGGGCGCAGCGGAAAACACGTGTGGTTAGAAGAGGTTTTCGGACCGGCGAGATGAGTAGAATGCAATCAGACCGCAGTCAGAGGCCGCAGCGAGCAGAGTGCGAGTAGAGCAGAACAACGGCGAGAAGAAAGCAAAGCGGCTAGAGCAGATCGGCGGGAGAGGGCCGCGGGCAGAGTGAGTAGCCCGCGGCAAGAAGAGGCACAGTAGGACCCACAGATCAAAGGAGAAAAGGCTATAAAAAGGAGGAGAGGAGGGGGGAGGGATGTGGTAACCACGGGAGGTAGAGGGACGCGGGTAGAAAACAAGGAGACTGCAGAAGAGCTCACCAGAGAGGGGATGCGGTTAAAAAAAGATTAGCCACCCAATGGGGTCGATAGAACTGATACCATGTAGAAATCTGTGGAAATTTTATTAATGCCAAAAAATTATCTTTACAACTTGAGGGAAAACATATATATTGGAAGAGAGAGAGGAGAGGAATCACAATCTAAGATGTGTGATTAATCTAAGAGAACAATGAGCTACAATATGGGTCAAAGTAATGAGCCAATTTACAAGGCTTTTCTAATACTTCTAACAAAAGTTTATATCTTCACTTGGATTTTTATATAATATTACTTGGTGTAATATGAAATCGTTGATATATGGATTTGGTTTACCAATTGATTTTTTAAGTTTTCTCTATAATATTCCAAGAAGTCTATATAAATATGAAAACTTGTAGAAGGCGGGGTGATTCATTTCAGTCAGTTTTTAGAACCGGGAAACTTAACAGACCCGCCAACATATCAGTTTTCATGGTCCAAAAATCGATCTTGCTTTGAGCCGACCAATTTGATGCAAAACTCGGTTCGGGCCGATTTAGTCAGTTTTGATCTGTTATACACACCTAGCACCAGATGCTTAGTAGATTCTCCCCCCAAAAGGAAAGAAACCAAAAAACTAGAAATGATCAAAGATGGTAAAACTCTAACATGACTACCTTATATAGGCTCCTAAGTAGTACACATGAACAATATTTCCTAATATGGGAACCTAATTATATTTCTAAGAATATTATAAATATTTGTTTGCATAAATAAGTCATGACACGAATAGTCGGCCAATAAGATCTCAACTACTTACTAGATTTCATGTGTCTTCATGAAGGCCCAACATTGGTTTGTAGGATGGTGGATATGGGGGGTGATGCCGTGATGCCCCTTAACAACCTCACAATAATTTGCAGATAAATTTATGTGCTTTCAGTTCAAGGGATGTAAAATGCAGGAAACATATGTAAGCTTTTAAAAAATATTAACACATTGATACTTCATACACTCCTAAGGATCCCAATATTAATTTACCCATACAGTACGTGTTTCAAGTAAAGGATGTAAACTCCACAAAACTCGAGTTCGTTCACCAAAATTACTTCGCAATGCTATTGATTGAAATCATAAAGTATATATGATCTTAAATCAAGTGCGCATTTACTATTTTACAAAATGATTCAGGTTCTACTAATGGGTAATTCATATTACAGTGTTTATAAAAGGGCATGACTGCAGAATATATAATTTTTATAGGTTTTTTAATCTAGTTCCATATATAAACAGTAGGATAATCAATCTCACCATTGCTTATTAATTTCAAATCAATTTTGCTTCATCCATGTTTGGGGAATGCAAATCGACATTGCCTAAACTTGATGATGAGTTGTCAACAGTTGTGTCCGATATATCATGTTCCAGATTAGTTGCTGCAACATCAGCTGCATTGCTAATTTGACGAACAGATTTTAGAGCATCAAGTCTATAAGCCTTTATACAAGTAAGATCCATCTCTGCAGCCATTTTTTTAATGTCCATCACCTGAAAATTTTATAATACATAAACATATCATACACACACACAAAAAGAGCTTACATGATCCATGCGAACAGCATAAAATCATGAAAGGAAAATGACAAAAAGAAATTCCTTCACATAGTGTATTCTCTTTTATGCGTTGAACCTCACCAAGTATATCAATGCATGTCATGAAATAGTAGATCAGCGTTTTCATGTTCAAACAAAAGAAGTTACTTGCATCAAATATATCATGGACGATCAAGATGATTTCTTGTGGAAGTAAATTTCTAAAGAGATGAACAAATAACAAAGAAGATGGCATTGCTGAATGAGGTTTGTGTTTGATTGTTTTCTAGCATAAAAAATGGCAAGCCTCTTTAAGCCTGTTTGAGATAGCCCTCTGAATGAAATGGTTCAATACAACAAACTGGCAGGCCAATAATAAATAAAAATTTCCAGGAAACAAAGAAAAACACATATGCAAACCACATGGTAACATTAGTAATAATGATAGTCTATTAAACCAAAGAGTACATAGTAAACAATGATAGTGCATATATACATATATATAGATACATATATATATATACATACATACATATATATATATACATACATACATACATATATAGATACATACATATATATATATATACATATATATACATACATATATACATACACACACACACACACACACACACTATATATATATATATATATATATATATATATATATATATATATAATTTGTGAGGGTTTCCCTGCATCGACAATGACAGTAAACATAGATCAGGTATTTTGGGCATGGACCATAGATCTGATATAGGGAATGCGCGGGCGAGAGATGCAAGAGAAAGCGACGAAAACGGTGTGTGGCAAGGATCCAAAGGCGAGAAAGACGACTGGATGAGACGGTCAAACCGAATATTACTGTGTTGAATGAGGTCCCTAATTGGCCCAGCGCTCGGCAAGGAGGAAGGAGAAGGCACGGCCCGTAGGTGTCGGAAAGAGAGGGGGAAGGTGAGAGGAGGTGAAAGGCGAAGGAGTCTAGCCACCCCTAAGTCATTCCAATATTCCAAAAATACTTGAAGTTTATTGTTAGGGTCCCACATCGTCAATTATCTATTAGCGGTTATTTTACGCATACTTTTATTATGAGTCTTATGCAATGTTGCAGATGTCGGATGTCGGGGACACGTCAGTTTTTTATATAATGGGGGATATGTTGGAGATATTTCATATATCGGATTTTAATATTTAATTAATTATATATGTAATTAAATGTTATTTTTAAATTTTTATATATGTCACAGTACTACATATTCTACAACCTATTGAACTTTTAAATATTAAAAGCTATATGTAACATTTAACATACAACACTTTAAAGATGAAAATTTGTAAAACCAGTGATTTTAAGATCAAAATTTCAAAAATCAAATTTCAAACATGCCTCATTTTTCATCACTTAAATACTCATCTATAGTCGGCAGAGTAGATAGAATATGATCTTCATCCAAAGAACCATCTAGATCTCCCTCGTCCACCTCAGATATTTTTCTCTTTCCCCTTCTTTGATAACTAATTGTCACTTCTTTGCTTGTAGCTAATCCTTCAGAGACACTCAACAACTAAATAAGGCAACAGGGCAGCCACCAACAACTAAATGGGTCGGCAGCCACCAGCAACAACCCACAAGGCAGCCACCATGCTACATCTTATAGCTAGCACAACAACCAACACAAAAAAAAACAAAATGCAGAGCGAGCACCGACGAATAGGGAGAAGAAATAGCCAGTGAGATAAAGTACCGACAACGCGCGAGAGAGGGAGAGCACCAGTAAGCTAGAGAGCATCAGAGAACCAGAGTGAAAGTCTTTATTTCAAGGATAGCTAAATCACTTATAGGGGGGATGAATAGATTATTTGTCTCTTGAAGACCATCTTTTGCTTTTTTAAAATTCTTTGTTATTTTCTTTTATCTTTGAGCTTAGGGTGATTTAGAGCTTGTCTTTAGCACCTATAAATAAGAAAGAAAAACAACCACAGAAAAGCACACAGCAAACAAGAGGATTTATAGAGGTGCCCAATTGGGTATATCCACTTTTCCTCTCACCTATCCAACTAGCTTGTTGGACTAGGCACAAACTCCTCCAAACTGCTCCTAAGAGCTTACACCTCAGATCCCGCAGGATCTCCAAGTCTCCTCCAAGACTCTCTTCTCAGCCATAAAGGCATACACTCAATGGTCAGCAGATCACCTACCTCAGGCTGTTAAGTCCTACACTCAGGCTGGGAGGACAGCCCTACCTCAGATCCACAAGGGATCCTACCTCAGAGCTCTGCAGTGCTCCTACATGTACAACCCCGTATCCGGCGAGCGGGGTGAACCAGGAACCAGGCCGACAGCTCAGATTATCAAGGCCCCAGGTGAGCTCGACAGAAAAACCCGAGCCCGAGCTCGGCACTCGTCGACAGCGAGCTCGGCATTCGCTGATCTAAGCCAAGATTCGTCGAGCTGAGATCGACTAACGGAGGCCGACCGATAGGCGAGCTCGCCACTCCAACTCGTACTCGCGCAAAGGAGCTCGACAACAGCAGACGAGCAGGATCCACCGAGGTGGCCAGGCTCCCCAGCTCGCCCAGATCTATGAGATACTTTTTACTGTTTTTCCTCCGCTTGTCTGCCCATAGCCCTTCAAAACAGCGGAGTTTGGCTGTTGGCAGACCCAACCGAGGGCATTTTGGTAACTTCAGGTCAGTTCAGCTTGGTTATTGGCAGTTCAGATTCCGAAAACTATAAATAGGACCCAAGGGGTACCCCAGAAGGCATGCTTCATGTGTCTCCTTGCTCCAGTTCTCAAGTGCTTTTTGAGGGTAGCTTAGCTCGGCCTTTGGCTAAGGAGGGGAAGCGCTCTCAGATCTTCCGGCTGTGTGATGGGTCCTCCCCGCCGAGCCCTTGGGTCGGTTCCTGTCTTTGTTTTCCTTTGTTATTTGGCTTGCAGGAGCGAAGTAGGCGCGCGATCACCCCTTCCCCAAGGTTGAACTCCACAAGAGACCGAGATTTTGGTTTCAATGCTACACTCAGTGACCCGCAAGCCACCTATCTCAGCCTTATCTCTAAGGCCTACAGCTCAGGTTTTTCAGCCCTACAACTTCAGGCACAAGGCCCTACTCTCATAGTGCTGCAGCACTCCTACAACACAGTACCCTTCCAGGTACCTACCTCAGTGCCCCACCAGGCACCTACAGCTCAGTGACACACTTGTCACTTACCTCAGGCACAAAAGCCCTACACTCAGAGAGCAGCACTCTCTTATCTCAGTACCCCAGCAGGGCACATACAGCTCAATGACACACTTGTCACCTACCTCAGGCACAAAGGCCCTACACTCAGAGAGCAACACTCACCTACCTCAGGCAATTAAACTCTACAGCTCAGATCCACACTATGATCCTACCTCAGTACCCCAGCAGGGCACCTACAGCTCAGTGACTAATTAGTCACCTACCTCTCAGGCACAAAGTGTCCTACAGCTCAGATTCAGATAAACTGAATCCTACAGGATGAAAATGGGTTTGTGGTAATGCTTGACACAAGAGATGTTTCTCAGTGTCAAGCTTCCTGACTGAGGTAAACTCAGTCTAACTAATGAGTACAGGAAATTTATTCCTGAGTCTATCTTTTTCTGGACTAAGAAAATACTTAGACCTAACTTTCTCTTCTCAGCACCAGGGATTTTATCCAGCTGGAGCTAGAGAAGTAACTGCAGCAAACATTACTGCAACCTGAGATGGAGTAGTCCCAGCTCAACTCCTTTCTTCACAGCAACACAGATGAAGACGTGCTGGAAGATCTTGCAGATTTGTTTCTCTGCCTCTTCCTAAACTGAGCCACATGCACAGTCCTTTCTCCTTCTTCGCAGCTCCCCAAGTGAATGTTCTTTAGATTTGATGGCTGAGACTGTGAAGCACCTGCAGCAAGCGTTGGCCCCAAGCTGCTACATTTTCCCTCAGAGAAAATACTCTGAACTTGCTTACTGGTGCAGATGAAAATGGCACCAGCTATATTGCTGTTGAAGATCTTGATCAACAGCTAACTTGCTCTGTCTTCCAGACCGAGCTTCCTATTCTTCAGCTCAACAACAATGGCGGAGAAGAAGAACTCACTTTCTTTCTCTTACTAAAGTCCCAAGTCTCTGCTCTTTTCTCTGTACGCCTCTTTCTTTTGTTGATTCTTGACCCAACGGCTCTTTAGCAGTGGGCCCCAAATTATTAATGCCCTGCAGCAATCTTGCTTTAACACCAACTGCCGTACAGAAGGTCTGCGGCAATAATTGTCGCGTACAGTAGTCATCCCGCCACTTATTTGAATTATGTTGACTTGTTGACTTGCTGACGTCATCAGCTGTGGACTGTCTTGGCCACTTAGCCTACTTCTTGCCTTTCCAGCAACTTCACTTTGTGACCACTTGTCACATCACTTAGACCACCTGTCTAGACTTGTTTCATGGAACATCCTGTCTTGGCCACTTAGCCTACTTTTTGTCTTTCTAGCAACTTCACTTTGTGACCACTTGTCACATCACTTAGACCACTTGTTTAGACTTGTTCCATGGAACATCCTGCACATGATGAGCTTAAACAACATCAAATACAAATATGCTCTTAGTGTTGATGGGGATGCCTCTTCAAATCCAATCTAGGAAACATTGTGGGCAATGGACCCAACACAGAGAATCAAAGAGCACCAGCGAACAGGGAGAAGAAAGAACCAGAGAGATAAAGTGCCGACAGCGCGCGAGAGAGGGAGAGCCCCAGCGAGCTAGAGAGCACTAGAGAACCAGAGAATCAGAGAGCATCAGCGAGCAGGGAGTAGAAAAAACCAGAGAACTAAAGTGCCGACAGCGTGCGAGAGAGGGAGAGCACCAACGAGCTAGAGAGCACCAGAGAACCAAAGAGTACCAGCGAGCAGAGAGAAGAAAGAACCAGAGAGATAGAGTGTCGACGGCGCGCTAGGGAGAGCTAGGGCAGGAGCGACGGGGAGAGCTAGGGCAGAGCGACGGGATGAAATGAAATGAGCGGGGTTGGGGGAGTTAAACAGTGGCACAACCCCGCTCATTTCATTAATAAAACTAATAATTAAATTAAAATTAAAAAATAAATAAATATTTAATTTTAAAAAATGCCCGATATGGGCGCTTTTTGGGGTCGGCATGTCGGTCCGCTATTTTCAAAATGCCACAAGTCAAATTCAAACAGGTTTTGTGTCGTTTTTATTCTCAAACCTTCATGTCGGCCGACATGTCCCATGATATCCACAACACTGATCTTATGTATTGAGTTCAAGTTGTATGAGTCAAGTCGTATCAAGTAGTGTCATATTAGTGGTCATTATTAAGAGTTATTATGATGTTTTGTTTCATTCGTTGCATGTAGGGTATTATTATGTACTTATTTATGGGGGTTGTCTGCGGTAGGAGAGGAGGGGAGATACAAAGGGGTTAACCCTAAAATGGAGGAGAAAAAGAGAAAAGGAAGAGAGGAGATTAGAGAGAGAAGGAGAAGAGCTAGAGAGATAGAGAAATTGATTCAATTCCTTGATACCAAATCAATGACTCAAGGGTCCTCTTATATAAGACCTCGATGGCATGAGCATAAATACTCAATATAAAGAAATGTGTGCACATTAAGAAATTAATAACCCGTAAATATGACAAAACTCGATTCAACTCATACAACTCGACTCAATACAACTCGAGAGATTCAACTTGACTTGATACATAAATACTCCTAATAGTGTATTGGTAGATAACTGATGGTGCGGGACCCATAACATTCCACCCGTCCAACAAATCGAGCTTTCCTTCAAGCTCGAACAAAACATACATGACCTGATCATCGAACTCATGGACTTCCCACCGTAGCGCATAATATCTGGAGGCGGAGTAAGGGTACCCGGTGGTTGCGGACAGGGCGGCGGAAGACTGAACTGTAAGTGAGCTGCAAAGATGAAAAGCAGTGGTGACGACTAGGAAACGGTCGGCGGAAGAAATAGATCTAGATGGGCCGGTAAAGCAGGTGGCGGAAGTAAAGGTTGTGTGTGGGGGGGGGGGGGGGGGGGGTCCGCAAGGACTGACAATGGTGGCACAAATTATGGCGACACAACTATTGGGCTAGGAGGCGATCATGTTGGCGGTGGCAAATGCAAGGCGGAAACCACTGGAGGTGACAGTGGAGCGATAAGAACTGTGGAGAGCGGTTGAGCTTTGTCGGGAGGCAGTGGGAGCGGTGGTTGTAGTGGAACCGGCGGGGGAGCCAGTGGAAGATGCGTCTGGAGGTGGTTTGTCGGTTCGACAGTGGCAGGGCTTGCAACAGTGTAATTGAAGACCTCGGAGGGGAAATCTTCGGTGGTGGTGGGGCCGGCAAAGCTGAGATGGAAGAGGCGGCAACATGTTCTGGATGGGATGATAACTGTGTTATAGGAAGCAAAGCCTAGCCCGACATTACCAATCGGTCGATGTGGTCGTTGAGGCTTGAAATGGCAGCCAACGCCCATAACATCGGACGAAGGACGAACTCTTCAGAAGCATTGATTTGCATGTCCCACTTAATTAATTGATTTGAGTAGGGAAATAGGCAACTTCCGAATAAGAACAAAATTGAAGATGAGATCGGATAAGAGAAAAGAGTTCTCGTTGTACTTGATGAAGTAGCAGAAGAAAATGGAGGAAGGAATTGAGAGGTCGGATAAGAGAAAAGGGTTCTCGTTGTTGTGCTTGAGGAAGGAATGGAGAGGTCGAGTAAGATAAAAGGGTTTTCGTTGTTATGCTTAATAAATGGAAAAGTAGCGGAAAAATGGAGGAAGGGCGAGTGGCAGAGACAAAGGTGGTGGCGTTGGGATGGGTCAATCTGTATACGATGTCGTGACGAGGAGGATCGTAGGATTGTCGGTGAAGAGGGTCGATGGGTTGGCTCTTCGACATTGCTGGGAATTCGTTGGTTGGACGAGGAAGTAGGAGCATTCCACGTAGGTTTTGGTTTCTTTTCCAAAGGGGTTACACAACCCTATTCCTCTAGCAGTCAGGGGTGGTCAGTCCGGAACTATCAAAGGGGAAGGGACAAGCGCTTTTGGTGGCGGCAGAATGGATGGGAGAACCTATTTCTGATACCAAGTTTGTTATGCACTTATTTAGGTGTGTTGTCTACGATAACGTGGGAGGGGAGATACAATGGAGCTACCTTAAAATGGGGAAGGAGATTAGAAGAGGAGAGAAGAAAACTAGAGAGAGAAATAGAAGAGTTAGAGAGAGAAATTGACTTAATTCCTTGATACCAAATACATGACCCAAGGGTCCCCTTATATTTTACCTGAATGGCATGGGCGTACATACCCAATATAAAGAAATGTGTGCACATTAAAACACTAATGCCAATAACTCGTAACTACGACAACTCGATTTGACTCATACAACCTAAGAGATGCAACTTGACTTGATACATAAAGTATCATAATAATGTAATTGCTAAATAACTTCTGACGTGGGACCAATAGCATGTATTTTGGTAATTTATTGGAGTCTTTTAATCTCTACTTAAGGGACCCCATGGCTCATGAATCATTATAAATGAATGAATCTAATTTCTTTCTCTCGAATGGGAGACTTACTCAACCCTAACCGTAAAAATGAGATGAAGAGAGAACTAGAGAGAGGAACTTAGAGAGATAAAACAATTGGATTCATTCATTCATAATGATTCATGACCCAAGGGGTCCCTTAAGCCAAAATACCCTGCATGAAATGAAAGAAAGTAAACATCATAATAACTCTAAATAACAACTCTTAATAATGACAACACTAATATGACAGCACATAAAAACTTAGACTGACTCGATTCGACTCGATACAACTCGACTCATGCAACTTATATTTGATACATAAGACTCGTAATAAAAGTATGCGTAAAAGAATCGCTAATAGATAATTGGCGATGTGGGACCCTAACATTCCACCCACCCTTCAAATCTAGCTTATCCTCAAGCTCGAACGAGGTTGGCACTACATTATCATCTGGCTCTTTGATTTCCCACCAGAACAACTTTTGATGGCACGTCGCTATAGCGGAAGCTGCATCGAGCAACAGGTCGTCAGTGTGCTCAAAGATGTCATAGAAAATTGCAAGGAGCAGGTGTGGCAAAGGCATTTTCTGATGGGAGACTGTCAGGCATATTTGGAGTCAAACAAGTGTGCCTGATGGGCAATTGAGGGCGACGAAAGACCGGACAGTCAGTGAGCTACGGAGATCGAATGCGGTGGTTGCCGCAGGGGAACAAATGTCAGAAAGGATGGCTCTAGAGGGGCCTGAAAAGCAGGTAGCCAAAGCAAAGGTGGAAGGATGAAAACAGCGGGAACTGATGGCGGCAACACAAATTATTGTGGTACCACTGTGGGGTATGGAGGAGACGATGATGGATGTGTGAATCGGGGGAAGGGGAAAACTATGGGCGATGGTGGAGCGACAAAAAATGCGGAGAGCGGGGAAATGTCTTCGGGTGTCGGTGAGCGTGGTGACTGCTCTAGAGGAATCAACAGCGGGAGAGGTGGAAGGTTCTTCGAAGGTGGCTTGTAGGGTTTGATAGTGGCATGGGTAGCAGCGGTGCAATTAGAGGACTCGGTGGAGGAATCATAGGCGGAGGTGGGACATGGCAAGCCGTGATGGACGGGGCAGCGGCCTATGTTGACGGTGATGATGGATGTGATGATGGAATCAGGGGCTGCTCTAGGCGGATCGGGCCTCCACAGTGAAATGTGAAAGCTGAAATTGTGGAATAAAGTACTTGAATGCTTGTCTAGAGGGGGTGAATAGAGAAGGTACTTAAGGCGGTATTTTAAAATTACTTCGATGATTTTTCACTATGTCAATTTTGTTTTTGCGATAGGGTAAACTAGTGTAGCGGTTTTATCAAAAGTACTAAATAAGACAGAAATAACAAAGCAAGTAGAACATCCAAACAACACAAGAATCTATAGAGATTCCTCAATAACGTGGGTACATTCTCTCTTTCACAGCACGTGAGAATCCATTGTCTCACTACCAAGACGGCGAGCCTTTTCCACCTGGAGACCCCAACACAATGTCAGCCTTTTCCAACTGGAGGTGACGGAACCTAAGTGAAT
This sequence comes from Platanthera guangdongensis, assembly GCA_039583875.1. Classification (NCBI taxonomy): domain Eukaryota; kingdom Viridiplantae; phylum Streptophyta; class Magnoliopsida; order Asparagales; family Orchidaceae; genus Platanthera; species Platanthera guangdongensis. Next base: position 127,405,615 of record CM077154.1, on the reverse strand, counting down.
CTTTTACATTGGAGATTCGAACCACATCAACTTTTTTGGAGGGAGAGTCTGAAAAACTCTTTACAACAATTCAGCTAAATGAATGAATGTTAAAGCTCTTAGCAAGAGTGTCTCTAAGGAGGAGAGACTATCTGAATCTCAGAAGCAGTAGATTCAGAAAACACAAGGTAAAGAAGGAGAGTAAACTCTCAAAGCTTTTCCTTTTATACTGTGAAGCTCTGCCAAAGCGTCTTAGGGCATCCTTTGATCAAGGCTGCCAATTATATTTTCTTTGCCTTCTTTTTTTTGTTTTAAGTATCAATGGAAGAGTAGGAATGGGCGGCGACGTAACTATTATGAGAGAGCAACGAGTTTTTTTGAATTTATCTGAACATTGAGTTTGATCAACGATCGCAGAGAGAGAATCATTGATCGTTGAGGGAAACTCTTTTGAGAGGAGGATGGCAGAGGAATTTCAGCATTCAATTTGAATTGGGTGTGAAAAGGCGCTCAAAACATCCGGAGGAAAGTCTAAGTGGAACTTACTCTCCGTTGCCCCCAGCTAGGTATATATATGGCTAAACCTAGGGTTTATCCGCGCAAAGCCCCCAAGCCCGTTATTCGTCCGAATATACCCTTACAATCTCCTCATATATTCGTGACAAATAACGGTGACGTTTCGGAGTGCTGGAGTGTAGACAAAATAATAATCCAAACTAAGCAAAACCACTCAGGACAGAGCATACTAATAAAGCAAAATAAAGGTTTTGCCTAAACGGCAAACCATCACACAGATGCTGTCCAAAACATAGTCTGAATAATTATTACAAAACAAAGACATGAATTGAACGTTTGATGATTCTACTCATCTAGTAGATCATCGTCATCTATGTCCAAGTCTACAGCTCCTCCAAAATCTCCATCGTAGCCTGCAAGGAATTCCATGAGTCAGACTCTATGAATTCATAAACATATGCAGTAACATTTAAAGTAAACTAACTGTAACAACCCGTTTTTTTTTTATAAAAACCTATTTTATTAATTATAAAAACCTAACCTAATTCCTACCTACCCGAGCCCCCCCACCCCGGTTCTTTTAATCCTGCAAACCCCAGCTCCCGCACACGCAGAACCCGTCTGCCGCAGGAAAGCCGCGACTCCCCCATTCCCGTCTCCAGCCAGCCGCGCGCAGGTCGCCGCCTCCTCCTGCTCCAGGCGCCGCCTCCTCCTGCTCCAGGCGCCGCCTCCTCCTGCTCCAGGCGCCGCCTCCTCCTGCTCCAGGCGCCGCCTCCTCCTGCTCCAGGCGCCGCCTCCTCCGGCTTCTCCCCCTCTTGCTTTGGTCGACAGCTTCCCCCCCCCCCTCCGATGCTAGGGCTGGCGGCCTCCTGCTCCTCCAGAGGCCGACTGCTCCCTTCTCTCTTTCTCCTAGGGTCGGCAAGGCCTCTTCTTCGTCGATCAGCGAAGGCAGCCGCCTCCCCTTCCCTCGGCAGCCCTCTTCCTCTTCGATTGGGCCGATTTTGCAAGAAGAGCGCCTAGGGTTTTCTTCCCTCTCTTCTTTGAGCCCGGATTTGTTCTCCTTGGGTAAGAAACTCACTCTTTTCCCTCTCTTTTTAGTTCCCTAATTTTCTTGGGAATTATTTGACTCCAAATAATTGTGTAGATCTTATTTTTCAGATTTTTGCCCCCTTTGCTATAGTCTAACCCTTCTATGCGTGTTTTTCCAGCGCCGCTCCTCAGATTTAGTAGTGGAATCGCTCCAAGTTCTCTCTGAATTAGGGTTTCCCCTAACCCTAACATCGTCAAGTCTCCGCTTCTGTGCGGTATCTCTCGTCTCCTCACTCATGATGGAGGTAATTTTCTTAGCCCTCTCTTGATCTAGTTGTTTATCAATTCATGCCTATGTTAGTGTGATGGTGATTTGCTTTGTCTCTGTCATCGTTTTTGTACAGGTTTTAAGTAGGATTCCTGTTTTTGCTACCGTCGGTTAGCCGTCTCCGTCAGATTCAGCCTCTTTCAGGCAAGTAGAGATCACCTCTCTCTTGCAAACATTGAACTTAATTGTTTTGTCTTATCTCATGTTTATATGAATCAATCTTTGATAGATTGTTTTGTCAGTTACATTTAGACATTGAATCATTTATTAGACTTGTTCCTAGTTTGAGGTTCACGCGATATAATTAGCACGAGTCGTGAATATAAATAATGATATTTGAGTAATTGGGAGACGAGTTAGTAAATGATAGTTAATTGGATATTCAATTTGAGGATTTGTATTTTTATTTGATGAATAAAATGAGAACAGTAAGCTTGAGTACGAGCATTAATAGATTTGAATGATCATTGTTAAGGCTCCTGGTTAGGGATTTAAATGATTGGTGATTTGTGTCATGCTTGTACATACATATATACAGTTATTTGGAGGATATTTATGCCCGAGAATTGACTAATCTAAAAGAATATTTAGTGTCCAGAAAAGTAGCGTATGACGGTCGTATCACTCGTACATACTTGAACCGCTAAATATATGGCTCCTTATCCGGTTTTGTGCGCGTCGTCGAATCTTGTGGCGAAGAATCTGGTGTCATCAAATTTGCTGTCATCGAATCCGGTTTCTGACGTCTGTCTGGTTTCTTAGGTCTGTTCTAAGAATTGAGCGAATGTGGCTCCATAACTCAAGTCCTCTCTTGCCGCATTCATGAACTCTAATATTGTACAGTTGTATCGCTAAATTTGCATCCGGTCTCGACGTGTTACGAATCTCCTAAATCATGAATCTTTGAAGTCATTAATGTCATACACAATCAGTGAAATGTAGTGTTCAATTGATGTGACGCTTTGACTCAAGTTTTCGCTTGAATGACAACGGAAACCAACAAATGGTCATAGCAAGCTCAATTATTTGATAAGCCTTGCGTTCAGACTTGCATCAGAATCACGTGCATCAAATAAAACACTTCTACTTTCCACTGATTACCGTTAATGACATCTCTTGGTCCGTCTAAATGTTAAACTCCAAAGTAGTATAATAAACTAACCTGTTCTGTTTAGCATTTTTATTTGCTTGCCTCGAATAACACAGCTTTATGAGAAACTGATACACTCATATATTTCTGCTTCTCTTACTGCACTTTACTCTTACTTGCTCCTATTTATTTCAATGTTCTGAGGCTTTTCCTTTATGTCTTGGAATTGCCTTAGAATTCGTGCAGCGCCGCCAGGTCCTCGACCCCGATCAGCATCAAGCTTCAGGTTCTATGATTACATTTCTTTTACTGTCAATTAATTCTTTTATGTAATAATTGCAATCAGCCATTTTCTCTGGCATCATGGACAACTGCTAGGCTACTTAAATATTTATGTACTAGAATCTGGAATTAATGCATGTGCACCCTCTATTGAATCATAACTGCATGAGCACTATTGTAGTAGTCTGTAAAACATGAATTTTACCAAGTACATGTGCATCAAAACTCTTTTCACTGATGAATTTAAGAGCTTCCGCATAAAAATCAAGCTATTTTCCCCAAAACTAATTACTTTAAAACTATTTTCAGTGTTTTCTGCATCCGCCTTAGCAGGCATGACTTTCTTTCCGCCCATGCATGTGGCATCACGACTCGTCTCAAAGCGCACTCTGACTTCTGTCGAGACGGGTCGTGACAGTTGGTATCAGAGGGAGGTTTGTTTTAAAACATAAAGTATTTTGTAATTATCAAATATTTTGAACTTTATTATAAATAAATAAATATATATATAAGCATACATCATTGCTTCACTCAGCTTGTCATTATTCGTTGTTCGCGGCTGAAACACGCACACACTCACTCATAAGCATGAGTAGTATGCACACGAATGTTAAGGGGTTATGGGCAAACTTAACATTTTTGTGCATATGAATTTCCACTAGGATATACACCGCTTGCGAATATTAAATTGTATGGGCGGTTTAATATTTTCAAGTGCGCTGGCATTAGAGTCCTAATATGCATGACATGTTAAGTGATATGGGCCTTAACCTGTCATGTGTATCCATTCATTTGCATGCATATCATAAATCATTGCACAAGTGTTAAGCCAAGAACAACAATAATGATTGTACACACATGGATTTACTATCTGCTTGACATCACACATGTTCTCATTGATGCACTTGTATGAAAATTACCTAGAGTTGTCCAATGAAAATGCTGTAATTATTACATAATTTATATACTTGACAGTAGGAAATGCGTTAGAAATTCTAATTTCTAGCCTCTGATATTTGTATTTTGGTTCTTCCTGTTTCGCATGTTTGTAAATTTTATCTGGTCATCATGTATGTTCTTCTAGATAGTTTCTCAGTTTCAGCAAGAAATGAAATTTTTCTTGTTGATTGCTCTGCTGAATTGCTTCAGCGTTTTCTGGTGATTCTCCAACTTCAGTTTGACTCGCTCCTGTCGGTACTCAATCATCCTCCAGCTTCTTTTCCCCGTTGACGTTCTATATTCGCTCCGTGTAAGATCTTTTTGCTCCCGGATTCTCGCATTCTGCCGCTCAATTTTGGGCTAATCAAAGACAATTCATGTGCTCCCTGAAGTCGGTCTTTCCGAACCCGCTATGACCAAAGAGTTCTACTATGAACTTGAATCTGACCTGCGTTGCAAGTATCCGCAATTATTCTCTTGATCATAGTAAGTCTCCGTGCTTGTTCTTTTACTTCATAGTTAACTTCTATGCCTTGTGGATTCCGGCTGTACCACCATGGCGTCATGGGTCCTCCATGGGCTGCTAGTGGGCCGAGCGGCGCTAGGGGTCCTCCCTAGGTCGTTTCTATTTAGTGTCTTGATCTGCAAACCTTGTTGGAATGAATATCGTCTGAATCTTCGTTGTTTTTGACCCCATTCAGAGTTTTTCAGGGAAGTTTCGGGACGAAACTTCCTAAGTAGGGGAGAATGTAACAACCCGTTTTTATTTATAAAAACCTATTTTATTAATTATAAAAACCTAACCTAATTCCTACCTACCCGAGCCCCCCCCCCCCCCCCCCACCCCGGTTCTTTTAATCCCGCAAACCCCAGCTCCCGCACACGCAGAACCCGTCTGCCGCAGGAAAGCCGCGACTCCCCCATTCCCGTCTCCAGCCAGCCGCGCGCAGGTCGCCGCCTCCTCCTGCTCCAGGCGTCGCCTCCTCCTGCTCCAGGCGCCGCCTCCTCCTGCTCCAGGCGCCGCCTCCTCCTGCTCCAGGCGCCGCCTCCTCCGGCTTCTCCCCCTCTTGCTTTGGTCGACAGCTTCCCCCCCCCCCTCCGATGCTAGGGCTGGCGGCCTCCTGCTCCTCCAGAGGCCGACTGCTCCCTTCTCTCTTTCTCCTAGGGACGGCAAGGCCTCTTCTTCGTCGATCAGCGAAGGCAGCCGCCTCCCCTTCCCTCGGCAGCCCTCTTCCTCTTCGATTGGGCCGATTTTGCAAGAAGAGCGCCTAGGGTTTTCTTCCCTCTCTTCTTTGAGCCCGGATTTGTTCTCCTTGGGTAAGAAACTCACTCTTTTCCCTCTCTTTTTAGTTCCCTAATTTTCTTGGGAATTATTTGACTCCAAATAATTGTGTAGATCTTATTTTTCAGATTTTTGCCCCCTTTGCTATAGTCTAACCCTTCTATGCGTGTTTTTCCAGCGCCGCTCCTCAGATTTAGTGGTGGAATCGCTTCAAGTTCTCTCCGAATTAGGGTTTCCCCTAACCCTAACATCGCCAAGTCTCCGCTTCTGTGCGGTATCTCTCGTCTCCTCACTCATGATGGAGGTAATTTTCTTAGCCCTCTTTTGATCTAGTTGTTTATCAATTCATGCCTATGTTAGTGTGATGGTGATTTGCTTTGTCTCTGTCATCGTTTTTGTACAGGTTTTAAGTAGGGTTCCTGTTTTTGCTACCGTCGGTTAGCCGTCTCCGTCAGATTCAGCCTCTTTCAGGCAAGTAGAGATCACCTCTCTCTTGCAAACATTGAACTTAATTGTTTTGTCTTATCTCATGTTTATATGAATCAATCTTTGATAGATTGTTTTGTCAGTTACATTTAGACATTGAATCATTTATTAGACTTGTTCCTAGTTTGAGGTTCACGCGATATAATTAGCACGAGTCGTGAATATAAATAATGATATTTGAGTAATTGAGAGACGAGTTAGTAAATGATAGTTAATTGGATATTCAATTTGAGGATTTGTATTTTTATTTGATGAATAAAATGAGAACAGTAAGCTTGAGTACGAGCATTAATAGATTTGAATGATCATTGTTAAGGCTCCTGGTTAGGGATTTAAATGATTGGTGATTTGTGTCATGCTTGTACATACATATATACAGTTATTTGGAGGATATTTATGCCCGAGAATTGACTAATCTAAAAGAATATTTAGTGTCCAGAAAAGTAGCGTATGACGGTCGTATCACTCGTACATACTTGAACCCGCTAAATATATGGCTCCTTATCCGGTTTTGTGCGCGTCGTCGAATCTTGTGGCGAAGAATCTGGTGTCATCAAATTTGCTGTCATCGAATCCGGTTTGTGACGTCTGTCTGGTTTCTTAGGTCTGTTCTAAGAATTGAGCGAATGTGGCTCCATAACTCAAGTCCTCTCTTGCCGCATTCATGAACTCTAATATTGTACAGTTGTATCGCTAAATTTGCATCCAGTCTCGACGTGTTACGAATCTCCTAAATCATGAATCTTTGAAGTCATTAATGTCATACACAATCAGTGAAATGTAGTGTTCAATTGATGTGACGTTTTGACTCAAGTTTCCGCTTGAATGACAACGGAAACCAACAAATGGTCATAGCAAGCTCAATTATTTGATAAGCCTTGCGTTCAAACTTGCATCAGAATCACGTGCATCAAATAAAACACTTCTACTTTCCACTGATTACCGCTAATGACATCTCTTGGTCCGTCTAAATGCTAAACTCCAAAGTAGTATAATAAACTAACCTGTTCTGTTTAGCATTTTTATTTGCTTGCCTCGAATAACACAGTTTTATGAGAAACTGATACACTCATATATTTTTGCTTCTCTTACTGCACTTTACTCTTACTTGCTCCTATTTATTTCAATGTTCTGAGGCTTTTCCTTTATGTCTTGGAATTGCCTTAGAATTCGTGCAGCGCCGCCAGGTCCTCGACCTCGATCAGCATCAAGCTTCAGGTTCTATGATTACATTTCTTTTACTGTCAATTAATTCTTTTATGTAATAATTGCAATCAGCCATTTTCTCTGGCATCATGGACAACTGCTAGGCTACTTAAATATTTATGTACTAGAATCTGGAATTAATGCATGTGCACCCTCTATTGAATCATAACTGCATGAGCACTATTGTAGTAGTCTGTAAAACATGAATTTTACCAAGTACATGTGCATCAAAACTCTTTTCACTGATGAATTTAAGAGCTTCCGCATAAAAATCAAGCTATTTTCCCCAAAACTAATTACTTTAAAACTATTTTCAGTGTTTTCTGCATCCGCCTTAGCAGGCATGACTTTCTTTCCGCCCATGCCTGTGGCATCACGACTCGTCTCAAAGCGCACTCTGACTTCTGTCGAGACGGGTCGTGACACTAACTCTTACTAAATGAGCTTAGCACTTCTAGCAACGGTGAAGTAACTCTGTCAGCATCTCATCCAGTCTAACTAGGACTAGTCATGTTACCTTACTCATTACGGATCACTATGTGCCTCACCAACACATGTGAGCACACATCACGTGCAATATTATCAAATGTGAAATAATGTGTTGTGACCAATAATGTTTAGATTAACATTTACAACGACTTTCAATTTCCAGTTGAATAACTCTTGAATCAACTTACAATGAGAGAACGTTAGGTTATCAAGTGTGGAATAACCAGCATCCAACCATCTTGGGTTTTCATCAATAAATTATTTGGGGTTTTCAGTCTGTTACTATTTAGATACTTGAATGTTGACAGCTATAAGCTCGTACGTATCAAAACATAAACATTGGAGGAAAGTTTCATATTTCTATGAACTTTAATCTCATTTCCCTCGATGTTTTGATTGTGAGAGCTCTATTTAATCCTTTAGTAAGGGCGTCTGCAACATTATCTTTTGACCTCACATCAACGAGGTTCACAATCCCTTGACTCGTAAGGGAGGTCAACCAGGCTTGTTTCATCCGTAGTTGTCTTCTTTTGCTATTGAACAACGTGTTCATAGCAATCGTTTTAGTAGCCTGATTGTCACAGTAAACTGCAACAGAACTCAGTTTCAGGCTCGACAGGGGAATGTCCATCACCAAATCTCTTATCCACTCTGCCTCTTCACCCGCGAAAGCTAGAGCATAGAGTTCGGATTCCATAGATGAAAGTGCAATGCACGACTGTCTCTTGGACTTCCAGGCTACATCTGCTCCTCCTAGTGTGAAGAGGAATCCACTAGTGAACTTGCTGTCGTTTATTTCTGAGCACCATAATGCATCAGAATATCCTTCCAGAACTGGAGGATGACCACTATAACATAAAGCATACTGTCGGGTGTGCTTTAAGTATCGCATCAGGCTATCGAGGGCATCCTAATGGTCTTGGCCAGGATTGCTAGTGAACCGACTTAACATGCCGACCGTAAAGGCTATGTCAGGTCTCGTACAGACCATAGCGTACATGAGGCTACAAAGTAGTTTAGAATAATCTAACTGGCGAACCGCAGCTCCATCATTGGGCTTTAAGCGGTTAGAATAATTGTATGGTGTCTCAGCCGCTTTACGTTCACTGTATCCCCACGTGTCCAACATTGACTGGATGTAGTGGCTTTGACTTAGGGAAATGCCATGTTTTCCAAAGTTCACTTGCATACCTAGTATAGTGTCAACTACACCGAGGTCTTTAATGTTAAACGTCTGCATTAGTTTTGACTTAACGTCATCCACCACGAAATGATCAGAACCAAAAATCAGCATATCATCCACGTACAAACATATTATGGCGACTGTGTCTGATCTATGACGTATGTAAAGACATTTGTCCGAGAGACTCGACATGAATCTCATGTTCTTTACAGTATAGTCAAACTTCTCATGTCATAATTTCGGTGCTTGTTTTAATCCGTATAACGACTTTAAAAGCTTACAGACCTTGTTTTTGTGACCGTCTACAATGAAACCTTCAGGTTGACTCATGTAGATCTCTTCGGTCAGATCTCCGTTCAAAAACGCAGTCTTAACATCCATTTGATGAACAATAAAGTTCTCAATGCCCGAAATAGCAAGAAGAACTATAATGGTTGCTAAGTGACACACGGGTGAGTATACATCAAAATAGTCTACTCCTCTTACTTGTGTGAAACCTTTAGCCACCAGACGTGCTTTATACTTAGCTACGCTACCATCGGGATTTAGCTTCTTTTTCAGAACCCACTTGAACCCTACAGTTTTAGCCCTTGTTGGCTTATCAACTAACGTCCAGGTGTCGTTCTGAAGGAGAGAGTTCATCTCATCCTCAATAGCTTCTTTCCAGAGTAGGGAATCCCTTGATCTCATTGCTTCCTTAAAGGTAAATGGATTATCCTCAACGTGGTAAGTGACAAAATCACTACCGAAGGTTCTCGGGGTTCTCTCTCTCACTGAAGTCCTCCTAGACTCTAGGCCAGAGTTATCTATCAGAACGGAATAGGAGGTGCTCGGTACTGATTCAGGATCTGTCTCAGTAATAGTTGCTTGCATACATGGGATCGTTAAGTTCTTATCTTTGAGGAATTTATCCTCGAAAAACACTGCATCCCTAGATTCTATTATGATATTATTAGAAATATCAAGAAACTTATCTGAAGCACTATCTTCAGCACAACCTAAGTAGACACATGTATTGGTCCTAGGTTCAACCTTAGACCGTCTAGGGTCAGGAACCCTGACATAGGCTATACAGCCCCAGGTCTTAAGTCTAGTTAAAGACGGGGGTCGCTTAAACCAAAGCTCGTAGGGTGTAACCTCTAACTTAGCATGAGTAACTTTATTCAGAATGTAATTCGCAGTCAAGACTGCTTCTCCCCAATAAGCGGAAGACATGCCTGCAGTGAGCAGCATAGAGTTCAACATCTCTGTTAACGTTCTTTTCTTACGCTCGGCTATGCCGTTATATTGGGGGGAGTAAGGAGCAGTGGTTTCTGCTATGATGCCCTGTGAAGCAAGGAAGCATCTGAACTCACTGGACATATATTCTCCTCCTCTATCACTCCTAAATCTCTTTATTTTCATGCTTAATTGGTTTTCTACCCTGATTTTGAAAAGACAAAATTTTTCAAACGCTTCGTCTTTAGTTTTAAGTAACGAAATATGACAAAACCTTGTGCAGTCATCTATGAACGTGATCATATACTTCCTTCCACCTCTAGTGACAAAACTCTTAAAGTCACAAATATCGGAATGTATAAGGTCAAGAGGTGTTGTGCTCCTAGTAACCGTGCCAAAAGGTTTCCTAGTGATCTTAGTCTGAGCACACACTTCACATTTTCCAAGAGAAGACTTAGTGTCTAATGTGATCTTGTGAGTTCTAGCGATTTGGAACATTTTCCTGTAGTTTACGTGTTCTAGTCTCTCATGTAGAGTCCTAGGGCTAACTAAATTCAATTGAACTTGTTGCACTACCTCATTTTCTAGACTCAGACGGTACATCCTATTTTGGACGTAAGCACATCCAAAGTAGTGAGAGTTAACTGACAGAGTCACTCTACCGCTACAGAAGTTAATTGACACACCAGCATCACACAATAAACTAATAGACACTAAGTTAACAGATAAAAAAGAAATAAATTTTACGTTCTTTAAAAGTAAAGACTTACCTGAGGAGAGCATCAGAGTTGCGTTCCCCACCTTCAATACGTCAGTTGTTCCTTCGTCTGCTACAGTCACTGATTGCTTTGCATTCTTCAGCCCTGTCAAGAGATTAGCATTGTTGTAAACATGGCACGTTGCCCCAGAATCCAGGAACCACTCTGTGTTGGCCTGCTCGTGTCTGACCATGGCAACAAAGTCGGATGGCTCAGCTTGGCTAACCAGATGGGTCTGGTTGCCCTTTTATGGTGCCTTAGTTCTTTCCTTCCTCGGTAACTTGCAGTCAGATGCACAGTGTCTCAACTTGTTGCAGTTAAAACATTTACCCTTAAATTTCTTAGAGGGTCCACTCGATCCTGCAACCTGAGGGCTACTACGAGACGTTTTGGTCTTGTGAGGGGGGGAGCACGCTTAGAGCTTGAAATCATGTCGGCAGCAGCCTTCTGCTTGCCAACAGCTTCCAAGGCGTACTTCGTCATGTTCTCATCCTCAATGCGTATGAAACGCTTGACGTCGTTCAGATCAACCTGCATCTTCTTGCGGTACATCTCCGTTTTGAAATTGTACCACGAGGAGGGCAACTTATACACAATTGTGCCCGCAACAAAACTATCTGGCAGACTAATAGACTCACTATGCAGGGAATCAACAAAATTTTCAAATTCGGATACCTGAGGGAGAATGGATTCCTCCTCGTCGAAGCTGAAGGAGTGGAACTTGTCCACCAGATGAGCCTTGGAGAGGTCCTCCTGCTGCTTGAAGTGCTCCTCCAGTGCTTCCCAGATCTCCTTAGCAGACTGCATCTTGATGTAGTTCTTGGCCAGGCTGGAGGAGAGGCAGTTCAGCAGGTAATCCCTGCAGAAGTCCTCATCTTCGACCCAAAGCGCCTCATCTTCAGTCCCAGCAACGTCAGCACGAGTAGACTTGATGGTGTAGAATACGTTCAGGTATTTCATCCCGAACTGGGTGTTCAACTTCCAATCGTTGAACTCTGTGGTCGTGAACTTCTCCAATTTGTTCATGGGCACTGGAGAGAAACTGGAGTTCCTCATCTTGACGGGAAAAAAGGGCAGAGAGTAGAGAGGATCTCCTTTGGATCGGCAACCTTGCCGGAAGAGTCAAGGCAGCAGGTAAGAGGCGACGGCTCCAATGTCAGGAGAAGCCCTAAGAGGAGCGGCAGGAACTGCTTGGCGATCGTCGACTGGAAGAGGCGATCGACGATCAGGAAGACGAGATCGACGACTGGGAGAGGCGATCGACGACTGGGAAAAAAAGAATCGATCGTCGAACTCCGGGCGATCGTCGAACGGGAATGCGCAATCGTCGAGCTCTTGACGATCGTCGAACGAAAAAACGCAATCGTCGAACGGGAATCGTCGACCGGGAATCGTCGACCGGGAATCGTCGACCGGCGATCGTCGACCGGGAATCGTCGACCGGGAATCGTCGACCAGTGATCGTTGACCGGGAATCGTCGACCGGGAATCGTCAACCGGCGATCGTCGACCGGGAATCGTCGAACGGGAATCGTCGATCGACGAACTGCTAAGCGATCGTCGAAACGGGAAATGTGATCGACGAACGGCGATCGTCGACCGAAAGCCCTAGTGCCGCGACTGGGAAGAAGCGACGACGAGCCCTTGCAGGCGGCGGATCTGGCACCGGGACCAGGCGGATCGCGAAAAAATCAGCGGCGGCCTCCTTTGAGAGCAGCGAAAAAAAGAGAGCAGGCGGCGTCCTCCTTATCCGGGACCAGGCGGCTACGGTGGCGTCGAGGAAGACGTGAATCGACGTCGGGGAAGACTCGATCGACGCTGGCAAGTTTTTATCCCGCGAACAAGCGAGCCCGACACGACGGCGAGCGCAACCGCGATGATCGGGAACGAAGACGGACCCTAAAAAAAATCGCGAACGAGCGCCAGAGGGGAGCTGTTTCGAGAATGTGAAAAGGCGCTCGAAACATCCGGAGGAAAGTCTAAGTGGAACTTACTCTCGGTTGCCCCCAGCAGGTATATATATGGCTAAACCTAGGGTTTATCCGCGCAAAGCCCCCAAGCCCGTTATTCGTCCGAATATACCCTTACATTGGGAACACCGGTCAACGATTGTTGAGCAATGTTGAAGGTCGTCGACTAATGATCGCAGATCGTTGAGCTCTCGCATTCACCGATGGTTGAGCAACTTCCACTTGGGTTAACATGAGTAGACATATAAGCCTTCTAAAGGAGAGATTTTTCTTAGCCTTGCTATTATTCAAGAGTTCTATAAACTGATGGTTGAGCAACTTCCACTTGGGTTAACATGAGTAGACATAAGCCTTATAAAGGAGAGATTTTTCTTAGCCTTGCCATTATTCAAGAGTTCTACAAACTGATGTTAATCGAAGGTCCTCTCTTAATATTTTGAGAATCTCTATAACTCTAACATCCAGCCTTCTTATACAACTACTTATCTTTATTTCATTAAATCATATACTGATTTTCCTAACAATCTCCCTCTAATCAATGAAAATAAAGATTTTAGAAAGATAAAATACATTGACATTACAATAATTCCACATTGTATACACAAATTAGGAAATTAATCAGAATAGTAAGGTAAATAACACAAAATAAAAGGTCATGCAAGAGCAAAACTTAAAAATTTCATTAGAATTCAACGAGAGTTTAAGATTCTTTTCAATATAAAGATTTTCTTTTAAGAATTGATTTCTTAAAATTAAGAAATGCAGTCATTTTCTTTTTAGATTCATGTTTGCTTTTCTCTGCATTTGATAGAGCGGTCATGTCTCTGGCTAGTTCAGAAAGGATCAAAAAGAGAAGGATGTCTAGCTAAGACTCTCTTGGTGAGACCTCTGAGCTCCTCTTCTTCTTCTGAGAATGAATATTTTGATTCAAAATCTTGAGAGGGTCGTAGATCATCAACAATAGATTTAAGTACCTCATCTGAGATATGAGGAGCTTCAACAGCCTCAGAGCATGGAACTAGAGGAGAGGGAAGAGTAATAGCAAAGGCCCTAGATCCTGGGCCCTTGGGATGGAATTGAGGAATGGATGAAGTCTCATGCTTCTTTAGATAGGCGGGCATATCAAAAGTAGAGGTAGCCATGGAGGAGAAGAGTCCTTCAATAGGAGGAACAACATACCTAAGAGGAGCTTGGGCAGCAAGTTCTGCCTTCTTTTTCTTCTTCCATCTTATCTTCCAGGTCTTATTTTATTTTCAAGGCAGCTATTTCTTCGTCAACAACCTTTCTATGTTTTGCATCCCTTTCAGCTCTGGTTTCCAATTCTAAACCTTTTGGCTTCTCATCTTTGATTATTTTTCTTTCTTAATCACTATCAAATTCTTTGTATCTCGTGTTTTCCTTATACTTTCTTTTCTCAGCACAGATTTTCCCTTCCCAGGGTTTATTTGATGTTGAGCTCTGCCCTTGTCATTGGTTGGAGGGTCTCTTAAGGTTTTGAATAGTCGGGAGAGGGAGATGATATTTGAATTTAGCTGTAGAGAGAAAAGGGATAGGAGTAGATATAGGATTTTTTTGCAGGAGGAAGTAGCATATTCTTTTCTCTTCTGAAATATGGAGATCATTGTCTCAGTAGAAGTAGGAAGAAAAACATCTTCTTGTTCAGGTTGTTCAACAGGAGCATCAGAAGAGACGATATGTTTGTAGATACTTGCACAAATGGAATATCATCAGCTTCTATAGCTAACTCAATTGACTCCTCTTCAGTAGAGACAACATTACAAGCAGTTGGGTCCTCAGAGGCTTTACATTGCTCTAGAGAAGAGCTTACGTTGAGGGAATTGACACTTGCTCAAGGCCCGACAGTTCCATAGGCACCTTTGCAATGGGGCCAGTGCAAGACTCCCCCTCAATCCTCGATCTCTTTTTGTAGGTCAATAATTTTGAGGAAGAAGGGTTTGGAGAGGAAACAACCACTAAGGTATCTTCGGGTAAGAGTTAACCAATCACTTTATTTATCACCACAATGGTATCAACAACAGCAGCAACAAAGGGATGAGATAGTAAGTCAAAAGAGCGTGGAGTGGCAATTTGAGATGTAGGAGCGGGAGCAGGTGTAGAGACTTTCTCTGAGGATGGAGAGAGGCAAGGATAAATAAGATGGAGATCCCAGAGGAGATGAGGAATGCTCTAATGAGGCCAACTGCTCCCCCTCACCCAGTGCATCCCATGCGTGAGCCTCCCCTGAGTGGGAGAAGAGTTGAGATCAACTGGTTCATATTGAGAAATTGGTATTGAGATATCAGGTACATCAAATCCGCTGGGCACACTCTCCCCCTTTTGCAGAAGATCAAGAATCCTCGGCAAACTAAGTTGTGTGGACTGATGGGAGGAGAGAAGATCAGTAATTTGAGCTTCAATAGATGTGACTTTGGAGACCATGAAGACCTTGAAGTCATCATTAGCAAGGGTGGACGATGAGGCAGGGGGATGTGCTGGAGAGGGAACATCATATTGTGTGGGAGGAAGAGAGATGTGAGGGTCTACGGGAGCTGCTTTTGGATGAAGTGGACGAGGAGATGAGCTTACTTGGGGTGTCGGTGAGTGAAGAGAAGATGGTTGTGCAGAGGAAGAGGGGCCTACAACATTGGTTGAGGTGACCCGGGGGTTGAGAGGAGAATGAATGATTACTCTTTCAGAGGGGGTGCAGCCAAAGCTGCTTTCCTAGCTGTTGAAGACATATGGATTGTCTTATGCCAGAGCTAGAGGGTCTATATCAACAAAACTTTCCCACTGTTCATGGTTGAACCGGAGCAAATGATGGCAGCAAGAATGGTGATGGACAGAGAGAGACAAAATTCTTCTGAAACAATGATTCTTCAATTTTTCACACGGAAGAGAGAAAAGAATGCACTCCCAGTCAATCTTCTTCTGCATCCAAATAAAAGTCATCATGCTCATCAACTCCTTGCTAGTGGTGTCATAAGTTGACTTCTTGCTAGTGGTGTCATAAGTTGACTTCTTGCTTAGTGTTAGATAATATATAAGAAAACAATGTAAAGGCTCATTTATAAGCTCATTTATCTTCTTTCTCTTTTAGTCCCACATCTCCTGTATAGGATTTTTCCTCCCTCTCTTCTCCTATATATTTGTATTCTTTCTTGTATTTGAGGCATGAAGAAGTATCTATAAGGTTGGCCCATCAGTTTCTACATGGTATCACAGGGACCGATCCTCCTTGGGCGGCCTCTCTTTTCTTAACTGCCTGCTTTGGGCGGTCTCCTTCCTCTCCTGCGGCCTGCGGTCTCCTGCGGCCTCCTGCGGCCTCTGGCGGCCTGCAACCTCTGTCCGCTCCTCTCCCTTAGCCACTCGGCTAACTGCGGCCTCTCTCTCTGATTCCGCTTCGTCTTCCTCTCCGTGGTTCCACCCTCCTCCTCGGGTTTCTTATAGCCTCCTTCCTCTCCGACCCGTGGGGTCCACTTCTCCCTGTAGCTCTTTTTTTGTCCGCTGCGATCTCCTCCTGTTCGTTGCGGGATGTCTTCCCTACTCGGCTTCTTCCCCACCTTGCGGGCTTCTGGTTTACTCCAGACCGCGCTCTCTCTTCTCGCTCGCGGTCTCTCCGTTCTTCCTTCCGCGTACTGCTTCTTCCCGCTGCGGTCACTCTTCTCGCGGGTTGTTCTGAAACCGATGTGATTTCCCTTCTTGCGGCCTACTCCAGTCCGCCGCAGCCAATCTCTACTCGCACCTTGCTGAGTTCCTCTCCTAGTCGCCGCGACCTGAACTCTCTTCCGGCGGTTTCTCTACCCGCGACGGTTCCTGCACTTGGTCGTGGCTTCTTCCCCTACCGCTGGTGTACTCCCTTTGATAGTGCAGACTTCTTGTGTCCGACTTCACATTATGATTGGTTCATTGCTGCGGCCTGCCCTTCCTCAATGTTGTGGCCTGCTCCAGTTCGTTGTGACCTGCTGCTCCTTGTCGTTTGCTCTAGCCGCCGCAGCCTACCCTTCGGGCTTCTTGCTCGCCCTCTCCCCAGCGGGCTCCTGCTTCTGTCCGCTGATGCTGGCCGCTGCGGTCTGCTTCTGGCTGCGGCCTGCTTATTCTCGCCACTTCTCGGTTGTCGCCGCGGGTTCTGTCCGGCGTACCGCAGACATCCTTGCCGACCAGTTTCTCCGGGCTTCGCATTCTGGTCACGGCTTCTTGCCGCTGCTGGCTTATCACCCAAACCGTGCGGCCTGCCCGCTGTCTGATTCTGGTCTTGTCGTGCCAGTGCTCTCCGGTTTGCGGATTCTTCTTCGCCCAGTCTTGGCGACGCCTTCTCTTCTCGACACCACATTTCTCTACCTGCAGTGGGCTCTGTCCCTTGGTCGCGGGCTTTTCCCGCTAGTGTCTTGACACCGAGACCGGGCAGCCTCCCTGTTTCGCCTCGCTTTCTGTTGGTTTTGTGCGCTGGTTCTGACCGCTGGTTTTTGTGGCTTGTCACTAATCTGCATTATGGCTTCTGCCTCCACCACTGCTGCTGAGATAAGCATGTTATGTGCTCAACTCCATCGACTTCAGGAGGTAGTTCGTCCCTCCTCTGGCTCTGTGGCCTCGATCTTCCCGGAAGGTATGTCGCGTCTCTCACACATCTCTCACTGGATTGTGGACTCTGGTGCTACACACCATCTCTCTCCGCAACAGGAGCCCAAATATTTGGATACTGCTTACACCAAGCACATCACTATGGCCAATGGTGACACGCTCCCGGTTTCTGGTGTTGCTACTCTGTCTGTCACTCCTTCTCTTTTATTATCCTCGGTTCTTCATGTTCTGTGCTCTCCTTTTAACCTTCTTTCGGTTAGCCGTCTTACCCAAGAACTTGATTGTTGTGTTACTTTCTCACGCTCTTCCTTTGTGGTGCAGGATCGACTGACGCAGACTATCCTTGGTCGAGGGCGACTGTCTAATGTGTTATATCTTCCCACTGCTCTCACCTCTATCTCCACCACTTATTGGCGCGACGTCTTGGGCATGCCCCTCTCCCAATTCTCAAGAAAGCTCTTCCTACTATCCCCCTTCATGAGTTCTTCTGTGAATCCTGTATTTTTGGCAAGCAACGCCGCGTCTCCTTTTCTCCTTCTTGTACCCGTAGCGATGCTACTTTCTCCTTAGTTCACTCTGATATCTGGGGACCTTATAAGGTCCCTAGTACTTTTGGGTATCGATACTTTTTTACCTTTATCGATGATTACTCACGGGCCACCTGGCTGTATTTACTTCGTGATCGCACTGAACTCTCAACCACGTTTCGTACCTTTCTTACCGAAACTCGCACGCAGTTCTCTACCTAGTAAAAAGTAGGCGTTTAACTAGAGAGATTTGAATGATGATCCTTTCAACTATCAAGGCTCAGTGAATTTCTAAGCTATTCTGAAGAATTTCCACTGAACCTTAAGTTACTAAAGCTCTGTTTGGCGCGGCTGCAGCGACTGGAGAAGCAGTGGTGGAAAACAGTGGTGGAATAATCGGCTGTTTTACAGAGTGGTGGGAGAATCTGTGAACCTGTTTGGAAGAACAGCGTTTGCAGTGGTGGAATAATTATAACTTGATTATAATAATTATTAACTTATAATAACTATTTAATTATAAACTTAATTATATAATATTAATTTAATATATACCTTATTATTATATAATTAATTTAATATATAACTTATTATAAATAATTATTTATTAAATATTCTATAATATGTAACTTTTTATATATAATTTAATAATATAATTATAATATTAATTTAATAAAAAAAAGTACAGCAGCGCTGCAGCCAAAGCTGCAGCGCTGCTGCTATTTTCCAGTCGCGGAAAAATTCCGCGACTGGAAAATAGCGGGCCACCGCTATTAATAGCGGCGGCGGATGTCACTGGACCTGGTCATTTTTTTTGTTTGGAGGAGTTTTTTGAAAATCTGCGACTCACTGGACCTAAAACGCCGCGCCAAACAGAGCCTAAGTTATGTTACGTTAGCTATCATGTGAACTATTGTGAGTAGGTTAAGTTTATTCATTTTAGAAAAATTACAGTTCAAGAAGCTCTGAGAGCATATATTGTGACAGAGTACTTCGGTTGCACGTTCAACTATTCCATATATTCAAGCATACCAAGCAAGTTGGTGAAATAATTAAGGTTCTGTTTAGGATAGCTTATACTGATGAATAATCTCTACTCAAAATGCAAACGCAGTTTTTTAGCTGTTTGTTTGTGCAGCTTATAGAAAATCACTTATTTTAAAATGGATGATAAGCTGATTTTTCATAAGCTATCTGTGTCAAGCTTATGGCTTCTCATAAGCGATTATCTCTTAAAAAAACTCTGTTTATTTTTTTCGCAAGGACGTGATTTTTTCGCAAGGTTGCGATTTTTTCGACAGAGCTGATATTTTTTGCCCGAGGGCGTATTTTTCGCCTATGCGCGATTTTTTTCGCGCGTGCGAATTTTGCACCCGGGAGCGAATTTTCCGCCCGAGCGCGAATTTTCTGACCCGACGCGAATTTTTCGCCCGAGGGCGTTTTTTCCACCAAGACGCATCTTTTCGCTCGGGCGCGATTTTTTTGCCCGGGCGCGATTTTTCGCCCAGACGCGGATACTTCGCCCGGGCACAAATATTTTTGCTCGGGCGCAAATATTTTCGCCCCGGCGCTATTTTTCGCCCGAGCGCGAATTTTACGTCTGGGCGCGAATTTTTTGTCGGGGTGAGAATTTTTACGCACGGACGTGATTTTTTCGCCCGCGAGCGATTTTTCCGTCCGGGCGCGATTTTTTCGCACGAGAGCTGTTTTTTCGCCCTAACGCGATTTTTTCGCTCGATGGTGATTTTTTCGCACGACAATGATTTTTTTCACACGGCACGAATATTTTGCACATGAGCTTTTTTTCGATCGAACGCGATTTTTTTGGCAGAATTCCTTTTTTCGCTTCCGTACAAAAATATTGTGTGCAGGCAAAAATATCACGTCCAGGCAAAAATATCGCATGCGGGCAAAAAATCGCGTCCAGGCAAAAAATTCGCTTCCGGGCGAAAACTTCGCGCCCAATAGACATTCGCGCCTGGACGGAAAATTTGCGCTCGTGCGAAACATTCGCACCTGGTCGAAACATTCGCGCCCAAATATTGCGTGCGAGCAAAAATATTACGTCTAGGCAAAAATATCGCGTCCGGCTGAAAAATTGGCGCTCGGGCGGCGTCCATGGGCGGAAAATTCGCGACCGGGCGAAACAATCACGCTCGGACGGAAAAGTCGTGCCCGGACAAAAATTCGCGCCGGGGCGAATATTCGCGTCCGGGCGAAAATTCGCGTCCGGGCGAAAATTCGCGCCCGGGCGAAAAATTCGCACCCGGGCGAAAAATTCGCGCCCGGGCGAAAAATTCACCCTGATGCGAAAAAAATGCTTCCGAGCGAAATAACCGCGCCCGGGCGAAAAATGTATGGTCGGGCGACAAATTTGATCGTGGGCGATAAATTCGCGCTCGGGCGAAAAAACCACATCGATGCGAAAAAACCGCTCCCAGTTGAAAAAACCGCGTGCGAGCAAAATATTTGCACTCAGACGAAAAAATCGCGGTCAAAAGAAAAAATCGCGCCAGTGTGAAAAATTCGCACTGATGCAAAAAAAAATGTCTGAGTGAAAATCGCGTCCGGACGGAAAAAATGTGTTCAAATGAACGGACTTTTATGAATGAATGAAACTTTAGATAAGCACTTATGCACAAACTATCCAAACAGTGTACTGCTTATTCATCATTGTTTTTATAAAATCTCTTTCAGAGCATCAATTTTCAATAAGCAGCTTATTCATCACCATAAGTTGTCTCAAACAGAGCCTAAGCTTCATTTCATCCAAAGGCTTAGTGAGAAGGTCGGCAATTTACTTCTCTGTTGGCATGAATTTCATAGAGATGTTGGGTACATTAGTCGCAATGTACTTGATTTGAAGAAGTCATTTCAACTCAATGATATACACATAGTTGTATTTGATAAATGTTAAGTTCTTGTGTGCAGGTAAATAAAGCTAAGTACAAAAGTGTCGAGACACTAGGCAAGTGTCGACACCTTTGTCGAAGATGTGCTGAGACAAGAAGTGGATGTGTTGACACTCAGGACTAGTGTTGACACATTTAAATAAGAAGTGCTGAGTCAAGGAGAAAGTTGTGTCGACACACAGAACTTGGGTCGACACTATAATACAAGAAAGCAACTGTGTCGACACTCAGGGCTAGTGTCGACACACACTACACAAGTTGTGTCGAGACAAAGAACAACTGTGTCGACACTAAGGACAAGTGTTGACACACTCAATACAAGCAATGTCGAGACTGAAGACAACTTTGTTGACACTCGGGACTAGTGTCGACACACTTCACAAGCTGAGTCAAGACTGGAAGCAAGCAGTGTCGACACCCAGGACTTGGGTCGACACCATAAGTCATGAAGTCGGTTGTATCGACACTCAGGACTAGTGTCGACACATTCGACATCAGCTATATCGAGATAAGGTAAAGGTTGTGTCGACACATTCAGAAGTATGTCGACATCACTACAAGAGTAGTGTCGACATCAGTCCTGGGTGTCGACACATCCAACAGTAAAGTTCCAACACTTCAAGCAGATTTGTTTCCTAAGTGGAGAAATCAAGACAGAAGATCTGACAACTGTCAGAACTGCCAGATGTCAGTTATTAACCGGATCAACCGATTACCTTTGACAGAGATTATATAAAGGGATCAACTCCACAGAAACCGAGTGAAAAAAAATTGGAGAAGCAATTGGAGTTGCAACACATAGAAGAAAAAGAAGATCAAGAAGCGCATAATTTCAATATCTGTTCCCAGATCTAAAAAGTAATCTGCTAGAATTCAGAAGGTGGAGAAAAAAATTGGAGAAGCAATTGGAGTTGCAGCACATAGAAGAAAAAGAAGATCTAGGAGCGCATCATTTCAATATCTATTCTCAGATCTAAAAAGTAATCAGCTAGAATTCAGAAGGTGGAGAGAAGCCAGATCAAGAATCGACTACAACATTTTTCAGACTAGATCTACTCTAATTTCATCTTCAAGAAGCTTTAAAAAGCTAAGAATGGTTGGATCAAATCCATTACAATAAGAATCAAGGGAAGCTGACTTATCAAGATCAATTCAAGAAGCAGTCACCCGTTTCGATCTTGCTGGGTGACTAATTCATAATTTATTTCTTTTCACCATTATAAAACTTGTAAGATCTAATTGTAGATCTGAGTGTAGGAGAATCAATTTCTCTGAGTTGTAAGCCTGTGTTATAAGCGTTAAGGTAACGCAGAGTGCCTGAGGAAGGAGAAGTGGGTATTTCTGAGTTGTAAGTCGGTGTTATAAAGACTGAGGTAAGGCTGGGTGTCTGAGGTAGGAGAAGTGAGTATTTATCTGAGGTGTAGGAACTGATAGTTCTGAGTTGTAGGGCAGGATTTGCCTGAGTAGGATAGTGGATACACTCTGAGGTAGAGTTTTTGGAAAGAACTTGAGGTATAGAATCTTGTTGATCTGAGTGGTAAAACTTGTAAATTCTGAGTTGTAGGAGCCAGCTGGGCTCTGAGCTGTAAGATCTGAGTAAAGAAAGAAGGAGGAGTTTGGCCGAATCTAGTTCATTGCTAGATAGACGGAGGGGGAAAGTGGATGTACCCATAAATTGGGGAACCACTATAAATCTGTGTACTGTATTGTGATTGATGTGTTGTGATTGTTTTAAATTGCTGAATAATTTTTCTTTTTTTATCTGATTGGGGTAATAAACATAGAAAAGTAAATCTCAGAATCCAAAAAAGTAGCCAAGATTTAATTTGTACCTATTCACCCCCCCCCCCTCTAGGTCACACTCAATCCTAAAACAAACTTTTACAATTGATATCAGCGGAAAGGTTCACTGAAAAGGCATAACAGCCTAGTGAGAATCCAAATGATTACAGAGAAAGATAAATCACGTCTCAGAGAGAAAACAATTTCATCAAACTGTCAGTCTGCTCCAAAGAGAATTTTGGAATTTTGAATAAGAGAGTCAAATTATTCATGGAGGCAGCAGATCCAAAAATATACATCACAGTGGTTGAAGAACCTTTTATTCCTATGAAAGTGTCAGTTCTTGATGCAAATTTTAAGACACCAAAGACCTACATACCTATATGGAGATGGATAAAGATGAAATCATTCTTGCCTTTATGTACAAGAGGGCTCAAAATATTATAGTCAGTGCAATAGATGATTCCACTTTTCAAAACTTGATTCATTGTAAAACATCTAAAGAAATGTGCGAGTCGTTGATTGTTCATATGGAAGAAACTGGTGAGGTCAGAGATGATAGAAAATCTCTGCTAAACAAACAGTATGGAGTCCTCAGACAGGATAAGAAAGACTCAGTGGCTGAAAGTTTTGAAAAGTTCTTCAGAATTGTAAACAACCTGAGGACTTATGGCAAGAGCTTCATTTAACTATGAACTCAATGACAAGTTCTTGAGGTTCCTGAACAAGTAATGAGACATCAAGATCTGTGCAATAAGAGAAATAGGTAATTTAGCCAACATAGACCCTCAGGCTCTATTTGACAACTTGTTGTCTCATAAGTTACAGCTCAATCTCAGGAAGTTTGAAGAAGATTCAGCTAGAGCACACAGCAGAGAAAAGTCCTTGACCTTAAAGGCTGAGACTTCCAGAAGGTCAGAGAAAAGTCAACACTCTCAGAGAGACAAGAGACAGTCTCTGAGTGTACAGAATCATCCTCATCAGGAGGAGACCTGACTGAGGAGGAACTGTCTCTCTTCTCTAGACAGTTCAAGAAGATGTTGAGAAGAAGAAGATAGGGCAGTTGTAAGGGTCCAGCTGAAGACTCTTCTCTCAAGAAGACCAATCATCCAGAGAAACCCCGGAAGAAATTTGGGGGCAGGTATGGATATTCACGGAAAAAATATGTTAAGACTAATATTGTGTGTTATTGTTGCAACAGGCAAGGGCATGTCATAGCTGATTGCCCAACAAAAAGAAAGGAGAAAAAGTCAGAGAACTAGAAGACTGAACAGCATAAGAATGCTGACAAAAGCCTCTTGGCAAAGAAACAGTCTACACTGTCTGATAGTGAGTCTGATTCATCAGAATCAGAAGAGGAGGCTTTCATGCGCCTGATGGCTATTGAGGAGACCCAATCAGGAGAAGGAGATCAGGACTGTTCAAGTCCTGCTAAGGTAAAACCAATCTCTCCTAGTTTAGCCTCAGATTCTTTTTCTGCATCAGAAAATGAATCATGTTCATACTCCTCTAATAATAGAAAACATGATTTAGACTCTGAAGTTGATTTCAACACCCTTATCGACAGATATGGGAAGTTATTAAAGACCTTGATTGCAAACAAAGAGCTTGCAAAGGATCAGGCCAGAGAATTAGAATCTCTGAGGGAAGTATCTTTTCAGTTGGAGAGGGTCAACATAAAGTTGTACCTACAAAAACTGAAGCTTATAAATCTAACTAATAAGATAGATAGTCAGAAAGAGGTAATAGCAGAACAGGTCAAGACTGTCAAGGACCTAGAAGCAAAGCTTACCCAGGAAAGACAGCTGCTGACTCAGTTCTCAAAACCCAAGTCAGTGTTACCTATCATAAATACCTTTTCTGCACCATTTAGAAATGGTGTAGGGTATGAAAAAACCAAAAAAGTTATTAAGAAGTCTGAACCCAAGGGTAAAGCCCCAATGGGTCCAGTTAAGCTACCTCTCAAACATCTGACTTTTAACAGATGCAAGGGTTCATGTGTTTCTGGACACATGATTTCTGGGTGCACTACCAGCAAGGTCAATAAAGAGTCTTGCTAGAAGGGACAGATATCTAAAGATAATAAAGGCAAAAAACCAGCACAAAGAGTGATCAATCCAAGAAGCCAATGAATCCTTGGATCTGGTCCCAATGCACCATAACAAAACCTGAAAGGTAAGGGTGTAAATTTTGCACCACAACCTTGGAAGCCGGATGTCAAGTCTAAGTTGCACAAAAGAACAACTTCAAATGTGCAACCAAAGAAAAAATACAACCGATTTGAGTTTCGGTGTTGTGGGAAGGTTGGGCATTTTGCCCTAGATTGTTGGTATAATCCAACAGCACCTTCATATAAGACTCTACCAGTTTAGTTTAGAAAACTTGTTGTGTTTTACACAGCAAGGCCTAATAGGAACCAAGGCCCCAAAACTATTTGGGTGTCTAAGGTGGATTAATTATGTGTTTGCAGGTGGAACCAAGTACCACGGAAAGGCCAATATGGTACTTGAATAGTGGCTGTTCCAGGCACATGACTGGAATAAGGAGTCTGCTAAGGGATTACACTCCAGTTAGGAATGAACAAAAAGTCATCTTTGGAGGGTCAGAGAAAGGACTCAACAAAGGATATGATAACATTTCTAATGGCCTTGTCTTCATCACAAAAGTGGCTTATGTGCAAGTATTGAACCACAATCTGATAAGCATAAATCAATTTTGTGATATAGGTTATGAAATTATTTTCCACAATGACAAGTGTCAGATAAGGAATCCAAGTGATCAAAAGATCATCTTGTCAGACACTAGGAATGGGAATATTTATTTTCTAAATTTCTTAAGTGTAAATGAGAAATCACTTGTATGCCTAGTAGCTAGTGAGAAAGATTCATTGTGTGTGCAATGACACAAGAGGCTAGCTCACTTAAACTATAAAGCTATGAGCAAGCTATTCTCTATGGACTTAGTTAGAAACAGTCCACAGCACAAATGCTCCAAAGAAGGCTTATGTCCAGCATGTCAAAAATGCAAACAGACAAAAGTCTCCTTTAAAAGCATTCAGTGCAAAGACACTGAAAGGTGTTTGTATTTACTTCATATGGATCTATTTGGTTATGCAAGTTCTTAGTTTAGGTAGAAAGTCTTATATCTATGTGATTGTGGATGATCACTCTAGGTTTGTTTGGGTATTCTTCCTAAGCAGAATGTTTGAAACACTAGACATCATTGCTGATTTTGTCAGACAAGTTCAGAATGAGATGAGATGTTCTATAGTCAAGCTTAGAAGTGACCATGGTACAAAATTTCAATCTGAAAATATGATAAATTTCTGTAAATAACTAAGGATCTTTCAGGAGTTCTCCTCTCCAAGAACACCACAGTAAAATGGAGTTGCTGAGAGAAAAAAAATAGAACTATCATTGAGACAGCTAGAACAATGCTGAGTGATGCATCTCTCCCAAA
The DNA here is from genome assembly GCA_039583875.1 of Platanthera guangdongensis. Lineage (NCBI taxonomy): Eukaryota > Viridiplantae > Streptophyta > Magnoliopsida > Asparagales > Orchidaceae > Platanthera > Platanthera guangdongensis. Next base: position 127,379,605 of record CM077154.1, on the reverse strand, counting down.
ATATTTCAGGGCTAAGGCTGTGAACACAGCATGCTATGTTCAGAATAGAGCCTTGATCAACAAGAATCACAACAAGACTCCTTATGAACTAGTGAAAGGCAGAAAACTAAATCTTTCCTACTTCAAAATTTTTGCAAGTGTTATGTATTTGACAATGAGAAAACTTATCTAAGTTTTCAGAGAAATCATATTAAGCAATCTTTGTAGGGCATAGTTTACATAACAAAGCATACAAGATCTACAACTTGAAACATCAAGTTGTAGAGGAATCAATTAATGTAGTTTTTGATGAAACTTCTGTACTATATAATGAGATTTCTAACAACTCTAGTCTAGGTGATGTAGACTCTAGGATGGCGAAGTTAAATATAGGTGATTCACGTGATCTAGAGTTACACACTAGAGACAATGTAGAAATTCTTATAGAAGATACAGTAACTGTCCGGGGGGAGGAAGAGAATCATTTTAATCCTCCTGCATATCTAGGTGATGGTAGGCACCTGCCTATAACAGTTTGACACCTTAGAGATCATCCTATTGATCAAATAATAGGTGATGTCAGGCTAGGAGTGACTACTAAGAATAGACATCACAATGAGGTTTTATATTCTAGCTTTCTCTTTCAGGTAGAACCTAAAAAGTTTGAAGAAGTCAATTCAGACCCCAACTGTATTATGGCTATGCAAGAAGAGTTCAATCAATTTGAAAGATGCAAAGTCTGAAGTCTAGTTCTTATGGCTAGTGATCACAATGTCATAGGAACTAAGTGTATTTATAGTAATAAACTAGATGAGTATGCAGTTATAGTTAAGAACAAAGCTAGATTAGTGGTTAAAGGATATACACAAGAGAAATGGATAGACTTTGACCAAACCTTTGCTCTTGTAGCTAGGCTAGAAGTCATAAGGTTATTTTTAGCTCATGCAGCATACAAAGGATACAAGGTCTACCAGATGGATGTAAAGTCAGCATTCCTCAATGGTACACTGAAGGAGGAAGTCTATGTAGAGCAACCACCAGGTTTTGTAAACCCTAAACTCAACTCCCATGTTTTCAGATTGCACAAGGCTTTGTATGGGTTAAAACAGGAACCTAAAGTCTGGTATGAGACCATGTCTACCTTTCTTATAAATAACAAGTTTACTAGAGGAAAGATAGACAAAACACTATTCCTTAGGGACATCAAAAGATCAAACATCCTAGTCCAGATATATATAGATGACATAATTTTGGAGTCTACTAATGAGAAGCTGTGTAGAAAATTTGTCAGACTTATGCAAGGCAAGTTTGAAATGAGCAGCATAGGTAAGCTAAAGTTCTTCTTATAATTCCAAGTTAGACAATCCGAGGATGGCATATTCATCTCTCAGTCTAAGTTCACTAAAGAGTTAATTAAGAGGTATGGTATGAAGAATTCTTCTACCATGAGAACTCCAATGGGTTCTTCTGTGTCACTACACAAGGATGAATCTGGTAAACCAGTTGATGAAATCTTGTATAGAGGCATTATTGGATCACTCTTGTATTTGACTGCTAGTAGGCCAGATATTATGTTCTCGACATGTGTTTGTGCTAGTTACCAAGCATGCCCCAAAGAGTCCCATTACACTGTTGTAAAGAGAATACTGAGATATCTTAAGGGCACACCCAATCTTGGGCTTTGGTATCCTAAGGATAATGATTTTGAACTCACAGGGTACACAGATGCAGATTTTGCAGGATGTAAAAAAGACAGAAAGAGTACTTTTGGATCTTGCCAGTTTTTAGGGAAAAGACTCATGAGTTAGAGCTGCAAGAAGCAAACAAATATTGCAATTTCTACATTAGAAACTGAGTACATATCTGTTGGATGCTGCTGTGCACAGTTGCGGTGGATTCAGCATCAACTATTGGGCTACAGTGTACAGCTAAGTAAATCTGTTATGTTTTATAATTCTACTAATGAAATTTATATTGTTAATAATCTTGTTTCACACAGTAGAACTAAACATATAGAAATTAGATATCAATTTCTCAAAGAGAATGTTGAAAAAGAAAATATTAGCTTACAGTATACTCCAACAGAAAGACAAGTTGCTGACATTTTTACAAAACCCCTAGATAAAAGCAAGTTCAATTACTTTAAATTTGAACAAGGTATGATGAACATTGAGTAAATATTTTCAATTAGTAACAACAAAAGTGTGTACAACTTATAAAAGATGACTAACCAGGTCAACAAATCTAACTAACCAAGAAAGACTTCATCTAAGTCAAGAAATTATATTCAGAACACAAACTTTGTCTAAGTCAAAGGATTGTGTGGGGACACCGCAGTGTATGTCGAGACAAATAGTAAAGTGTCGAGACACCAGAGTGTGTGTCGACACAATAGGTAGTCGTGTTTCGAGACACCAGACAGTGTGTCGACACTGATTAGATGCAGTGTGTCAAGACATTAAAATTTAGTGTTGAGACATAAGGATGTCGAGACCCTGAGGTCTATGTCGAGAGACATGAACCTTGTGTCAACTTAAGTTGATACATCTCGACAGAGTAGGTTTTCCATGTCGACACTGGACATTTCCGGAATATTTAGAAAATTACTAAATGCAGCGCCTTCTCGCCTTCAGCAGACAGTTACTATAAATAGGAGGTGTAAGGAGTTGTCGACTACGCTTACCAGAAAACTTGAGAGACTGTTTGCTGACTGTCGAGACCTAGAAATCATTAATCGACACCTCAATCTCAAGCTCTCTCAACTCAAATGGCACCCAAGATGGACGATAACATCAACGAGGGTTATGAACTGGTGCGAAACGCATTCGTCTCCACACAAGAAGAGATCAAGAATGTGATAGACCTTCTCAATGAGGCAGGTCTTGAGTATCTGCTTTCTGAACCAACCAAAAGATAGAATAGAGAAGTATCTGAGTTCTATTCCAATGTTTCAATAAACCCAAAGACAGCAAGATAAAATCCAGTGTAAATGGAGCAAGAGTAAAGGTCACAATCAAAAGGCTGGCTAAAGTCTTTCAGATTCCTAGAACTGCACAAGAAGATGAACTGGATTCCAACAAGACTGCAGAGGCCTTCGAGTAGTGCGGACTGGCTCCAACCACTAGGTTTGGTAGTTCACTAAACAAGAAGAGAATGAATTTTCAGGACAAGTTTCTGTCTGAAGTAATAGGAAAGGTGCTCCTCTGCATGGCTGGAGCACACGACAGGATTTCAACCTTCATGTTTAGCCTGATTACAAGAATTATTTTCAGAATAAAGACTGATTGGAACAGGGTTGTGTTTGATAAGATTACAGACGTGATTCAGAAACCCAATATGGGCAGAATTGTTAGACTGTATCTGGTTAAGACAATTCCAGATAATATCAACCAGAAAGTTGGAACAAAGATTAACCACATGAGAAGAATGAACCTAAGGATTTTGTCAAGATGAGATAGGGTCTTGTCTAAGGAGACTCCAAAACCCAAGAAGACAAAGTAAAAGGTAAGAAAGCAGTGGTAGAGAAAATTGAGTACTCAAGTGATTCTGAGGAGCAAGTGGAGTTTAGTTCAGATAAGGATGTTGAGGAAGAACAAAGAAGATCTCCAAGACTCTCACCTGGAACAAGTGTTCAGGTGTAGGGGGAGAATTTGCAAGAGGTGGATCAAGTTGAGGGGGAGAATCTCACTGAATTGCTAATGGATATAGCTACTACTATAATAATGGAAGTAGTATAAGAACTAGATACAATTCTGGAACCTGCTGATATTCCGGAACAAGAATTAACTAAAGCTCCAAAGGATGATGTTCCTCTTACTGAAGATCTGCAAGAAGAAATCAATCAAGATACCACCATTATTGGTAAGGAGTTTGCAGTTGTTGAGGGAGAGTCACCAGGACTTGCCCCAGGTGTTGGGTGTGATGAACTAGAAAAATCTGTTGAGATGGTAAGCTCATCAGACTCAGAGGAAGAGCAAGCTTCTAGGCTCAAGAAAAGGAAGTTATCGGAAATTAAGAAGAGGAGCAAAAGATACAAAGAGTATTTACAATCTGGAACACCAGCTGCTCCTACAGGAGATACTAGCTCTCTGCTAGTTCAAATTCAAATAATACTAGATAAGCAAAGGAATGACCTTGAGAAATATGTTGATGAAAGGAACAAGAACTTACAATTTCAACTGGCTCGGGACATTAAGCCCATTAAATTTGAGGTGAATCTCCTGAGAACAGACATGACTGAAGATGAAATGATTGTCAAACAAGGATGTCATTGAAAATCAAAAAATGTTGGAAGAAAACATGACTGTCATGCATACAGAAACATTGGTCAAGTTAACTGAGCAGACTTCTGCTCTAGAAACTAAAATAACTGCTACCACAACAGAGATGGATACTCAACTGACTACACATTCAGCCTCACTACTTAAAGATATTCAAGCATCTGACAAACAATTAGATGACCACTTACTTAAACTCAAGAATTTTTAAACATCTGGAATAAATTATCTAGATGGACAAGTCAGGTTTCACAAGAATGATCTAAAAGATCACATAGAAAGAGAAGTCATAAAGCAGGAGAGGGTAATGATAAGGGCCAGTTCTGAACATGCTACCTGGATAAAAAAAATAATATCAGAGACACTTTAGGTCATCCTCCCCTATGGTATGATGGAGATCAAACTGTTGAGTCTGGTTGTCTACCAGCTCAATTTGAAGTCATTCAAGCACCTGGTCCATCCATGTACAATCCTGCAGCATAAGTTCCATTTGAGGCTATCCAAGCTGCTGTCCAACACATATACAGTTCTCCACCACCAGTTCAAAATGTTATATGTGAAAAGGTGGAGATGTCTGAATCTGCTATGATTAAAGAAAAAAATTCAGCTATCTAAGAAAAGATTCAGAGAACAAGCTGAGGCCAGACCTGATTTTGAGCAGTAGAGTTCAACCTCCAGATCAATAATCCTCACTGCATGCAAAGCAGTTAATGCTAATGTGTCAGACATAGGTAAATGGTATTTAGAACATGAATGAATCAAACATTTAAAGTAACAGGATGTCATTTTTCAGTTCAGACATGATCTAAAGATTAGGAAGATTTCTGCTCAGTAGTGCCCAGTAAATACTTTCTAAAGTCATTCCAATATTTTGAAAGACAAAGGCTGAAAGAGAAAAGAATTGCAAAGGCTAAGGATGACAAAGGGAAAAATATAGTTGATGACAAGGTGCCTAAGGTTAACGCCAAAGTACAATCTGGAAGGGACATTGTTATCAGAGAACCAGAATTATCATAGGATGTTCTTAGTTTTGAATCTCATGTAACATTTGTTCTGTAAATATTGAATAACCAAAGCTGATAGTTGTAAACCTTTTGACAAACAATTAATGAAAATTTTGGTTTGCACAACATTTCTTATGCTATTAATTAAAATTGCAATTGTTTGCTTTACTTTCTGTTCAGCATTATTGTTGTTAATGTCTAATAAAATGTGTTTTTATCTGTGTCATTTCACATATTGTACAACACTGTAATCTTAATGTCTTAATCATAATATTTTTTGTATCATGTTGTATATCATTGAATTGGGGTTATAACTTCTCCAAATATGGGGAGATTATTGGGTACATTGGTCACAATGTACTTGATTTGAAGAAATCCTTTCAGCTCAATGGTATACACATAGTTGTATTTGATGAATGTTAAGTTCTTATGTGCAGACAAATAAAGCTAAGTACAAAAGTGTCGAGACACTAGGCAAGTGTCGACACATTTGTCAAAGATATGCTGAGACGAGAAGTAACTGTGTCGACACTCAAGACTAGTGTCGACACACTTAAACAAGAAGTGCTGAGTCAAAGAGAAAGTTATGTCGACAGTCAGGACTTGGGTCGACACTATGATACAAGAATGCAACTGTGACGACACTCAGGGATAGTGTCGACACACACTACACTACTCAAGTTGTGTCAAGACAGAAAGTAAATGTGTTCACACTAAGGACAAGTGTCGACACACTACACAAGTTGTGTCGAGACAAAAAACAACTGTGTCGACACTAAGAACAAGTGTCGACACACTCTATACAAGCAATGTCGAGATTGAAGACAACTGTGTTGACACTCAGTACTAGTGTCGACACACTTCACAAGCTGAGTCAAGACTGGAAGCAAGCAGTGTCGACACCCAGGACTTGGGTCTACACCATCAGTCAGGAAGTCAGCTGTGTCGACACTCAAGACTAGTGTCGACACAGCTGTACATTCTACATCAGCTGTGTCAAGACAAGGTAAAGGTTGTGTTAACACATTCAGAAGTATGTCGACATCACTACAAGAGTAGTGTCGACACCCAGGACTGGTGTCGACACATCCAACAGTAAAGTTCCAACACTACAAGCAGATTTGTTTCCTAAGTGCAGAAATCAAGCGAGAGGATCTGACAACTGTCAGAACTGTCAGATGTCAGTTATTAACCGGATCAGCCGGTTAACTTTTACAGAGCCTATATAAAGGGATCAACTCTACAGAAACCGAGTGAAAAAAAAATTGGAGAAGTAATTGGAGTTGCAGCACATAGAAGAAAAAGAAGATCAAGAAGAGCATCATTTCAATATCTCTTCCCAGATCTAAAAAGTAACCTGCTAGAATTCAGAAGGTGGAGAAAAACATTGGAGAAACAATTGGAGTTGCAGCAAATAGAAGAAAAAAAAGATCAAAGAACGCATCATTTCAATATCTTTTCCCAAATTTAAAAAGTAATCTGCTAGAATTCAGAAGGTGGAGAGAAGTCAGATCAAGAATCGACTTTAACACTCTCCATCCTAGATCTACCCTAATTTCATCTTCAAGAAACTTTGAAAAGCTAAGAAGGGTTGGATCAAATACATTACAATAAAGATCAAGGGAAGCTGACTTATCAAGATCAGTTCAAGAAGCAGTCACCCGTTTCTCTCTTGCCGGGTGACTAATTCAAAATTTATTTTTTTCACCATTATAAAACTTGTAAGATCTCATTATAAATCTGAGTGTAGGAGAATCAATTTCTCTGAGTTGTAAGCCTGTGTTATAAGGGTTGAGGTAAGGCTGAGTGCCTGAGGTAGGAGAAGTGGGTATTTCTCTAAGTTGTAAGCATGTATTACAAAGGCTGAGGTAAGGCTGAGTGTCTAAGGTAGGAGAAGTGAATATTTCTCTGAGGTGTAGGAACTGATAGTTCTGAGTTGTAGGACAGGATTTATCTGAGCAGTAGGAGTGTGGATACACTCTGAGGCAGAGTTCTTGGAAATAACTTACGGTGCAGGATCTTGGTGATCTGAGTGGTAAGACTTGTAAAGTCTGAGTTGTAAAAGTCAGCTGGGCTCTGAGCTGTAAGATCTGAGAATCTGAGTAAAGAAAGGAGTAGTTTGGCCGAATCTAGTTCATTGCTAGATAGGCGAACGGGGAAAGTAGATGTACCCATAAATTGGGGAACCACTATAAATCTGTGTGTACTGTGTTGTGATTGCTGTGTTGTGATTGTTTTAAATTGCTGAATAGTTTTTCTTGTTTTATCTGACTGGGGTTAATAAACATAGAAAAATAAATCTCAAAATCCAAAAAACATCCAAGATTTAAATTGGACTTATTCACCCCCACCCTATAGCCTATAGGTCACTCTCAATCCTAAAACAAACCTTTACAGATGCTACCTTTTTTCACATGATCCATTATGAAATGATGTCTTATTTCCATATGTTTGATCATACTGTGAAGTACAGAAATTGAGGAAATTGAAATAGCACTAGTCTTGTCACAGTATATAGGAATATTGGAAAAATCATACCCACAGTCTTGCATCTGATTTTTTATCATAAAATATGGGCACAACAGCTTCCGGCGGTAATATATCCAGCTTCAACAATGGAGGCGCAAATTGTACTTTGTTTTTTGTTGATCCATGATTAATAGTTTTGAGCCTAGGAATTGACAGGTTCCTGAGGTGCCCTTCCTATTGTACAACCTCATATTCGCTGAGCCAGACGAGGCGCAATGGCCACAGTTGGGTTAGCCGAAGTGTTCCCGCCCTAAGGAAGATCTCGCCCTAAGGAAGATCTCGCCCAAAGAAGGCGGAAACGATTGCGCCTGATCGTTGAACGAAGAATCGTAAGCCAAGACCGTCGAGCGCGGCCTGCGCGGAAGCGCTTGCGCCCGAGCCAAGCTCCTATCTCAAAGAGTTCTCGCCTACGCCGGGCGAGAACGTTCGCGCCATGCCCTGGGCAGAAGGGTCTCGGCGCAGCTCTCGCCGAGTGGGGCCCAGGGCCTTAGGAAGAATGTCCTAATTGCCCTCAGGAGAAATTACTTCAGTACCCTCAGAAAAACAGCGGGATTCGGCTATTGGCAGACCAACTAGGGGCTTTTTAATAAATTCAGGACAGCAAAATGCTATAAATAGACCCATAAGGGCTCCTTAGGAAGCAAGCGATCATTATCTCCAAAATTTCAGTGCTTTCTGAGAAGCTCCTAGCCCAACTTTGGCTTTGGAGGGGAAGCTCTCAGAGACCTTCTGGGTGTGAGGTGGGACCTCCCTGCTGAGGCTATTGGGTCAGTCTTAGGTCCTTAGAATTCAGTCAAGGGTTGAGGCTTGAGAGAAGTAGGTTTTGGCTGCACCCCTTTTTCTTCGAACTTCAGTTGGGGTCATATTTGGCTTCAACACCTATCTATTTTGCAACATGCATAATCTGCATATGAATAACCTGTTAGTATAAATTATGACTCTCTAGGATATCAAAGGCCAAGTCCAGAAGTGCCCTTCAAGTACCTCAGGATCCACTTCACAAGAGTGAGATGAGACTCGGGTGAAACTTCGAATCTAGCACAAACACATGCGGAGAATATAATATCTGATGTGCTTGCTATTAGATAAAGTAATGAGCCAAGAATACCTCGTTAGAGTTTGGAATCTATAGGTTTAATATTTTCATCATTATCAATAACAATATTAGTCGTCATAGGGGTATTAAGAGGTTAAGTAGATTCCATTACAAATTTCTTTAGGATTTCCCTAGTATATTTGGATTGGTCAATAAAAATGTCTCCATTGGACAGCTTGGCCCGAAGACCTAAGAAGAATGTTAATTCTTTCATTTTGCTCATTTCAAATTTATTTTGCAAAAGTTTTGCAAACTTGGTGTACAATTTATTATTTGAGATACAAAGGATTATGTCATCCACATAAATTTGAATAATCAGGCGTTTGTATTTATGTTTCCTAGTAAATAGAATCTTATCCATTTGTCTCCTAATGAATTGATTATCTAGGAGAAAGCTAGACAGGGTCTCATACCGAACTCTGCGAGTTTGCTTAAGACAATAGAGGACTTCTTCTAACCTATAAACATAGAAGAGGTGAGATGAATAGATAAAATCTGGGAGTTGTGCAACATATATTTCATCTTAGAGATTACCATTAAGGAATGTATTCTTGACATCCATCATGTATACCTTGATATCATGGTGTGCTGCATAAGCTATGAAGAGTTCTGTTTCTTCAAACCTATCAAAATGAGCAAATGTTTGATCATACTCAATCCCTTTCTCTTTTCTACAACCTTGAACAACAAGTCAAGTTTTGTTACTTATCACTACACCATTATGGTCTAATTTGTTTCTAAAAACACATTTGGTACCAATGATTAGATGGGATTTTGGCATCTCAAATAACCTCCATACTTGATGTCTTTCAAATTGCTCAAATTCTTCTTACATTGAAATGATCCATTGTGGATCACTGTTTGCTTCTTCAAAAAGTCTTGGATTCCACCTGCATGATAAAACTGAAGAAAATCATTCCATTAGGTGTACCTACTGACGGCGCTCCACGACCGACTCGCGTATATTCCCGCGGGAGGTGGTGATTCGTTGTCCAGATGGGCGATTGGAGCCCATGGTCGCGTTCGGATGCGTGTTTCCAGTCAATTTCATATTTTGCACTTTTTATTTTGAGATGTATTTAATCCTAATCGGGTTCAGACAAGTGTGAGTCGTCCGATCGGGTAGTTTGGTGCAGCTTTCTTTATTCAGATACTATATATTGGGACCGACGGTTTAGGGCAAGGCAACGATGGTTGGGGATTTTTCCTGGATCTTGTCGGTCAAGCAGCGGTGCGATGCCGCCCTATTCCTCCTCCGCCTCTGGTGCGACGTCGGCCACCCTCGCCTCCACCTTCCCCGGTAAGCCCACCTCCCTCTTCTCTGCCACAGCCCGACGTTGAATACTCCTCGCCTCCCGTCTCCCTCTTCTCTACCACAGCACGACGCCGAACCGCCAGCCATCCTTCCCTCCACCCTTCCACTCCTCCTTCTTGCTCCCCTCTTCCCAGCGCTAGTCGTTTCTTCCTCGCCCGACCCCCACTCCGCCGAGCCCCCTCCGCCTCTGTCCGCTGGTGTGACGCTGGCAAGCTTCCCGCTGCCACTCTTGTAAGCCCTTCACTACCCTTCCATGAGCGTCCCTTCCACCTTCCCTGTCCCGTCTCCGCAAAGCCGGAGCCGGAGCCGTCGCCCCTCCCTCTCCCGTTAGCCGCCACATTTACCTCAACCACGACTCTACCTCTTCACTTCAAGTGCAGCCCACCCTTACCCTCTTATGTTAGGCGCAGTAAACCCTTCCTCTTCTGCCCGTCGTGGATCCACTTCAAATCAGCCCACCCTGACGTCGTCGTGCCCGTGGATGTCTTGGATGCCTTTTCACCTTCCCTCACCGCCATCTGCAAGCGTAAATTGTGGTAACAGTCATTTCCTTTTAGTTATTTACCTTGGCACTTGTATTGTGATGGTTGTATGTTTTATTGCTACTAGTATTGTTCTCCGTATGATTTGCAGGGCGTATTCTGTGGTTGATTAAAATATTTGCGCCTCGGTATTTGTAAAATTAATAGTTGTTTTCTTTTACTCAAATATTTGTGAACGCACGTGCCCTGTTAATTTACTATAATAATTAATAATTACTTGTTAGCAATTTTGGCGAACCACTTGTGCACTTGAATCACACGTCATTGCACATAGGAGTGCATTTATCGAATCCACCCTGTCTGCCTTACCACTGCATCACCTACCCTTGTCCTTATTGGATCATGCAGGTTTCCAATTACTTGATTTAAAGGATGGTCCTGATGATCCTATATGCTCTAGAGAGTTGTGCTGAAAGGATCTCTCTATTGCCTTAAACTTCTGCAGCTACAGAAGCATCACCCTCCAGGGCTTCATCAGCTGCAAGGTTTGATCTCCCTTTTTCTGCCATCACTTTGGTGGCTTTAGCTACCTTGTTTGATTGAATTGCTTCTTCATCATTGTATTCTAAAGTTGCGTGAGTTTCTCCCATAGCTTTGCCTTTGGCAGAATTATATCTAAGAAGATTGACTTCATCTACAAAACTAAATCAAAGAAATTTTTCTCCACAAAATATATTACACTCATCAAAAGTTACATGAATGGACTCTTCTATATATCGAGTTCTCTTGTTTTAACACGTATATGCCTTGCTGGTGATGGAATAGCTAAGAAATATGCCCTTATCAGCTTTGACTTCAAACTTAGCTAGAGATGTTTTATCATTATTCAAGATATAGCAAGTGCAACCAAATACTTTTAAGTGTGCAATATTTGGAGTCCTTTCCTTCAACAGTTCATAAGGGGTCTTTTCATGCAATTTGATGATGAGTGACCTATTCAGAACATGGCACACAGTGTATACTGCTTCAGCCCATAAGTACATATGCACTTTGACTTCTGCAAGTAATGTCTTGGCTGCCTTAATTAGTGTTCTATCATGTATCTCAACAACTTCATTTTGTTGTGGAGTTCTAGGAGAGCAGAAACGTTGTTTGATGCCTATGGATTCGAAGAATTCTCTCATCCTATGAGATTTGAATTCAGTTTCATGATTAATTCTAACCATAACAATTGAAGTACCCATCTCATTTTGGATTTGCTTGAGGAATTAGTGAGAATTTCATAATTGCCAGATTTGCTTCTCTAAAAGAACATCCACGTGAATCGAGAGAAATCATCTCTAGATTTTTCTCCTAATCTAAAGATTTAAACGAGACCAAATAAATCCATATGCAAGAGATAGAGACACCTAAAAGTATCTGAAATTGACTTACCTTTATAGGAAACCTTGGTTTGTTTTACAAGTTGGCAAGCACTACAAGGTTTGTCCTTGACATATTTAAAATTAGGAAAACCTCTAACTAAGTTTGACTTGCTCAATTTATTTAATGTTTTGCAGTTAAGTTGAGATAATATCTTGCGCCAAAGATGGTTAATATTGGGAGAATAGGCTACAAGGCACACAGGAGTTTCAACCTGACTGAAGTTGACAAGATAAATCTAGTCTACTCTAGTACCAATGAAAATCAAGATGTTTGTCCTACTTTCCTTTACAATACATTTATTATTGAGAAATTAGACTAAATAACTTTTATCACATAATTGACTTATGTTTATCAGATTGTGTTGAAATCCTTCCACATAAGCTACATTTGTAAAGGTTATTTTTCCTAAAGAAAAGTTACAATAACCTTTGGTTAAGTCGTTGCTTGAATCTCCAAAGATGACTCTAAGCCATTTCCTTGCACAATAGCTTGTCAGCAAGTTTCTATCTCCAGTCATATGTTTGAACTAAAGCAATCACTGTCCAAATACCAAATGTGCATCTCAGTTGGACTTAAACCTATCATTATCTACAATCAATGAGGATAAGGTCCCAATACAAATTTGGGACCTTTACTAGAAGTTGGACAAGGAACATAAACTCTTTCTCTTACTAGATAATTCAAGGAAAGAGTGTTAGTGATATTGTACCAACAGTCTGTCATGACGTAGCCTACCATACCGCAGCAGTGGCATTAGTACATATTGTACCTAATTTTCCTTTTAGGAGGCATATATTCATGAGAGAAAAGGACAAGGAAGTGTCCAGAATAACAGGCAAATTGCTATTTGTGGGGTGCGATCATTGATTGTTGGACAGACCAACAGTCACCGATCGTTGATTGGAAAGGCGGTTGGCAATTGACGATCGCTGAGCGAGTGGTCGGTTGTCGATCCATTGGGATCGTCCATTGGGAGTTTGAACAACAATCTATGTTTCTGGTCGAAGGGTCAATAATTAATGAGTTTGGAAGTCAATGATCGTTGATCAAGTGATCTGTGGTTGTTGACTCCTTAGACTAGCAGAATAATCTGTGGTCGTTGACTCCTTCCTTAGACCAAATGTATTTTGTTGCCTTTCCTTTCCCATTATTTTTATTATTATACAAAAACCTACTTGTTGTTTTATTTGCAGAATTGGGAGAGGTGTTACGCTTATAAACTCCTTCAGACAGTCTTCTTGAAAGCATTTTTGGCCCATACTTTCTGACTGATCTGGAAGATTTCTTCCTGACTTGTGAGCATAAATCTCCTTCTCAGAGCATTCAATTCCTCCTAAGACAAATTTTGGAGGTCTTGCTAGTAGATGCAATGGCATGCTAAGATAACTTAGTAGGGTGGCTCCAAAGCCACATTTATTGAATCTCGCCTGAAGATTCTTAGTGAGATCCTGAAGTGTATAATTCCTACAATTCAGACTATTTAGCTCATTGTGAGCTTGACTTGGTTCAATAATTAATTTTTTGATTTCATCAAGAGACTTCCTTAGCTCTTCCTCAAGAGCTTTCCTCAAAAGCTTTCTTATTCTTTTCCCAGAATTCATTAATCATGATTTCTTTTGAGACTTGTAGTTCAAGCTTCTCATGCAATGCATTATTGTACTGGTGAGTTCACAGTTTTTCTCATTTAGGGATTATTTCTCCCTTTCATGCATTATGTTTTCTCTACATAAATTATTTAAAAATATTTAGAAATCTGGTCCATAAAATCTAGAGAACTTAAGTTGAGCACCACTTCGGAAGTGGAGGTCACTTCAATTTCATGAGTCATTAGACATTTTACATCAAACTCGTTTTCAATTTCAAAGTCTGAGCTTCCGTCTGAGGATGAAGAGGCATCACTCCAACTTCAAGTAATCATCCCTTTTTCTTTCTTGTGAGATTTTTTCTTTTCCTCCTCTTCCTTTCTTTGGATCTTTGAAACTTCAGCTTTTTAATTCATCCAGTGGAAACATGTCCACTATTTCTGCTATAGTAACAAACAATTCCATTAGATGGCATAGACTCATACAAGATATTTTTTGAGCTTCTCCCCATGTTCCTTTCTTTGTGCTTCTTCCGGTTAAAGAGTTTCCTTGCCAAGAAGCTAAGCTCATCTTCAGTAAAGGAGGGAAGACTCCTTGACTCTGTGGATGCAAGAGCCACTGTCTTTTCAAGGGTTGGCTTGAGGAGAAAAGATGTCTCTGGCTCAGTCTTCGTCTGGGAGGTGGCCAGGTCAAACGATTGAAGCCTTCCATACAATGCTTCAGGAGTTATTTCCCTCAGCCTCCCGGATTCTGTAATGGCACAGGAGTAAGGAAGATATTCTTTGGTAAGACTCTTGAGCAGCTTGTCATTTTACTCTTCATTAGAGATCTCCCTTTCAAAGGACTGTAAACCATTTCTAATGGTGGTATATTTTTTATACCATTCCACTACAAATTTGTCAGTCTTCATTTGAAAATATTGTATTGGTACATTAAGTCGGTCTTCTTGTCTTTTCTTACATCCTCACTTCCTTCAGCCATGACAGTGAGGGCATCCCAGATTTCTTTTGCAGAGTCACAATTGATGATCGATAGGTAGAGATCGTCAGATAACGTGCTCACAAGAATGTTCATGGCCTTCTTATTATGAGACCTTATCTTTGTGTATTCGTCAGACAATTGTGCTTTTGGCTTAAGAACTTCTCCACCACTTGAAGAAGATAGCTTCATAAGAATAAACGGCCCTGTAAGAATAGATTCATAAATTTCTTCATCAATGAAATCCATATATAATGTAATCCTAGACTTACATATATCTAAATTTTCTAAACTACACATGGGAGGTCTTAAAGTATTGGTAAAATCTTTTTGAGATGACATTTCAGAAGTGAATAAGAAGCACTAGAAGAGTATTCAAGATCTTGATTCACTAAGGTTATAATCCTAAAAGGTGAACCTAGCTCTGATACCAATTAAACGTGTGGAATAAAATACTTGAATACTTGTCTAGATGATGGTGAATAGAGAAGGTAATCACTTAAGGTGGTATTTTAAAATTACCTATCTATTTTTCATTATGTTAGTTTTGTTTATGTGATAGGGCAACTAGTGTAGCGGTTTTATCATTAGTAAATAAATAAGAAAGAAAGAGCAAATTGCAAGTAGATCGGCCAGACGACACAAAAAATTATAGAGGTTCCTCAATAACGAGGGTGCGTCCTCTCATCCAAAGCATGTGGGAATCCACTATCTCGCTACCAAGACGACGAACCTTTTCCACCTGGAGGCCCAAGCACAATGTCAGCATTTTAAAACTAGAGGCAACAGAATCAAAGTGAATCTTTTACACCAGAGATTCAAACCACATCAACTCTTTTGGAGGGAGTCTGATAACCCTTTACAGCAGTTCAGTTGAATGAATGAATGTTAGTTTTTAGCAAGAGTGTCTCATGTAACCTAGGGTTAGGGTTTTCAAAAATAAATATTTTTAAGCAACATATTTTATTTTGTTGTAAAATAAAATTAGGATTAAAAAAACAAATTGATTTTAAATTTGATAGGGGCCGAGCGGCCAAAATCTAAGCTTTGAGCGTGAAATCACTCCTAACGTCTGAACTTTGCTATAGTCGTTAATTATTGTTCGAGAGAATTCATAAGTGTTAACCGAGCTGAATCGCGGTGAATTTCATACATCCACAAGCAAACTTACACGACAATTTATGGATAAACAATAAATCCACAAGCAAACTTAAAAAACGCGGAATCCGTTTTTAGCAAAAAACGCAGAACATGCGTCTTTTGAAAATAGGCACACTTTCATGCATTTTTAAGAAAAGTGTTCAACATGAAAGTTGTAGATCTCGTCGAGATCTAGGACTTTCATGTTGAACACTTTTTGATTTGAAGCCGCTTAGGACCCCGATTTGGGCCATGAAAAAAATCACGCCGAACATATCTGCGGACGACCGGGTTCTACGTGACTTTTTTTGGGGCCCAAATCGGGATCCTAAACGGCTTCAAATCAAAAGGTGATCAAGTTGTAAATCTCGTCAAGATCTACAACTTTCATGTTGAATATTTTTCCTAAAAATGCATGAAAGTAGGCCTATTTTCAAAAGGCGCGTAGAACCCATTTTTTTCTAAAAATGGGTTCTGCATTTTTACATTAAATCGATATATATATATAGTGTGTCTCACACACAAATAACTTTGGCTATTGTCGGACAACAAATGTCAATTAATACGAATGAAGATAGAAGATATCGAGATAAGCTCGCGGCAAACTGTTGAAGATAAGATCCCTCTAAGAGCCTACTCGCAAAGAGGGTCAAAACCTAATAATTCCAAGATCCCCGAAAGACTCACAATCACTCCCTTATACATGTGGGAAGTATACATGCAATTACCAAAATGTCATTAAGGCTACACAAGTAAATAGGCGGACGTGTGGATTCCCCAGGGCATCGCCTTCGTATCAATAGTCCTCGCCTAGAAATTGACATAGTCATGAAGGTCGAGTTCCGTAAGATTCATTAGTGAGTGTTAAAGGATCCAAGTAAGCAGAGTCGGGATTGCCGTCTTCAGCGCCGAGCAGCAAGCACATGTCCTTGAGAGGGCATTTATGAGCGGGTGAGTACGACTGCTGGCAGTGAAAATAGAGGCCCTTGCGTCAAAGCTCGAGGTACTGCTTGTCAGAAAAGTGTTGGGGGGGGGGGGGGGGGGGTATCGACAGAGGCAGGATTGGAAAAACTAATTGAGGTAGGATTGGCGAAACTGGTGGAGGCGGGCCAATCAACAAGAGTCAAGGCAGAGGCGGGTGATCCAGTCGAGGGAGACATTATTGAGGTTTTGACGTTGGCAGCATCTAGTGGGGTGGTCAGATAGAAAAGGGTGGTTGGATTGCATAAAGTTCATCATCGAGGCAACGAGCTTGCTCCAAGGTGCATGAGAGATTAGTCGGGTTAGGTATGCTTGAATGTGTGGTTGCAGGCTCGTGAGAAAATACTGAAGATAATGATCAGTGGATAGCCAAGTGACGTGCATAGTGAGCTCGATGAACTCAATGATGTAGGTGGTGACTGTACAACCCCGTAGCCGGGCGAGTGGGACCCTCCCCAAATATCAGCCTAGGGTCATGCTATGAGCGACATTCTGGTACAGTCCCGTTCGGAGACGTGCGAGTGCTCGTGCATTGCGTGGGGGTTTTGTTTGTAAAGGCTATATTTATACATATTATATATATATATATATATATATATATATATATATATATATATATATAATTATTTATTTATATGGGGAAAATGGAGGGGGATTAAAAGAAAGAATAAAAAAAAGAGAGAGGGAGAGAGAAAGGGGAGGGCTCAGGTGAGAGAGTGGGGGGCAGCAGGTATGGGGGGGAAATAAATAAAGAAGAAAAAAGAAGAAAGAGAGAGAGATAAGGCAGAGGAGGCACGGGTTACAGGAGGGGCAGGAGAAAAAGTGGATCGGGGGAGGATTTTTCTTCTCCCCGCTAGGGCTCGGCCAGGTAGCAGCCCGACGCCGCCGCACCTCCCTCTCTCCGTCCGTTTACAGCCACAACCCCGGCCGCCATCCCCCCTCTCTCCAGTCGCCGGCAAAGCACAGCCACAACCCCGGCCGCCATCCCCCCCTCTCTCCCGTCGCCGGCAAAGCACAGCCACAACCCCGGCCGCCATCCCCCCTCTCTCCCGTCGCCGGCAAAGCACAGCCACAACCCCGGCCGCCATCCCCCCTCTCTCCCGTACACCGATCACCGGCGGCGGGCTGCATTTGATTTCTTCTTCCACCAAGAAGGGGGCGGGACTTCATCATATCAAGAGGAGATGTTGTCGCTGCTTTTCACTATTAGGAGAAACTGAGATCACGAGCCTTTGTTGGTCTGAATCCACCATCTTTAGATTTTTGGCATTTGGAGGAGGATCCAGAACGACAAATCCAAAGCAGTGACTGTTCAGAAATGCTGTAGATCGATCCACTAATGGTTGATGCCATACTTGCTTCTTTGCACTAGCCACTGCAGTAAATACAAGACTCCTCAAGGAGAATCGCCGCCATGATGAAACATGAACATGAAGCCAAAAAACGGGCAGAAGAAATAAAAAGATGGAGCAAGGCTGGCCGAGCCCTAGCTCTCCTTCACCGCCGCAGTCGCCTGGAGCGAGGCTCGGCCTGGAGCGAGGCTCGGCCTGGAGCGAGGCTCGGCCTGGAGCGAGGCTCGGCCTGGAGCGAGGCTCGGCCTGGAGCGAGGCTCTGCCTGGAGCGAGGCTCGGCCTGGAGCGAGGCTCGGCCTGGAGCGAGGCTCGGCCTGGAGCGAGGCTCGGCCTGGAGCGAGGCTCGGCCTGGAGCGAGGCTCGGCCTGGAGCGAGGCTCGGCCTGGAGTGGAGACCGACCACCGACGCGGCCGCACGCAGCAGAATCGACCCGGAGCTCCTCTCCCGCCCCCGCCGCCAAGCACGCGACAAGGGTAACGATGTTTCAACTTGGGCATGTGAAGCCTTCAATTTCCATATTCGCACGGAAGCCCCTCTCCACCAACGGGTGGGGGGAAGGGAGCTCCTCGACGGGTTGACGTGTACGTCCCCGCAGTTAATTGCATTAGTGCCCGGAAGCGTGAGTACGGGTTTAGGCATGCTGTGTGAAGCCCATCCGGACGTGTGAGCCGGATTGGTGATGTTCTGGGGTTCCCGGAGAAGACTCCGAGAAAGTTGTTTATTTAGCCGCTTGCAGTGAATGCGCTCCGTAGCCCCCAAAAAAGGGGATGTGCACAATATGTTTGGTCCGCTTATGTTGGCCGACCGATGACTAGTTGGCCGCCGCTCGTCGAGGCGTTGGCGTACAGGTGTTGCAGTACCAGGCGGGGAGTAGCGGGCTTAAGCCCAAACTTGTGCTGGCCCTCGAAGGCCTTTTTGTTTATATTTCCGGTCTGCGTGCCGAGTATGGAATTTATATTCCTGTAATATTCTTTTATATCTCTGATGCTCTGTGAATGTAGTTTACTCCCCCTGTCTTGGGCGAGCGGTGTGTTCGTGAACCGCTCCCCCATGTGGGCCCCGAGGTATAGATGCCGGGAAGCCCCTGATGGCCCGTTGCCATCCTTTCAGAGTAGCGGAGTTCTGCTATTAGCGGCCCAATTGGGGGCTGCATAGAGTAGGGCTGCTGGGCGGTTTTGCGCCAATAGTAAGGCGGGCGGGGAACATTTTACTTAGACCCGAGGTGGCACCTCTAGTTTGGGAGTGGATCTCGAGATCCTCCTTGGATGTTCCGGTCGGCCAAGAGAGCCCTCCGAAGGTGCCTTAGCTCAGCCCTTGGCTTGGGAGGGGAAGAGTTAGTTAGTCTTCCGGGTATGCGGCGGGTCCTCCACGCTGAGACCTTGGGTCTGTCCCTCGTGTTCCTAGTCTTGTGCCTAGATCGTTCGCTTGAGGGTAGTAGGTGCGCGGTCACCCCTTCCCCAAGGGTCGAACTCCACATGAGACCGATTTTTCGGTTTCAACATTTTGGTGCAGTGAGCGTGGAGAGTGACCAGCACAGAAGAACTCAGGCGAACATCATGGCTATAGAAGTGGAACCAGGTGACGACCACGGTCATGCGTTGATACTTTGTGCGTGAGGTCCTCATACTCGGAGTTGTCCCCTCCCATGGCTGTTGTTTGGATCCTATAGCATTTGGAGTAAGATTTGCACCTATTTGAAGCGCTTCTACCTATGAAAACCCGTGTATCCCCACTTATTACATCGACGAGAAGCCTGGAGGTTCTTATCTTCAAGATCGAGTAAGTGAGCAGCTGAGAGGTATTATGAGCCGGGGGGACCGGAAAGGGTTCCCTCCCTAGCGGTAATATGTTACCTCTTCCTTGTAATTCAGTGGCGGTCAAGTTTTCTCTTTATTACCAATTCGCCTCGAGCTTCTGAGGGCTTCAAGGGTTAGCCTCGCGATCGACTCCGGAAGCCAAGCGTCCAACCCGTTCCTTTTAAATAGCCCAGTTCGGATGATGGGACGATGCCTCGGGACTCTAAGCGCTATTGTAAGACCGAGGCTCTGCACTGACGGCCGAGATCAGCTCCCCCCTTGCACGTCGGCCTATGTCTCCCCGATTGCATCTCTCGTCCGATTGGAGGAATTATTAGGAACAGACTCGGACGCCAGCTTCCCGATTTGACGGCCTCCAGATCATCTCTCTTAGGAATAGAATGCGTCCTCCGTTTGTAAAAGCATCGGTGCAATTAACTCTCCAGCACCTCTTAAGTAAATAGGATGTTTCCATCTCGAGCAAAGTCAAGTCGTGGTTGTTTTGGACCCCGAGCAGATCCCGCTGTCAGGCTCTCACCTAGCTGGCAGGGCCGGAAGTCACTCGGTGTCATCCGTGGGCCTCGAGCAGATCCCGCTGTCAGGCTCTCACCTAGCTGGCAGGGCCGGAAGTCACTCGATGGCAGTAGTTTTGGACCCGAGTAGATCCCGCTGTCAGGCTCTCACCTAGCTGGCAGGGCCGGACGTCACTCGGTGTCATCCGTGGGCCTCGAGCAGATCCCGCTGTCAGGCTCTCACCTAGCTGGCAGGGCCGGAAGTCACTCGATGGCGGTAGTTTTGGACCCGAGCAGATCCCGCTGTCAGGCTCTCACCTAGCTGGCAGGGCCGGACGTCACTCGGTGTCATCCGTGGGCCTCGAGCAGATCCCGCTGTCAGGCTCTCACCTAGCTGGCAGGGCCGGAAGTCACTCGATGGCGGTAGTTTTGGACCCCGAGCAGATCCCGCTGTCAGGCTCTCACCTAGCTGGCAGGGCCGGACGTCACTCGGTGTCATCCGTGGGCCTCGAGCAGATCCCGCTGTCAGGCTCTCACCTAGCTGGCAGGGCCGGAAGTCACTCGATGGCGGTAGTTTTGGACCCCGAGCAGATCCCGCTGTCAGGCTCTCACCTAGCTGGCAGGGCCGGACGTCACTCGGTGTCATCCGTGGGCCTCGAGCAGATCCCGCTGTCAGGCTCTCACCTAGCTGGCAGGGCCGGAAGTCACTCGATGGCGGTAGTTTTGGACCCCGAGCAGATCCCGCTGTCAGGCTCTCACCTAGCTGGCAGGGCCGGACGTCACTCGGTGTCATCCGTGGGCCTCGAGCAGATCCCGCTGTCAGGCTCTCACCTAGCTGGCAGGGCCGGAAGTCACTCGATGGCGGTAGTTTTGGACCCCGAGCAGATCCCGCTGTCAGGCTCTCACCTAGCTGGCAGGGCCGGACGTCACTCGGTGTCATCCGTGGGCCTCGAGCAGATCCCGCTGTCAGGCTCTCACCTAGCTGGCAGGGCCGGAAGTCACTCGATGGCGGTAGTTTTGGACCCCGAGAAGATCCCGCTGTTAGGCTCTCACCTAGCTGGCAGGGCCGGACGTCACTCGGTGTCATCCGTGGGCCTCGAGCAGATCCCACTGTCAGGCTCTCACCTAGCTGGCAGGGCCGAAAGTCACTCGATGGCGGTAGTTTTGGACCCCGAGCAGATCCCGCTGTCAGGCTCTCACCTAGCTGGCAGGGCCGGACGTCACTCGGTGTCATCCGTGGGCCTCGAGCAGATCCCGCTGTCAGGCTCTCACCTAGCTGGCAGGGCCGGAAGTCACTCGATGGCGGTAGTTTTGGACCCCGAGCAGATCCCGCTGTCAGGCTCTCACCTAGCTGGCAGGGCCGGACGTCACTCGGTGTCATCCGTGGGCCTCGAGCAGATCCCGCTGTCAGGCTCTCACCTAGCTGGCAGGGCCGGAAGTCACTCGATGGCGGTAGTTTTGGACCCCGAGCAGATCCCGCTGTCAGGCTCTCACCTAGCTGGCAGGGCCGGACGTCACTCGGTGTCATCCGTGGGCCTCGAGCAGATCCCGCTGTCAGGCTCTCACCTAGCTGGCAGGGCCGGAAGTCACTCGATGGCGGTAGTTTTGGACCCCGAGCAGATCCCGCTGTCAGCTCTCACCTTTTCGGTGTCATCCGTGGGCCTCGAGCAGATCCCGCTGTCAGGGCTGGCAGGGCCGGAAGTCACGATGGCTAGCAGATCCCGCTGTCAGGCTCTCACCTAGCTGGCAGGGCCGGACGTCACTCGGTGTCATCCGTGGGCCTCGAGCAGATCCCGCTGTCAGGCTCTCACCTAGCTGGCAGGGCCGGAAGTCACTCGATGGCGGTAGTTTTGGACCCCGAGCAGATCCCGCTGTCAGGCTCTCACCTAGCTGGCAGGGCCGGACGTCACTCGGTGTCATCCGTGGGCCTCGAGCAGATCCCGCTGTCAGGCTCTCACCTAGCTGGCAGGGTCGGAAGTCACTCGATGGCGGTAGTTTTGGACCCCGAGCAGATCCCGCTGTCAGGCTCTCACCTAGCTGGCAGGGCCGGACGTCACTCGGTGTCATCCGTGGGCCTCGAGCAGATCCCGCTGTCAGGCTCTCACCTAGCTGGCAGGGCCGGAAGTCACTCGATGGCGGTAGTTTTGGACCCCGAGAAGATCCCGCTGTTAGGCTCTCACCTAGCTGGCAGGGCCGGACGTCACTCGGTGTCATCCGTGGGCCTCGAGCAGATCCACTGTCAGGCTCTCACCTAGCTGGCAGGGCCGAAAGTCACTCGATGGCGGTAGTTTTGGACCCCGAGCAGATCCCGCTGTCAGGCTCTCACCTAGCTGGCAGGGCCGGACGTCACTCGGTGTCATCCGTGGGCCTCGAGCAGATCCCGCTGTCAGGCTCTCACCTAGCTGGCAGGGCCGGAAGTCACTCGATGGCGGTAGTTTTGGACCCCGAGCAGATCCCGCTGTCAGGCTCTCACCTAGCTGGCAGGGCCGGACATCACTCGGTGTCATCCGTGGGCCTCGAGCAGATCCCGCTGTCAGGCTCTCACCTAGCTGGCAGGGCCGGAAGTCACTCGATGGCGGTAGTTTTGGACCCCGAGCAGATCCCGCTGTCAGGCTCTCACCTAGCTGGCAGGGCCGGACGTCACTCGGTGTCATCCGTGGGCCTCGAGCAGATCCCGCTGTCAGGCTCTCACCTAGCTGGCAGGGCCGGAAGTCACTCGATGACGGTAGTTTTGGACCCCGAGCAGATCCCGCTGTCAGGCTCTCACCTAGCTGGCAGGGCCGGACGTCACTCGGTGTCATCCGTGGGCCTCGAGCAGATCCCGCTGTCAGGCTCTCACCTAGCTGGCAGGACCGGAAGTCACTCGATGGCAGTAGTAGTGGACCCCGGGTAGACTCGTTGTCAGGCTCTCACTAGCTGGCAGGGCTGTAGGCACACCTGGGGGGTAAGGGAGAGAGTTTGGAGTTTGGAGTTTGGAAATTTTGCAGGACCCCGAGTGATGCTCGGCCCCGGGTAGACTCGTTGTCAGGCTCTCACTAGCTGGCGGGGCTGAAGGCACACCTGGGGGGTAAGGGACCCCGAGTGCTGCTCGGCCCCGGGTGGACTCGCTGTCAGGCTCTCATTAGCTGGCAGGGGTGTAGGCGCACCTGGGGGGAAAGGATTAGCTCAGCGTGTACCAGAGGATACGGCTTTGTTGTTTCACGATGTCACGAGAAATTATGTACTTGTTGTAAGTAATGGTATAAGGGCAATTCGATAGCAGTGAGCCAAAGGGTATCGAGCGATTCAAAAGATCAGAAAGGTCGTGGAGAGATCGATGCTCCAAGTGCAGATTTCAGTTTCTCTCAAACTTTTTTTTTGGGTCGGCTCCCACTCGCCGGATACGTTGGGTTGGATGATTCTTTCCGAGCTTGTGTCAAGCTCGAAAAGAGCGGGGATTGTGTACAACCCCGTAGCCGGGCGAGTGGGACCCTCCCCAAATATCAGCCTAGGGTCATGCTATGAGCGACATTCTGGTACAGTCCCGTTCGGAGACGTGCGAGTGCTCGTGCATTGCGTGGGGGTTTTGTTTGTAAAGGCTATATTTATACATATTAATATATATATATATATATAATTATTTATTTATATGGGGAAAATGGAGGGGGATTAAAAGAAAGAATAAAAAAAAGAGAGAGGGAGAGAGAAAGGGGAGGGCTCAGGTGAGAGAGTGGGGGGCAGCAGGTATGGGGGGGAAATAAATAAAGAAGAAAAAAGAAGAAAGAGAGAGAGATAAGGCAGAGGAGGCACGGGTTACAGGAGGGGCAGGAGAAAAAGTGGATCGGGGGAGGATTTTTCTTCTCCCCGCTAGGGCTCGGCCAGGTAGCAGCCCGACGCCGCCGCACCTCCCTCTCTCCGTCCGTTTACAGCCACAACCCCGGCCGCCATCCCCCCTCTCTCCAGTCGCCGGCAAAGCACAGCCACAACCCGGCCGCCATCCCCCCCTCTCTCCCGTCGCCGGCAAAGCACAGCCACAACCCCGGCCGCCATCCCCCCCCCCCCTCTCTCCCGTCGCCGGCAAAGCACAACCACAACCCCGGCCGCCATCCCCCCTCTCTCCCGTACACCGATCACCGGCGGCGGGCTGCATTTGATTTCTTCTTCCACCAAGAAGGGGGCGGGACTTCATCATATCAAGAGGAGATGTTGTCGCTGCTTTTCACTATTAGGAGAAACTGAGATCACGAGCCTTTGTTGGTCTGAATCCACCATCTTTAGATTTTTGGCATTTGGAGGAGGATCCAGAACGACAAATCCAAAGCAGTGACTGTTCAGAAATGCTGTAGATCGATCCACTAATGGTTGATGCCATACTTGCTTCTTTGCACTAGCCACTGCAGTAAATACAAGACTCCTCAAGGAGAATCGCCGCCATGATGAAACATGAACATGAAGCCAAAAAACGGGCAGAAGAAATAAAAAGATGGAGCAAGGCTGGCCGAGCCCTAGCTCTCCTTCACCGCCGCAGTCGCCTGGAGCGAGGCTCGGCCTGGAGCGAGGCTCGGCCTGGAGCGAGGCTCGGCCTGGAGCGAGGCTCGGCCTGGAGCGAGGCTCGGCCTGGAGCGAGGCTCGGCCTGGAGCGAGGCTCGGCCTGGAGCGAGGCTCGGCCTGGAGCGAGGCTCAGCCTGAAGCAAGGCTCGGCCTGGAGTGGAGACGACCACCGACGCGGCCGCACGCAGCAGAATCGACCCGGAGCTCCTCTCCCGCCCCCGCCGCCAAGCACGCGACAAGGGTAACGATGTTTCAACTTGGGCATGTGAAGCCTTCAATTTCCATATTCGCACGGAAGCCCCTCTCCACCAACGGGTGGGGGGAAGGGAGCTCCCCGACGGGTTGACGTGTACGTCCCCGCAGTTAATTGCATTAGTGCCCGGAAGCGTGAGTACGGGTTTAGGCATGCTGTGTGAAGCCCATCCGGACGTGTGAGCCGGATTGGTGATGTTCTGGGGTTCCCGGAGAAGACTCTGAGGAAGTTGTTTATTTAGCCGCTTGCAGGGAATGCGCTCCGTAGCCCCCAAAAAAGGGGATGTGCACAATATGTTTGGTCCGCTTATGTTGGCCGACCGATGACTAGTTGGTCGCCGCTCGTCGAGGCGTTGGCGTACAGGTGTTGCAGTACCAGGCGGGGAGTAGCGGGCTTAAGCCCAAACTTGTGCTGGCCCTCGAAGGCCTTTTTGTTTATATTTCCGGTCTGCGTGCCGAGTATGGAATTTATATTCCTGTAATATTCTTTTATATCTCTGATGCTCTGTGAATGTAGTTTACTCCCCCTGTCTTGGGCGAGCGGTGTGTTCGTGAACCGCTCCCCCCGTGTGGGCCCCGAGGTATAGATGCCGGGAAGCCCCTGATGGCCCGTTGCCATCCTTTCAGAGTAGCGGAGTTCTGCTATTAGCGGCCCAATTGGGGGCTGCATAGAGTAGGGCTGCTGGGCGGTTTTGCGCCAATAGTAAGGCGGGCGGGGAACATTTTACTTAGACCCGAGGTGGCACCTCTAGTTTGGGAGTGGATCTCGAGATCCTCCTTGGATGTTCCGGTCGGCCAAGAGAGCCCTCCGAAGGTGCCTTAGCTCAGCCCTTGGCTTGGGAGGGGAAGAGTTAGTTAGTCTTCCGGGTATGCGGCGGGTCCTCCACGCTGAGACCTTGGGTCTGTCCCTCGTGTTCCTAGTCTTGTGCCTAGATCGTTCGCTTGAGGGTAGTAGGTGCGCGGTCACCCCTTCCCCAAGGGTCGAACTCCACATGAGACCGATTTTTCGGTTTCAACAGTGACAGTGTCAGACTGGAGAATGGAGTTGAGACGCTCGTAGGCATTACCCGCTTGATGCATGTCATAGTAGCAGAGGAGTTCCTCCTTTAAGGTGGGCCAAAAGAGATCAAGGACATGTTGGCGCATTCATCGGACCCAATGGAGCGCAGGGCGCTCCATATAGATAGTCGACAGGGGAATTTTCTGGTTGGCAGGGGTGTACTGGAAGTCAAACAATTCCTCAGCATTGACAATATAACTAAGGGGATTAATATCGTCAAACACAGGAATCTCAATCCGGTGAACGTAGGATGGGTGGATGTCTATAACGTGGTTTGAGAACCCAATCTAGTCAATGGAGGGTCGTTGGGGAGGTGGAGGTGTCGAAGGGGTCGATGGATGGTCTACAACAGTGGTCGCGTGCTTGCAGAGGAGAAGAGTGAGACCGTTTACTCAAGCTTCGACTAATCCAAGGGAGTGGAATCAAAGGAGAACGAAGTGGAGATATCCTTGTTGACGCGAAGGGCTATGGAACAAGTCCAGGCCATGCAAGGATGAGTCGAAGAAGAGAAAGAAGTGAAGGAAATGTTGGAGGAGGCATATTGTAGTTGTCACAGTGGAGGTGGGTTGCGGCTGGCCGAAGAAGATGCGTGAGGTGCTCGATTGCACTGAGGGAAGCCCCGAAGGGGGCCGCGCCGATTGCCAGAAGGGAAGGACTAAAATGCACAGAGGAGAAAGGTGGGTGGGAGTGTAAACGTAGCAGGGAGTCGCCGGCCTGGAAGGATGTCAGTTGGCATCGCCAGTGCTGGGCGCGGAAACGTGGAAGAGGTGTGTACAGGTTGTTGGTCGCAACTGAAAGAGCCTGAACGTGTGACGACAGAACTGGAGGAAGATCGGCTTGCTGTCGAGCGAGCGTTGGGACGAATGAAAATGGGGACGTTGAAACTACCGGTAGCAGGCAAGCGAGTGTTTCATGAACACACACAAGATGAAAACAAACAAAAGGAAACTTTCAGCGCAAAGATGTAAATTATATACACTGCGGAAGGATCTTTTGAGAAAAAGAAAAGGATGCCTTTGTCGAGGCGTGCTTGAAGTGCCTTCAGGAACATTAAGGGTTTCCACATCAAGTATCATGGCCACATTGGCGGTATATTTAATAAATTCAACAGGAAATGGAATCATACATGTCATTATTGTTCTACGCAAGAAACAAGCACACAATTTTACCTTATTGTGCGACCTATCAACTGCAACAACAATTCCTTTATCTCTCATAAGCATAGCAATTGCTGTCGTTTTTCCACCAGGAGCAGCACACATGTCTAATATTTGCTCTCCTTCTTGGGGTTCTAAAACAAGTTTACATTTAAGCAACGCAATCACTACAGGTGCAACGGAAAATCTATTTACTAAAAAACTACAAATGATCTTATAAATCGTAATATCTTACCAGTTAAGAACAAAATAATAATAATTCAACTTCCTGCTCACCAGATACTTGCTGCTCAACTAAGGTATTTAAACTTTGGAGAAAAGAGACAGAGAAACTCTATACTTTTCACGTGTTCACCTTGAAACTAGCATATGAGCATTTCTAGTATAAACCCCGGCAACTTTTCTGGTCAAATTCTAAGTCATAAAATAGGAAACACATCTACTTACAAGTAGCAACTCACCACAACAGAATCAACAAAAAAACTAAACCAAGCATATGGTAAATCCCCTCAATGTAGGGAAATAGTATATTACGAGTAAATGAGTTAGGCCAGTGTCACCCAAAACATAAGGTTTTCTATTAAGGAAACTATGGGATTTTGCCATCCCCTTTTCACCGGAGTCAATAAATTATCTACTCTAGAGAATGGAATCCCAGATTTGTTGTGGCAGCACACCTTATATGAGCTAAGGAAAACAAGATGTCTGTTAGAAAATGATCTTGTAAAGGCCAATTTAGTGGCTCATTATAGGTCTTCTCCTTCCTCATGTAATTGTCTCACATCTTGAAAAAGGGATTCTTCTCTCTCTCCTCTCCCTATATATTTGCACACATACTTGTATTTTTTTATTCAAGAAGTATATGTACAAGGTTTACACCACTTTCCAACATGGTATCAGAGGTACCCGATCCGGCTTCGTGGGTTGTCCTTTTTTAACCGCATGCCCTCTTTCGGTCTGCTACTTTTGGCGGTTTGCTCGTTTGTTACCTGCTTCTCCTTCTGCGGACTTCTTCTCGCCTTTCCGGAGGACTGTTCTCTCTAGTCTGCAGGATACTTGGTGGGCTGCCTCCCTCCGTTGTGGTTGGATTTCCTCTTAGTTTTATAGATTTGGCGGTTGGGTCCCACTGTCCTGTCATCTCGCGGTCTTCATTACCCGAAGTGGTCTGCCTGGTTCAGCTTATCGCTTCCTACTTGCGCGGTTTGGTCGTGCGGTCTGCTGGTGACCGTCCAGTCTTTCCGCGGTCTTCATTACCCGTTGCGGTCTGCCAGGTTCAGCTTCTCCCTTCCTACTCGCGCGGTTTGGTCACGCGATCTGCTCTTTGCCCGCAACGTTTTGCGGTATGATCGTCATTCTATCTGCAGCGGTCTCCTCCCTACGTGGTGCGGTTTGATTCCTTGCCTTTCTCTGCTCGCCGAGGTCTCATCCTACCAAACGGAGTGCTCACCCGTTGCTGCTTCCCGCGCCTTTGCTCTCGCTGTTGGTGTTGTTCTCTCTAGTCGTGTCTGTGCTCCAATCTCTCTATTCGCGGTCTCTCTCATTGCGGCCTTCTCTAGCCGCTGACGGCCTTGATTGGATGTCTGTCGGACTCTGCTCCTCTAAGCCACTACCAGCCTTGCTTTGCTATCTCCCGGCCTCTCCTTCCCTAGCGGCTACCGGTCTTGCTTTGCTGTCCGCCGGCCTCTTCTTTTCTAAGCCTATGTCGGCCTCTCTTTACTGTTTGAGGGCTTCTCCTCTAGCCGTTGTCGTCCCTTTGCTAGTCGTCAGCCTCCTCTCCTCTAGTCATTGCGGCTTTCAAGTCGCCTGCCTCCTGCTACTGTTCGCCAGTCCGCCTAAGTCTATTCACCAGGCCGCCTTCCCTCTTGTCGTCATGGACTCAATGAATTCCTCTTTTCTTCCCACGTGTCGTTGTTCTGTCTCCTGAAGTTCGTGATGAACTTTGCATCACCACTATCTCCCTTAGCGGGAAACAAAATTTTGTGTAATGGGTGCATTCTGTTTGTCACGTTCTCCCGACCAAAGGTCTTCTTCATCATCTTACTCGGGATGCTCCCACTATTCCCACTGATGAGTGGCTCCGTAATGACGGTCAGGTCCAATCCTGTATCCTCAATTCCATAGATACCGAGTCATATTGCAAGGCCATGTATCATGAAACTGCTAAGGCAATGTGGGAGGAGTTTCACTCTATCTACTCTGGCAAAGACAGCCTGCTACATCTATTTGATATCATCCCTGTACTTCAAACTCTGGATCCCGACACAACAGGTGATTTGACCTCCTTTGTTGCAAAGGCCAAAACTTTAGTGGAGGCCCGGATACAACATCAGTCTCCCTTCACGGATCTTGCTACACAACAGGCACAAAAGGAAGCTGTTGAGATTGTTATGATGATGGCCCGTGTTCCACCCCACCTTCACAGTGTCCGGGCTTAGATTCTTTTCACCTTTACAACGTCATCTCTATCTGATGTATGTTCTATGTTGCTCAAGGTTACATCTCCATCTGAAGTCCCCGCAAATTTTCTCCAGCTCTCCTTCAGCAGTCACTCTTACCTACTCCTGCCCCAGCTCGTAGCTCTTTAGCTCGGGGAGGCCGCAACACGTCTCGAGGACGAGGATGTGCTGGGGGGTCTGCCTTAAAATGTACTTACTGTGGTCGAGAGGATCTTGAAGCTACCTGCTACCGCAAGCATGGTATGTCTCCACACCTCGCTGTTGCTACTACAGCTTCTCCTACTCCTACTGGTGCTACTCCACAGGATTCTGATTCTTCTACCCGACAAGATATCAACGCTCTCCGCACCCAGCTTCAACAGCTCTAAGGAATTATCAGTCGCTTGTCTGGCTCAACTGCGTATTTCTCCATTGAAGGTAGATCATGTCTCTCTCATAGCCCCCACTGGATCGTGGACTCGGGTACTACTCACCACATTACATCCTAGCGACTACCACATTATATATAGTCTGCCTATCCCAGTTCATCGTTGTCGCAAATGGTGAAACCCCTCCGGTCTCTGCCACGAGTGATCTTTGTCTTACTCCCACTCTCCCACTTTCCTCGATTCTTCATGTTCCCGGATCCCCCTTCAATTTACTATCAGTTAGTCGTCTTACTCGGGAACTTGACTGTTGTATAAATGTTTCTTCTTTCTCTCTTGTTGTGCAGGATCGCCGCATGCGGAATACCATTAGTAAAGGGAGGTTGTCGAATGGGTTGTATCTCTTGGATGTCCCACACACCATTCTCTTTGTTGTCTCCACTGTTGAGTGGCATCGCCGCCTTGGGCATGCTCCCCTCCCGATTCTCAAGAAGCCTTTTCCTGATGTCTCATTGCGAGAGTTTATTTGTGAATAATGTATCTACAACAAACAGCATCGTACTTTTTTCCCTCCTACATGTACCCTGAGTGATACTTCATTCTCATTAGTTCATTCTGATATCTGAGAACCCTATAAAACCCCGAGTGTTTTTGGATATCGATAATTGTTACATTTATTGATGGTTATTCGTGTCTCGCTTGGTTATATCTACTTCATGATAGTACTGAACTGTCATCTGTTTTTCGTACTTTTCTTACCGAGACGCGTACGCAGTTCTCCACTACGTTAAAAATCATTCGCACCAACAATACTCGTGAATATACCGGTCGCACATTCTAAAATTTATGCACCAAATTTGGCAACATCCATCAAATCTCTTGTTCTTATACCCCCAGCAAAACGGTGTGGCCGAGCGGAAAAATCATCACCTCCTTGATGTCGCTCAGTCACTCATGTTTTAAATGCATGTGCCCACAGAATACTGGAACTTCGCGGTTTCTACTGTCTGTCATCTCAACAACCGCATGTCTTTCTCCGTGCTTGACTTCACCTCTCCATTTAGTCTTTTCTTTCCTTCCAAGTCTCCTTTCCCTCTCACAGCTCGTGTCTTTGACTATGTATGTTATGTTCAACTTCTTGGTCCGCCTACTGACAAACTCGTTGTTCGCGCCACCAAATGTATATCTGTTGGCTACTTCCCCACTTTAAAAGGTTATGATTGTTACTCTCCTACAGATGGCAAGCTGATTGTTTCGGCTGATATAACCTTTTATGAGGATCAACCATTACACTCCTCTCCTTCCACCCCATCTCCACCTTTCCATGTCGCTCGTCCTGTCGTCCCGATCACGACTCTGTGTCTCCCACCTCTTCCATCACCACTCCTGATACCTTCTCTACCTCCTCTACCTCCACCACCTCTCTGTATTTATACTCGTCGTAAGTCCAAGAATGCTTCCCTAGAACAGCTCCCTTCTACTGATGATATAATGTGGCGCGCTGCTCCAACATCAACCTCTACGGCTCATCTTTTGGCAAATTATATATCACTACACCGCCTCTCTCCACCACTACACAAATTCATCGTTTCTCTTTCCTCCATTTCTATTCCTAACTCTGTGCAAGAAGCGCTTCATCACTCGGGGTGACGGGCGGCCATGGATGATGAAATGACTGTCCTCAGGGCTAACCAGACATGGGATCTGGTTCCTCTTCCTCTCGGTCGTTCCTGTGTCAGTTGCAAGTGGGTATTTGTTATCAAACATGTTGCTGATGGGACTGTTGACCGCCTAAAAGCTCGCCTCGTGGCATGGGGTTTCACTCAGCAGCAAAGCCTTAATTATGATGAATTTTCTTGTCAAGTTGAATATCGTTCGGATCCTGATCTACTTGGTTGTCCTGATCTACTTGGTTGTCCTGATCTACTTGGTTGTCCTGATCTACTTGATTATGATGAAATTTTCTTGTCAAGTTGAATACCGTTCGGCCCCTCCATCAGTTGGATTTTAAAAACGTCTTTCTCAATGACGATCTCCACAGAACTGTTAATATGCACCAACCTCTTGGGTTTGAGACCACGGTGGAGTTTCATGTATGTCATCTTCGGAAGTCTATATATGATCTCAAACAGTCTCCGTGTGCTTCGTATTAAAAATTCAGTAAGGTGGTTTGCGATGTTGGTTTTACACGGAGCTCGGCTGACTTCTCCCTCTTCACCCTTCATCAACAAACAGGCACTGTGATTCTCCTTGTGTATGTTGATGATATCCTAATAACTAGCAACGACTCTACAGGGATACAACAAATCAAGCAACATTTGAACTCAGCAATTCAGACGAAAGACTTAGGAATCATTGATACTTTCTGGGGCTTGAGGTCGCATGACGACCTGATGGTCTCTTTTTTTCCCAATGGAAGTATTTTATTGACCTTCTTCAACATGCGGGCTACTCAAGGTGCAAATCTTTGGACACCCCTATGGATGTAAATCACAAGTTTTTTGCACATGACTCTGATTCCGACTCACTGCTTACAAATCCAGAATACTATCGACGCTTGGTGGGGAAGCTGATTTATTTTACGGTTACTCGACCTGATATCTCATTTGTTGTGGGGGTTGTGAGTCGTTTTATGCATGCTCCTCGGACATCTCATATTCAAGTTGTTAAGCGCATTCTCAGATATTTAAAGACTGTTCTAGGACATGGACTCGTATACAAACCATCTACTTCTCTATCTCTGATTGCGTATTCTGATGATGACTACGTCGGGTCTCTTGACGATAGACATTCTACAACTGGTTTTTGTATATAATTCGGTGGACACCTTATTACCTGGCGTAGCAAGAAGCAGACCGTTGTTGCTTGTTTGTCTGCTGAGACCAAGTACCGGGCTATGGTTGTTGTTGTATATGAGTTAACCTGGCTTGAAAGTCTTCTTAATGAGTTGGGACACAAACTCTCAACACCGGTGACCTTATTTTGTGAAAGTCAAGCAGCGATGCATATTGCCAATAATCTTGTATCATAGACCGAGTACCGGGCTATGATACATATTGAAGTTGACTATCAGTTCATCCGAGAAAAAGTTCAATCAAAGAAGATAGAATTGGAGCATGTTCCCGCTACAGGACAAGTTGTTGACATCTTGACTAAAGCTCTCTCTCGGTCGTTATACTATCAATTCTTATCCAAGCTTGGTGTCTACGACTTGTACGATTCAGCTTGCTGGGGAGTGTTAGAAAATGATCTTGTAAAGGCCCATTTAGTGGTCCATTATAGGTCTTCTTCTTCCGCATGTAATAGTCTCATATCTTGAAAAAGGGATTCAACTCTCTCCTCTCCCTATATATTTGTACTCATACTTGTATTTTTTTATTCAAGAAGTATATACAATGTTTACACCACTTTCCAACAATGTCAATAACAAATAGGAAGCTGGAAGGAAATAGAACATTGTGTAGAACTATGATAGGAATCCCTGTTCCAGATATCCAGTGTGTGATCGCCCTCCTCCATCGTCCTTCTCCTCAGACGTGGCTAGATCCCTATGTTATTAAGGCGTGCACCTGAGGTATTGGGCGCACTGCGCGGAGCCTCAGCACGGCTGAGGAGGGCGAAGTGCCTCAGGCACACCCCAGGCGCCATAGTTGTCAAGGCGCGCTCCTAGACGCACCTGAGGCGCCGGGAGCACCAGGCGCAGCCCGCCGCGCTTCAGCACGGCTGAGGCGAGCGATGTGCCCCAGGAGCGCGCCTTAAAGGCTCCCAGGCGCGCTTGGGCCTTTCAAGGTTAGCATTTGGTTTCTAACTGCAACTCTCTTGCGGTCTATTTCTATTTAGTCGTAACCTCCTCTCCCGTGGCTCCACCGCCCTCCGTTTTCTCCAAATCTCGTGGCTTTTATAACCTGAGCTCTCCTGACCCGTGAGACCTCCTTTCTTCTCGTCGCGGCCTCTCCTCTTGCTACACGACTCTCCAGCAGGACGCACACGCGGCTTCACCAGTTCGCCACCACTTTTCCAGGTCGTCGCGGCTCTGACGTCTTGTTTTTCTTCAGGCTGCTGCTCCGCGGGTCTCCCAGTCGCAACTTGCGCCCCGATCGCTGATTGCTCCCCTTTTCGCGGACGCAGCTTCTCCAGTCCGCCGCAGTATATTCTCCAGTTCGCCACTTCCTGTTCGCAGCTTCACCAGTCCGCCGCAGCAGATTCTCCAGTCTGCCGCAGCAGCTTCTCCAGGTCGCCACTTCCTGTTAGAAACTTCTCCAGGCCGCCGCAGGAGATTCTCCAGTCTGCTGCTCTCCAAGCCGTAGCTTCTTATCCGCAGTTTCTTCGGGCTACCATTTCTCCTCTCCAATTCGCAGTTACTCAGCAAGCTTGCATCACAGGCCGTCGGTTCTCTTCTCATGGTCGTCGTTTCTCTTCTTCAGACCGTCATTTCTTGTTCAGATCACTTCTTCAGGCCGCGTCTTGTTTGCTCAGTGGCTGTGTCTCCTTGTCGCCGCATTGTTGTA
This sequence comes from Platanthera guangdongensis, assembly GCA_039583875.1. NCBI lineage: Eukaryota > Viridiplantae > Streptophyta > Magnoliopsida > Asparagales > Orchidaceae > Platanthera > Platanthera guangdongensis. The sequence goes on along the minus strand of CM077154.1, from coordinate 127,344,828 downwards.
GCAGCTTCTTCCCGTCTGTTTGCTCTGCTACATGTTGCTTGCCTCGCCGATTTCCTCTTACCAGTGTGGTTCTGCTTATCTCTTGTTGTCATGGCTGCCTCCTTGTTGTTGTTATCTTTGTCGTGGCTTGACGCCTGCCTGCTCTGCTTGCCCTGTTCTTTGTTGCATGCCTAACCACTCCTTGTTGCTCCTTGTCGCTGGTATGCTTGTCGTATGGGTCTTTTGCTCTAGTTTGCAACCTCTTCTGCAAGGTCGCCTCCAATGGCCGGTCATGCTTCCCCAGCTCCTTTGTCTCAACAGTCACCTTCAAACAACTTTCAAGCTGACATTAATGCCTTGCGCGCTCAAACGCAAAAATTTCAAGGGATGATCGATCGTTCTCCTGACTCTGTTGTGTCTATTTCTGATAGGGTTGTTTCATGTCTTGCACATAGTTCCTCATGGGTTATAGACTCCGAGGCAACACATCATATTACCCCAACATTAAATCGGCCAGAAGGGGGCTGAACCACTCCGGTTCAGCCCCACTTGGGGGGGGGGGCGGCCGGCCCCCTTCCTTTCCCCGGGTATTTATAGCCCGGGGCTGCTTTGGGGAGGCGGCATTGAAGATCTATCAGGTTTCTTTCTTCTCTCTTCCTCAACCCTAACCCTAGTCCTCTCTTTCTCTCAAGAATCTCTATCTCTCCTCTTTTTATCTTGCTAGTTCATACCATTTGGTATCAGAGCATCCTTCCTGCGACCATGGTGACGCGTTCGGAGGCGGAGACCGCACGACTGGCTACCCTAGAGGAGAACTACGTGGGGTTGGCGGATTCGGTGACGTCCATGGAAGGCCGCTTGAACACGTCCACAAAAAACATGGAGGAACGCATGGATGGGCGTATGGAGGAGATCAAGGCGTTGTTGATGCAATCGTTGAAGGGCAAGGCGGTTCAAGGCAGCGATTCTGAAGCTGAGGCACCACAAAATGTCCGATCTACGGGCAACGGAGGAAGCGCGGGGTCGGGACACTTCGGTCCCGGCGGAATCGGGACCGATCCGGGCCGCACGGAACCAACGGGCACCGGATCGACCCCCGCTTGGATGGGAGCACCGCACGCCTACCACGGCTGGTCAACCGTGGCCGACGGGACCGGCGGAAGCAGGCCAGGGGGCGCCTACGCCGCACGCCAGCCTGCGGCCTGGGCCAAACAGCCAACACCACATCCGGGCGTGCCGACCGGAAACGGAGCAGGCGGTCCGCCCGCCGCCCAGGAAGGGGCCGGGGCCGACCTATGGAGAAACCGGGAGGCACCAGCGGCTCCCTTGCGACCACCGGGGGCTGTTGACGCCAATTTCGGAGGGAGAACGGGTCTTCTACCGACGCCGCAGCACATGGGAGGTCCAATGAGGTTTGGAAACGGCGAGACATGGGCCGAGCAGCCATGCCGTCAGGGATTTCACGGTGGGGGACAACAATGGGGCGGCGGCCAAGGGGGAGCTAATTTCCACGACCCATTCGGCCGACCACAGCATGGACCGGAGTTCAACGGGAGACATGGAGATATGCAACAACGGCCCTACATGCCTCCGAAGAGAACTCGCATGAATTTCCCGAAATTCCGCGGCGGGGATGCCTTGGAATGGGTGCAAAAGGCGGAGTTATTTTTCACTTATCAGGAGATACCGAATGATCAGTGGGTACAGCTGGCTTCTTTCCATCTGGAGGAAGATGCATATCAGTGGGCTCAGTGGTTCATACGGGCCTACGGGTACGCAACATGGGAGAATTTTGTGGAAGGGTTCGTGGCTCGTTTCGGACCGTTGGAGTACGAGGATGTGGAGGCTACGCTACAGAAACTCCGTCAGAAGGGCACAGTGATGGAGTACCGAGCGGATTTCGAGAAGCTCGCAAACCGGGTTAATTGGGAGGAGAAGACGCTCCTCAGTTGTTTCGTATCCGGCCTGCGGGACCATTTGAGTGATGAGGTCCACGCGTATATGCCCCGCAGTCTAAGCCATGCTATCAGTCTGGCCCGCATCCAGGAGGAGCGCTTCAACCGCCAAAGAACTCGAGCTCCACCAAGGGCTCCACCCGCCCCTGCAACGGGCCGAAGGGAGCAGGCACCGGCGGCACGGCCGACGGTGACACGACTTACGTGGCCTGAGCTGCAGGCCAGGAAGGAGAAAGGATTGTGTTTCAACTGCGATGAGAAATACGCACCGGGGCATCGATGCCAGAAGATGCAGGTCTTCATGCTGCGGGAGGAGGACGAGGAGGAGGACCACCCGAGCCTCGAGGCAGAGGAGGAGCTGGATCTGGCTGAGTTTGGTGTTTCGATTCAGGCTATGGAGGGGTGTGTGGCACCCACCACCATGAGGATCAAGGGCAGGATTGGCAAGGAACGGGTCACCATTCTCATTGATAGTGGGAGTACCCACAATTTCATCAACCCTGAGGTGGCACTGAAGACAGGACACCCAGTTGACAGGAACGCGGCATTCCAGGTGATGGCCGCGGATGGCAGCAAACTGCGGTGCGAAGGGGCACTGAAGGGCGTGGAGATACAACTTACAGGTTATGTGTGCCGCACCGACGTCTACCTCCTTCCGATTAAAGGGTCTGATATGGTGCTGGGGGTACAGTGGCTCCGCCAACTGAGGCGGGTGACCACGGACTGGGACCGCATGACATTGGAGTTCACGCAGCAGGGGACGGATTACTGTTTGCATGGTATCTGATCCTCCCCTCTCAAGGAGATCTCCCTACGGAGCCTGCAGAGATTGGAGGAGCAGGGTAGTATGATGGTCGTGATACTCGGGATGGCGGCGGAGGGGGCCGACACGCAGAGGGCGCCGGACCCGATACAGTTTCTTTTAGCTCAGTATGAGGACGTCTTTCAGGAGCCGCACACTCTGCCTCCCTCGCGTTTCTGGGATCATCAGATACAGTTAAAGACAGGGACGGACCCTACCAATGTACGTCCCTACCGCTACCCGTACGTGCAGAAGGCAGAGATCGAACGTAGCGTCCGGGAGATGCTAGTGACGGGCATTATTCGGCCCAGCACCAGCGCGTTCTCTTCTCCGATCATCTTGGTCAAGAAGAAGGACGGCTCCTGGCGCTTCTGCGTCGATTACCGGGGGCTGAATAGCTCCACCATCAAGGACAAGTTTCTCATTCCTATGATTGAGGAGTTGCTGGATGAGCTGCATGGAGCGAGTTTGTTCACCAAACTGGACCTCCGGTCCGGTTATCATCAAATTCGGATGAAGGAGGAGGATGTCCACAAGACGTCGTTCCGGACCCACGGCGGTCACTACGAGTTCTTGGTGATGCCGTTTGGGTTGGCCAACGCTCCCTCCACCTTCCAGGCTGTTATGAACGAGATCTTTCGCCCACTTCTTCGCTGGTATGTCCTGGTATTTTTTGATGATATACTAATTTATAGCAGGACTTGGGACGACCATTTGGAGCACGTGCGACATGTCCTTACTATACTGCGGAAAAACCAGTTATTCGCCAAAAAGTCCAAGTGCTCCTTCGGCCAGAGTCAGGTCGAGTACCTGGGGCACCTCGTGTCCGCCCGTGGGGTCCAGGCAGACCCACAAAAGATTGAGAGTATGGTGTCGTGGCCCCAGCCCACGACGGTTCGAGCCTTGCGTGGCTTCCTCGGGCTGACGGGGTACTACCGTCGTTTTGTCAAGGACTACGGCAAGATTGCTCGACCTCTGACCCAGTTGCTGCAGAAGGATGCGTTCCAGTGGAGCATTGAGGCGGACGCGGCCTTCCGGGCCTTAAAGCAGGCCATGACCACTACACCGGTGTTGGCGCTGCCTGATTTTAGCAAGGAATTTGTGGTGGAGACTGATGCCTCGGGCGTCGGCCTCGGGGCAGTCTTGATGCAGGAGGGCCGCCCGCTCGCTTATTTCAGCAAGGCTTTGGCCCCACGGACGTTGGGGCTTTCAACGTACGAGAAAGAGATGTTGGCTATTATACATGCAGTCGAGATGTGGCGACCCTATCTCTTGGGCCAGCACTTCCAGGTCCGTACGGATCACCAGAGTTTGAAGCACTTTCTAGAGCAGCGCTTGGCGTCTCCACTGCAGCAGAAGTGGTTGACCAAGCTGATGGGGTACGATTACGAGATTGTGTACATGCAGGGCAGAGAAAATGTGGTCGCCGACGCTCTCTCCCGCCTACCTGAGAGCTCTCTCTCTCATGTATCGGGACCGGTGGTTACCACATTGGACGAGATGCAGGCAGCGGTACTCCAGGACCCCGAGTTACGCACCATTATCGAGACACTACAGCAGGGTCAAGCTACGGAGCCGGGTTACCATCTTCAGGGTCAGCGGCTGTACTTTCAAGGCAGAGTGGTCATTCCCTCCGCGTCGCCATGGCGGACGGCGATGATGCAGGAGTTTCACGCATCACCCACAGGCGGCCATGCAGGGATTCTACGAACGCTTCAGCGGCTCCGAGCAAATGTATTCTGGAAGGGGATGCGTCGCGATGTCCAGCAATTTGTGCGGGAGTGTGACATTTGTCAGCGGCAGAAGTATGAGACTACATCACCTGCGGGGCTTCTTACACCGCTCGAGATCCCGAACCAGGTCTGGGACACCATTTCCATGGATTTCATTGACGGATTGCCCAAGTCCCAAGGCAAGTCCGTCATACTGGTGGTAGTAGACAAGCTTTCCAAGTATGGTCATTTCCTTCCGTTGAGCCATCCGTACACGGGGGAGACAGTCGCAGAGTTATTTGCGTGAGAGATTGTGCGCCTCCATGGCCTCCCACGCTCCATCATTTCCGACAGGGACCCGGTCTTTATCAGCAGTTTTTGGCGGGAGCTTTTTCGACTCCAGGGCACGACACTGCGCATGAGCACCGCCCACCATCCCCAGACGGACGGACAGACTGAGGTCCTCAACAGGGGGTGGAGACCTATTTACGGTGTTTTGTGATGGACGAGCCGCGCACGTGGACGCGTTGGTTGCATTGGGTGGAGTACTGTTACAATACGTCATTCCACACAGCCAGCAAGCTCACCCCCTTCGAGGTGGTCTACGGCCGCCCTCCTCCTACTTTGAGTTCTTATGAACCCTCCAGCACCGCTCTTCCAGCTGTGGAACGGACACTTCAGGACAGAGATCGCACTTTAGCTTTGCTCCGGGACAACCTGCGGGTCGCGCAGGACCGCATGAAAGCACAGGCAGACAAGCACCGGACAGAGCGCGAGTTTGTCGTGGGCGATGAAGTTTTCCTCAAGCTCCAACCTTACCGCCAGCTGTCAGTCTCTCGGCGGACGAATCAGAAACTCGCCCCATGTTACTACGGGCCATTCCGCATTCTTCGTCGCGTGGGCCCCGTGGCCTACACCTTGGATCTCCCCGCGGGGTCTCGCATCCACCCGACATTCCATGTATCTGTTTTGAAGAGAAAGCTTGGGGCTTCCGTTCAGGCCAGCCCTTCACTTCCCGAGGCGAACAGCATGGGTGAGTTGCGTCCGTCACCGGAGGCCATTTTGCTAACCAAATGGAAGAAGTCAGGCACGGAATATCGGCCGGCGGTGCTCGTCAAATGGAAGCAGATGGACACAGTGCATAACTCATGGGTTGACTTGTTGGACTTCCGCGAGCGGTTTCCGGACTTCCACCTTGAGGACAAGTTGGTGCTTGATGGGGAGGGGAATGTTATGCCCCCACATCCGCTTGGGTTCTCGGGGCATAAATACTCGTGGCGGGTCAAGGAGCGCACGCAAGACAACGGGGCTGAACCATCCGGTTCAGCCCCCATTCATTAAATCGGCCAGAAGGGGGCTGAACCACTCCGGTTCAGCCCCACTTGGGGGGGGGGGGCGGCCGGCCCCCTCCTTTCCCCGGGTATTTATAACCTGGGGCTGCTTTGGGGAGGCGGCATTGAAGATCTATCAGGTTTCTTTCTTCTCTCTTCCTCAACCCTAACCCTAGTCCTCTCTTTCTCTCTAGAATCTCTATCTCTCCTCTTTTTCTCTTGCTAGTTCATATCATTCAGCTGCCAAGATCCGGTGTGTTCTGCTTGGAGTTGGTCCTGCTGTCTAAAAAATGTGTCCACTCTGGGTTATTGCTTTCATGTTTTTCCATTGCCCACATTTTATCTCACAGCGATATCTTAATGAGTTAAACTCATATGCACAGACACTTGTGTATTTCATAAAATGCAACAGAATAGGAAAGTAAGTGAATAACTAATTCAAGAAATAAAAAACTCACAATAACTTTGCCTTTGTTCGTATTTCCGTCACGATTTCCTTGCGACGCCATCCTCTGTTTTTGAAATCTTGGGAACCACTGAAATTATACGCACGTTTATTGGGTTGCGTCACTTGGAATTCGTAGCGAAAAGCGCAAAAGATTTAGAAAGATTCGCAAAATCATCGGAAAATAGAAACGAGAAACCGGAAAGGCCAAAATCTGATTTTATATCTTGCCGGACAGCCATAAATATGCCTCGAAATGGGCTAAAACCAGCCCCCAAAATGGACGTCCCGTCCCCATAAAGGGATGTCCAGCAATATACAAAAAAAGTAAGCCAATAAACAACCTTACAATAGCTCAAAAACAGCACGAAAACAGTCACTTTTCAGCCGAAAAACAGCCCCAAAAATAATGTATAAACCGTGAAAAAAATCAGCCCAAACAGGACATAAAACAGCCATAAAAACAGTGACAAGGCAGCCTAAAATCAGCACGAAACATAGTTTCAAAATAATCATAAAAGTAATAAACTAACCAGCAAAAAGAGGAGAAAGAGGAAGGAGGAGGGAGAGCACTGTTCAGTTAGTCAAGGAGCTCGGGAGCAGCAGCCAAGAGTAACAGCTAGGGGGCGGTGCTGCAGCAAGACAGCAGAGAACAGCAGCTCGGGGCAGCAAGGAGCAGCAGAGAAGAGGGGCAAGCAGGGAGTAGCCGCTCAGGACAGCAGCAAGAAGCAGTCAGACAACAGCACGTTATCAGGGAACAATGGTATAGGCAGCAGGGAAGGGAGAGAGCAACCAGAAATGAGAGAAGAGAGGAGAATCCATCCATATTTATACAGGTGGATAGGCGGTGAAGAGGCAGCAAGAGGACAAAATGGAGTGGCTAACTCAAATAGGTGTCACCACATCCATTAATTTAACAGCCAAGTGTCCAAATACAAGCCAAGTGTCACACCTCAACACCCAAATGTCAACACACCATCCAACATAAGCTCAATCTCAGCCAGCACTTATCCATATCCAGCAGTCAACAAATAAGTAGCCAGCATAAATGAAACAGTCAACACATCATTAACACAGCCAACACACCAAGCCAGCTAGCCGAAAATCATTAGCCCATAACTAATCAGCTAGCCCATAAGCACAAGGCCAGCCCACCATTAAATATAAGCTCACTAACATATCAGCCAACAAGCATGTCCAGCCAGTAAAACAGTCAGCCAACATAAAACGGAAACAAAATCAAATGAACTCAAATGAAACGGAAAATGCGCAAAAGATAAATCTCGAGAAAAATATCATACTGCCTTTTTCATTATCGGGGAAAATAAAGTAAATTGCGTGCGTGAAATTTTGGGTTGTCACATGGGGACCCTATAAAACTTCCAGTGCTTCTGGTTATTGTTATTTCGTTACTTTTATTGTTGATTACTCATATAACATGGTTGTATTTTCTTCATGATCGATTTGAACTGTCTTGTGTCTTTTGTGCTTTTATCCTTGAGACTCGAAACCAATTCTCTACTACCATTAAAATACTTCGCATGGATAATGCTCGGGAATACACAGGTCATGTGTTTATAGATTTGTGTATTCAGTTCTGCATCATCCATCAAACCGCCTATGTCTATATACTCCACAACAAAATGGTGTCGCCGAACGCAAGAATCAGCACCTTCTTGAGGTATCGTGCACCCTTATGTTTCAAACGAATGTTCTCACCATATGCTAAAATTCCGCAATTTTTACGGCATGTCACCTCATTAACCATCTGACCTCTTCTATTCTTAATTTTTAAGCTCATATTAACCTTCTTTTTCCCTCCACACTTCCATTTGCAGTAACTCGTATTTTCGGCTACGTTTGCTATGTTCACAACCTTGGTCCATCCACTGAAAAGTTTGCCTCACGTGTCACGAAATATATGTTTATTGGGTACACTTCCACTCAGAAAGGTCATGTCTGCTATTCTCCCACTAATCAGAATATCGTTATATCGGCCGATGTCACCTTTCCTGAGAAACAGTCATATCATTCTCAATCTCTTGACCCTCCACTACCACTATAGTCTCCTCCTCTGTGGCCAACTTTTCTTGTTACTTCGCCACTTCCACCTCTCCTACCCACGCCACTCCCAACTCAACTGCCCAAACCTTCTCTGATTCGTGTGTACAATCGTCGTCCTTCTCCTTTTGATGCCTCGATCATGTTCCCTTCTACTAATGACATTTTGTGCTCCAATGATCCAGATACGCCTTCTACAGCTCACCCAATGGTGAATTATGTCTTCTTACACCGTCTTTCTTTGGAACTTAGGTGAACTGCTCTTTCTTTATCTTCTGTCTACCCCTAACTCTGTGCAGGAGGCTCTTCAATATCTGGGGTGGCGGGCGGCTATGGAGGAGAAAATATCTGCTCTTTGGGCAAACCAAATTTGGGATCTTATCCCTCTTCCTCTCGGCCAGAGCTTTCTGGGTTGTAAGTGGGAATTTGCCATCAAACATGGCCCAGATGGTACAATCCAACGTCAGAAGGCTCGTCTTGTGCCTCGTGGCTTTACTCAACAACACGGTCTGGATTATGATGAGACCTCTATGATCGTCAAACTGAATATTGTTCGTGTTTTGATCTCCCTCGTTGTTCATCATCACTGGTCACTGCATCAACTAAATATCAAAAATGTCTTCCTCAATGGCGATTTACAAGAAATTGTCTACATGAATCAACTTTACGGGACAAGTTCCGTAAAGTTATTTGTGATGTTGGATTCACCCGGAGCTCTGCTGACTCCTCTTTCTTTACTTGTCATCAACTGACAGGCACCATGATACTCCCAGTTTATGTTGATGATATCTTTATTACCGGAGATGATTCGAAAGGCCTCCGTGTTCCAGACCAAAGATTTGGGGATTCTCCGATACTTTCTTGGCAGCGAGGTAGCTCGTCGACCCGATGACCTTGTCATATCTCAAAAAAAATATTGTCTTAATCTTCTTCATGACGCGGGCTACTCTGGTTGCAAACCAGCTGACACGCACATCGATGTCAACCACAAGCTCTGTGCATGCTCCTCCGACTCTGATCCACTCCTACCAAACCCAGAATATTATCGTTGTCTTGTGGGAAAGTTGATTTATCTGACAGTTACAATACCCGATATATCGTTTGTCGTTGGGGTTAGTAGTAGGTTTATGCATGCTCCTCAAACTTCTCATCTCCAGACAGTTGATTGCATTCTACGATACTTGAAGTCTGTTCTCGGACAAGGGCTCGTATATAAGTCTTCCTTGTCTATCTCTCATTGCTTACCTTAATGGTGATTATGTTGGATCCATTGATGATCGTCGCTCCACAAGTAGTTTTTGCACATATTTTGGTGTACATCTTGTTATCTAGCGAAGCAAGAAGCAATCTGTCATCGCACGTTCATCTACAGAAATAGAATATTGATCAATGGTCTCTGTCATCTCGGAACTTACATGGATAGAAAGCCTTCTAAAAGACCTGGATGTCAAACTCTCTTCTCTTGTCACCTTGTTCTACGATAGTCAAGTTATCATTCATATTGCCAAGAATCTTGTGTTCCATGAGCGTACCAAGCATATAGAGGTTGATTGTCACTTTATTTGGGAAAAGGTACAACTCAGGAATTGAACTTAAAACATGTTCCAGCTATAGAACAAGTCGCTGACATTCTTACAATTCTCATTTCTTGTCCAAGCTTGCCTCCTACGACTTGTATACTCCAGCTTGTGGGGGAGTGTTGAAGAAAGTATAAAAAAACTCATCATAAAGGCCCATGTAAAGCCCTCTTGGGTGTTAGGTTTAAGTCCCACATTTTGGGATAGGGTTTAGGCTCTCCCCTCTTTTCCTATATATATGTACCAATACATATGTTATGTAATTCAATTTTATTGAGAAATTAATAAAATCATTCCTTTATTTCTCTCAATTTCATGTTCGTCTACAGCTTTCAAAATCACCAGTACCTACATACCAATGGATATATTTGTTACATTCATCCTAGCTCAAATCTAGCATCAAATTCTCTTTTACCTATGCTGTAATCTTGGGAAAATTATCTAGCTAATGTCTTTTAAGTATTACCATGAGCAAGCCTTTTTAGGAGCAGAGACTTTATATTTTACAACGATAAGTAATCCAGCTTAATACAACTCCATTTGTGTACACTCCTAAAGAATTAAAGCAATAAATCCTTTTTAATTATTTTCATCCATCTGCAATATATGTCAGCAGTTGTCATACAAAGAGCAGGTCTTATGCAAGAAAAATAAATATTTATCAAAAATCTTCTGCAGAACTGAGATAAATTTATTTTTATATGACATATAGTAAAATATAGTAGAGCTAAAGGGGAATCCATTAAGATGATTCTAGAAAGAAACAGAGACAATGAATAGATAAAGTAAAGGTGCTAGCAAATGTTTATCATACCAAGAACATGAGCAGCAACTATGCTGGGTAAATTTTGAAGAAATATCTCACCGCCGAGCAAATCTATAAGAGAATGAGGATGTCAGAAAAAAATAGCAGTAACTCAAAACAGCACACAGAAACTTAAAAAGTTGAACCAAATCTTCTCATACTAGAAAGCAGAACTTATTTCCATCCTCTTAAGGCTCATTTGGGGATCTGATGAGGCTCCGGTGTGACGCGGGATGGAAGCGGGACTGAGGAGGGTCAAATAGGCTCCACGGTGGCCTTCGGCAAGGCCTTCCGCTGCATCTTTCGGACTGTAGTTGGGGGATCTAGAAGCACATTCCATCCCACCTCCATTACGGGTCCGGTAGGAGGCGGAATGCCAAATGAGGCCTTAGGCCCTGTCAGGAAAAAGGGTGGTTGTAGGTGCGATCATGAATACTATTTTCACAAAATGACAATTTAAGCCAAAATGCCCCCACGGTCATGCGGGGGTAGTCGCCTAGATTCCAAAAATTAAAATTTGGGCAAAAATAGTCGTCATGAAACTTCCAAACGGGGCTAAACCATCTTCATGTAAGTTCCAAACATGGGTAAACCAATGTCCCTGTGTTTAGTACCATGGTTTCACACCGTCACTACTCAAACATCACAATTATTACAAACAGAGTCCTAATCTTTATAAATAATTACAACAAATTAAGCACCGCCTTGATGCCAATCTAGATGTCTGATCATAATATTATTGTTCAACCAAGATTTTTGATAATCATTTAGTACCAATTTTACATAAAGCGTGGCATCGAGAGCATATATTAAAATGAAAAAGGAAAAAATATAATATAGAGAATGAACTAGAGTGACGCAGGATGACTATAAAGGTCGCAGACGCGTGAGGCCCTAACCAAAAATATAATGCAAGAGATCACATGATGAATGCAATGGACCTGTGACAAACCCTAAAATAAACAATATTAATTTATACAATTAATTGAGTGAACGCATGCAATTTGTTGAACTATTGATGGCTAACTCTAAACTGTAATGTGATGCTCGTGAATGATTCAATTATACAATTAATTCTAATGTGCAACTAATTAAACAATATTAATTTAAAAATCTTGCGCAGAAAATTGGTCACAAATATCGCAATTTGAATATGTAATAATTGCAATTAAATGAGAGTGCACTGGAATCAAGTATATAGCAAAAAATAACACACATCTAAATAAAGAGTCCAAACCAAACTAATGAGAGTCAAATATTACTAGTAATAAGGAGGCCATATGTACAATGTAAAATTTGAAAATAAGTGTGAAACTCACGAAGTAAAGGGTTGTCGGTGTAGGTGTAGAAAGTCGGGTTTTGCAAATGTGGCATTGGAACTCCGGAGAAACAACGGTCGCTGGACGGGGCTGTCGGGGGAGGAAAGGTTGTTGTTTCGTGGTTGGATAAGGATTGAATGGCTAAATTTTTAAGTGAGGGTAAGGGGAAAGGTAGTGAGGCGAAGGATGGAGGGTGTGGGATGGATAGCTGTAGCAGGGAAAAGGGGGAAGTGGTTGTTTGATTTTGTAGGGGTGCAGTAGGTGCTAAGAAGGGGGTGGAGGCTGCAAGAGGGTTGGAAGGCCACAACATGGGCTTTGGTGTGATGCAAGAGACGGTGGCGTGGCCGTTGGAGGCAAGAAATGGCCACGGCGGCGGCACTGGAGGTAAGGGATGGCGGCGGTGGCGGTGCAAAAGGTAAGTGATGGTTTCGGCGGTGGCGATGGAGGCAAGAGATGGTTTCGGCGGTGGCGATGGAGGCAAGAGATGGGGACGGCGACTAAGAAGAATTATGTCAAAGGAGGAGGAAGTTGTTGATGTTGGGGAAGACGGGGAAAACATCGGTGAGCTTGTACCTGGACGCTGAAGGCAGGGGAGATGGCAGACGGGGGAGTCGGCACCCCCGGAGGCGGAAACCTGCAGCCTCGCATCGCAAGAGGCTCTCGGCGTTGCACCGAGAGCAAAAAATCGAGCAGTTCTCTCTGTGAAAACCTAAATCCTTGATACCTGTAACGGATCGGCTGCTAGCATGATATAGAGGGGGATTAGGTTAAATGATTTGATGGCCCAAATCAACTTATTGGATTACTTATCCTAATTCTCTAAATATACGTCCGGAAAATAAAAAAAATACATGAAAAAATGCAGAAAAATGAGGCCATCGCGATCACGGGCTTCAATCGTCCATTTGATGATCCAAAAATGTCGATCTAAGTATCGTCTTCAATGTTGCGCGAACGATCTCCATTAATCTCCCCGCCTCAGAAGCATTCATTTCATGTGAACGGAGACTACATGCTCTTGAAGCAAGCAAGGCAAGAATCTTTGTCGCTCCAATTAGGAACTGTCTCCGCATAAGATCAATGTGTCGCTAAGTCCTTGAGGGTCCCACACACCACGCAAGCCGTCGTGGGGGCAACAAGTAAGGATATAATGGTGATGGGTAGAGTTGTAGAGGAGGCTAGAGGTACAGGAGAAATTGTAGTCTAGTGGAAACTAATGCTAAAAAGGAAAGCAGAAAGTCCAAAAACACACATATTCCTTGGAATACCAGGCACAAAGAAATTTGACTCATGACAGTGTATGGACTTATTCTCCTACCACTGAGATTCATAGTTGTCCCCAATCGAAACCACTTAAATGAAATTCAAATCATCATCAATGACCTTTATTGAACAATTGTTCTCCACCTTGACAATCCACAGAAATTTTATATTTCTCATTACTTAATATATATTTACGTCGGAGTATGTCATACAAAATATGCAACATATACAAATGAACAATTATAAATCAGACGCACTGACAAGATGCAGACTCCGTGCAGTGATGAAGGCTCCTAAAGATGATTGGTTTATCGAAAGGGCCGGAAGGTGCTTTGAGTTGGGTGTAGAAATATTCGTCATGTGTGCGAACATCCAAATGACAACATAGAAGTTTGACACCAAATTGTAATATTGTGGCGTGCCAAGTGTCTCCTATGGAACGTAAATCATTGGGAGGCATGGGTGGCCGATAGAAAAATTTACCGTAGAAGATGTGATCTCTGAAAGGGGTGTCGAGGAACTCAAAGATGAGTCGAATATCCCTCAAAGGGTAAAACTAATCAGGTTGCTCTCCTGGAGGTGTATAAAAATATTGTTGTGTATGTGATGATCGCTTAAACGAATAAATACCTAAGAGATCCACACTAGAGAAACAACTACCTAGAAAAGATTCATCAGGTGGCTCACCATGGGGCTCAACGGAGGGCCCGTCAAAGAATTCAGTAATAGCAGGATGATCCTTGAGATGAGTCTCGTTGAATAGTAGTGTCCCTGTGAAAGCAGAAGAGACAATCACTACTAAGTCAATACAATGCTCTCAGCCCTCTCTCGAGACATGAATCGCCACCATAATTTAGGGAAACTCAGATGAACATGAATGCAAGGGCGAGTCTATGATCAGATCAATAACTAAGTCAATGCAGGGCGTAGTGGAAGAACACAACACTATAAAATCACCGTTTGAGTTGCTCGTGCTCACTCTCTTTTGAGGTCATAGGGTATGAGTTGGTCTTAAGTGACAGACAACTTGGTTGTGGCCGAAATTTTTTGTGGGTAGTTATCAGGGATATTTTGGGTAGTCTCTAACTTAATATACCACCCGGGAGTGAACTTATACTAAGCCAAAAAAATATATTTTGAACCTAACAATGCAAGGTGCGCCTTTAACACCTGCTAAGGCACGCGCCTAGGCGCGCCTAGAGCACCTCACCCGCCTTTGTCTGTCAAAGACACGGCCTAACGCGCCAGGCGCCTAAGGCATACCTTTAATAACGGGGATCGTGACCGATGGGACAAGAATAGGTAGATCGTGTCCGATGGGACAAGAGTAGGCACACCTTTATTTTTCTCTTTAATACATTTTTAAAGAGAAAAAAAGGAAGAATAAAAAGTTAAATTGCATTTATAAATTATAATGCCTATACAAACAACTGTAGCAAAACCCAAACACTCGTAATAAAGGGCAAGCTGGAATGTCCACTAGACAGAATCTATTCAATGACCACTCAGTGACACATAGATCTTAGACCAAAGTACGGAACATAATCTAGCAGCTGATGTGTCAAGTTCATCACGAATATAGCTTCTCACCATTAACTCGTCAAAATAATCCATATACTCAGTAACATGCATGGATCCTTGCCGGATGTTAAAGAATTGATTGAGAAGGCGACTCTAATATAACATCGGCAAATACTTGTAACACAATATCCATTTCATCTCCACCCAATTGGTGATGTGGCGAAGATGATCTCGCACAAGGGTTGACACAACAGTTAAAGTTTTTATTATGTTATTTTATTTTTTTTGTCAATTTTTCCATGCACCGATGTTATTTTGAGTTCCAACTCATCGATTTGATCACCCGGTGAAACTCTGAATTAATGGTCCGACAATTTGAGTTGTCAGGACGAAAGAGGCAAGTTTAAAATTAATTAAATGGGTTGCATAAAATTACGCTAGCAAATGAAGCAAGAGGGCGGGCAGTGTTACCCCAACCATATGCAAAAATACGATAAGGGTTTTGATCACTTCAAGCTAGTTGATGCCAGAGAGATTGTTTGCAGAGTAATTAGAGGTGAAAGGGGCTTCTTTGAGACCAGTTGGACGAATCGAGTTGTTGTCTACAACTTTACTGGCGGCAGAACAATAACAGACGAAGGAGATTATATTTAAGGCCCGTTGGAATGAATCATCGGGGATCTACCGTGTCGTCGAAGTACATCGTCGAGGTCGGCGACGGACTAAGTGTGGACGGACATCCTTGGCAGTTTGGGCAGCGGTGATGAGGTTGGCTGCCGACTACCCTGGCGGCGTCGAAGTCAACGGAAAAATTACGCCCGCCTATTAATTGCTGGAGCTGGTGGTTCTTGGTGAGCAGCAAAGGAGACGGCTAGAGATTCCTTGTGAACAGCAAAGGAAAAGGGCTGGAGAAATATTGGAGATTGGTCGAACTAACATAGGAACGACGATTTCATCATTTTCTGTATTTTTCCCGCTGGTTTATTTTTCACGGTGGGGCTTTTAATAAGAGAAAACAAGGTTTTTCCTTTTCTAAATGTTTCGTGATATATTTATTTCCCAAATCCACGGAACCATTTAATCTCCTTAATGGGAGGTTATTTCATAAGGAATAGGAACTTTCTTTTTAAAAATATTTCAAGGTTTTTTACTTCTTACATCTACTCTCCCATTGAATCTTCTTAATGGGGAATATTTTTCTCCATTTAGCCATATGCGCTCATAATTAAATTAAGTTTGTCTCTTTCTTCCTAGCTATTCAAATTGTCAGACTATTTATTCAGGGTCTCACCGGATGGTCAAACCGATCGGATACTCAAAATAGCGTTGGTGAATAGAAAATGTGACAGAAAAATAAAATAACAAATAATAAAAATATAACTAGCGTGTGATAATATGGCGCGTGCTCGGATGCGGCGACGGTTGCATCAAGGGTCCTCTCAGTGTTATCCCCTCTCTCGCCTAACCTAGCAGCCTAAGCAAATGATCTCGTGCAAGCGTCCTCTCAATGCTATCCCACTACTCTCCCGCCTAATCTAGCAACCTAAGCTTCGCAAATCTGACGCAATGCTCACAAAATAAATCAAAGTGATATAGATAATATTTTGTGCCAACAAGTCAATAGCTAAAGGTCTCGAGACTCGACAAAAAATCAAAAGGTGGGGCAACTCTACAAAACATATACTCAAGACTTCTTAAAATGATGATCATAGTAGTTGCACCTACCATAATCGAGTTGTGTTGAAGGGTCAACATGATCTCTATGATTGATGGATTCGGGACGAGTGTTGAAACCGAAAATTCGGTCTCTGTGGAGTTCACCCTTGGGGAAGGGGTGATCGAACACTTACTTCTCTCCTGCGAGCCAAACAACTAAGGAAATGGAACAAGGAACGGACCCAAGGGCTCGGTGTGGAGGTCCCACCACACACCCGGAAGATCTTAGAGTGATTCCCCTCCTTAGCCAAATGCCGAGCTAAGGATACCACAGAAAACGCAAGAAGACCGGGGCACAAGTGAAAACGCGCCTTCTGAAGTATCCCCTTGGGTCTATTTATAGTTTTTGAAAACGACCTGCAAATAGTCAACCTCTGCTGTTCTAAACAGTTATATGCATCCAAAAATGGCATGCCAACAGCATAACTCCGCTGTTCTGAAAACCTATTTGCAGTCCTCTGAGGGCATCCAGGTAATTTTGCCTCTGGACCCTACTGGACGAATGATCTGTGAGAGCACCACTCGGCTGAAGGGGCGAATGCCGAGAACACAACGCATTCGCCGCCTTGAAGCTCTCTGCGAGGCGAGTGCTAGGCTAGGCGGTCACTCGCCCAGCTTGGCGAGAACTGGTCCCGTGTGCGTGCTGAGGCGCGGGATCCTTAGGTGAGTGCTAGATGGAGGTTGCACTCGCCGAAGGGTTAAACCACTCCTCGCAGGACAGCGTGAATGCCCCTCTCTAGGCCTTGGGCGAGTGCGGGCCAAACTGCCATACTCGCGCATCTGATGGGGTCCACTCATCGAATATGGGGTTGTACACAATCTCCGCTCTTTGCGAGCTTTAATAAAGCTCGGAAAGAATCATCCAACCCTACATATTGGATGAGTGGATGCTGACCTGGAAGAGAATCTTTTGTGGGCCCCTCCTTGGCCATATAAATATTCAGGCGGTGGCAAATGATCCCTGCCTTAATCCTTTGTCGCCGCTCTCGCCTCTCATCGCGATGTGGCTTTCCAAAGAAGCTCTAGACTGTCTCCGCGCTGTCCAAGATAAGAACAAAACCTCAATGGGCTCACTCGCCCCCTGGCTTTCCCGAAGAGCACCCGGGTCATCCCCTAAAATGAAAAAAGCTAAGGTGGTCCGGCGCGACCCAGCCAAGGACGAGTTGACCTCTCAAAATCCTTCCCCACCTGAGACATCCCTGGTATTTGCATTCGCTTAGCACTGCTCGCCCTTTTTCGTTGCCGAGATAAAACGTTGATTCGTCGTATCTACTTACAGATCCCGTCGGTGGAGAAAGAGGTTAAGGAGGCGAGTGTCAAACCGAACTTGCTGGGGAACGGGCACGGCCAGGTGGCCCGCAAGATTACCTCCCCCCTCCGGCTCGATGTTCCTGCGCGGGAGAAATGTAAACCTTCTTCTAACTGTTAGTCTTTCATCCTCCGGCTTACCTGTCTTTTCTTTGCAGCTCCCGCTTTTGGGACTTCGGGACTAAGAGTTCCAACGCCGAGATCCTCCGCTCGCGAGACACCTAAAGATATCGCCTCGACTTTACCCCCGGCGAGTGTCACCCCCAACCTTCATTCTAAACCAACAACCTTCCCACCAGGCCTAGGGAAAAGAAACATATCCTTCGATACCCCCTTTGAGGGGCGGCCTGGCACTTCTCGCCATTCTTCTGATAAGGATGCGGGTGCCGAATCAGGTAACGTCTTTTACTATCTTTCGCGGAAGATGCGAGAGTTAAGCATATGTAACACCATTTATCGCAGGTTTTCGCGAGATCTCCACTGACGTTGATATCGATGAGGAGGAGGTCTCGCCCCTTCCCTATGCAGATTCAAATGCTGATTAACTAGGCAATCCGGAGGACGTTGTTGGGATGAAGCAGCAGGTGGCCGAGATATTACGGAAACAATCGTTGCTACTGCGCGGGATCGCTAATCGGGTGCGGGAGAATCAGGAATCTACTGAGTAGCGGCTTCTCAGCCTGGAGAATAGCTATACACAACTAATTGTCAATCTGTCGAGAGAGGTCGGTGACGGGACAGAATACCCCAGCCTTCACATCGCGCGGGTCGAAGATCAACTCCATCTCGTGCAGTGAGCACTCCAGACCATTCGCTATATCCATTATGCACGCGCCATGCCGGGAGCGGGAAGGGGAGGTCGGGGATGGTAAAGACGCCCCCCCCCCCCCCCCCCGTGGGCCTACCGACACTCTCCTCCCTCTCCTGTTTTATTTTATGGGGTCTGTAATAATGATTGCCGGACTTTATGCCGAATGCTGACAATGCGTTGTGGTTGTATATTGTTTGATCGCGCTTTCTTTCCCGTCTTTTACCGTATATGTATATTTTTGTTCTTGCGGATTCTTTTAGTTATGTTGCTCCCCCTGCTTGATACCGCAGTGTGAGTGAGGTGGTGCAAGATCTCGCCTAGGGCCAAGGTCAGACCTGGGGAGAGATCTAAAAATGTGATATCCGCACTTTTTTTGTGCCTCGATCATTTCCCGCCCAAAATTTCCTATAAATAGACTGCCCACCTACCGCATTAATCATCGTGTTTGATAGTTTTTAGCTTTTCCCATCACTTTTCCTTCTCTTGCACTCGCACCTTCCCTTCCCCTTTTGTCTTAGGCGAGATGTCGAGAGGGGGTGATGGCCGGAATAAGTGTGTCGCGGCATTCGCCGACTACCCGTTTATGAACTGTAAAATGTCAGAGGTAGAATACCATTCGCTCGTGAATCTCTATATCACCCCAGGCTTCAAGGCGTGACATCCATCTAATAATGAATCGATCAACCACTTCTCGCCTTATGAACTCGTCATCCCCGCTGAACACTTCGAAGTTGGGCTCCGCCTCCCTATATGGCCCAAGATCCATCAAGCTCTGCGCTACTTCGGTGTAGTTCCCGCTCAACTTAATCCAAATTCCATAGCTCTGCTAGTCGCATTCGCCTGCTATATGCGGTCAAAGCGAATGGAGTTCAGCCTCCCAGTCTTCCGCAAGCTATTCAATTTCCGCGCCAAAAGGGGCCGAATCGCGTTCTTCTTCGGCAACCACCTTAAAGCGAAGGGTCTCGCCAATAAGAACCATAACTGGATCAGGCAGTTCATTTTTGTTTTTGGTGACTTTGGCAATCTTCCCCTTTCGCCGATCCAGCAAGAGGAGTCTACCTACCGCCCTCCTAGTCTCGGCGGCCACGAATCCAATCTCCACCAATTCCTCCTTGGGAAGGATTTCGACGTCGTTTTCCTGAGGAGGAACGTCGACACGCTCCTGCCAGTTCTCGCCGGGGAGGGTAATTCTCGCATTCGCTACTCTAAAGATTGTAAGGACTGCAAAATTCTAACCTATGATATTTGTGCAGGGGTGCGAGATCTCCCCATCAACCTCCCATCTCCCGGCAGCACGGCATCTTCTGCCGAGATGGCCCGCATCGAAGCCGCGGCGGCGGCTTGTAGAAGCTCGCTGAAGCCGCTACCGAAATCAAGCGACAAAAAGCGGAGGCTTGACGCACCGCCATCTCTGCCTCCTTCCAAGAAACCATCAATATCCGGGAAACCAGCAGCCATCGAGAAGTCAAAAGATGCTGAGAGGCCGAAAGCTGCTGAGAAGCCAAAGACCGCCGAGAAACTTACAAATGTCGTGAAGCAAATTGTTGCTGATCTCGGCAAGGGCAAGGAGATTATCATTGATTCTACTAAAAGCGGCGTCGGCGGTGTGGTGAAGAGGGCGGGAGAGACCGGCGGGACCTCGGCACAGGAAAAGCCGCAACCCAGGGGGCACAGGAATTTTGGCCTGGGTGAGGATGTGCTGAATGACAGCAAAGAGCCCTTGTTGGTGTGGGACCGAAATGCCAACATTGTATGGGTGGGACAGCGCCGCCAACTATGACAGGGCGTTAACAAAGTCACTCGCTTATGAGAGCTCACGGGCCCAATTCCGCGCCCTCGAGCTCGCGCATATGTCAGCGCGTCGTAGCATCCGCCTCGCGTCTACTGGCGGATGTTAGTGCGGGGCGATCCTCTCTCTGTTCGGAGGTGAAAGAGCTGAAGGAGGAGCTCGCGGCCTCCAAGAAGGATCTCGCCCTGCGAGAGGCGGGAGTGGTAAATTCTTACACCCTTGCTTGTATATTTGCCAAACTTTTACTCTCCCCCGGATCTCGGGTCATTTTGCAGGATGTCGCGACCGTTGCTGCGAAGGACGCGCGTATCGCTTGTCTAAAGGACTAGAACAGGCGGATAAGCGCCCAAAATCAGCAGTGGATTGACTTGTTGGTTCCTCCTCCCCCGGGCGAGAAGGAGGCTTTGTTGTATACTCAACACGAAATGGACCTGATGATGCGAGAGCATGCCATCATGGGAGCTAGGTACGCGCTCCAGATGATGCAACAGGCCGACTTCCTCAACAGTGACGGCGAGAAAGTGACAGCCGAGATCTTGGTGTCGGAGCTCTTCCAACCTGTTCCCGAGCCTAAGCTGAGCGGGGATGAGGATTCCGGCGAGAGCGAGCATTCAACCTCGTCGCCTTGAAGCTCTCGACCAACCCCCCTCTTTGTTGTTTTTGCTTGTAGTTTTCCTCTCGGGCCTTGCCCCCTTTTGTCGATGTAACTATTTTGGATAAATGCATACATTGTTTTAAAAGAAATTCTCACCTCTTCTTTTTATTCTTCGTGATGCCGAGTAACGCGGTACCTTGAAATGCATTCGACTTACGCTCCCGCTCAAACCCAGGGCCGGAACATCTCGCGACCCCTTAAGGAAACTTTGGCTTAGGTTTAGACTTCATGTCGTTCTCGCCCCTTTTATCCCACGCGCGTGTAAGTTCTTGGGCCTGCGGGAACGAGCTCTTGGCACTTGCATTTGCTTACCCTCTTCAGACTGGCGAGATCCCCTTACTTGGAGAGATTTTCCCGAGACCTTATTCTTTCTTTAACGAAAATCTTAGCCTTCGGACCTGTTTTATTGGCGAGATTAGTTGGGGACTTGAAAACTCCGTCCACCGAGGGCCCCCCGCCCCGCCAGCTGGGTGAAATCCTAACAGCTGGAGCATCCCGAGACCTAACCCCAGGGCGAGAAGATATTCCTTTAGCCAACCCCTGGGCGCTACCACCGGCCCAACCAGCTAGGTTAGAGTCTGACGGCGAATGTTGAGCATCAACCGAACTCAGCCCCAGGGTCATAACGACATCCGACGGGAACTTGGCCTTGCCAGCTAGATGAAGCCCTGGCAACGGGATCTGCTCGGGGTCTGGGTAGACTCTCTCGAGTGACATCCAGCCCTGCCAGCTAGGTGAAAGTCTGGCAACGGGATCTGCTCGGGGTCTGCGTAGACTCTATCGAGTGACATCCAGCCCTGCCAGCTAGGTGAAAGCCTGGCAGCGGGATCAGCTCGGGATCTAGGTAGATTCTCTCGAGTGACATCCAGCCCTGCCAGCTAGATGAAAGCCTGACAGCGGGATCTGCTCAGGGTCTAGGTAGACTCTCTCGAGTGACATCCAGCCCTGCCAGCTAGGTGAAAGTATGGCAGCGGCATCTGCTCGGGGTCTGGGTAGACTCTCTCGAGTGACATCCAGCCCTGCCAGCTAGGTGAAATCCTGGCAGTGGCATCTGCTCGAGGTCTGGGTAGACTCTCTCGAGTTACATCCAGCCCTGCCAGCTAGGTGAAAGCTTGACAGTGAGATCTGCTCGGGGTCTGGGTAGACTCTCTCGAGTGACATCCAGCCCTGCCAGCCAGGTGAAAGCCTAGCAGCGGGGTCTGCTCGGGGTCTGGGTAGACTCTCTCGAGTGACATCTAGCTCTGCCAGCTAGGTGAAAACCTGGCAGCGGGATTTGCTCGAGGTCTGGGTAAACTCTCTCGAGTGACATCCAGCCCTGCCAGCTAGGTGAAAGTCTGGCAGCGTGTTGGATCCCTAGTTGATTTGGGTTAGGTTCACTAACTTAGGATGATTTGACCCAACATATATAGTCAAGGTCATAGTTGTGTCCTACAGTCTAGGCCAAGTCCTTAGAGTCAACATCAGATGAATCAGCTATCAACAAGACTGTCAGAGACGCAAGACTTAGAAGATTTCAAGACCAAGTAAAATGAGTTCGACGTTCGTCGAACTCAGGTCGACGATTGACGTCCTCAGCTCGACGATCTTGAGATATTTCTCTGAGCTAAGCTCGACGATCTTCGTTCTCTGGTCGACGAAATCTGGGATATTTCTTCAACTATCTAAAGTCAGGATGACTCCAAATTATTCTAAGTCCAACTTCAGACTTTGTTCGACGAACTGGATCCTGAGCTCGATGAACTTGGACCTCAACTTCACAAAAACCTTCAGTTAGAAGTTCTCAGGTCGACGAACTTTGTTCATTGGTCGACGAATTCTGGATCCTTTACTTCAACAACTTTATTCATGAATTATTCTAAGTCCAGAATGGTTGCTGAACTTCAGTCGACGAAATTACAAACTCAGCTCGACGAACTTCAGACAGAAAAGGCAAAGGTTCTGAAGCATGCAGTTCTGTTATCAGCTCGACGATCTTGGAACTCAGCTCGACGAACAGAAGCCGTCTGGTCGACGAATACAATATCTCATCTCGACGAACTGGTAATTCAGTTCGACGAATTCTGCCAACTGTTCGACGATTCCAGATTTAGCCATTTTTGGCATTCTATCATCACTCAATTGTGATAATTCCTGAAAAATTAATGCTCTAACATTCTCTGAATGTATCCGTTAGAAGGAGCATTAATTACGGTCTTCCTCAGTATTATTACTTGTCGATTTTCCACAAGATAGTTTGGGAAATTAATCAATGCAGATTATTCTCAAGGTCGTCAGCATTAATTACTGAGGCATTAAAATTTTGAAAGACGGAGAAGAAGAGACACACGGAGAGAAATACAAACAAAAAGATAGAACAAAAAATTAATCAGCAGCTTACATTGACAAGCAGAGATCATTATTCAGCAGAAGAAAAACAATTATACAATAACAAGAATCTTCTTCTTCCTTATACTCTCCAGGACTTCCAAGGACAACTACTATCAAATCAGTCAAGAAGTTCCTGCATCTCTGCTAGTCAAGAGCTCGGCTTGAAGGTCTATCACCCTGCAGCAAAGCTCCAGATCTTCCCTGAATCATTCTACATCTCAGGGGGAGCTGTTTGCTAACATCAGTCCACATAAGTCTTCTCTTTGATTGTTGACAGAGAAGACATAATCAACTTTCTCACCCCCACCTCTGTAAAGGGTTGTCATCTCCCTTCAAAAGTGATCCTTGGTTGCAAGTCTCCTGATCAAAAGACTTGATTTGATTTTTGGGGACCTGATCAAAACTCATTGGTGTCAGACACCTGATCAACAACCTGAGTAGATTCCTACCATGGTGGTAGAAGAGTGGACTACTCAGATTTGGGGAACCACTATAAATTTCTTGTGTCGTCTGGTTGCCTATTTTTCTTTTTGTTCTTGATGTGCTTGTGAATTAGGTTTACTATTTGCTAGCATTTCATCATTTTCTGCACTCTTAATTTACAACAAAAGCTGTAATAGGATTTAATATTTTTTAAGTATACTCTATTCACCCCCCCCCCTCTAGAGTATTCTATATCTAACTCTAACTTTCACAGCGGGATCTGTTCGGGGACTAGGTAGACTCTCTCGAGTGACATCCAGCGACATAAAGGTTTTGGGGGTAAAACGTCACGACATCGATATTTTAAGCAAATATGTCATTCTTGAAAATATCACCTGATATATCTGTTTAGCCCGATATATCAGGCAATATTTCGCAATCGATATATTGTCGAGAGTATTACAAATATTTTTTTCATTTTTTGAAAAGACCAAACACCGGTTAAGGTGCTGTCGTGTGACCTTGAGGTCACGGGTTCGAGTCCTGGAAGCATACTTTTGCATAAATGCAGGGTAAGGTTTGCCTACATTTCACCCTTGTGGTGGGATCCTTCCTTAGTCCTTCACTGCGCAGGGATGCTTTGTGCACTGGGTTCCCCTTTTGAGGAGACCAAACAGAAACAATTTGTTTTGTGCTTCATTTTGTGCATCTTTCTAAGTCTAGTATCGACTACTTTCTCATCTAGCTCTCATTTGGTGATCTTTTACTCGTTTATTACAGTCGATAGCTATTTCTTATGTAATTTATAAACATGCATTATTTGAATATATGTTTATTATGTACTTTATAAACATACAATATGCATACAATTATACATATTTATAAAAACTGTGTAATATATATGAATAAATTTATTTAAATATTAAAATCCGACATTGTAAAATATCCTCGATATATACCCGCAATCTGACATCCGACATTTCAAACTCAAACCGACATGAACTCGACATCTGACATCTACAACCTTACATCCAGCCCTGTCAGATAGGTGAAATTCTGGCAGCGGTATCTGCTCAAGGTTGGCTAAGTGAACTCTTCACCCACTCACATAAATCATTGCAGGAGAATTGACACATCAAGAAGCTTTATTATAAAAATGACATCACTTACATGGCTTAAGTGTAAAAGCGCTTCAAGTCATCACCGCTCCAGGTGAGACTTAGGGTATCTCCCTCCACATTCCGGAGGCGATACCCTCCTGATTTCAATGTTTCTTTTACAATGTACGGACCCTCCCAGTTGGAGTTGAGCTTCCCTACAGCGGCTGATCTTCCCGTTGCATCCACCTTTTTCAGGACCAAGTCCCCTTTCGCGAACTATTTGACCCTAACGTGCTTGTCAAAGTACTTAGACATTCTTCTCTTCACTTCTTCTTGTCGGATGGCGGAAAGATCACGCAACTCCTCCACCATGTCAAGGGAGAGTCGTAGTTCCTCCTCGTTTTCAGCCCGTCATTCTTCCCTGCCTTCCTCCGTCTCGACCACCCGAGGCGTCCGGACCTCGAACTCTACTGGGAGTACTGTCTCGCATCCATGGGAGAGCTTGAAGGGAGTCTCCCCTGTGGCCGTGTTGGGGGTGGTCCTCAGAGCCCAGAGGACCGAAGGAAGCTGCTCCACCCAGCTCCCCCTCAAGTTTTCAACTTTCTTCTTTATGAGGTTCACAAAGAACTTATTCACCGCTTCCACCTGCTCGTTGCTCATGCGGTGGTGGACTGAAGCAAACCTGAGGTCAATCCCGAGCTGTCCGCAGAAACTGATGAATTCAGCGCTGGCAAACTGGGGCTCGTTGTCCGTGACGATGGCCTGCGACAACCCATGTCGGTAGACGATCTCCCCCCATACAAAATTCTTGATGACCTGGGAGGTCACCTTGGCCAGCTCCTTCACCGCCAACCACTTAGAAAAATAATTTATCATTACTAACAGGAACCTTCTCTGCCCGCTGGACTGGGGGAAGGGTCCTACCAAATCCATTCCCTAGATGGCAAAGGGTCAGGGAGTCGTGATACTTCTGAGGCGCTGGGCTGGTTGTAGTTGGAGGGAGGTGAACAACTAGCATTTGTGGCACTTCTTCGAGAACTCTGCAGCGTCGTGGCCTAGGGTAGGTCAGAAGTAAATCTGCCTGACAATCCTTTTTTCCAGGGTCCGACCCCCGGAGTGACTCTCACAATCCCCAGAGTGGACCTCTTCCAAGATTCTATGGACCTCCCTATTGGCCACACAACGAGCCAACAGCCCCGAGAGAGTCTTCCGATATAACTGCCCGTCACGGATGAGATAGTATGTTGACTTGTACTTGAACTTCTTCTTATCCATTCCCTTTGGGTACTCCCCTGTGGAAAGGAACATTGTGAAAGGGTCCATCCACGAGGGGTGTTGATCCACCTCCATCAATTCTCCCTCTTCGATGGAAGGGCGGAATAGGTCGGTGATAATACTTCTCACCCGGGGACCATGCTTTGTCAGCTGATCGACCGGTTAGTTCTCCTCCCGCGGCACATGTCGGATAGAGAAGGTCTGAAAACTGTCGATGACCCCCTTCACCTTTGTCAAGTATAATTGAAGAGTAGGCTCCCTCGCCTCAAACTTCCCAATGATCTGGGAGGCTACCACCATGGAGTTAGTGAGGACCTCCACATCTTGCACCCCCAGCTCCCTGGCTAGGCGCAACCATGCTATCATGGCCTCATACTCGGTCTGGTTGTTAGTGATGGGAAAGTGCACCACCACTGTTTGTCCGATCCATCTTCCCTGGGGGCTCTCCAAAATCACTCCCACCCCCAAGGAATGCCTTCCCGAAGTGCCGTCTACCATCACCTTCCAGGGAACTAGGTGAGTGAGTTCTGCCTCCGCCACCTCGACCACGTAGTCAGCCAGAAAGCCAGTCATTGCTTGGGCCTTGATCGAGAGGCGGGGGACAAAGGAGATATCGAACTCACTCAGCTCCACCGACCACTTTGCCAACCTTCCTGAATGCTCCACCCCCTCGAAGATGTTGCGGAGGGGATGGTCAGTCATCACTCAGATGGAGTGTGCCTGGAAATAGGGTCGGAGCTTCCGAGCCGAGATGACCAGAGCGAAGGCCAGCTTCTCTAAGATGGGATAACGAAGTTCTGTCTTCCTCAGGACCCGACTTACGTAATATATGGGCAGTTGCTTCTTCCCCTCTTCCTGAACCAGGACGGAGCTCAAGGCCTCTGCTCCGACCCCAAGATATAAAGACAGGTCCTCCCCCTCCTTCGGCCCTTGGAGCAGGGGGGCCTGAGTTAACTGTCTCTTCAAGGCCTGAAATGTCTCCTCGCATTCCCCAGTCCACTCGAACTTCTTGCCTCTCCTCAACGCTTTGAAGAAGGGAGAGTACTTCTCCCCAGCCCGGGAAAGGAACCTGATCAGCCCTGCCAACTTTCCTGTCAGCCGTTGCACCTCCTTAGCATTCTGAGGCAACCACAACTCCATGATTGCCTTGACCTTATCTGGATTTGGTTCAGCTCTTGCGGGGGTAAGGAGATGCCCAAAAACTTCTCCCTGCTTGCCCCAAAAACGCACTTCAAGAGGCTTCAGCCGCATCT
Source organism: Platanthera guangdongensis (assembly GCA_039583875.1). Classification (NCBI taxonomy): domain Eukaryota; kingdom Viridiplantae; phylum Streptophyta; class Magnoliopsida; order Asparagales; family Orchidaceae; genus Platanthera; species Platanthera guangdongensis. Next base: position 127,317,361 of record CM077154.1, on the reverse strand, counting down.
TGTACTTACGCAAGGTGGTGAAGGTTTCCTCCAGGTCCTGTAGGTGAGAGTCCACGTCTCGACTCTTGATCATAAGATCATCCACATACACCTCCAGGTTCCTTCCTCTTTGTTCTCGGAAGACCCTGTTCATCATTTTTTGGTATGTCGTCTCTGCATTCTTCAGCCCAAAGGGAATCATTTTGTAGCAGTAGCACTCATCCCCTGTGATGAAGGAGACATCTTTGATGTCGGGGGGTGCATCCTGATTTGGTGATAACCTGAAAATGCATCTAAAAAGCTCATTACAGGAAAACCGACGGCTGAGTCAACCAGCGCATCGATCTGAGGCAAAGGATAACAGTCCTTAGGGCATGATTTATTAAGTAAAGAAAAATCCACACACATACGCCACCGGCCGTCTCCTTTTTTTACAATTACTATATTGGACACCCAGACGGGGTATTGTATTTCGGATACAAAGCCAGCCTTCAGGAGCTTAGACACCTCCTCCCTGATGGGTTCGGCCAGCTTGTCCGCGATGGACCTTTTCTTCTGTTGAACTTGGCGAGCTTCCGGGTCCAGGTTGAGGCGATGGCAGGCAACGTCCGCGTCGATCCCTGGCATCTCCGCTGCGCTCCAGGCGAAGATGTCCACATTCCTCTGGATGCATGCCAGCATCCACTCCGGGTCCACCGGGGTCAGCCCCCCGCTGATTTGCACCTTCTCCACCCTGCCTCCAAGGGTGAGAACCTTCATATCCACTACTTCCTCCACAACCTCCAAACGGGACTGCTCCCCCCATTCTTCAACGTCCCCCTCCTCCGGGACAAGAACCTCCTCGGCTTCCACCGCTTCCTCCACAGCCATCGCTTCGGCCAACTCTTGGACTCCTCCTATCACCTCCTCTTCGGGTGCAGCTCTCCATCTCCATCTCCTCTCCACTGGCCTCCTGTTCTGCCTCCTCCATTCTCCGCTCCATCTCCTCGGCTCCATCCTGCCAAGAGATGGAGTTCACGGCGGTGACGTAGCACTCTCTTGCCACCTTGGGGTCACCCCGAACCCGGACCTGGATCTCCTCAGCGCTGAACTTCAAGCACTGATGGAAGGACGAGGAGACGCAGCGAAAGGCGCTGATGAGGGGCCGTCTGAAGATGGCGTTGTAGCTGTTGGGGACGTCCACGATGACGAACCTGGAGTTTCGGGAATGCCCCCCCCCCCCCCCCCCCCCAGAGTGAAATGGAGCCCCACTCCTTCTACCTCTTTCCTCTCCCCCAAAAATCCGAACAGAGGCCCATCTGAGGCCTGCACCCTCTTCGCCTCAACTTTCATCGCGTCGAACGCCTTCTTGAAAATGACGTTGACGGAGCTCCCGTTATCGATAAGGATGCAGGAGACGGTGAAATTTTTGATGGCTGTCTAGATGACCAGCGCATCGCAAAAGGGATCCTCATGATCTGGCACGTCCTTCCTTGAAAAGGTGATCTTCTCCTCCGGGGGTGGGGTCTGGGATGTGGAGCCAACGCTCCGACGGTACATGGTATGGAGGCTCGCCTTCCGGGAAGCCTCAATCCCCCCCCCATGAATCACTCTGGTCCCTCCCCGGGTTCCAACGTCTGTTCGGTCTTCGCACCTATCCTCCTCCACCCGAGGCAGGACTTCCTCAATCTGCACTTCCTGGCGATCCCGCTGCTACTGCTCCCTGTTTTCTCTCATCTCGAGCACGTGGCTGTGGCGTGCCCCTCCTCCTGATGGAAGTCACGGTAGGGTAACTCCACCCTAACTTCCCTTCTCCTTCTCCGCGCAGCTCTCCTCCGCTCCCCCAGGGCTATGGCCATGGCCTGATTTTGATCGTGGATAGGGGGTCTTTGGGCTTGCCTCCAACCTGGAGACTGAAACTGACCCTGGCCCCCCTGGCGGTTATCCCCTCCATGGAAACCTCTCTGCGGCTCGTGGTCCTGCCACTCCGGCCTCCAACCTAGCCGATGGTTCGGCTCCTGGCGCCCACCTGGGTTGTTGTTGTTGTTGTTGTTCCCTCTGCCGGGGTTCAGCTCTCCTCTCCTCCTGACCTCTGCATCCTCTGGGCTCCTTCTCTTCCGTGGCCCACCTAGCCAGCTTCCGGGAAAACTCCGGGTTTGCCGCCTCCATGTCGACCTCCCTTGAAGCTCTCTCCATCAATTCCTCAAAGGACACCGGAGGCGTCCTCTTCAGCTCCATTCCAAAGAACCCCGGCTGAAGCCTGAGGGTGAAGGCCACCATCATGGTATGCCCTGGCATCTCCTGCACTTGAAGAATCTCCTCCCGGAACCTGTCCAAGTAGCTCCCCGAGGTCTCGTTCACACCCTGCCTGATGCAGAACAGAGACTCGGACTCCTTCCTCTTCTTGGAGATGGTGAACCTCAGCATAAACCTCCGGCGCAGGTCCTCAAAGCAGTAGATGGAGTTGGTCGGTAGCTGGTGGAACCACTCTCTCGCCTTCTCCTTGAGCGTGATGGCAAAGAGCTTGCACTTGAACCCATCTGACATCTGTCGGATCGAGACCACGTCCTCAAATCACTGGATGTGTTGGATCGGGTTGCCCTTCCCGGTGTAGTAGGACATTTCCGACTACCGGAAGACCTCTGGAACTGCTGCAAATGAAACAAACTCGCTGAATGGGCTGCCCCCCTCTTCTGGGCAAGTAGGGGGACCTCGCGCCCCCATGTCGCCGAACCGGCCTGCAGATTCCGAGCTGGGGAAGAGCACGCGGCCCTACAGCTCGAGCTCGCCTCCTCCATCTGCTACCTCCTTCCCGGCTCGCCTGTCGGGTGTGTCCTCGCCCAGTGTTGGGGCAGCGACTACTGGAACAGCTGGTGTCGAGCACTCGGCGCGAGTGCCGAGTGCGAACATGATGAGACTCTGCATCTCGTGCCTGAACTCGTCCAACATACCGACAGTGGCGAGAGGGGGAGGTGGGGGAGGCGAGTTGGTCCCGCCCGAACCTTGCCCTTCTCCTCCGGTCATCGAGCTAGCTGAAAATTTTCGGTGTTAACCACTATCCACGCTCACCGCACCAAAAATGTTGAAACCGAAAATTCGGTCTCTGTGGAGTTCACCCTTGGGAAAGGGGTGATCGCACACTTACTTCTCTCATGCGAGCCAAACAACTAAGGAAATGGAACAAGGAACGGACCCAGTGCTCGGCGTGGAGGTCCCACCACACACCTGGAAGATCTTAAAGTGCTTCCCCTCCTTACCCAAATGCCGAGTTAATGATACCTCAAAAAGCGCAAGAAGACCGGGGCACAAGTGAAAACGTGCCTTCTTAGGTACCCCCTTGGATTTATTTATAGTTTTTTTTGAAAACGGACTGCAAATAGCCAACCTCTGTTGTTCTAAACAGCTATATGCAGCCAAAAATGGTCTGCCAACAGCGTAACTCCGTTGTTCTGAAAAGCTATTTGTATTCCTCTGAGGGCATCCAGGTCATTTTGCCTCTGAACCCTACTGGACGAATGATCTGTGAGAGTACCACTCTGCTGAAGGGGCGAATGCCGGGAACACAACGCATCCGCCGCCTTGAAGCTCTTTGGGAGGCGAGTGCTAGGCTAGGCGGCCACTCGCCCAGCTTGGCGAGAACTGGTCTCGTGTGCACGTTGAGGCGTGGGATCCTTAGGCGAGTGCTAGATGGAGGTTGCACTCGTCGAAGGGTCAAACCACTCCTCGCAGGACAGCGCGAATGCCCCTCTCTAGGCCTTGGGCGAGTGCAGGACAAATTGCCTTACTCGCGCATCTGATGGGGTCCACTCATCGAATATGGGGTTGTACAACGAGGATAATCATCATAATAATATGATGATCTCTCTGAAGGAGCTCTGTGAGGTCGGGTATAGATGAACTTGGGATCCTCAAACAAAGGAGGTGACCACGATAACCAGACAATAAAAAATCTATCGATTCTACCATTGCGTATCAAACTAAAGTCCATACTTGTGGCTTTGATACCACCAGACACAAGACAAATCTACAAGTGGCGGATGTGTGACGCCTTAACCCTAAATGCAATGCAAGAGAATGTGATGAATTCAATGGACCTACAACAAGCCCTAAATCGAAGATACGGATAAATGCAAGCATGCAATCCAATGAACTTTTGACGACTAACGCTAAACTCTAATGTGATGCCCTTGAATGATTCAATTATGTAATGATTTCTGACACTCAATTAATCAAACAATATTAATATTAAAATACACGGGTCACGATTGATTACAAATATCATAATTTGAGTGTTAGAAATTGGCGGTTTGTCCTCTAGTCGGGCGATTAGCAGTTCGGGCGGTCTGGCGATTTTTCCAGGCGGTCTTGTTGTCTGGCAGGTCGGTGCAGCGGTCTGGTAGTGATCCCTTGCTGGCGGTCGAGGGATTATCCGCACTTGCGGACTGCTGGCTTGCCGCGGCAGCGGTCTGTTGATTAGCCGCAACACGGCCTGGTGGCTTTCCGCAGTTGCGGTCTGGCGGCTTGCCCAGCGGGCTTCCCTGGCGAACTGGCGGTTTCCCTTGGTATATTTGGATGGTTTGTTATTTTTTTGTATAGTGTGCGGTTTGACATTGTCAAACCGCATAAGCCGCGCGAAGTATTTAGTCCCAATTGTATTCTCCCATCTCCCCCGTTTTCTATAAATATGGGGGCATACTTTTAAAGTCCTCTCCGCGGAATCCTCTGTGGTGCGCGGACTTGCTCCTGTTGCCTAAAACATGTAAATCAACTGGCTTAGTCATAAAATATGACTATGTGAGACAATTATTTCGTGAAACAGTTCTACATGCAGAGAAAGGGGGTATAGCCTTATATGGGCTAGTCGGGCTTGCTGCCTTTAATAATTCGGGCGGTCTGGTGAGCTGGCTGTGTTGGTTGTGCTGGCTGGTGGCTGGATAGGTTGCTGGCTGAGTTTTGGCTTGTGTTTTTCCACTTTGGTGACACCTAGCGGTTACCAAATCATTTTGGCTTCTTCTTGCCTCTTCACCGCCCCTACTTCTCTTTAAATAAGGGGTGGCAGTGTGCTTGAAAATAACCAAATAATATGGAATAAACATAATTCAAGAAATAAGATACCAGCGGTCTGATTATAGTAGTGCATATCCCTTGCTGGCGGTCGGGGGATTATCCGCACTTGCGGACTGCTGGCTTGCCGCAGCAGCGCCATATTAACGGCCTGTAATCAGCCATATTGGCTTTCCGCAGTTGCGGTCTGGCGGCTTGCACCCCAGCAGTGGAGAGAAGAGGGCTTCCCTGGCGAACTGGCAAGGAAGTAATAGAGGAGAGGGAGAGATTTCCCTTGCATACCTAAGTATTTCCTATTTTAGAAATTAAAAGGGTGGATCAGGAAGGTTTCAGGAAGAAACCATATATCTATATTATTTTTTTGTATAGTGTGCGGTTTGACATTGTCAAACCGCATAAGCCGCGCGAATTGTATTTAGTCGGGGAATGCCAGGAGAACATCGAATCACAAATCCAAACTGCGAATGATTATTGTATTCTATTCTTAGATTTGTTGTCATGTGATGTGTAAATAAATCTGAAAGAAATAAACTGGTGTGTTCTTTTCTGTGCTGTGTACATTTGACTCGATATTTGAAAACTTCTAGCTTTCCTCAATATGGAGGAAACTTGGAAAGGTTTCCACAATACTTATGTAATCGGCATCTTTTTCGTGCAATAAAATTTGCCTTTATTTACCTCTTGGCCGTTTTCTCGCTCATTTTTCGCATGGTATCAGAGGAAATAGATCATTTGCTCCAATCAGCTTGTGGTTTGTTTGTCTAACCGCACCGGCCTCTTTCGCTTCCCGCGCAGCTTATTGCTGCTTGTTGTGCTTGCGGCTTGCTTTCTTCTGGGCTTTTCTCTTCGCCCAGCTTTCCTTGTTAACCGCACTTCTTTTGCGACTTATTGTGTTCGTGCGGTTTCTCTTCTCTGTTACGAGTTCCACCTTTTGGTCGCAGCTTCTTCCTTGTCGTTGGTGTGTTGCCACCTTGATCGGGCGGACTCTTGCTCTTCTATTTCTTCTTGTTTGCGCGGCTTCTTTTATAATCGCTTGTCTCTGTGGTTTGTTGGGCTCGCGCGGTTTGTTGTGCGGCTTCTTTTGCTCTTGCCGCCTTTGTTAGTCGTTTTTCGTTGCGACTTCTCCTGTTCGCGTAGCTTCTTGGTTGTTCGCGCTTTCTTCTCTCCCAGCGGGTTGTCTTCCTGCGGCTTGTTTCTTCTTTTTTGTGAGCCCGCATTTTGGTCGCGGCATGTTCCTTGTCGCTGGTGTTTGACACTGTGACCGTGCGGTCTCTTCCTCCCCTTTCTCCCCTTTCATTTCTCTCTCTTGTCGATGCGAAGTTGTCCTTTCCGGCTTGTTTCTAACCGTGCGGTTAGAAATCCCTCTTTCCTCTTGGAGATGGTTTCTCTTCTCTCATCTACCTCTAGTGCTCTTGTAGTCTCCTCTAACAAATGGCTTATTGACTCTGGTGGCACTTGTCACATGACCGGCAACTCTCGGTTGTTCTCTTCTTTGACTGTCCAGAACAGGCTACCTCCTGTTGTTATTGCAGATGGGACTTCTGCTCCTGTTCATGGTAGTGAGACTGTGCATCTTCCCTCATCCATTCTTCAGGGCAAGACTCCTTTTTCTATTTTATATTCTAAGACTGAGCTGTTTCCTTTACCTATGAAAATTTTTGGATGTACGGTGTTTGTTCACGTACTTCTCCTGGTCATGACAAACTTTCTTCTCATTCTATTAAGTGTATCTTCATTGGCTATTGTCCGACGCAGAAGGGCTATCGTTGTTTTGATCCTCTTCTGCGCAAACAATATGTTTCAGCTGATGTTATATTTTTTGAAGACACACCATATTTCTCTCTTATTTCCTCTCTTGTCATCTGATACTTCTTCTTCCCTGCCTATTCTCTCGGCACCTCCGCCAGAGTCAGTTCTCTCCACGTCTGCTCTTGTTCCTTCGTCTCTTTTTCTGGAGACTGATGTGTTTTCCTTAGAGCTTTTTGTGCATGTTCCAGGGTCTCTTCTTTCTTCTGACAGCACATTACTTCCTCTGGTCAATAGTGACCTTGATCTTCTCATTGCCCTGCGGAAGGGTGTTCGACAATGTACGAAGCATCCTATTGATGTTGTTGTTTCATATGATCAGCTTTCCCTGAATGGTAAGCGCTTTGTTCTTGTTATCTTTTCTACTGTCATCCCAGCAACGTATCAAGAGGCTCTTTCTAGTACTCAGTGAAAAGTTGTTATGTATGAAGAAATTGACATGTTAACTGCGAGAGGGGCTTGGACTCTTGTCCCTCCACCTTTGGGCATTGATGTGGTTGGTTGTAGGTGGGTCTTTGTGGTTAAATACATTCCCGATAGCTCAGTTGATCACTATAAGGCACGGCTTGTTGCCAAAGGGTTTAATCAGACATATGGGGTGGACTTCTTTGATACTTTTTCTCTTGTTGTCCGCATCAGCACTATATGTGTTCTCTTCTCTATCGCTATTAATCGAGACTGGGAGATGTCTCAATTAGATGTGAAGAATGCTTTCCTCTATGGAAATTTGCATGAGCTAGTTTACATGGAGCAACCTCCAGGGTATGTTGCTCCGGGGGAGTCTCGGGTATGCAAGCTTCAAAAGGCGATTTATGGGTTAAAGCAGAGTCCACGAGCTTGGTTTGATAAGTTTAGTGAAGTTGTTTCTCTTACTGGATTCAATCGAAGCTCTGTTGATCATTCTCTGTTTATACGCAAGACTACTAAAGGCCTTGTGATTCTTGTGATTTATGTTGATGATATTCTTCTGATTGGGGATGATAAAAAAGGCAATGATCTAGTCAAACGACATCTTCGACAACATTTTGTTACTAATGATATGGGAACTCCGAAGTACTTTCTGAGAATTGAGATTTCACGAAAGAGGGACTCAGTGGTTCTTTCACAGCGCAAGTATGCGCTAGATCTCTTAAAAGAAACCGATCTTCTTGGCACGAACCCTGCTCGTTGCCCAATGGCGGTTGGAGATGACAAAGGGTGGACTGACGATTCTCCTCTTCTTCCAAATTTCACTGTATACAGGTGACTTGTAGACAAACTCATATATCTGACTGTTACTAGACCAGATATCTGTTATGTTGTTGGGAAGGTCAGTCAGTTTATGCAGAATCCTAGAGAGTGTCATCTTCGATTTGTCATGAAGATTTTGTAGTATGTGAAAGAGTCTCCAGGAATGGGCTTGTTGTTTCAGAAGAATGGGCACCAGAAGATTGAAGCATATTCTAATGTCAGCTATGTGAATAACAAGGAAGACAGAAAACCTACATCAGGTTTTTGAACCTTTATTGGAGGAAATCTTGTTAGCTGGAAAAGGAAGAAGCAGACAGTGGTTTCAAGGTCAAGTGCTGAAGCAGAGTATAGGAGCATGGCCTCAACTACCTGTGAGTTGAAATGGCTACGGGCACTTATGCTTGACTTGGGAGAAGTCTACGACGACTATCCTCTTCTTTTGTTCTGTGATAATAAAGTCGTCATTTACATATCAAAGAATCTTATCTTTCATGAGAGGACAAAGCACATTGAGGTGGATTGTCATTTCATTAGAGAAGAGGACAAAGCATATTTGTACTCTCTTTGTCACTTCTGATAAAGAACTGTCAGACTTCTTCACGAAACCAGTTTTCGCTTCAGATGTTTGTAGCAAGCTGGGCATGGTTGACATATACGCTCCAGCTTGAGGGGGAGTGTTAGAAATTGGCGGTTTGTCCTCTAGTCGGGCGGTTAGCAGTTCGGGCGGTCTGGTGGTTTGTCCAGGCGGTTTGGTTGTCTGGCGGGTTGGTACAGCGGTCTGGTAGTGATCCTCTGTTGCCGGTCTGGGATTATCCGCACTTGCGGACTGCTGGCTTGCCGCAGCAGCGGTCTGTTGATTAGCAGCAACTGCGGCCTGGTGGCTTTCCGCAGTTGCGGTCTGGCGGCTTGCCCAGCGGACTTCCCTGGCAGACTGGCGGTTTCTCTTGGTATAGTTGGATTGTTTGTTATTCTTTTATATAGTGTGAGGTTTAACGTTGTCAAACCGCATAAGCCGTGTGAATTCTATTTAATCTCACTTCTTTGTTGTATTCTCTCATCTCTCTCGGTTTCTATAAATAAGGGGGCATACTTATGTAATCGGCATCTTTTTCGTGCAATAAAATTTACCTTTATTTACCTCTTAGCCGTTTTCTCGCTCATTTTTCACATTGAGTAAGCATGTAATAATTGCAATTAAATGAGAATGCATTAAAATTAAGTGCAGGGCGAATAAATAATACATGTATAAATAAAGAGCCAAACAAAACTAATGAAAACCAAATACTACAAGTAATAAAGAGTGCATACGTGCAATGTGAAATTTGAAAATAAGTGCATAACTCACCAAGTAAAGAGTCAATGATGCATGTGTTGCAGATAGGGTGGTGGTACTCCGGAAAAACAATAGTCACTATACGGGGTTGTCGGAGGAGTAAGGGCTATTGTTTTGTTGCTAGACAGGAACTGAAAGGCTCAATTTTGAAGTGGGAGTAAGGTGGGGAATGTAGAGAGGAGATTTGGCCAAGGATGGAAGGTGTGGGATGGCTGGTTATAGAATGGAAGAGGGGGAATAGGTCAGCTGCTGCTGTAGGGGGGTTCAGAAGGTGCTAGAAACCGGGAGCGGCAGTTATACCGGGGGTCTGGAAGACTACGACATGGGCTCTGGTCTAAGGCATAGATTGTGGCAAGGGCATTGAAAGTTGGGAATGGCGGCAACGCTGGAGGCAAGGGATGGCAGAAGCGGCGATGACGGAGACAACGGATGGCGGCAGAAGCTGCGCTAGTGGAAATAGATGGCAACGTCGGCAACTGAGAAGAACTCTCTTGAAGGAGGAGGAGGAGGTTGTCGGTCCCGGGGAAGACCGGGAAAGTGGCGGCGGGTTCAGAGCTAGACGTTGGAGGCAGGGAAGGCGGTAGATGGGGGAGCTGGCACCCCCAAAGGTGGAAACCTGCGACATTGCATCGCATGAGGCTCTCGGCATCGCACGAGAACAAAAGATCGAGCAGTTCTCTCTGTGAAGACTTAAATCCTCAATACCTGTAATGGATCGGTTGCTAGCATGATATAGAAGAGGGGATTATGTTAAATGATCTGATGACCCAAATCAGCGGATCAGATTACTTGACCTAATTCCCAAAATATACATCCAAAAAACTAAAACAAATACATAAAAAATGCAGAAAAATGAACCCGACATGATCACGGACTCCGATCATCCAACTGACGACCCAAAAAAGTCAATCCAATTATCTTCTTCAATGTTGTGTAAACGATCTCCATCACATAGAGAGGGAGAAAATTCAAGATTAGGAAAAGATGAATAAATGCACCAAAAGGGATACATTAGGTAGAGAGAAAAAAAGCATGAAGAAACCCTAGAAGGATGAGTCAATCGGTGGAGGAAACTCAAAAGAAAACACTTTTTTGTATTCCATCTTCGACAGAAAACACTTTTTTGTGTTCCATCTTTGACAGAAATTGTCTGATTAACAAGACAGTGAGTCCTATTTATAGCAATAGTCGTTATTGAAAAGACAAAGCAAGCCCTAAAAAATATTAATAACAAGTCATAATTAATAATGGGTCCTATTTATAGAGAGTAATTGCTGAAAACGACAAAGCAACCCCTAAAAAAATACTAATATCAAATTGAACATGCATAAGAAAGGATATTTAAACAAAAAAGAAACTTTTAACTACAAAAAATGACCATATGATCAACAACAACATTCAAGCCTTTATCCCACAATAGTGGGGTCGGCAAAAATGACCATATGATCACACCGAAAAAAATAATTGGTAACAAGATAAGGTACAATAGAATGGAATGGTACCAGTTTGTGATTATTACTTAAGTCTGAACAAAGATAAACCATATAGAGGATTGGCATGGTAATCCACTCTGTTCTCCTTTCAAATGATATTGCTGGCTTCAGAGAGAAGTAGAAAAAAAATCATATGCTGAAGGTTTCTTCACCATAATGATGTGGTTTCTACTAGATTATAACAAACCAAGTTGATGGTTTGTGGGAATAGCATCTTTATGATGGAGACGGAGCCAACCCGCCCAGCTTTGAGCATGCCCGCCACAACCGCAAACATTGCTACAACCTCCGCTCGCGGCCACATGCGGTCGCATAGTTTTTGGATGGCCAAGACTTTTCATTTTAGCCATTAAATTTCTGCTTTTAATTTTCAGCTTGTAATTTATGTGGAGGGCCAAGATGATAGAGTCGGTCTGGATGGTTTAGATTGGTTGTGTAAACACTATAAGTATTGTTAATTGATGGAGTGAAATCAGATTTGAGAACAAAAAAAAAGAATAGGGTTTTTTAGAACAGAGAAAGGAACCGAGAGCAGCTAGGGCTCGGTCTCCCCCTCCTGCGTCGAGACTCCTCCGTGAGGGAGCAGCTCGCCGCTACCTTTGCCGGCCCCTCCGTCCGGATCGTGGAAGACGGCCGCACCTCCTTGCTTCGTCGACCCGGTGTGACTCCGGGAGAGGTTTCGCCCCTCTGTTCGCCGAACCCGCCTCGTGGGAGTAGTTCGCCACTACCGTCGCCGGCCCCTCCGTCCGCTTCGTGGAAGACGGCCGCACCTCCAGCATCCCCTTCCGGTGTGACTCCGGTGTATCCCATGGTAGAGAGATTCTTCACTTCGTTCTTTGATTGACCTTGGGTAACGATTCTCCCCTCTTTGGGTGTGTTTCCCTTTTTTTTGTGATTTGGTGTTGTAATCGGTCAATGAGGCCGGGTGTCGCCTTCGAAGCGTTGATTTGATCCGTTGGTATTTTTCGAAATCGTCTGAGTTGTGTTTTCTCAAATTTGTAGAGATTGTTAAGGATTTGTTCTTCTTGATTGCGCCGCGTCTTGTTGGGAGTGCATCCGACTTCTTTAAATTGTTGTTTTAGTCGGATTCCTCATGGTGGATGTTGTGGAAACCCTATCGCAAGTTTCCCCCAAATGATATGAGGACAAATCAGAAGTTTTCAAAAATTGAGTCACAGTAGTACACATCACAGAAAAGAACACACCAGTTTATTTCTTTCAGTTATTTATTTACACATCACATGATAACAAATCTAAGAATAGTAATAGATACAATAATCGCAAGCAAATTACGGATATCGCCCTGTAGTCCCTGCTGAAATTGTCGACAACGATCTTCTTCCGTCGCTACGAGAGAATCGGCGTAATATGCGAGTTTCGAGAACCTGGCTCTGATACCAATTGTGGAAACCCTATCGCAATTTTCCCCCAAATGATACGAGGACAAATCAGAAGTTTCAAAAATTGAGTCACAGTAGTACACATCACAGAAAAGAACACACCAGTTTATTTCTTTCAGTTATTTATTTACACATCACATGATAACAAATCTAAGAATAGTAATATATACAATAATCGCATTCGCAGTTTGGATTTGTGATTCGATGATTCTCCTGTCATTCCCCGATACCGATAAAGATCTTCAACCATACATTCGCCAGCTCTTCCAGCGGAATCCTCTGTGGTGCGCTGGGACTTGCTCTTGTTGCCTAAAAACATGCAAATTAACTGACTTACTCATATAAATATGACTGTGAGACAATTATTTCGTGAAACAGTTCTACATGCAGAAACAAAAAGGGGTATAGCAATATGCTTACAATACAATAAACAAATTTAGATATAGATATGTGTTTCCTTCCTGAAATCTCACCCTTTTAATTACATATTGTTGAAAGAGCCCAAAGCTTGTATGTATATTTCAGTATGTAAATACAAGGAGAGAATACAAATATATAGGAGAGAAGAGAGAAAAATAAATCCTATACATGATGTGGGACTAAAGAAGGAGGAAGAAAAATAGGCCATCAAATGGGCCTTTTACATGGGCTTTTTAATACTCCCCCGCAAGCTGGAGCGTACAAGTCGTATGCGCCAAGCTTGGATAGGCACTGATAGAAGAGGGTACTAGGAAGAGCTTTGGTGAGGATGTCAGCAACCTGTTCAGTACCCGGAACGTGCTTGAGCTCGATCTTCTCCATGTGGACTTTCTCTCGGATGAAATGACAATCTACCTCAATATGCTTCGTTCTTTCATGGAAGACCGGGTTTTTGGCAATATGTATGGCAGCTTGACTGTCACAAAGGAGGAGAGCTGGTGAAGGGTAGTTTGACTCCAAGGTCGGTAAGGAGACTCTCAATCCATGTGAGTTCAGAGACCACAGCAGCCATTGCCGATATTCTGCTTCTGCTAAGGATCGAGCAACCACTGCTTGTTTCTTGCTTCGCCAAGTAATCAGATGTCCTCCAAAATAGGTACAAAACCCGCTAGTAGATCGTCGATCGTCGAGGGAGCCAGCGTAGTCGGCATCAGAGTATGCCACTAGTGTAGGAATGGAGGATGAGGTTTTGTATACAAGTCCTTGGTCAGGAGCTGTCTTAAGATATCTGAGAATGCGTTCCACAGCCTGGAGATGAGAGCTTCGAGGAGAGTGCATATAGCGACTCACAAGTCCCACAGCGAAAGATATATCAGGTCTTGTAACTGTTAGGTAGATAAGCTTCCCAACTAGACGACGGTAATATTCTGGATTTGGTAGAAGCGAATCAGAATCTGAGCCCTGAGCACATATTTTGTGATTTGCATCCATGGGAGTGTTAATAGGTTTGCAACCAGAGTAGCCTGCATCATGAAGGAGATCCAGGCAATATTTGCGCTGAGAGAGAACCAACCCATCTGACCGTCTGGCCACTTCCAGACCGAGGAAGTACCGAAGAGGACCCAGATCTTTAGTTTGGAAGACGGAGCTCAGATGTAGCTTAACGGCCTGTATGCCATCCAAGTCACTGCCAGTAATAATGATGTCGTCGACATATACCAACAGGAGAACCGTATCAGTGGCCTGGTGACGAGTAAACAATGAGAAGTCAGCCGAGCTGCGAGTGAAGCCAACGTCCCGGAGAGCTTTGCTGAACTTGTCGAACCATGCCCGAGGGGATTGTTTGAGACCATATAGAGATTTGAGAAGATGACAAACCCGTGACTCCCCCGTGGTCTCAAACCCGGGAGGTTGTTGCATGTAAACCGTTTCCTGAAGGTCGCCGTTCAGGAAAGCGTTCTTGACGTCGAGTTGAAACAAGGGCCACTGGCGATGGACAGCCACAGAGAGGAGAATGCGGACCGTGTTGAGCTTAGCGACCGGAGAGAAGGTCTCGTCATAGTCCAGCCCCGGTTGCTGGGTGAAGCCACGAGCAACCAACCGAGCTTTGAGGCGATCAATGGTCCCATCAGGAGCATGTTTAATGACGAAAACCCATTTGCACCCAACGGGTTTCTGGCCGGGAGGAAGGGGCACCAGGGTCCAAGTCTGGTTGGCCCAAAGAGCAGCCATCTCTTCTTCCATGGCCGCACGCCACCCAGGATGTTGAAGAGCGTCCTGGACAGAAGTAGGAATAGAGACCGAGGAGAGCGAAGTAGCCAAGGCCTGAAGAGGTGGAGAGAGGCGATGGAGAGAAACATAGTCCGCCATTGGATGAGTGGTAGAGGCCGACACCGGAGCAGCAGAACACGGAGAAGCCGAGGTCGAAGCCGACTGCAGAGGAGCAACGGGAGGAAGAGGGCGACGAGCATAGACCCGAATAACTGGGGGTCGAGGAGGGTCAATGGTGGGAGGAGGCGGAGGGATGGTGGGAGGTGAGTGGACGTGGATCACTGGCCGGGGAAGGGAGGGTGTTGTAGTAGGTGGTGGTAGAAATGGTGGCAAAGGAGGAGGGAAGAAGTGTTGATCCTCCCGGAAAGTAACATCAGCCGAAACAGAGACCTTCCGGGTGAGCGGAGAGTAGCAAACATAGCCCTTTGGGGTACGTGAGTAGCCGACAAAAATGTGTTTGGCCGCACGGGGATCCAGTTTGTCAAGAGTGGGGCCCAGTTTATGGACAAAGTAGGTACAGCCGAAACCCGGGGGTGAGGGGGAAGGCGGATGTGGAGGGAAAAAGAAGGCTGAAGGGGGTAGCGTTGTGGAGAACGGGAGAGGGGAGACGGTTGATAAGAAAACATGTTGTGGACACCGCAAAGTTCCAGAAGACTTTGGGAACGTGCATGTGAAGCATGAGAGAGCGAGCCACATCGAGCAAGTGGCGGTTCTTGCGTTCAGCGACCCCGTTTTGTTGAGGGGTGTAGGGACAAGAGGTCTGGTGAACAATACCGAAGTTTACGCAGAGAGTGGCAAACTCGTGGCTAGTATATTCCCGAGCATTATCAGAGCGGAAAATTTTAATGGTGGTAGAGAATTGCGTACGAGTCTCTAACACAAACGCCTGAAAGACACGAGAAAGCTCAGAGCGATCATGCAGGAGATACAACCAAGTAGTACGAGAGTAATCATCAATAAATGTTATAAAATAACGATAACCAGAAATGCTAGAAATTTTATAGGGGCCCCAAATATCAGAATGTATTAAATCAAATGGAGCAGAGCTCCTAGTACAATGAGCTGGAAAAGAAGAGCGAGGCTGTTTGCCAATAATACAAGAATCACATTGAAAAGCAGGAAGAGAAATGTCTGGAAGCGCCTTCTGGAGGATAGGTAGAGGGGCATGCCCAAGCCGACAATGCCAAGCAGACGAGGAAACGGAGGAAAGGGATGTGGGAGAGACATCGAGGAGGTAAAGCTCGTTCTGCAGCCGACCCCTACCAATGGTAATCCGCGTCTGCCGATCCTGTATCAAAAAACCAGAAGAGGTGAAGGTGATAAAGCAATTCATATCAGTAGTAAGACGACCAACAGAGAGTAAATTAAAAGGCGAGGCCGGCACATAAAGAACGGAGCGAAGAGAGAGAGAGGGAGGAAGGAGGAGGTCCGCGCAGCCGGAGACCGGGACAAGCGCACCATTGGACACGGTAATAGACGGGGGGTGAGCAGCAGCAGAGAACTGGGGCGGCCGCATGGAAGTGATGTGGTGGGTGGCCCCGAGTCCAGGATCCAGCGAGAGCTGGAAGAGAGACAGGCAGTACCTGCAGCGGAGGTGGAGACAATACCTGCATGGGAGGTGGAGGCATGGGAAGCAGAAGGGGGTTGAGGAGCCCCTGAGTTGTTGCAGCTGTAGGCGAAGAGCCTCAAGATCCGTACCAGTCGGAGGAGAGCTATCGGTAACAGCAGCAGTAGGCGGGCGAGGGGGGTAGCCATGTTTCTTGTGACAAACGGCTTCAGTATGGCCATCCCGGCCGCAGTAGGTGCACTTGGGCCGTCCGCGGCCACCACGGCCCCGCCCACGGGAGCCCGTACGGCCACCCCGAGGAAAGGAGGGTTGTGGAGTAAAGGAGGAAGGGCCTGCTGAAGAAGGGCCGGCGAGGGTGGTGTGCAGGAGCCTCCGGAGGAGGTGGTACGCGAAGTAACATCGAGCAGACATCAGAGAAAGAAGGGGTAGTGGGTGAAGCCAGAACCTGGGCCCGAATACTATGTAGGTGTGGCGGGACGCGAGCCATAATCATAGCAATACAAACAGCCTCCTTCTGGGCGCGTTGGGCAGCGAGATCAGTAGTCGCGGGCTGGTGCTGAATCCAGGCTTCTGTGAGAGTTTTAGCACGGGCCACGAAGGAGGTCATGTCCAGAGCTTTGCCAACATCCAAGGCTTGAAGATCAGTGAGGATGTCGAAAAGGTGTTGAAGGCTGTCCTTCCCGGAGTACAGCGAATGAAGTTCATCCCACATGGCTTTAGCAGTCTCATGATACATGATCATCTGGTACGGCTCACCCTCGACCGAGTTCAGGATCCAGGTCTGGACACGGCCGTCATTGCGGAGCCAATCATCAGTAGACGGAGTTGGTGGGCCCTGGGTAAGGTGACGGGCAAGGCCCTTGGCCTGTAAGACCGGCGGACAGAGTGGACCCAGGGAATGAAATTAGCCTTGCCAGAGAGAGAAATAGTAGTAATCCGAAGCTCATCTCGGAGTCGAGTTCGAGAGGAGCCACGTGGTTGGCAGGGGTTGAGCGGTAGTGGAGTCGCTGGAGGACATGGCGACTGAAGAGCAGCAGGGCTCGGAGAGAACAACCCGCAGCGGTCTGGAGGTCGCGGCGGTCTGGAGGTCGCGGCGGGCTGGAGGCCGCGGCGGTCTGGAGGTCGCGGCGGGCTGGAGGCCGCGGCGAACAGGAGCAGTCCGCGAGAGGAGAGCGCGGCGAGTTGGAGCAGATCGCAGCTCAGTGGAGCAGATCGCAGCTAGTGAGAGCAGAGCTGGAGCAGTTCGCGACAGAGGCTGCGGCGAGCTGGGGGGCAGGTCGCGGCAGCGGACAGGAGCAGTCCGCAAGAGGTCGCGGCGAACTGTGGGCAGGTCGCTGGAAGAGGAGCACAGTGGATACAAGCAGAGCCCGTAGCGGACAGGAGCAGTCCGCAAGGGAAGGCGAGGGAGAGAGAGAGAGTCCGCGAGCAGAGGCTCGAGCGGACAAAAAGGAGCGAGCTAGAGGGAGCAGTCCGCGAGCAAGAGGCTCGAGCGGATACAAGCAGAGCCCGCAGCGAGAGAGAAGCTAGAGGGAGCAGTCCGCGAGCAAAGAGGCTCGAGCGGATACAAGCGGAGCCCGCAGCGGACAAGAGGGAGCAGTCCGCGAGCAAGGAGGCTCGAGCGGATACAAGCAGAGCCCGCAGCGAGAGAGAGAGAAGCTAGAGGGAGCAGTCCGCGAGCAAAGAGGCTCGAGCGGATACAAGCAGAGCCCGCAGCGGACAGGAATGATCGTCGGAGAGGGATGGAGAGAGGTGGCCCCACGAGTCAGAGCAGAAGATGGCTATAAGAAGCCTGGGGAGGGTGGAACCACGGAGGGAGAGAAGAGGAGCGGAATCAGAAGGGCAGTCCGCACGAGACCGGAGCGGATGCAGGAAGGCAGTCCGCACGAGACCGGGCGGACAGAAGCAGAGGGGCAGTCCGCAGGAGACCGGGCGGACAGAGAAGGGGCAGTCCGCAGGTTAGACGGAACCTGGCTCTGATACCATGTTGAAAGAGCCCAAAGCTTGTATGTATATTTCAGTATGTAAATACAAGGAGAGAATACAAATATATAGGAGAGAAGAGAGAAGAATAAATCCTATACATGATGTGGGACTAAAGAAAGAGGAAGAAAAATAGGCCATCAAATGGGCCTTTTACATGGGCTTTTCTAATACATATAATAGGAAATACTTAGGTATGCAACTTGAATTGGCCACACCCCCGAAGGGCGAAATTGTAGGCTCACCCCTACTGGTGAATCCATCAGTAGATGCCTCTACATCATAGGATTCAAAACCTTCGTATTTTCTTATGCCGGATTTTATGTTCTATTATCTTTATTGAACGAAAAACAAAATAACATATAGGAGTTTTAAATATTCCCCTCAGAAAATGTTTGTATCGCTATAATTTTTCCTCTTGCCCACAGTTATTTGATTAGCGATTATTTCATTGAGTTTTAAACTCATATGCACGGGCAGTGTCCTTGAAAATAACAAAAATAATATGAAAATACTTGAATAAACATAATTCAAGAACAAAATACTCACCAACGTTTTACCTTTACCCTTATCCTTTGTTGTATTATGACCATGATTATCGCGGGAAGCCATCATCTTTTGTCCGAGTCGTGGAAACCACTGAAATAAGATGCATATATAATTTGGAGAGTCGAAATCGATAAACCGGAAAAATAAGAGAAAAAAGACGTTTAAATCACAAAAACAGCCCTCAACTAGTGTTGGACAGCCACGATATAACTTGAATGGGCCAAACCAGCCCCCAAATGGACTTCCCGTCCTCTTAGCCGGCTGTCCAGCAACTAATCAGCACAACCAGCAGCAAAAAGTAGCTCAAAATTCGTATTAATTGACCACAAAACAGCCACTAAACAGTTATAGAAAACAGCCCCAAAATCTGTGCGTAAACCAGTCATAAAAACAGCACAAATCAGCCACATTGAGGAACAAATATAGCAGTAATCTCAGCAATGTAGCATAAACTTCTAAAACATGAATTAGAAGAGGGGGAGAAGCATGCTTACAGCGGGTGAGGAAGGGAGAAGGATGTTACGCAACCGATCCTTAACGGATCGCCGGAGTGTAGCAAACACCTTCCTAGAACTCCAAAGTAGCAGCAGCGGCTATGCCCCAATAGCTCAGCTAAGTCCAGTCGAGGGCACCGGGAGGAAAGCAGCAGTGGCAAAAGGCACAGCAGTGGCTACAGAAAATGAGAGAGGGAAATAAGAGAGAAGGAGATATCATCCAGAGAAATATTCAATAGCAGCAGCAAGGCACGGCAAGGGCACGAAAATACCAAGAAGAGAATAGCGGCGGCTCAGGCAGAAATCGAGGAGCGAGGAGTAGCCGGACAGTGAGAGAAGAAGAAGAAACCTTGGAGAAGAAGAAGAAGAATGGCAGCAGCCCTAGTAGAAGAGAGGGAAGCAGCAGCAGCCCTAGCAGAAGAGAGGGAAGCAGCAGCAGCCCTAGCAGAATCGTCGGCACAAGAGCACGGCAACGCCGACGCAAAGCGCCCAGCACAGAGAAAGGAGAAGAAGAAGAAAATGAAGAAGCTTTCCCTTAGCCGACACCGAGAAACGAGGAGCCGGAAGATGTCGTAAATCGCAGAAGCAGGGAGACAGTGTGGGAGAAGAAGAGCAGACGGCTCGATATAAACAGCAAAATCAGCGGTTAGCGGCAACATCGGGCCAAAGCACCGCTCCAGGTCACAATCCCAATCTCAAATAGTGAATACTTGGCTAGCCATGTATCATCACAAAAGACCTACTCAGCCACCTTATCCAGCACCATAACAGTCAGCACAACATCCAAACATAAGTCCACCCACCAAATACCAAACTCGAAGTAAAAATGAAAATCAAACGAAATATTCTCGTAAAAACGTACTGCCTTTATGTTATCATCATCGGGGATTGTCAAACAACTATTTATATAAAATCAAAAATTATAATATGTTGTGCGTCATATTTGGTTCGTCATAGATGTTGTGTTTGTGAAATTGAGAGAGAGCATATTGTTATTATGGCCGCGTTGAGTAATCTGTGTGTGAAAGATCGGCTTCTGATTGAGTGAATCACCGTCGTAACCCCACACGTTCACCGGGCGCGTAGGCCTACATCAATTTGATATCAAAGGGAGGTTGGCCAATTACTTAACTTGGCCCCGGTCCGCCTTCTTTTTACGCTAGGTTTCACTTGTGCACAAATTTTATTTTTTACAAAAAAAAATAAATTTCACCCATCGTATGTCCACTAGATCTGGTCAAGAGTATAACATCACTTCCTCTTCGAGTATATCCGATGATCGGCAACCAAATCCAAACCCCTCTCATGTTGATGTTCTACGCTATGAAATGAATCAACAAATGGAGGAACTCCGAGGAATGTTGGCTCAACTTCTGGCCAGCCGAACCCCCTCACCACCTAGAGGTCATAGGGAACCCAACCGTCGCCACCACCACGGGGACGACGACCTCAATGAGATGTCCCCACGTGCTCGTCCACAACATCGTCGCCCTGAACGAGACATCGACCTCACCAGAACCATTAAGATCAATGCCCCCACCTATGACGGCTTAGGGGAACCCCAAATTTTTTGAATTGGGTTATGGATATGGAGTGTTACTTTAAGTGGCATCACCTGCTGGACCCTCAGAAGGTTCAAGTGACCAGGATGAAGCTAACGGGGCGAGCTAAAGTTTTTTTGGCTAAATGAAGAGCGACAACTAGGAACCGAGAATGCTGTCCCCATGTCGGTTGGCAAGTTATGAAAAATCTCTTAAGGGATTAATACATTCCTGCTTATCATCACCCAAATGTTTGATGAGTTAGCCACCCTTCGTCAAGGCGATAGGTATGTATCCGATTACATGGGAGATTTAAAAGATAAAATAGTCTGATTTGAGGTTCAAGAGATGTCGGAAGTTACTCTCTAGATTTCGTAAGGGTCTTAGTGACGACATTAAAAAAAAATTCCTTCGCTATGGTCACACTGATTTGAACACCACCATTAACGCCGCACTCGACATAGAAAAACGTCTAGCCTTTAATTCCAAAGCAAAAAAGTAATCCACATAAGGGCAAACCTACCTATAGTCCTTCCACCTCTACTTATAAGGACAAAGGGAAGTTTAAGAATACGGATTCCAACAACATCGTTATCACGGCTAGAAATGCTAAGAATCTCCAGGCTGAACGCATTCCTGTGGGCAAGATTAGCAAAACTAACGTCACTTGTTACGTTTGCGGGATAGTCGGCCATTATGTTGTTGAGTGCCCAACAAAGACGAAGGCTTTGGCCTTGGTTGAACCTACTAGTAAAGCACCCGAATTTGTATATGAGGACACAGATGAGTCGGAACCAAAAGGAGTTTCTAGTGACATGGAGGATGACCTCAACCTTATGGCGATGTGTTGTATTTTGACAACCCCAAGTGCGTCAGATGAGTGGCATCAAACCAACATCTTTTCTTTAATTTTCAGGAGCGGTGAGAAGCTTTGTAAGTTGATTATTGATAGTGAAAGTTGTACAAATGTTATATCGGAAAGTGTCGTCACGCGTATGAAGCTCGCTACGGAGCCCCACCCCCACTCCTACCAAGTAGCTTGGGGCAACAAGACATCTCTTCCCGTTACACGAATATGTATAGTACCCCTTACCATTAAATCTTATACGGAAATTATTTGGTGTGATGTGATCCCCATGGATGCATGTCAGGTTCTGCTTGGTCATCTTTGGTTATATGATCACGATGTGACTCATATTTTGGGAAAGCAAATGTGTATGAATTTAAATTTAATGGCAAGAAGATCACTTTGAAACCCACTCCACCCAAGGAGCCCGCTGGTCCCGCTAAAGACACCTCTCTTCCCATAGAGAAAAAGACATTAAGCTTACTTGGTCGTAAGAAGTTTAGTCGTGATTCCTTTTTAGGTGGGATTGTCTACGCGTTGGTACTTTTGCAAACCAAAGACGCATCCATTAATTTGGAAGAGTTGCTGCCAGAATTGAGGGCGTTATTGAAGAAATACAAGGACATTTACCGGACGAGCTTCCCTCAACATTACCCCCACTTACAGAAATTCAACATGCTACAGATTTGATATCGGGTTCTTCCTTACCGAATCTCCCCCATTATAAGTTGAATCTCGCGGCCCATCAAGAGTTGCAAAGCCAAATTTCGGATCTTCTCCAAAAGGGTGTTATTAGGCATAGCAAGAGTCGTTGTGTCGTTCCCGCCTTACTTGCACCCAAGAAAGATGGTACGTGGTGAATGTGTGTAGATAGTCGTGCATTTAACAAGATTACCATTAAGTACCGATTTTTGATTCCCCGGTTAGATGATTTATTGAACATGTTAGTTGGTGCCACGAAATTCTTTAAATTGGATTTTAGGAGTGCCTAACACCAAATACGAATCTGTGAGGGGGACGAATGGAAAACCGTGTTCAAGTCCAAGGAGGGTTTGTATGAATGATTGGTAATGTCGTTTTGGCTCTCTAACGCCCCAAGCACATTTTCCCACATGATGACTCATGTGTTCCAACCCTTTATGGGAAAGTTTATTGCGATTTATTTTGATGATATCTTGGTGTATAGTATCACACCCACCGATCATTTTTTGCATTATAAGATTATTTTTACCACGCTACGCGAAGAGAAGTTATTTGTCAACCTCAAGAAATGTATTTTCTTTGTACATTCCGTAAAAATTTTGGGTTATATTGTGGGTGTGGAGGGTACTCAAGTGGATCCAGGAAAGGTACAAGTAATTAAGGATTGGCCCGAGCCCAAGTGCATTCGAGACGTGCGAAGTTTTCATGGCTTAGCCACATTTATCGTCGTTTCATTAAAGACTTTAGAAGTATCATGGCACCCATTACGGAGTGCATGAAGAAGGGCGATTTTAAGTGGACTACCTCAGCTACGATTGCCTTCCAAACTATCAAGACTAAAATGAAGCACCAGTTCTTCGCTTACCCAACTTTAATAAGGTTTTTGAATTGTCATACGATGCATCCGAAGTCGGTGTTGGCGGTGTGCTAAGCCAAGAGGGGCGTCCCATTGGCTATTTTAGTGAGAAACTAGCAGGCTCAAAATTAAATTACTCCAATTATGATAGCGAATTCTATGCGGTAATTTGTTGTCTCCAACATTGGAGGCATTATCTCCTTACCAAGGAGTCTGTTCTCCTTTCCGATCATGAGGCTCTTAGGTTCAGTAATTCCGAACATAAAATCAGCCTCCACCATGCCAGACGGGTCTCCTTCCTATAAGAGTACACATTTTCCATCAAGCACCTTAAGGGTTCACAAAATTGTGTCGTTGACGCTCTTAGCCAACTCTTTTTATTGCTAACTACTATGCAAGTTAAGGTCATTAGATTTGAAAGAGTTAAGGATGAGTACGTGCACTACCCGGATTTTAGGGGCGCTTACCTCAGTGCCCAACATGATTCCCCCACTACCATTTCCACCTATTATATTTGAGACGGTTATTTATTTAAGCATTCCAAGTTGTGTATCCCGCACTCGTCACTTCGCCTTTTCATCGTTTGAGAGGTCCATAGTGGTGTCCTTGGTGGACATTTTGGTTGAGATAAAACCATTTCACTAGTGGAAGATAAATTTTATTGGCCGGGTTTGAAAGCACTTGTTGGCAAGATTGTTAGTAGTTGTCGGACTTGTCAACTAGCCAAGAGAAATAAGACCAATATTGGGTTATACGCGCGGCTCCCCATTCCTTCCATTCCATGGGAAAATGTGAGCATGGATTTCATCCTAGGCCTTCCTCCAACCATTCGCCGACATGATTCCATATTAGTTGTTGTACACCGTTGTTTCTTAAATGGCATATTTTATTCCATGTAGCAAGATAAGTGACGTTTCCCATATCGCCAAACTTTATTTCAAGGAGGTAGTTAGTCACCATGGCGTACCCAAGACTATAGTTAGTGATAGAGATGTCAAGTTTACTAGTTATTTTTTGAAGACCCTATGGAAATTAATGGGTACTAAGCTCCAATTTACTAGCAAACGAAAGTCGTTAATCGTAGTTTGGGCAACCTTTTGTGGTGTCTTGTGGGTGATCACAAAGGCATTTGGGATCTCATCCTTCCACACGCCCAACTAGCTTATAATAACTCAAAAAATCGTCCTGTTGGTTTATCGCCTAATGAATTTGTGCATGGTTATAAAGCGCGTGTGCCTTGTGATTTGATTCCTCTTCCACCCACCTATAAATCAAGTCACTTTGCACAAGATTTTGCTCAACATATTTATGATATTCATAAGCACATTTACGGAACGCTAGCCACTCAATATGATCTTTATCAATCACATGCAAACTTGCATCGGAGGGCTTCCAGCTTTAATGTTGGTGATTCGATTTTAGTCTACTTCCTTAACGGTTACCTTCGAGAACCATAAAGAAGTTAACCCATAGGTGAGCCGGTCCTTTTCAAATTCTAAAAAAATTGAGTGGCGATGCATATGTTTTGGATTTGCCGACTAATTGAAAAATTTCTCCTATTTTTAATGTTTTGGATTTAACACCACATGTTTCACCGCCACCGGAATTACTTCACCCTTCTTTTTCTTCTTAGTCTACATTTTCTCTTGGGGTGGGTGGTGAGCTAGTTCTTGTGTCTCTCCATGTCGGATCCTTCCGTTCTTACAACGGATGTTGATGTTATAGATACTCTTCCTCATGTTGCTAACGTTTTTCCAAGGTTTCTCAAAACCTCATTTATGCCTGACAGGATTTTGTGGCATCCAACGCTACCTTGTTCATTGGCGTGAGTGCGTGACCGTCCCGCATCGGATGATTCGTGGGTCCCGGAAGCTGGATTGGCACGATTAGATGATTCCCTCCTTCAACAATATCGTCGTGACCACTCAACAGTGATGAGTGCTTTTGAGCGAGGGGGGATTGATGGAGACGAAGCCAACCCGACCAGCTTTGAGGATGTCCGTCGCAACCACAAACATCGCTACAACCTCCGCTCGCGGCCACGTGCGATTGCATAACTTTTGGATGGCTAAGACTTTTCATTTTAGCTTTTTAACTCTTGCTTTTAATTTTCAGCTTTTAATTTCAACTTGTCATTTAAGTGGAGGGCAAAGATGATGGTGTAGGTTTGGATGATTTGGATTGGTTGTGTAAACACTATACGTATTGTTAATTGATGGAGTGAAATCAGATTTGAGAACAAAAAAAAGAATAGGGTTTTTTTTAGAACAGAGAAAGGAACCGAGAGCAGCTAGGGCTCAGTCTCCTCCTCCTGTGTCGCGACTCCTCCGTGAGGGAGCAGTTTGCCCCTACCTTCGCCGGCCCCTCCGTCCGGATAGTGGAAGACGATCGCACCTTCTTGCTTCGTCGACCCGGTGTAACTCCAGGAGAGGCTTCGCCCCTTTTGTTCGTCGAACCCGCCTCGCATGAGTAGTTCGCCGCTATCGGCGTCGGCCCCTCCGTCTGGTTCGTGGAAGAAGGTCGCACCTCTAGCATCCCCTTCCGGTGTGACTCTGGTGAATCCCGTGGTAGAGAGATTCTCCACTTCGTTCTTTGAGTGAACTTGGGTAACGATTCTCCCCTCTTTGGGTGTGTTTCCCTTTCTTTTTCGTGATTTGGTGTTGTATTTGGTGGATGAGGTCAGGTGTTGTCTTCGAAGCGTTGATTTGATCTGTTGGTTTTTCAGGAATCGTTTGAGTTGTATTTTCTCAAATTTGTTGGGATTGTTAAGGATTTGTTCTTCTCGATTGTGTCGTGTCTTGTCGGGAGTGCATCTGACTTCTTTTGGATCGTTGCTTTAGTCGGATTCCTTTTGGTGGAAGTTGTGTTTATGAAATAGGGAGAGAGCATATTGTTATTATAGTCGCGTTGAGTAATCTGTGTGCGAAAGATCGGCTACTGATTGAGTGAATCACCGTCGTAACCCTGCACGTTCTGTCACGACCCGTGTCAACGAAACTCAGAGTGCGCTTTGGGGCAAGTCGTGATGCCACAGGCATGGGCGAAAAGGAAATTCATGTCTGTAAGGCTGGAGAATATGAGTTAGTAAATGAAAGTGATTTTAATTGGATTCTCACTTACATGAATTGTATCTCATTTGATGGATGATTGGAAGACTAAAAGTTCTTTGTAAGCATGAGCACTAATTATTATAATGGTAAATGTTAAGAGTTCTTACTAGCAAATAGATGAATGGTGGTTGATATAAAATGTTTGGATCGTCCACATATCTTACTTGGAAGATAATTGTGCATTGAAATGAATTAATCAAAATGAATACTTGTTATCCTAGAAAATGATGTATAATAATCTTTTCATGTGTGAATGCTTGAACCCGCAAACATAAAAAGTTCACTATCTAGTTTCCTTGTGTCACCGAATCTTTTTTTTTGTTTGTCTAGTTGTAAGTCTTGAGTAAAGTTTATTTCACAATCTGATCTTTCTCTTTGACGTGAGTCTGTTTCCTGCTAAAATCACTAAAATATGAATCATTTAATTCAATAATATCATAAGCAATCATTGAAAGGTATCGTTTAATTGGTGCAACTCTTTGTTTGCATGATCACGACAAGCAGGAATTTATCTAATAAGACTTGCACTTGAACTTGAATGTGAACTATGTGCAATCACTAAAAACACTTACACACTTCATTGATTACAGCTCATGATATTACATGATCAATTATATGTTATGCTCCAGAGTAAGCTAATAATTCAAGTTATTTCTGGTTGGCTATTTTACGTGTCTGTCTTGCTAGTTCTGTTTCATGAAAACTTGTACGCATACATTTTTGTTTCTTTTACTAGTTTTGTACTTTATCTTACTTATGTTATCGATATGAAATTCTGAGGCTTTTTCTTCTTGTTTTGGATTTGCTTTAGCGTTCTTGTCTGCACCGCCTGTTTCCTGAGCTCGATCTGCGACAAGCTTCAGGTTTTGTGTTTAAGTTTCATTTTCTTTACTGTCAGACATTTCTTTTATGTAATAATTATGGCCAGTAAATCATGTACAACTGCTAAGCTACATAAATTATGTATCAATGCCTTGTACTATGAGTTTTATAAAAAAAAACACACGTGCATCAGATTTTCAGTCATATTTTAAAACTTCTGCATAAAAAAAATCTATTTTAATCAAAAAGTGATTATTTAAAATCATAGTATCAGTATCTCTGCTCCTGCCTTACAGGCATGGATTTCCTTTTCGTCCATGCCTGTGGCAACACGACTCGACTCAAAGCGCACTCTGACTTTCGTTGAGACGGATAGTGACACGTTCACCAGACGCGTACGCCTACGTCACTTTAAAAATGTATTAAGTTTTCAATTTTCATTACAAACAATGTTATTAACAAGTTGTGGAGGATCTCTTTATGGGTTCATCCCAAGAACTAGAAGGTGCTACATAAGTAATGGTCAGAATTGCAGCTTGCAGATATAATTAAACATGAAATTAGAGAGGTGTCTTGCAAATAGTTAAGACAAAATTTAGATGTAGCATCAGAAAGTGAATTGAGAAGCCAAAGTGGCGCACACTTAAGGTAAGATGGAAGACAGTTGAATGAAATACTTATAAATATAATGGCATAAACACAAACAACCATCATAACACTAGTTGCACTAGAATATGCATAACGGTTTAGAGTTACTGATACTTATTTTTGGCCTATCTTGTTTGTAGTTCATGAGGTATTGCAAAAAAAATAACTCCCATCCTATTGGACACATAACAAAAACTGGAATGCTACATTACATCAATTTTTAAAATGCCAAATTTTAAAATAATCTAAGGAATAAAATTTCAGTTACATCTATTAACCTCCCATCCCGACAACTAATTGATGGTCGATGTTGTCTGCAATGAACTACAAAATACCGAACTTCAGGTAAGTGTGCAAGGCTGAAATAAATATGAAGGATTTAAAATAATACATACTGTGGAATGAAGGAAGCTTGTAAACTCTATCTGTCATTTCTACAGCAATTCCTTTTGAAGCACGAAACATCCCCGCCCTTGAAAATTGAGTGATTCCTTGACCAATGTACATACACTTTCTTTCAAGGTATTGTGGATCTGTCATTTTCCAGCACCAAAGAGAAAAATATATAATAATAATAAAACATTAGCTAAATGATTTTTCCATCACTCTAACAATATGCTAATTGAAGTCAATGATGTCGAGAGACATTCGTACTTCTCAAGAAGTCTAAGTATGATAAATCGGTTACCTCAAAATTCAACATTTCTGAGGAAATCAACGTAAGGGGTAAAAATTCGCATCATCTTAAAGCATAAATGATAATTAAAAAAACTTTGGATATTGTTTACCTGTCTGTGATCCTTGTAGAACAATTCCTCGTGTCATATCAACACTCCAGCCACCACCAGCACCTGGCTGCTCTGTAGCCACTGAAACAGCAACAATATCTCCCTTCTCGACATGCGCACTACAAGCCAATAGCCCAGGGACAAATATCTATAGATCAAGACGATGAAATTATCATGACACTAAATTAGATAAACGGGAACATTCTGTTTATGAAAATATTCAAAACAAATTATATGAATAAAGGTGCCTAAAATTTCTCGTACCATAATATGAAATTAGCACAAGAAATATATAATTCAGTCCTAGATAATTATAAAAAAAGCATAAACCCCACCCCATGCTTGACCAAAAACACGTCAAAATAGGGTTATGCAGTACCCTTGGATCTGTACCATCTTGGTTGTGTTTGGTGGAGGTTATTAAGGTTTGCTAGATTTCTGGTTGAACTTCGGTTGGGTGATGGTTTTGACCTTTATTTCCTCCTAAAGTGTGCCTTTTGCATGCGAGGCCATTTCTCTAGTTGTGGGATCCATAATTGCATGTCTCTACCAAACCTTCCAGGAATTTCCCACCTTACACATTTGCAAACCAGTCCGCTAAAATCCTTCTAACAACTTGATACCATTTGTATCCTCTTCCCCTTCTAAATTTGACGTAAAATAGAAAATATAAATTTAATATTAAATCAAAATTTTAAGATCATTTTAAATTAAGCGACGATGCTCGACTCGGTGGCCAACAAAATGAGATAATTAACCTAATTCTTCATTAAATTATGCCCAAGCAAACTAACGTTTAAGTGAGTAACACGCATATTATAACATTCCACGGGTATAAGGTGAAAGAAACTGCTACGGGCTCGGCATAGAATGTCAGTTGGGATGACGGAGGATGGTCGAAGGCGAGGATGATGATGGCAGAAGATACTACAGAGCTAGAACCATGGCTTCCTAGTAGGGGTGCAAGTAGGATCGGTTCGGTTCGGTTCCACTCAAAACCAGGAACCGACCCATGTATGTTCGGTTCCAAGTTTTTGGAATCGGAACAGACCCACGGTTCTAAAATATAGAACCGGATCCGAATCAAATTGTTCGGTTCGGTTCTCGGTTCTACTCATCTTCAAAAAATATTGAAGAATGAATAATCTAATTTCATTTTCAAATATTCAGAACTGTTTACATATTTTTTACCTTTAATATCATTACATTTCAGCTTCTAGAAGCATTGAAGCAGTGTTATCTAAGTTTTTGTTTATTATCTTTTTAACATTGTAGGTGTCCACGACTAATCATTTGCTATTCTCCTTCAAATAAAGTCTCATGCCCAACAAATAACAAATACAAAGCTCATGGGAATGCATAAATTATATATGAAGGCGACAAGGCGTGAGCGGCGATATTTCTCGATCTTGATTCTAGACTAAAAAAGTAAATAACCTAAACCGGCTAACCCCGTAATCCCTTATTCCCCTTAGTAGTGTGACCGGCGGACCGCGTGAGGCGTGAGCCGTGGGAGAGATATTTTTGATTCTGCATTTAATAATTGGGTTTTTTTATTTATTTTTTATTATTGGTTCTGGTCAGTTCTCGGGTACCCGACCACGGGAACCGAGAACCAAACCGAACCGGCGGTTCTAGTATTTTTTTTCAGATCCATACCCGAACCGTGTAAAACGAGAACCGATCCGAACCGGCGGGTTCGGTTCGGTTTCGCTCCGGTTCTCGATTCTTTGGATATTTTTGCACAGGCCTACTTCCTAGGTAGGGCGTGCTTGGGAGAGAGAGAGCTACCAAGATCTCTTAACAACTTAACAAAAATAGAATGACTTCTTTGATACCTTCATACCAACAACACTTGCCTTTAAATAGACTTACAAGGCCCAAAATGACAACTACTAACTCTTAACTAATAACATCTTAATGACTCAACATAAAATACCTAAAAGACAATTGGGCTTAAGTAACAGATAATTGGGTGTGATGTCCCAAACGACAACTCGATTCAATACATATAAAATGATAGGTACAGCATAATAAAATAACACTTAGGGCGACAGCCTATGCCCATAACATATCATCCTTTCTGTTCTGAGAGCTTGTCCTCAAGCTCGGTATCATGAGAAGGACTTTAAGCGTGAAGTGATGACTAGACTGCAGGTTCCCGAAATTATCAATGTCCTAGTATAGAGGAGATTTTTTAAATCCGGTGTATTATGCAACAACTGAAGTGAATTGATGTTTTCGCTATCAGCAAGCTCTCTGAGATAATATATGTACATACATGGAGCCACTCAAAATTGTTGATTATAGTACTCTAGTCAAGAAAGCTCGATTAATTGAAATCGATTGAGGCTTCATTTGGAAAGACGGCGGGAGACGGGGCGGGAGCAATCGACAGGGCGGGAGCAACCGGAGGTGGGGTTGGAGACAGGGCGGTTTGGGCGCTTTTGAGAAGGAATGCGGGAGCAAACGTCGCTGCCAGCGCACGGCATGCATTAGTTTCTGCGCCTTGCGGCAGCGGTTGCTCCCACACCGGTGGTCCGATGCGGAAATAAATGCAGCCTTAGAGAAAGCTCAGAAGAGGAAGGAGTTTTTAAAGAAAAGATCAACCTAGGGTCAGAGTAGAGAAACCTCAGATAGAAAGGGTGAATCCCAATAGGAAAAAAATTGTCTCGGCCTCAGCCTGCAATAAGGAGCAATATGGCGCAACCACTGCCAAACAAATGTGAAAAAGTGCACAAGGGGCAATGCTTAACCAGCACTGGAATAAGTTACCTTTGTCGCCAACCTAGGCATCGACGGAATGAATGCCTCCTGAGGCAAATGAAAGAAGAAAATTTTAGAGGAGCCACTGCAGTGCAACAACAAAAAGTGTATAAGTTGGGAATAGCTAAGAAAAGTTAATTTATTATTTCTGCTCCAGCACCGATAAAAGAAAGACAAACTCAGTCACGTGTATTTAACTTGGAGCAATAGGAAGACAAAGTTGACAAAATAATAGTTATAAGTATGATTTATAATCATGATCAACTACTGAAAGTTTTATTTGACACTGGTGCAAGTCATTTATTTAGCACATATTCTCAATGTCTTTCCTGCAAAAATATATATCAAATAAATGAAATACTAAATGTAACAATGTCAAATAATCATATGATATCACCTCAATTGTGAGCTCAAGTGCAGCTCTATTTCAATGATAAACTATTAGAAGGGGCTTGACAGTCTTGTTAATCGTCGAATATGATATCATATTGGGTATGGATTGGTTATCGAGACATGAAGTTGTGACTAATTGCAAGATTAAGGAAGTTGTTATTAAATGTTCGGACAAGAGCCTTGTGGTATTTAGAGGATTGTGGGAGGCATCAAAGACTCTGATCACCGTCATGAATAAGATGAGAAAAAACTATGAAGTTGTGCTAGTAATGAATAAGGGCACAAAGGAAAAGAAGGAAATTACTTTGGTGTCAATCGCACGAAAATTTTTGTAAGTGTTTCCAAGAGATTTGTCGGGAATGTCTCGGGTCAGAGAGGTACAATTTGAAATCAATATAATTATTGAGGTGACAAAGACATCGTATCGTATGGCTTCAAAATAATTAGCAGGGCTGAAATGACAATTGTAGGAGTTATTGGACAAGAAATTCATTTGTTCAAGTTCATCTTCATGGGGAGCTCTGTTATTGTTCGTAAAGAAGAAAGATGGAACACTTCGTCTATGCACTGATTACAGAGAGTTGAATAAACTCATAATGAGGAACAAATATTCTCTTCCCCGCAATGATGGCTTGTTTAATCAATTGGTGGATGTGAAAGTATTTTTTTAATGATCTTAGATTGAGTTATCATCAACTGAGAGTAAAAGAAGATATTGATAAAATGTCTTTAAGTACCAGGGCACTTTGAATTTGTCATAATGCATTTTGGACTACAAATTTCCCTGCAACGTTTATGGATCTTATGAATAGAGTATTCAAGGAATACCTCGACAAATTTATAATTGTGTCCACTAATGATATTTTGATATATTAAAAGACTGAATAACATGCACAACATTTGTTAAAGCTTTGCAGACATTGAAGGATCATCAATTGTATGTTAAATTTTCAAAATGCAAATTTGGGCTTAAGGAGGCATCATTTTTGGGACATGTAATCAATGAGCAAGGAATTTTTGAGGATCCAGCAAATATTGAAGCTATTATGAAGTGGCCGCAATCCATCACCGTGACTGAAGTGTGAAGTTTTGGGTTTGGTCGGGTGCTACAGAAAGTTTGTTTATGACTTTTTTAAGATTGTGTTTCTTTTAGCACAGTTAATAATAAAGAATGTATATTTTAGGTGGAATGATGAATTTCAGCATGCCTTTGAGGAATTGAAGTAAAGATCGACAACTCCTCATGTTTTAGTGATGTCATCATGCGCATAAGGATTCAAAATATACAATGACGTGTCTAATAAGGGTATGGGATGTGTATTGATGCAACATGAAAAAGTCATTGTTTATGCTCCCCAGCAGTTAAACAATGTCGAGAAGAATTATTCAACCCATGATTTGGAGTAAGCAGCAGTAATGTTTGCATTGAAGATATGACGACACTACTTATATGAGATATGTTGTGAAATTTTCACTTATCATAAAAATCTTAAATACATTGTCACACAAAAAGATACAAATCTCTCACAATGAAGATGGCTAAAATTTACTAAAGATTAGAATGTTAATATATACATACTGCAACATCTTATATTTTATTGATATTTTACAATTTGCAAGTACATACTGCAACATACATATCATCATCTTAACATTTTACATGTTACATAATACATAGTAGTCTTTCTCACTCTACTTTGTCGTATGCATCTTCGTGGGTACCTAAGAACATTTAGTAGATTGGTTAGCATTTTTCCCATCTTTGAAAGAATGGCATAATATATATATGCAATGCTAAATAATGCAATAAAACTTGTGCAACATAAGCAGTAGACATGATAAATATATTATCATATGTTTTAGTCCTTTTTCTAATATATTTCTTTTATAGAAAAATAGTTTATTTATTAGTTAGAACTTACAGTATGCCAGTAAGCCTAACTGGAGAGCTTTTTACCTTTACAGGCCAGATTGGATCAAACGTCCTACAAAGAGTAAGTCAGTCAAATAGGAGTGACTCACACGATATAAGTCCTATATGACAAATCAAAACTTTGAAACAAGACCACAACCTTCAGATTGCAGATGGCTAAACCCGTCAGAAAGGACCGCTACTCCCAAGAGGTTTCCCACTCAAGTTATACGGGACCCGGGTCAAAAGAGTCAAATATTTGGCTAACTTACAAGTACACAACATTAATTATAAAAAAAATTAGTATCATTCATAACCCATCAGCGCATCTCGAATTATCAGCATTGAGGGATCGGACATTCAGAGAACCAATTTGGTTGCAAAAGACCTCACATATGGTTGATTAAATAACAATAATATCTGTCAGATCACAATAATTACACATGTGTAATTATTTTTCAAATGAATTAATATTTTTGGACAATAATAAGCAAAATATGTTTATGTTATCAATATGCATGCAGTCTAAAATTCGGGGCATCATTATCTCTTGAACACATGCGAGTTTACCAATCGTTGCACCTAACGAACAATCGCATATTATCCTGCAGCATTTAGGCATAAAAATTAATGGCGGAAGCTCCAAAATATAAAATTTAGCGTTAACATAAAACCTGCATTATTTTCCACTTACATAGATATTCTCCCCTAAATTTGATCTTTGAAACCTCTTTTAAGTAAAATTGATACTTCGGTTGCTTTTTTTTCATACGAGCTTGGATTTTGACAGATAATATGTCAATTCATTGATATTTTGATGTTCTCAATCTTGGGGACTCTGTTTTCTGAAATTTGGCACTGTTTGGTACTATTATACCCAATTTGAACTTTAGGCTTTCTAATACTTTTTCGACGTCGTGATCGCGCTTATGGTTCAACGACCATCACTATTTGAGGATTAAAATTTGTAATTAAATTTAGGATATTACAATCTTCCTACCTTACAAAAATGTTGTCATCAAAATTTGATACAACAAAATATATTAGGATATTTCTTCCTCGAGTTCCCAGGTGTCTTCCTCTATAGACAGTACAATCCAAATGATTTTTATCATAGGTATAGACTTGTTTCTCAGTTGGTTATCCTTATAGTCTATAATATCACTGAAGATAGCTTCATGGCATAGATTTGAATGTATTTCAACATTTCTGTATCAAACTGGATGACGTTGAAAGGATCATAGATGTATCATCTCAGTATCAGTATGCAATTGGACCAATTTTCTCAAGGACTTCAAATGGATTGATATATTTATACTTAAGTTTTTTGCTTCTCCCAAATCTTTTGATGTCAGATCTCAGTTTCACATTTAAGAATAATACATGTGCTCCAACTTAACTTCATGTCACAGACTCACAGTGTTTTAAGTCAAAATATTTCTTTTGTTTATCCTAGGCAATCATAATTTGGCCTCAAACCGGCAAAATACACAATAAGAATCTTCGATTAATTGTGATCCAAGTACAGTTGGAATCACCTGTTTGATCAGTTCTCCCAAAATATTGAAGCCCAACTAGTAGTCTTATAAATTGTTGCTCTTAATATGCTTCAAGATAGAATGAAGAAATAATGAACACCTTGAATCCCATGACACGGGGATCAATAGTGTCCAAATGATTTTTTTAGAACTCGCGATGACAGTTGAATAATATAATATGGATCAATACTTTGATGGAAATTAGCATGAACTGATGAAATTTTTAAAGACATAGACAACATATAGGATCATACTCCTATATAAATTTGTGATGAAAGTGACAAGAAAAAAATTGAAATAAAAGCTCCTACGACACGGTACTTCGTCTGCTTTTTGAATACGTGAAAATTGATGCATTTATAGTTAAAACTGTTGTAACAAAAGATATACGCTTGATTATATCTACGTTAAAAAAAGGATTCAGATATGTTGTAAGTATGAGATGATCCCTAACAATTTAGATAGCCTCGACCAGACCTCTCAATTGACCTTAAACATGAACAAAGCCTTAAACAGACAACCTATCAGAAAATAAGTTTTTGAATTAGAAACTTAATTGTTGATTTGTGTGGCATAACCCACAGACAGTCTACAAAGGTTTATTAGAATCAATCACTTGATATAAACAACTACTGACACAAATGAAAATTTTAAGCAGGTAAAATAGAATGAAAAGAGTGTGAACTTTTACTTAACTCTAAGAAAACCAAAAATAAATATTTGAAAGCTCATAATTGCACATCAAAAAGTGAAAAGTCCAAAAAAACAAACCTGGGCTCCTCGAAGAACAGCCTCGGCACACTTTCGACTAACAATGACTTCCTTGATAGATTCATTTGGCTGACGTCGATATTGAATGCTATGTGGACCAGAACCTTTGACAAACAATACATTCTCGAGTCCAGAAAATGGGCACTTACAAATTGAAGGGCCCGTCAACATTTCCATAGATTTTTTCTCATCCTCGGGTGTTCCCTTCGGAGAAATCTTAAGGAACCCATTGAGTTTCTCTTTTCCCAAATCTTCATTATTTTCATCTCCTTCATAGGCAGTTTCTTCTAAGCTCATGTGGTCCAAATCATCTACAATTCCTTCTTCTACAATGAGTCTTTTGAGCTTCTCCATTATTGTATCAGTTGTACATTTAAGAATGTTTACTCGAATGCAAGAGTAACAGGATGGACGCCTAATCAAAATGAATCAACAATACCATAAGAAGCATCACAAAACAAAATTACTAATTACCTTCAGAAAGCAACACGTCGGCAATCATTTGATGTTCTAATGTGCCTTGATAACTTCATTTCTTTGCATGCAAAATAGAGAGTAAATTAAATTTCCTATAAGGAATTAAGCAGTAAGGAGTTCTAAGAATTTTAATAGGAAATTTCTTACAAAAATTATATGTGGACACTTCAAAAATCAAATTTCTTGCATTTTTTAGAATCCAAATTTAACAATCTGATACATGAAATATGAGCATAAATCTTGATGCAAAGAGATTCACATGTTATTTTAAGTTGTTCACATCCATCTAGCGACAACAATCTATAGATAAAAAACGTTTGATGTGGAAATAGATCCTGAAGATGTTTTTTGAGGTTTTCCTTTGAAATACTCTGTAAGAATCACCCCCAACCAGATGATGCAGCTTTGTCGGTCTTTTGGGTTTGGGGAAAATAATTTAAAATTGCACGTTTTGCAAAAAATCATCCAAAGGATCACTACGCCGTTCGAACTTCATAAGCAGAAAATTTCCCCATTTGAGTCCGCTACAATGAAATTTTACTTGCAACCATGCAATATAAAAATAAAACTGCGAATCATCTGAAAAAAATGGGGCAGCGTGAATGGAGTCGAAGGTGAAAGAATCATACGTTAGGGCTTCAGAAATTTGAGAAAAGTGGTCGGCTCCGTATGCCTTGATAAAGTACTCCTCCACCTCCGAATTCCAGCGAAGTGTTGGATTGTAACAGTAACGCTGTGCCTCGGAAAAAGAAGAAGAAGAAGAATCCATCTGCAAATTGAGGAAACAATCGATGCTTCAGCACAAGAGAGAAAAGGAGGAAGGAACGATCGCAGAGTTGAAAATGCGGGAATCTAGGGTTCAAATTACAACATGGAGTAATTTGTTCTTGGAGAAGTGGCACCGGACAGAGTTTCGAAATCCACCGAGAAGCCGCAACCACTCCCTCCCTCGCATTCAAATGGACCGCCGCCGTCCAGAAGTGGACTGATCAGATTTTATTACATGAGCGGTGTTATGGACACACATAAATTGGCTATGGACAACCAACGGTTATGTACAACCCAAGATGGCTATGTACAACCAAATCATACTATGTACAGCCCAAATTATTATTTGCAATCAATTACTAATAAACTAGTCATTTCAACGGGTAATAAAATTTAAAAATATTAGTAGTAGAAATTAATTCATTAAAATGTCTGTTACAATATGAATAAATTTAAAAAAGTTTCGTGGTACGAATTAATTCATTTAATTCCTTCATTTCCACATTTCTTCAGCAACCCCCGGCCCTGAAAAAAATAATGTAAATATTAGATTATATGCAATATGTGTAAAAGAAGTAGAAAATTCAATTTCTACCTATATGTAGACGACTTAAGATTAGTTGTTGGTTTTCACAAAAATGCAAAACGTGTTCAATAATCTGCACAAGAAACATTACAGAAAAATTAATAATCACTTTATTTGTATGTATTGCTTATGTCTACTAATTAAAAAACAAGGGTACCTCATTTTCAAGAATCCGTCAAATTAATTATTTCTTCAGTTTTTTCCATATTAT
The DNA here is from genome assembly GCA_039583875.1 of Platanthera guangdongensis. Lineage (NCBI taxonomy): Eukaryota > Viridiplantae > Streptophyta > Magnoliopsida > Asparagales > Orchidaceae > Platanthera > Platanthera guangdongensis. Next base: position 127,279,561 of record CM077154.1, on the reverse strand, counting down.
CTATATCTCTGATTCTTGAAATGAATGTCAAGTCTCATTCCTCAGAAATTGTAGCATGATAACGCCTCCACGTAGTGATTATTGGAGGTAAGGGGCAATCCTCCCGCATCAGCAGTTGAATAAAATGATTGTTGTTCACAAATCCAATAAAAATAGTTTTTTGACTAGCCGGAGGGGAAGAATGTAAAGGTAAAAAAGTAAACGACTGAAATTTTGAGTAATGGACAACTGCAACATTATAGCAAGAAGCAATCACTAGCCCCATGTCCGGCATTGTCATCCACTTGTCCAAAGGAGCCGGTTCTGTAGTGCAATCCAAAGATGAAAGTAGTTCCGTCTGTCTCATATTTCCGAATAGGTTGTTGTACAAAAATTCAAAACTTTTCATTTCATTTGCGAGATCTCTCCGGACTTGTAGCCAATTCTCACCCATTTCAAGTGCCTTACTCACCACTCGATAACCGCAATTGTAAGACCCCCCCCCCTCCCCCTTACCAAGGAGGGCTACCGGATCTTATGCCCAGAACCGCCGTCTTACGGTGGCACTAACTCACGGGTTAGTCGACACCGCAACACGCCGATCCTGCCGGCTAGTACGATCATAAACTTGTAGGCCAATATGAGAAGAAAGAAGTAAAACTGTATATGTAAAAATACCAGTCCACAAGCCACAGTACAATCATGAAAAAGAGATGAATAGTACAACATAATAGTCCACAAATAAGTACAAATGAAAGAGTAAAAAGGGCTTATGCCCTGTACATCAAATCTCTCTCTCACAAAAACATAAATGCGGAAGCTATGCTAGAACATCGGATCTCATCCCACCTGAGGACGCACAGTAGTGGTAGTAGCCTGCTGAAGTGGTATCTACTCCTCATGTCCTGCCTCCTCGGCGTGCTGGTGCTCCATCTCCACGAGCTCCTAAAAATAGTTGGTCACCGACCATTAGTCAAAAACACTAAGTCGTCTCCTCCGCACCTCGCCCCGCAGCTCCTAGGCACCGAGCGGGAGGACGAAGCGGAGGACAACAAGGGGTAGCAAAGTGGAAGCAGGTGACAATATCTAACTAATGTTGTTATAAGTACTGTAATTCTACTCTAGCAATTCTATGTACGGTACAAGTAGTAAGTAAGAGCAGTGCAGTAAAGAAAAGCAAAGAAGCAGTAGTAAGTACAAGTAAATAAGCTAAGCTACCACTATGCTATCATCACAAACGTACCCTAACTTATATAAATGCTCATACAAATATATAAGTTAGGGTTTCCAGGAAATTTAACTTATCATATAAAAGAGCTCATACTAATTTATATGATAAGGATCTATGAAGCGTATGACCTAATATGAATGAATGATATGATGCAATTTTATGCGCAGGCAAGTGCAACTCACACACAACGACTCTGTGATCACAGACCTTTAGTTCCCACTTTTTGAGAGCTAGCATCACTCTCGGGTACCACCGTTGTGGCTACGGCAGCAGCGGAGCGGGCGTCTCCGCTTCTAGACCGGTATGCACACTACCAAGCCTTAGACCCCTCTCATACGCCTCTGTACACGTCCAAGGTACACTCTAGAGTCTCGCGTACGTACTTTGCTAACAAACCCGTCAGTCTTGTTGGGTCGGATGTGTGTTATCGGGGATCGTCCTCCAGACCGCAGTGTAAAACAACCCACTGGCCCCTCTAACTCCCACAACCGCCTGGTGCACCGTACTGCCATCGGTGTGACGAACGGCCAGTACCGCATGCCCCGCCACGATATTTATGCACATGCAAGTAATTCATACCGAGCCTCCCGCTCGCAGGACCAAAACCCGTCCTGAATCCCTCAAACCCAAACCCGGGTGAGAACGCACATTAGTGCCTTCATACCAACTCCCTCAAACCCCCAAACGGGTGAGAACGCACATTAGTGCCTTTATACCAACTCCCTCAAACCCCAAACGGGTGAGCATATATCATGAATCTCTCCAACCCCACACGGGGGAGAAGGTACGACAATGTCCTAACCTATTATACTACTCTTGTCTACAGTTTATTACACCTAGAGATTTAAGGTTAATCCCAGGACTGCCCCCGGTATTCCCTGTGAAGGGCTCTCAAAGGGCACTAGGAACTATGTTGGGATTACGCCCAACGTTCTCTTTCGCAAGGATATTTATTTTAGTTGATGGCTACCCATGTATCACCCCAGCTCTCCTTATTGCTTTAGTACAACCCTAGTGACTTAAGGTATTACCGGGAAAACCGACGGTCTTCCGCCGATCCCCACTCCAGTTGCTAGTTAAGACTTGCACTTTAGATCCCTCACTAAGAAAAACTCTATCCATCAGGGTTACATATGTTGAACTCTCTCTTATTTATGCCGATAATCAATCTCCTGGTAATTCCCGTAAGGCAAGACCTATTTGTGTTATATGCAGACCATGACCTATGTTTACCCTAGAAATGTGATCTTCCAAAACTTAAGGCATCTTGCCTCTAAAATTTATCCTAAGGTATTATGGACTAAGGGAACTACCCTAAGGATTCTCATAATTTTTCCTGGCCAAATAGTCATTTAATTAATTCTTTTAATTTAAATGCTAGGTCACTTTACACATGAAGTGATTTGATTAAGCATCCACTGACCTAGGGAATTTTTCCTGAGATGTATATTGACAAAATATTACTGCCTACAGAATTTCATAATTTTCCTTAAATTATTTATTATCATTTTCAATTTAATATCAATTCCACACAAATTCCATTTTCCAAATGATGTATAGGCATTATGTACTCAAAAATTCCAGAAAAATTACAGAGCTTTTAGGACACTAATTTATGACTATTGGCAGAGAATCATCAACATTTAATGTAAGATGGCTTATGGGATTCCATTATAAGATATTTACCAAAATGCCATTGTACTAATTTAACACAAGTAATGCATCCATTAAATTCTGAGAAATTTATGATAAACTAATAACAACATTTTATAACAGTAGAATAAATTCCAAATTTTTCAGAGGTATAAATCCATCATTTCAAGAATTAACAAAATAAGGGTAAAATGGGGAATTTAGGGTATCTATTCCAAACGTTCTTCAAAACAGAGAAATCATATTTTTCCTAAGTCAAATGTGATGTTATCTATGCCTTGGCAAAGTTGTTTGGATTTGTACTTGAATAAATCCTATTTTCCAATTTTATTTCCAAAATAGTTATATTTAAAATAAATTCCAATAAATGGAATTTTGATTCCAAAAATTCCATCATTAATTTGAGGGATGAAATTTACCCTAATGAACCACTGTAAATAATTTCATGACTCTTGCATGTCACCATTGGGCTAAATACACCAATTTGCATTTTTGCTATTTGCACACCAAGGCTAAACATAGGCTAGCACATGCAAGTGGATTCCCCAACATGCAGTGAACCCAAGGTGCTGAAAATTTTATCATGCACCAAGGATGACCCCACTGACCCACCACCAAAATTTGGGGCCATGGGGAGGAGTAGAACTCCATATATGCCATTTATTTATATTTTGATATTTTACCAAAAACTATAGGAAAATATTTTCGAAAAATTCCTAAATTTTGGCAGGAGGTAAGTATACCCTAATCATGCATGTGCCCAAAATTTGGGGCCATGGTGACTAATATTGTGACCAGGGCATCCAATTTAATTTCTGCCCTACTCTAGGACCAGTCCTAGGAGAAATGTCCTACAAGACTGTACACTACACCAAAATGTAAGTTTAGGGTGGCATATTAAAGTTAAGACCCTAGGATACATTTTTCATTAAGGGTTTAAGGTCTGGAAATACCTCTAAGAGGCCTATATTTAACATGCAAGGTGACTGAAAAAGTGTGACAGAAATGTTACTATTCAATACATTAATTAAAATGAATCATTTATTCTGTAGCACGAATCTTGAAGTAAGATCCAACGGGATCTGGTCATCGTCTACCTCCAGCCAACGGCTGAGATCGAGCCGACCTGGAGCGATTTTGCCGCCGGTTTCCGGCCAGCTGAGACGTCGCCACCTCCGGCCAACGGTGCCATCACCTTCACGGTGGTGGTGGCTATCATTTCCCGGCAATGGGGCGGCGGGAGACGGCGGCGACGGCGATCCCGAGCGGTTTCAGAAACTTGGAATTCTCTCGATTTTCTCACATGGCATCGGGCTCAATTGAGCCCGATATCTCGCCTATTTGATCTAAGAAGCTAGTACGGGTAGAGGTGAAGTGAAACGCACCTGAATCGGGGCTTGGTTGCGGGTCAGGCGGCGGTTTGCCGTGGTGGTGGTGCGCCGGCGAGCTCCACCCCGAAAGCTCACATCTCCACCGTTCTCCATGATTAAACAGTCGAACTCCACTCCTTTCAGCCTTCTGGAACTAATGATGAGGTTTGTTTGGACTGAGGTGGCCTATAAGTGTAGATAACTCCAATGTTAGCTCGGTTTTGAGCTTTGGAGATTTCACCCAGCTGCCATGTGGCTCACAGCCCTGGTTTCCTGCTGGAATTAAAGAGGGGAGGTCAGCCACCTGGTCTTGGGCAGCCCAAACCAACTGATGGGGTGGCCATGTGGCCAAAATTTGCTTCATTCCCTTTTCTCTCTCCTCTTCTCCCAAAAATTCTAATTTTACCCCCTTGCATGTATTCTCTCTCCTGATTTAGAGGGGTAGGACTGGTCTTGTTCACTTGGGCTGACTTTGGGCCAATTTTAGTGGGCTTGGTCCAAGGGGAAATGGCTTGGCCTTCATTTTCTCTCTTTAGGTCAAATTGTTGACCAAATTGACTTTTAAGGTTGACTGGTCAACCATGGAGGGTGGACTGACCCCACTTGGTGGAAGTGGGTCTAGTGGCACCACCCAACTAAGTTTGGGTTAAGGGGTGCCCCACTTAGGTTAATTAGGCCTATGGGTGTGTGTTTGACCAAATTAAGCCCAAGGTTGACTTTGGTCAACTGGGGTCAAAATGTTAACCCAGTGACATACCCTAGGGTCCACTTAGATTGTTTTTAGGGTTAGGGCAATGTGGTGGGGTCATGGTGTGGCTAGGGTCCCTAATCAGGCTAGTTTGACCTAGTTTGACTTGGTCCTATGGTGGGCTCCACATGGCTACCACCCACTACCTAGGGTCAAACCTAGTTGATCTCCTTAGGTCTCACCCCATGCCTAACCCAATCTAAGTTGAGGGGTCCAGAAGTAACATGGGATGTTACAAATTCCAATAAACAAGAAAATAATTTCGTCCCCGAAATTTAAGTAAGTCTACGGGGTTCAATTTGCAAGAATTATCAAGAAATTTAAAGACAAAACTTAAATGTACCTGATGCGAATAGCTCCGGGTGTTGCTCCAGCATCAGATCCCTCGGCTCCCAAGTGTGCTCCTCCCGTCCATGGTTGGACCACAGCACTTTCACAAGAGGGACCTTTTTCTTCCGCAACACTCGGATGGCTGTATCGTCAATCCGGATCGGCTCCAATCTCACTGATCTGTCAGGCTCTACTGGTCCGGCTGTAGTAGTAATGTGCTGCTCCGGCCGAAGGAGAGCCCTTCGCAAGGAAGAGACATGGAAGACGTCATGTAATGCACCCAACTCCGGTGCCAGCTGCAGTCGGTAAGCCAAGGGGCCGATCCGCTCCAGGATCAGGTATGGCCCCATGTATCGTGGACTGAGCTTCTTGTGCCTCCGCACCCGAGAAACACCGTGTACTGGACGTATCTTCAAGAATACCCTGTCTCCAACCTGGAACTCCACCTTCCGGTGCCGAGCATTATAATACTTTGCCTGCCTGCTCTGGGCCTCCAGTAGCCGATCCCTGATCAATCGAATCTGAGCCTCAGTGTCCTCTATATAATCAGATCCCAGAGCCCTGGTATCCACATCCTGTACCCATGATAGTGGTGTCCGGCATCTCCTCCCGTAAAGCGCCTCGTACGGAGCCATCCTGATACTAGCCTGGTGGCTGTTATTATACGAGAACTCGATCAATGGTAGCAGCCTCTCCCAAGGCCTCCCCGTATCCAATATGCATAATCTGAGCAGGTCCTCCATGGTCCGGATGGTCCGCTCGGTCTGTCCTTCGGTCTGCGGGTGGAAGGCGGTATTAAAAGTAAGCCGAGATCCCAAGTAAGCATGTACGGCCCTCCACTCGCTCGAGGTGAACCGACCATCACGGTCCGAAACAATGGTCCTGGGGATGCCATGATATCTGACGTACTGCTCCACAAACAATCTCACCAGAACTGCAACTGGGGCATCCTTCTGAACTGGAATAAACCGCGCTACTTTGGTCAATCTGTCCACTATAACCCATATAGAATCATGCCCAGAGTGGGAGCGAGGCAATCCGTGTACAAAGTCCATAGCGATGTCCTCGAACTTCCACTCTGGAACTGGCAGTGGCTGTAGTAAACCTCCCGGGCTCTTGCATTCTGCCTTCACACGCTGGCAGGTCTCACAATGGGTCACAAAATCCGTGATCTCCCTCTTCATCCCGGGCCAATACATAGACCTCCGCAAATCTGCCCACATCTTGGTGATGCCGGGGTGCACTGAATATCTCGAGCAATGTGCCTCTCGGAGTATGTCATCCCGAATACTGCCCCCTGCTGGTATGTAGATGCGCCCCCGGAACCGAAGAAGATCATCCTGTAACGTGTAATCCTCAACCTTTCCCCTCTCTAGGGCACTGAAAATCGGCTGTAACGCAGCATCCAGCCCCTGATGTGCTCGGATGCGCTCCTGTATATCATCGCAGCTGATCACTGAGCTCAAATACTCTCTATATACCACTGGCTCGGTCTCGGACACCACGGTAATGTGCATGTCCTCCATCATCTGAAGCAGCTCTATGGACATCAATCGGGGCTCCGGTCCAGAAGTGCCGGCCCTCCTGCTCAAAGCATCCGCAACCGTGTTCGCTTTTCCCGGATGATAGTGGATCTTGTAATCATAATCACAGAGAAACTCCAGCGACCTCCTCTGTCTCAGGTTTAGGTCCTTCTGAGTATCGATATACTTGAGATTCTTGTGATCTGAGAAGATGTCACAATGAATCCCATATAAGTAATGCCTCCATATTTTCAGGGCGAAAACCACAGCCCCGAGCTCTAGATCATGTACTGGATAGTTATGCTCATGCTTCTTCAACTGTCTCGAAGCATAAGCGATAACGTGTCCATGCTGCATCAAGACTGCACCCATCCCCTGATAAGAGGCGTCCGTGTAGATCTGGAATCCTTCGCTCCCGGATGGAAGCGCAAGAATGGGGGATGAGATGAGTCGGTCCTTCAGCTCCTGAAAAGCCGTCTCACACCGCTCTGACCAAACAAAATCTGTGTCCTTCTTCGTCAAGGACGTGAGGGGGAGTGCTATCCTCGAGAACCCCTCCACGAACTTGCGGTAATAGCCTGCTAGTCCCAAGAAACTGCGGATGTCAGACGCGGTCTTCGGCCGTGGCCAATCCCTCACTGTCTCTATCTTGGCCGGGTCCACTGCTAACCCAGCCCCACTGATCGTGTGCCCCAGGAATGCCACCTCCTGCAACCAGAACTGGCACTTTGAAAATTTTGCGTACATCTGGGTCTCCCTCAGCCTCTGCAAGACCTGTGCCAAGTGCTCCGTATGCTCCTCCTGAGTCCGAGAATAAATAAGGATGTCGTCGATGAATACAATCACGAAGCGGTCTAAGAAAGGCTCGAAAACACGGTTCATTAGACTCATGAATGCAGCAGGAGCATTTGTGAGCCCAAAAGGAATCACCGTGAATTCGTATAATCCATAGCGCGAACTGAAAGCCGTCTTCGGTATGTCCTCTTCCCTGATACGGAGCTGATAGTAGCCGGATCGCAAATCTAACTTGGAGAACCAGAATGCTCCCTGTAGCTGGTCAAATAACTCATCTATCCGGGGCAGAGGATAGGTGTTGCGGACCGTCAACCGGTTCAGCTCCCGGTAATCTATACATAATCGCAGTGATCCGTCCTTCTTCTTCACAAAGAGAACTGGCGCTCCCCATGGCGATGAACTAGGCCGCACAAATCCTGACTCGACTAGCTCCTGTAGTTGAGTCCTGAACTCTGCTAACTCCCTGGGAGCCATCCTGTAGGGTGCCCGGGATACCGGCTTCGCTCCCGGTACTAGCTGAATCCTGAAATCCAAATCTCTAGCAGGCGGTAGCCCGGGCAATTTCTCCGGGAATACGTCGGAGAAATCCCGGACCACCGGAATATCTGAGATAGTCGCCTCTGTTCCCACCATCTCGAAGCAGACAATATAGACTTCTTCACCCTGCTCATGGGCCTTCACAGCCTGTATAGAAGATAACAGTAGGTGGCAGATAGGCTGGATACCTTCAACGATAACATAAGAGTCGCCATGTCTTAGCGTGATCCTCCTGGACGGACAATCTATCTGGGCATGATTCCGGTGCAACCAGGCCATGCCCAAGATCAAGTCAAAGTCCTGCAGCTTCAGAATAGTCGTCGGCGCCTCAAATGCCTTGCCGCCAATCTCGGCCTCCATATCACAATGTGCAGTGGTCCGCAGCTCCGACCCATCGGGTAGACGTACCCTCATCTCTAGTCCAGGGAACCTCTCCATGCCTTCGAGTCCGTCGATGAAGGCCTCGGATACGAACGAGTGTGAAACACCCGTGTCGAAAAGAGTATGAGCGGGCTTGCCGCTGATCATGACTATGTCTGAGGTTTGTTTATGTGAAAGTTAATTGTTATCCTATAGTTCCAGGTACTAAATATATATCATTGGAAATCCAAGAAAATTCATAATTAACTTCAAGTACCTGTAATAACCTCCTCGGGATTCCTCGGCTCTGTGAGGTCCAAGGCGTATATCTGCTCCTGCTCGCGCCTCCTGCCATGATATCCCCGACCTCGGCCTCGTCCTCGGCCTCGTCCTCGGCCCTGCTGTACAGGGGCCACTGGAGGTGGAGGAGGAGGAGGGGGATGAAATCGGTGCGGGCACTCCGACCTGATGTGCCCAGGCTGGCGGCATCCGTAACAAACCACTTGTCGGTGGCCTCGGTCATCCTGTCTCCTCGGATCATGTATTTGTAGAGGTGGGGGAGCCAATGCTGGAGGAGGCCCCTGCTCCTGCCTGAAGTTGGGACGACGACGTCCCCCACCCCTCCTGTATCCAATGGTCCTGCCTCTCTGAGAGCCCCTACTGCTCTCACCTGATGTCGATCCATCAAATGGTCTCTTCCCTCCGGCTCGCACCATCAGCTGGTCAGCCTCCAGCTTCTTCGCCATCTCGATGATCTGCCTGGATGTGCCATGAGAAATGAATAACAGAGCCTGCCTCAGATCATCCCTGAGGCCCCGGTAGAACCTTTTTGCATACCTCCTATCGTCGGTGTCCTGAATCCCCGCGAACCTGGCCAAGTGGGAGAACTCTCTCTGGTACTCTATCACTGATCTGGTCCCCTGCTTGAGGTTCAAAAACCTCTCCTCCAAAGCATCTCTGTCCGTAGCAGAGACGAAGTGCTCCAGAAACACATTGCCAAACTCTTCCCAAGATATCTCTGACAGCTCAAAGTCCGCATAGGTAGACTCCCGGACTGACTTCCACCATCTCTTCGCGTGGGCCTCTAGCACAGAGGTGGCTAGAGGTACTGCCTGGCCGACTGGGCAGCTGATGCCCGCTAAGATCTCGTGTATGGCCTCCAGCCATTCTTCTGTCTTCACCGCATCCTCTGTCCCGCGGTACGTCGGTGGGGACAGGCTCTTGAATGCACTCAGCCAGCTCGACCCCGGATTTGGCTGTGGAGCCGGGACTTGCTGGGCTCTAAAGGCATCCAAAATCGTCGTCAGGGTCTGTCCCATCTCCGTATGTAGGAATGGAGTGGCAGCTGGAGGGGGAGGAGCCACATTTTGCGGCGCTGCGACCTGTGGAGGTTGCATAAAGGTGAGGTTAAAGCAAAGTTGGCCTAAAATATTGTACTTTGTGGACCATTTATGTGACTTTACACATGGGCACATCACTGCTTCCGCTGCATAGTTTGTCCGCAAACTAATGCTCGGGCGGGGGTGGTCCCATGTTATGGACTTCTTTCTCATATGATCGTTGTTCAAGTGATACCAGCTTGTAAGACCCCCCCTCCCCCTTACCAAGGAGGGCTATCGGATCTTATGCCCAGAACCGCCGTCTTACGGTGGCACTAACTCACGGGTTAGTCGACACCGCAACACGCCGATCCTGCCGGCTAGTACGATCATAAACCTGTAGGCCAATATGAGAAGAAAGAAGTAAAACTGTATATGTAAAAATACCAGTCCACAAGCCACAGTACAATCATGAAAAAGAGATGAATAGTACAACATAATAGTCCACAAATAAGTACAAATGAAAGAGTAAAAAGGGCTTATGCCCTGTACATCAAATCTCTCTCTCACAAAATCATAAATGCGGAAGCTATGCTAGAACATCGGATCTCGTCCCACCTGAGGACGCACAGTAGTGGTAGTAGCCTGCTGAAGTGGTATCTGCTCCTCATGTCCTGCCTCCTCGACGTGCTGGTGCTCCATCTCCACGAGCTCCTAAAAATAGTTGGTCACCGACCATTAGTCAAAAAGACTAAGTCGTCTCCTCCGCACCTCGCCCCGCAGCTCCTAGGCACCGAGCGGGAGGACGAAGCGGAGGACAACAAGGGGTAGCAAAGTGGAAGCAGGTGACAATATCTAACTAATGTTGTTATAAGTACTGTAATTCTACTCTAGCAATTCTATGTACGGTACAAGTAGTAAGTAAGAGCAGTGCAGTAAAGAAAAGCAAAGAAGCAGTAGTAAGTACAAGTAAATAAGCTAAGCTACCACTATGCTATCATCACAAACGTACCCTAACTTATATAAATGCCCATACAAATATATAAGTTAGGGTTTCCAGGAAATTTAACTTATCATATAAAAGAGCTCATACTAATTTATATGATAAGGATCTATGAAGCGTATGACCTAATATGAATGAATGATATGATGCAATTTTATGCGCAGGCAAGTGCAACTCACACACAACGACTCTGTGATCACAGACCTTTAGTTCTCACTTTTTGAGAGCTAGCATCACTCTCGGGTACCACCGCTGTGGCTACGGCAGCAGCGGAGCGGGCGTCTCCGCTTCTAGACCGGTATGCACACTACCAAGCCTTAGACCCCTCTCATACGCCTCTGTACACGTCCAAGGTGCACTCTAGAGTCTCGCGTACGTACTTTGCTGACAAACCCGTCAGTCTTGTTGGGTCGGATGTGTGTTATCGGGGATCGTCCTCCAGACCGCAGTGTAAAACAACCCACTGGCCCCTCTAACTCCCACAACCGCCTGGTGCACCGTACTGCCATCGGTGTGACGAACGGCCAGTACTGCATGCCCCGCCACGATATTTATGCACATGCAAGTAATTCATACCGAGCCTCCCGCTCGCAGGACCAAAACCCGTCCTGAATCCCTCAAACCCAAACCCGGGTGAGAACGCACATTAGTGCCTTCATACCAACTCCCTCAAACCCCCAAACGGGTGAGAACGCACATTAGTGCCTTTATACCAACTCCCTCAAACCCCAAATGGATGAGAATATATCATGAATCTCTCCAACCCCACACGGGGGAGAAGGTACGACAATGTCCTAACCTATTATACTACTCTTGTCTACAGTTTATTACACCTAGAGATTTAAGGTTAATCCCAGGACTGCCCCCAGTATTCCCTGTGAAGGGCTCTCAAAGGGCACTAGGAACTATGTTGGGATTACGCCCAACGTTCCCTTTCGTAAGGATATTTATTTTAGTTGATGGCTACCCATGTATCACCCCAGCTCTCCTTATTGCTTTAGTACAACCCTAGTGACTTAAGGTATTACCGGGAAAACCGATGGTCTTCCGCCGATCCCCACTCCAGTTGCTAGTTAAGACTTGCACTTTTGATCCCTCACTAAGAAAAACTCTATCCACCAGGGTTACATATGTTGAACTCTCTCTTATTTATGCCGATAATCAATCCTCTGGTAATTCCCGTAAGGCAAGACCTATTTGTGTTATATGCAGACCATGACCTATGTTTACCCTAGAAATGTGATCTTCCAAAACTTAAGGCATCTTGCCTCTAAAATTTATCCTAAGGTATTATGGACTAAGGGAACTACCCTAAGGATTCTCATAATTTTTCCTGGCCAAATAGTCATTTAATTAATTCTTTTAATTTAAATGCTAGGTCACTTTACACATGAAGTGGTTTGATTATGCATCCACTGACCTAGGGAATTTTTCCTGAGATGTATATTGACAAAATATTACTGCTTACAGAATTTCATAATTTTCCTTAAATTATTTATTATCATTTTCAATTTAATATCAATTCCACACAAATTCCATTTTCCAAATGATGTATAGGCATTATGTACTCAAAAATTCCAGAAATATTACAGAGCTTTTAGGACACTAATTTATGACTATTGACAGAGAATCATCAACATTTAATGTAAGATGGCCTATGGGATTCCATTATAAGATATTTACCAAAATACCATTGTACTAATTTAACACAAGTAATGCATCCATTAAATTCTGAGAAATTTATGATAAACTAATAACAACATTTTATAACAGTAGAATAAATTCCAAATTTTTCAGAGGTATAAATCCATCATTTCAAGAATTAACAAAATAAGGGTAAAATGGGGAATTTAGGGTATCTATTCCAAAAGTTCTTCAAAACAGAGAAATCATATTTTTCCTAAGTCAAATGTGATGTTATCTATGCCTTGGCAAAGTTGTTTGGATTTGTACTTGAATAAATCCTATTTTCCAATTTTATTTCCAAAATAGTTATATTTAAAATAAATTCCAATAAATGGAATTTTGATTCCAAAAATTCCATCATTAATTTGAGGGATGAAATTTACCCTAATGAACCACTGTAAATAATTTCATGACTCTTGCATGTCACCATTGGGCTAAATACACCAATTTGCATTTTTGCTATTTGCACACCAAGGCTAAACATAGGCTAGCACATGCAAGTGGATTCCCCAACATGCAGTGAACCCAAGGTGCTGAAAATTTTATCATGCACCAAGGATGACCCCACTGACCCACCACCAAAATTTGGGGCCATGGGGAGGAGTAGAACTCCATATATGCCATTTATTTATATTTTGATATTTTACCAAAAACTATAGGAAAATATTTTCGAAAAATTCCTAAATTTTGGCAGGAGGTAAGTATGCCCTAATCATGCATGTGCCCAAAATTTGGGGCCATGGTGACTAATATTGTGACCAGGGCATCCAATTTAATTTCTGCCCTACTCTAGGACCAGTCCTAGGAGAAATGTCCTACAAGACTGTACACTACACCAAAATGTAAGTTTAGGGTGACATATTAAAGGTAAGACCCTAGGCTACATTTTTCATTAAGGGTCTAAGGTCTGGAAATACCTCTAAGAGGCCTATATTTAACATGCAAGGTGACTGAAAAAGTGTGACAGAAATGTTACTATTCAATACATTAATTAAAATGAATCATTTATTCTGTAGCACGAATCTTGAAGTAAGATCCAACGGGATCTGGTCATCGTCTACCTCCAGCCAACGGCTGAGATCGAGCCGACCTAGAGCGATTTTGCCGCCGGTTTCCGGCCAGCTGAGACGTCGCCACCTCCGGCCAACGGTGCCATCACCTTCACGGTGGTGGTGGCTATCATTTCCCGGCGATGGGGCGGCGGGAGACGGCGGCGACGGCGATCCCGAGCGGTTTCAGAAACTTGGAATTCTCTCGATTTTCTCACATGGCATCGGGCTCAATTGAGCCCGATATCTCGCCTATTTGATCTAAGAAGCTAGTACGGGTAGAGGTGAAGTGAAACGCACCTGAATCGGGGCTTGGCTGCGGGTCAGGCGGCGGTTTGCCGTGGTGGTGGTGCGCCGGCGAGCTCCACCCCGAAAGCTCAAATCTCCACTGTTCTCCATGATTAAACAGTCGAACTCCACTCCTTTCAGCCTTCTGGAACTAATGGTGAGGTTTGTTTGGACTGAGGTGGCCTATAAGTGGAGATAACTCCAATGTTAGCTCGGTTTTGAGCTTTGGAGATTTCACCCAGCTGCCATGTGGCTCACAGCCCTGGTTTCCTGCTGGAATTAAAGAGGGGAGGTCAGCCACCTGGTCTTGGGCAGCCCAAACCAGCTGATGGGGTGGCCATGTGGCCAAAATTTGCTTCATTCCCTTTTCTCTCTCCTCTTCTCCCAAAAATTCCAATTTTACCCCCTTGCATGTATTCTCTCTCCTGATTTAGAGGGGTAGGACTGGTCTTGTTCACTTGGGCTGACTTTGGGCCAATTTTAGTGGGCTTGGTCCAAGGGGAAATGGCTTGGCCTTCATTTTCTCTCTTTATGTCAAATTGTTGACCAAATTGACTTTTAAGGTTGACTGGTCAACCATGGAGGGTGGACTGACCCCACTTGGTGGAAGTGGGTCTAGTGGCACCACCCAACTAAGTTTGGGTTAAGGGGTGCCCCACTTAGGTTAATTAGGCCTATGAGTGTGGGTTTGACCAAATTAAGCCCAAGGTTGACCTTGGTCAACTGGGGTCAAAATGTTGACCCAGTGACATACCCTAGGGTCCACTTAGATTGTTTTTAGGGTTAGGGCAATGTGGTGGGGTCATGGTGTGGCTAGGGTCCCTAATCAGGCTAGTTTGACCTAGTTTGACTTGGTCCTATGGTGGGCTCCACATGGCTACCACCCACTACGTAGGGTCAAACCTAGTTGATCTCCTTAGGTCTCACCCCATGCCTAACCCAATCTAAGTTAAGGGGTCCAGAAGTAACATGGGATGTTACAGCAATGGCCATCGCCAATCACATTTACGGCATCGACTATATAATTACATATATACGACGACATTTCCTTTCGAATGCATTCAACGAATGTGTTGATCCCGGCCTTTCTTCTTGGAATGAATTTCTTAGCTTTATGTTGGGGACGTTGTTCCGCTAACAAAACATGCTCAAATAAAGAGAGTTCTCTTTTTGTAGACTTGTAATCATCTTTGAATTTTTTGTAACATCCACGCGGTCTTCCTTTTAATTTTAGAGGCATTATTGGTTCTTTGGTTTGAGTGGTCGTTGGCTCCATTACTTCCCTCAACTTCCGTTTCATTTCTTGTCTCTGAGAATCAGAAATATTATTGTACTTTTGTAGTAGACCGTCTAATTCCATTTGTATGATGTTAACGGGTTCATCTTCCTCCTTTATTTTTGTAGACTCATATGTTCTTAAAGTAAGCTGACGCCAATGTTTATGAACCATCCACGTAGGATATGCCAACGATTGTTTCATATAAGTTACTAATTCGTGGGCACATGGCAATCCCATTGTATACCGCATTTGATGCAAACATTTAGCGGCTTCTACACAACCTCGTTTAGCCAGTTCTTCTTCTCCTTTGATTTTTTCTAATGCTGTAATTGAAACATAACCAAGTAACTCTGTATATAGTGATCCTCTATAACCAGTGTTGACTTGTATTGAACTTTGTCCAAAAGAATGCTTAATCTCCGTGTGTTGTAAATTAAGCATTTGATCAAATGTTTTCCATATTGAAGTCAAGTTACACACGGACACCTCTAAAAACTTTTTAAGATGACTGTGGCCGCTCTCCACTCGGTTAGTGGTAGTATTCCCAAAATGCATTAACTTATCTACCCATGCCGAAATAAAGTTTTCCTTGTATGGTTCTAACCAAGTACTCACCACGTAATTCAAAACATTTGGATATTTTTCAGAATATTTGCTCACTAATAAGTTGAAACACATATTGTAATCATGGACTGTATCTGCCCTAACCAAAACTTGCCATTCAGACAGAAATGCCTCACATTCTTTCCCACTTTCAAAGAATTTTTTGCAATGAGCTAATATGTTACGGCTGATATGAACTTGACACAATATAACTTTGGCTTGAGGAAATACCGCCTGTATAGCATTCATCAGAGCAATCTCCCTGTCAACTATTAAAATATTGGGCAAGAAAGTAGAGTCTAACACACTTTTAAAACAGTCCAAGGCCCACTTATAACTACATTTTGTTTCGTTAGACATGAACGCAAATGCGGCGAAAAAAGTCAAGTTTGTAGAAGTCAAGCCAACTATAGAAAGTAAAGGCAATCTGTACCGATTAGTCTTATAAGTGCAATCCATGATGAAAACATTCGGAAACATCTTGCTGAGTTGAATGGAAGTTGGATGAGCAAAAAACAAACTATCCAAAGCATCATTTGTAGGATTGACATGATTGTAACTCGTATAAGCCGCATCTCTAATGCATCTGTATAAAAACTGAATTGGAGAGTTACTATCCAATTCTTTCTTAAACAATCTAACTTTCTCATTATAAATAGTTCTCAAGATGGAAGTGTTGGAAGGATTTCTTTTTTTCAAAGTGGATAATATTTTTCTCAGCTTCACACCTGTTGCGTACATCTCCTCCACGATTTTTTGTTCATTTTCATTTAATCTGCTTGCATAACTATGTGCCTCAAGATGAACAAAACCGTGATTATGTATTCCACATTTAACTTCTAATTTCCACTCAACGCCACACGCATCTTGTTGACCGCGTAATGTGAATGAACATCCACAACGTTTGGAGCTACTTTTCCTTAAATTTTGCTTCGGCCTATTTTTGTGGACACGCGGGGAACCTGATCTATCACAGCCTAGAAATATTCTCGGTCTAGCTCTTCCAACAAGTTTATCAGCTCTTTGAACTACAACCACAAAACCCAACCCTTTAGCAATATTGCGAGCCCATTCTATCAATTCTGCTTTACTGGGAAAGGTGCTCTCAGTAATAAAATGCAGCCCGACATCTACGTTACTATCTATACTCGAGTCACTCAGAACAAACGTATGTCCCATATTCATCTTTTCCTATACGAAAATCAAACAAAAACAAAAAAAACATTACACTACATAACTCTCAAAAAAACATAAAAAATCATTGTCATTTTACCATTAATTTGATCTGAATCGACAGAAGGTTGAATCAACTGCCCAAGATGAAACAGGAGAGCCAAACCTGAACAGTCAGAAAGAAAAAAAATTTATTAAAAATGAGCACCTTTGAAAAAAAAACTTATCCATCAAACACCTAAATAGGCACAAATAATTGCTATATCACTAATTTGTGTAACAGAAATTTGATATCAGAATTTGAAAATTGAGGAAAAGTGCTCTGTGAGGATGGGGAAATAGAAAATTTGAAAATTCAAACATTTAGGTGTTTTTTGGGGTAATAAGGTCCCACAACTATGCACAAAAAATATGACCTCATTCCCAATGATAGGAAAGAGAATACTAAAATTGCTAGCCAAGCCCAACAACTGTGTTGTTACCCATTTTCTTAGATACAAGATGGCATGGATATGCAAAACAAAAAAAATATTAGTCACTATGAGAATTACTTTGCAAAGGAGGAATTAGGAAGGGAAAGCGGCATTATAGATGGAAAATAGCTAGCAATTTTCCAAACCTATATTATTATAAAAGGAAAAAAAATTGAACAAAGGCTACTATGGATAAATTCAGCCTAACATGCTGGCCCGGGTCATATCCGAGAGGTCACTCCGGTGCTAGCTTTTTGGTTTCTGTGGGTAGCCCGGAATGACAAGAAGGATAACAAATGGTGAACTCCCTCTTCAAAATCAAATTGCAGATTGATAAAATGGTAGAGCTGCTATATCAAACTAAGCTATGGGCATCCAACCACAAAAATCCACTAGATAGCCACTAAATAGGAAACCCAACACAGAATCCTGAGGGCTGTTGGTGGCCTCCACAGTATGATGAACTCAAATCCATATATTTGTGACCTCTAATCTAATGACAACCATCATTAGGAATCATCATGGCCAATGCATCTGGGCCGAAGGTGGCGAGCTAACTAACATGGGAGCTAGCTCGGCTTATCTCTCAGCCATCTTGGAAACAATAAAATAGCTAAGAATATAAGTACATCAAAATGGTGGTTAGAAACAGAGTATCATCAAACACCTAAATAGGCACAAATAATTGCTATATCACTAATTTGTGTAAGAGCTTTTCTTTGCTTTGTCCTCTTACACGACTGAATTATAGACATAGTGTAGGATAAATTGCTTGGGCAGACATAGTAAAGTGCAGCTGCTAAGATGGACAGAAATGTGCTTTACTACCTGTATGGAGAAGATCGGGGTTGGGGAAGACGACGAAAGTTCCGACCGGCCGGAGAGTTTCAGAGCGCGGGGAAGATGGCAGCAGATGGCGACCGGGGCTCGGGGAAGACGGCAGCAGTTGGCGACCTACCACTAGTGGAAAGAAGACGGCGACAATAGGCGACCGGGGCGCGTGGCAGACGACGGCGACGACGTTCGGGACCGAGGAAGACGGCGGCGACGGCGCTCGGGACCGAGGAAGACGGCGGCAGTTGGCGACCGGGGCGTGGGGAAGACGGCAGCGACAGCGTTCGGGACCGAGAAAGATGCGGGGGAAGAGCGAATCGGGATGGGCGGTACTTAGGGTTAGGGGCGGATTGCAGAAGGCAGGTTTTTAGAGGTTTTAATAGACTTAAATGGGCTGTCCATAGCCAATTTAGGTGTGTCCATAACACCACTCTATTACATTGTTATTCAGACACCGCAATTGAATATTGAGAATAATATAAATTTTAGTATTTTTCATTTAAACATATCTGATATTTGTGTCTAACACAAACTTTGTTTCTGTTTCTCTCAAACCCTAAACTCCCGCAGCCGAACTTTCACCTCTCTGCTCGCAGTCTCTCGCCGGCGGTCCGATAATATCTCGTCACCCGTGGCGCCATCTATTCCGTCGCGCCTTTCGCTCATCTCCTCGTCATCGGTCAACCTATAAATAGTTTGTTTTAGGTCGTATGTGTATGTTCTAGTGTAACATCAGAGTATGATAAGTCCAATAATAACTCACTCTCAAGTACACGAGTTAGAAGCCGAAGACACATGATACCGGTTAGCGCGGCGACGGCGATTTCGATGCAGCGTCGGGCCGTCGGCAATGACGGTTTGCGGCGACGGAGATGACGGTTTATGGCGACGGCGATGGCGGTTTGCGGTGGCGGCGATTTCGGTGCAGCGTCGGCGATGGCGATGGCGGTTTGTAGCGATGGCGATGACGGTTTGCGGCGGCGGAGATTTCGGTGCAGCATCGGCGATGGCGGTTTGCGGTGACGGCTATGGCGGTTTGCGGCGACGTGTTGAAATATTAGACCGGGCGGCCTTGCGGTCTTGTCTGGCGGTTTGTTGACCGAGCGGTCTGGCGGTCTCCTCTGGTGCTTGGAGACCGGGCGGTCTATCGGACTCTCAGTGCGGCTTGTTCTTATCCTGCTGGAGTTGCCGTGCGGTTAACCCATCTGTCTAACCGCGCGGCCTGTGCGGTCTTCTTTATTTCTAGTCGCTCTGCCCTGTACATGTTTAGTCTCACATTGTTTGTTTATACTCTCTCTTTTCTCCTCCATTCTATATAAGGGAGGTCATACCTTTGTAAATGATATATTTTTTGGATAATAAAGTTTCAATTATTCAAAAGTCTATCCGTTTGTTCTTTCTTATTCGCTATTTTCTACATGGTATCAGAGGACACGGTCGTTTCCTCTTGATTGTGTGCGCTCTCTGATTCTCGCGGCTTGTTTTCCGCTCTCCGCGACCTGTCTCGCGGCTTGCCTTCTCTTTTGTCCGCTGCCCTGTTCGCGCGGCTTGTTTCTGTCCGCTGCCCTGTTCGCGCGGCTTGCTTCTCCTTGGTTCTCTTCTCCTGCTGCTATTCGTCGCCGCGACCTGTTTCGTTGTCGTCGCGCTCCTGGTTCCTTCTTGCCTCTCCGACTTCCTAGTCGTTGCGACCTGTTTCTGTTCGCCCGGCCTGTGACTTGTTGTAGACGCTGCTTCTTGCCTCCTCTTCTCTTCTGTTCGCTCGGCCTTTTCAGTCCGCGTGACCTCTTCCCCGCCGTGCCTTTGACTGCTTTCTAGACGCTTGTGTTCGCGCGGCTTCTTCCTTTTTTATCCGCTGTGGTTTCTTGCTGTGTTCTATGACTACTTCCGGTCTCACCACTACTCCTACAGCTCCTTCTCCACCTCCTCCTTCGGGCAACCTTGGCACCCTTTCTAAGTTTGTTGGCTCCAACTATCCTGATTGGAGCGTTTCTTTCACTTTTCTCCTTCGCTCTCAACGCAAGCGTCATCACCTCACCGATGACCCTCCTCCTCGTACCTCTCCTGAGTTTGATGACTGGGATGCGAGTGATGCTCTTGTCCGCACCTGGCTGGCCAACAGCCTTTCTTATGAGTGCCTTCCCGTCATTCGCCATGATGAGACGGTCAAGGCCGTCTGGCTTCACCTCGCTGCTCTCTATTCGAAGGGGGGCCAGACGTCCCGCATTTATACTCTCTATGCAGACCTCTTCGCCCGCCCTTCCATGTCTCCTGATGCGGCTTATCAGCAGGTTCAGGCTCTTGGTGCTGAAATCCTCCAGAATCGCCCTTCTCCGCGGACTTGGCCGAACAGCACAAACACTTCTAGGAACTCCTGGTTATTTGTTATCTTCTTCATCTTCCCGAATCTTATGATATGATCCGCCAGCAGATCTTGGGTGAGGCGGAATCTTCTACTTTGGATGCCACTGCGGCTCGCATTACCGCTGTTACTTCGCTGCTCCAGCGGCCTCTGTTGGCTTCCCCCCCTTCCCAGGACACCTTTGCTCACCAAGCTCAGCGGGGGGGACCTAGTGGCCGCGGCCCCTCCGGCGGACGGGGTTCGTCCCGGTTCCTCTGCTCTCACTGTGGTCGTACCGGCCACTCTGTTGACCGCTGCTGGCAGAAACATCCTCATCTTCGCCCTTCCGGTGATGCTGCTTCTTCGGCCTCCGCCTCTTCTCGGTCGTCTGCCTCTATGGCCACGACGTCAGGTAGTGCCCACGTCGTTACCCAAGGTAAATGGCTGATTGACTCTGGTGCTACAAATCATATGACTTGCAACCCTCATTGCTTCTCCCGTCTTGAGACACATGACCGCTTACCCCCGGTTCGTGTGGCGGATGGTTCTCCGTCCCCGGTTCATGGGACGGGCATGGTTCAACTCACCCCCTCGCTTTGCTTGGAGGACACCCTCTATGTCCCGAAGTTCCCGTGCAATTTGTTATCAGTTACTACTTTATGCCGGCAACTTCAATGCTCCATCTTATTCACTCCCACTACTTGTTCTTTTCAGGACCCGAGGACCCAGCGGACGATTGCTACTGGGACTGAGAGCGGCGGCCTCTACTTCCTCGACGATGTTTCCGCTCTGTCCGCCTACTCCTCCTCCACAGATCTCCTTCAATGGCATCTTCGCCTTGGACATCCTCCTCCTCGGATTCTTCGTCAGCTTCTGCCCCACTTACCTACCAGTCTCTCCGCTCAACTGTGATGCGTGTCAGCTTGGCAAACATCATCGCTCCTCCTTCCCACCGAAGCAAGGCAGTGGCTCCTCTCGCCCGTTTGATCTTATCCATTCTGATGTATGGGGTCCTGCTCCTACCCTCACTGTTGGTCGGGGTAGTTCCTATTTTGTCACTTTTATAGATGATTTTTCACGCTGTACTGGGTGTATCTGTTAAAAGATTGCTCTGAACTCTTTTCTGTTTGGCAATCCTTTATTTTATGATTCAGACTCAATTTGTTATTTCTATTAAAGTTTTACGTTCTGATAATGCCAAGGAATATCTGAATCATGAGTTCTCCTCTTTCTTTCACCAACATGGTCTGCTTCATCAAACGACTTGTGTTTACACACCTCCCAGCAGAATAGGGTGGCGGAGCGTAAAAACCGTCACCTGCTTGATGTTGCTCGTACTCTCATGACACAGATGCACGTCCCTCGCTCCCACTGGGGCTACGCTGTGCTCTTCGCCTGCTATCTCATCAATCGTCTTCCCTCCACCGTTCTCCACGGCCTGGCCCCCTTCTCCATTCTCTACCCCCACAAGGAACCTTTTCCTCTCCCTCTCCGTGTCTTTGGCTGTACGGCCTTTGTTCACGCCGTGCTCGCAATCCCTCCGCTACCCGCGACACCAGCCTTCCCTCCATTCCCCCCGTTCCATCAAGTGTGTCTTTTTTGGGGTACTCTACCACTCAAAAAGCTATTCTTTTCTCTCTCCCACCTTCACCCCCCGACCTCCAACCTAGCCAATTGCTGCTTTGACCCCCTTCTCCGCAAGCAGTTTGTCTCCGCAGATGTGACTTTTTTCGAGAATGCTTCCTATTTCTCTCCTACCTTTCTCTTCCTTCTGATATCTCCGTTCCTTCCACGTCTCTCGACGTTTTCCCACCTCCGTCTCCTCCTCCACCGACTCCTTCCCAGTCCATCTCCCCACCCACCCCTCCACCTCCCTCGGCTCTCCGCCGCTATCTCTCTCTAGTCCCGGCAGCCAGCCTTCTCCGCCACGGACGCTCCGGTCGCTGACGCTCCCATCGACCTGGATCTTCCCATTGCTCTTCGCAAAGGGGTGCGGGCGTGTACTCAACACCCGCTTGCGACAGTTGTTTCCTATGATCGGCTTTCTCCTACTCGCAGGTGTTTTACCTTGGCTATATCTGCTACTTCTACTCCCCGCACCTACCAGGAGGCTCTTGCTCTCCCTCATTGGAAGTCTGCCATGGATGAGGAGATGGCTACTCTTACTGAACGGGTTACCTGGACCCTTGTTCCTCCTCCCGTGAGCACTGATGTGGTTGGCTGTCGCTGGGTCTTCGTTGTGAAATTTCGCCCCGACGGCACTGTGGATCGCTACAATGCCCGGCTGGTGGCCAAGGGCTTCACTCAGACTTACGACATTGATTACTTTGATACCTTTTCTCTGGTTGCTCGCCTCAGCACCATCCGGGTTCTCCTTTCTGTGGCTGTTAACCGGGATTGGGCTATTTCCCAGCTTGATGTGAAGAATGCCTTTCTCTATGGCGATCTTCAGGAGGACGTCTATATGGAGCAACCTCCTGGGTATGTTGCTCAGGGGGAGACATGCGTATGTCATTTGAAGAAGGCCATTTATGGCCTAAAGCAGAGCCCTCGGGCATGGTTCGACAAATTCCGTGGTATTGTGGCTACCATCGGCTTTAGAAGGAGTTCCGCCGATCACTCCTTATTCATTCGCAAAACGGCATCGAGACTGGTGGTTTTTGGCAGTATATGTGGATGATATTCTTCTTATTGGCGATGACCGAGATGGGGTGGACTTGACAAGGAAGCACCTCCGTCAGCACTTGGTCACGAAGGATATGGGCTCCCCGAAATACTTTTTGGGGATAGAAATCTCTCGGAAACTTGACTCGTTGGTTCTCTCCCAACGGAAGTATGCCCTTGATCTTCTACAAGAAGCAGGATTGACAGTGCCAAACCGGCTCGGTTTCCCATGGCTATTGGAGAAGACAAAACGTGGACGGATGACTCGCCTCTTCTATCTGATGTCACAAGGTACAGACGTTTGGTAGGCAAACTCATCTATCTCACGGTGACTAGACCCGACATCGCCTATGCTGTAGGCAAGGTCAGTCAGTTTATGCAAGCTCACAGGGAGTGCCATCTTCAGTCTGCCCTAAAGATTTTAGAGTATATCAAAGCAGCACCAGGCAAAGGGTTACTCTTTCAGAAGAATGGTCATCTGAGGGTTGAGACCTACTCAGATTCAAGTTACGCGGATGACAAAGGCGATCGTAAATCACATCAGGTTTTTGTACCTTTGTTGGAGGTAATCTCGTGAGTTGGAAGAGCAAGAAACAGTCTGTTGTCTCCAGATCCAGTGCAGAAGCCGAATACCGGAGTATGGCGTCAACCACGTGTGAGTTAAAGTGGTTGCGGGCTCTCATGCTTGACCTGGGCGAGGTATATGACTGTCCTCTCCCTATGTTCTGTGACAACAAGGCCGCTATATACATATCCAGAAATCCGGTCTTCCATGAGAGAACAAAGCATATAGAGGTTGACTGTCACTTCATTCGGGAAGAGATTTTGAAGAAACAGATTTGTACTCCATTTGTCACCTCTGACAAGGAATTGACAGATATCTTCACCAAGCCGGTCTCTACTTCCTTCTTCCACATTTGTGACAAGCTGGGCATGATTGATATATATGCTCCAGCTTGAGGGGGAGTGTTGAAGTATTAGACCAGGCGGCCTTGCGGTCTTGTCTGGCGGTTTGTTGACCGAGCGGTCTGGCGGTCTCCTCTGGTGCTTGGAGACCGGGCGGTCTATCAGACTCTCAGTGCGGCTTGTTCTTATCCTGCTGGAGTTGCCGTGCGGTTAACCCATCTGTCTAACTGCGCGGCCTGTGCGGTCTCCTTTATTTCTAGTCGCTCTGCCATGTACATGTTTAGTCCCACATTGTTTGTTTATACTCTCTCTTTTCTCCTCCATGCTATATAAGGGAGGTCATACCTTTGTAAATGATATCTTTTTTGGATAATAAAGTTTCAATTATTCAAAAGTCTATCCGTTTGTTCTTTCTTATTCGCTACTTTCTACACGACGTAGATGGCGGTTTGTTGCGACGGTGATGGCGGTGCAGCGTCGGCACTAGAGGTTTGCGGCGACGGTGATGGCGGTTTGCGGCGGCAAAGGTTTCAGTGTAGCGTCGGCGATGGCGGTTTGCAGCGACGACGATGGCGGTTTGCGGCGACGGCGATGACGGTTTTTGATGGCGGCGGTTTCGTTGCAGCGTCGGCGATGGAGGTTTGCGGCGACGGCGATGCGGTTTCCGGGGACGGCGATGGCGGTTGGCGCGGCGGCGGCTTCGTTGCAGCGTCGGCGATGGCGGTTTGCGGCGACGGCGATGGTGGTTTCCGGGGACGGCGATGGCGGTTGGCGCGGCAGAGGCAGTGATGGTTGTTGGGGCCGCGGCGGCGAAGGCGGTTTGTGGCGACGGCGATTTTGATTACGTCGAGGAAGGTTCAGATACCCACACCCGCGGCTAACGCCTCTCAGGAGAGCTCATCGTTTTTTCTTAATATTATTATGTATGAGTACAAATATCAATTATGGTACAAATAACCATTTCAGATACAAATATCAATGGGTTATAAATATCCATTTATTGTTAGGTTATTTTGTGATATGTCCGCACGTGTCGAGGCCAACTCGAATAGGTTAACGAGTTTCGTGTCATTCTAGGGTTTGGCCCTAAGCTGGAAGTACTATATATACCCTATTCCATACTTAGATAAGGTATGGTAGAATACTTTGAGCGCATTATCCCTATCATTCTCAAAGTAACGTGCTAGGGTTTCCGTAGCGCTCTGCTCCCGTGCGATTTCGCGATCCGCCGCTCTCCCGACGTTCTCCGATCTCACGACTCCACCGCCGCTCTCCTTCACGAAGCAGATCGAGACTGGTGGGTGCCGCTCCTGTGCTCGCGATCTCGTGCGATTCCGCCGCACCACGCTCCGCCGCGCCCTGCGATTTCGCGATCTTGGCGGTTTCGCCCCTCGTCTTTTTCCGTTCGCGATCCTGCCGCGCTGAGCGATTTCCCGATTCCGCCATTTTTCGTCCCGAAATCCCAAGCGCCGTTGCCGTTGTCGCTCTCTTCATCGCGATTGCCATATTCACGGTTTTTCCAGTAGCGTCCTGCATCTCGATCGGGAAGCTGGAATAGATCCGTCGCCATCGCCGTTTCCCTACAGATTCGGCCGCAAGCAACTTTCTTCGCAGTGCTGTTGTTGCTGATCGGTTTTCTTGCCGAAGTAGATCACTGGCTCTGGTGCTCGGCGTGGCTTGGGGCTCGCCGGAAAGGATCGTGCTTCCTCCTTTGGTCTTCCGCTGAGATCTGTGGTCGTAGAAAATCGATCGCTGAGGACAGAAGCTCTGGTGCAATCATAGGAAACATCAGATCGTTGTTTAGGAATCAACCGATCAACAGGATTGCTGTTCTGGATCTCACGATCTACAGTTTCTGAATTTTTGTCTCTGGAATTCCAATCAATAGATCAACATGATCGCTGTTTGGGTTTCCTTCTTGTTGAAGATCTGAATCTGATCAGTGCCAAATAAGTGGAGAACACCTGGAAGCTACAAATTGGTTGATCTTAGGATCAAGTTTCAGCATTTTGAAGGAGTTCTCTTCTATGCAGTTTCAGATCTAGCCTTTGGCGACAGTTTTTAGCCTGAGAGGAGCAAAGCAAACACATTCCTGGATTGGATCTGAAGACACTGGGTCGTCTCTGCGCGGATCAGGTGACTTCTTTCTGGTTTTTACTATTCTAGCTTTAGCGAGATGTCGAAGATTACCTCCTACGACATCGTCAAGCTTCAGTCGTTCGATCTCTCCGACTTCCACGCTTGGAAGCTGCACGTCCAACTTGGTATGAAGGAACGTGAGATCTTCTACACGGTCCTGAGTGATTTTGCCACCACCGAAGAGGACGTAAGCAAACTTCAGTGGAGAAAAGACGAAGACTTCTGCAGGGACTACCTCCTAAATTCCCTGAACCCTAGACTCGCCCTGACCTACAGCAGTCATAAGACTGCAAAGGAGATTTGGGACCGCTTGAATGCGCACTTCCAGAAGGAAGAGGGGTTGTCGAGGACTCTCCTTGGCGAGAGACTTTTCACTTCTAAGTTTAATTTAAACTCGTCAATCACCTCTCAAATAATTGAACTGGAGAGTCTGCGTCTCAAGCTGGCGGACGATAAGTCCGATATCTCGGATAATCTCTTTGTATGTCTGATACTTAGCAAGCTACCTCCTGAGTGGTTGACCTTCAAGACTGAAGGAAAAGATCGCATTGGATGAACTCAAAAGATTCATTCATATCGAGGATCAAAACATAGCTGGTAAGAGCCTGGAACAAGTTAGTCAGTCCTCGCAGGCTGTTAACTTCGTTTCTCGACCCAGCAAGCCTCGAAGGAAGCCACCAGCACCCAAAGGTGAACCCTCTACACAGTTGGCGCCTAAAAAGCCCTCTTTCAAA
The DNA here is from genome assembly GCA_039583875.1 of Platanthera guangdongensis. NCBI lineage: Eukaryota > Viridiplantae > Streptophyta > Magnoliopsida > Asparagales > Orchidaceae > Platanthera > Platanthera guangdongensis. The sequence goes on along the minus strand of CM077154.1, from coordinate 127,252,547 downwards.
AGAAAGAGGGGCAAGTGCCACAACTACGGCAAGTGGGGACACTGGGCGGCTGAGTGCAAGGCTCCTAAGAAGAAAAAGGAGGATGCCCCGCAAAATGTGGTGAACATGCTGGCTGATGCCTCAGATCCCAAGTCCTTCGTGACTATGATCGGGAGCAGTCACCGCAGTTCGTCCTCTGAGTGGTGGCTTGATAGCGGTGCTACCTGTCATGTGACGAATGACAGAGGTTTACTTGCTGAGGTCAAGACGGTCCAGGAGAAGGTGGAGAACTGCAATGGAGGAGAGACCGAGGTGACTCATGCTGGGACAGCCGAGCTGGTCCTCTCATCAGGTAAAACTCTTTTTCTGCTTAATGTTAAAGTAGTTCCATCTTTAACTAAAAACTTGATTTCTATGAGTCTGTTAGATAAGGCTGGGATGTCCTTCACAACTCAAAACGGTAGAATGACTTTAACGGTAAATTCACATTATTTTGGGTGTGCGTACCTGATCAACGGAATGTATAGACTTAGCTTAAACAACGATAGCATTAACCAAATAAGTTCAAACCTTATTGATCCTAAGTTGTTACATAACAGACTTGGACACGTGAATTATAGGAAAATGCTAGATCTAGCGAAGAGTCATAATATTCCCTTAGATCTGTCGATTCGATTTGATAAGTGCGAGGTGTGTGCTCAAACCAAAATCACTAGAAAGCCATTCAAATCGGTTTCTAGGAGCACGAAACTTCTTGAGCTGATACATTCAGACCTCTGTGATTTTCGTAGCCACGTCACTAGAGGGGGAAGGAAGTATCTGATTACATTCATAGACGATTTTTCAAGATATTGTCATGTGTATCTGTTAAAATCGAAAGACGAAGCCTTTGAGACGTTTAAGACCTTTAAGTCTCGTGTAGAAAATCAGTTGAACCTGAAAATTAAGAGATTTAGAAGTGATCGAGGAGGAGAATATACTGTTTCTGGGTTCAAGGAATTTTGTGCCTCTGAGGGAATAATTCTTGAAACCACAGCTCCTTACTCACCCCAATCAAATGATGTTGTCGAGCGTAAGAATAGAACTTTGACAGAAATGTTGAACTTTATGCTCCTAACAGCTGGCATGCCTAATTCCTTTTGGGGAGGAGCAGTTCGTGCTGCAAATCACATTCTGAATAGAGTGTCTCATTCTTAGCTCACTGCTACCCCGTATGAGCTGTGGCACGGTCATCCTTGTAGATACGATACTCTAAAGACTTGGGGCTGTATCGCATATGTGCGATTACAAGACCTTAAGAGGCCTAAGGTGGGACCTAGGACGACCACATGCGTCTATTTAGGTAGTGCAGAAGATAGTGCAGCCGACAGATTTTTCGATCTATCCACGAATATCGTGATAGAGTCTAGAGATGCCATATTCTTTGAAGATAAATTTGTCAAGGATCATGGTTTGTCTGTTTCCGGGTCTAATGATATAATTTCAGAATCTATCGTAGAACCTGTAACTGGCCCTTCTGGCTCTGCTCCCCAACCTATAGAGGTGGAAACTGTTCCACTTAGAGCATCTACAAGAGAGAGAATCCCTAAGAACTTTGGTGAGAATTTCGTCACCTATCACTTAGAGGATGATCCATTCTCCTACCAGGAGGCAATGAGATCTAGAGATTCGTTGATGTGGGCAGAAGCCATTGATGATGAGATGGACTCGCTGTTGCATAACAATACTTGTCATCTAGTTGACTTGCCGAAAGGTGCTAAAGTCCTAGGATGCAAGTGAATGTTGAAGAAGAAACTACATAGTGATGGGTCTATAGCCAGGTATAAAGCGCGTCTCGTAGATAAAGGTTATAAACAATAGGGAGGAATAGACTACTTTGATGTTTATTCACCTGTGTGTCACCTATCGACTATCAGGATTCTTCTGGCCTTAGCGTCTATCGAGAACTTTATAGTTCATCAGATGGATGTGAAAACAGCCTTCTTAAATGGAGAGCTTGATGAAGAGATCTACATGACACAACCTGAAGGTTATGTGCAGAAAGATCTAAAAGATAAAGTATGCAAATTAGATAAATCAATCTATGGGCTTAAACAAGCGCCTAAGATGTGGCACATAAAGTTTGACCAGGTGGTAAAGAGCCTCGGATTTCAGTACAGTCTCTCAGATAAATGCCTTTATCACCGCTCATTGTCGAATCTGACAGTCATCATATACTTATATGTAGATGACATGTTGATTTTGGGGTCTAATCTTGCTGCAGTTTGGGATATTAAATCCACTCTGGCAGAAGTTTTTGACATGAAGGACCTTGGTCCTGTGGATACCCTATTAGGTATGAAGGTTAGAGTTGACAAGGGTCGAGTTACTCTTAGTCAGGCTCATTATATTGAGCAACTTCTTTCTACTTGGGGATATGATAACTATAGGTCGATCGAGACGCCATTTGATCATAATGTGAAGTTGAGTCCTAACGTAGAGACCAGCATTGATCAAGTCAAATATTCCAAAATAATTGGTAGTCTCATGTATGCCACAAGTTGTACTATACCAGACATTGCTTTTTCGGTTAGCATGCTGAGTCGTTTCACCAGTAATCCAGGCAAAGAGCATTGGGAAGCCCTAGATAGGCTGCTGAGGTACCTGAAAGGTACTAAAGATCATGCTCTGTGCTACACTGGTTACCCACCTTCTGTGGAGGGACATTCTGATGCGTCATGGTGTTCAGAAGTCGGGAACAGCAAGTCCACCAGTGGATATATATTCACTTTGGGTGGAGCTGCTATTACTTAGAAATCCAAAAGACAGACCTGTATAGCATTGTCATCTATGGAAGCCGAGTTGTTTGCCTTAGCCTTGGCCGGTGAAGAGGCAGATTGGATCAGGAACTTGATTCTAGACATTCCCTTGTCTAAGTTACAAGTCAACTCGTTGAGCTTGTATTGTGATAATCAAGCAGCAGTTCAGGTTGTTAAGAATACCCTCTATAATACTAAGAGGAGACATGTACGACTGAGACATGCCTTGTTGAATTATCTGAAAGAACAAGGAATTATCACTTTGATCGATGTACGTTAAAAGGATAACCTGGCTGATCCATTGACGAAAGGAATGCCAAAAGACCGTTTAATCAAAACTGTGGGGGAAATGGGACTAAAGGCGATTTAGTTCGGCCTTAGTTCAGCGATAGGTGATTCAGTTCAGCCTTTGTCCGGAAGTTTTGATTATTCCGATTTCCTTTGTCAAGCAAGCATGTTGTGTTCCATTGATGCTCTTGGTTGCTGAGCTCGGATCTGGTAAGTTGTTTCATTCCAAACTTGATGCTAACAACTTCACCTGGATTCGGCTTTTGCCTTGGAGGAGAGTGTTATTCCAAACTTGATAACACAATCTGACTTGGTCTTGTCTCTTCTTCTGGAGATTGGTTCCATTTCAAACTTGATGAGTTCCAATTAACTTTAGAAGGACAGTAACCGTGACATTCCATATAGGATCACAGATATAGCTGCGGTGTCCAGAAGTCTGAAATCGTTTCAGTTGAAACAGATATCAGGTTCTGAGGTAAAACTATAATACTCTGTGAACGTGTCCTCCCAGCCAAATTAAAATATTTAAATACTAAGTTCTTTTTTTGTAAGAACTAGATATTTGCAAATTTGCAAAGGATAGAATTCATTCTGAAATGAAATTCTCTGTTGAAATTGCAGGGGTTGCTGGGATAGGAGGAGCACTGGTTGATTGGGATCCAGATCAGGATGATCTTCTGGATGATGAGTTTTAGAGTATTTGTAGTTTATCTTTTGCTACTTCTGTTCAGAGCATTGTTTAACTCTTATTTTATGCACTGTTTTGATTGGACTATTAGTTCTCTGTTTGTTTGGGACACCAGGCGGTTTTGGGTCTGTGTCTTGTTGTACCTGAGACTATTTTGTGTTGCAGCAGAGTTTCGTTTTACTTATGCGTGCATACTATTCTGTGCGTAAGTCTAATTTTGTTTGAAACAGGTGCTGGACACGGTTGTGTATGATTCACAGTTGGTTGAACTTTGCACAAACCACCTTCTATTCGTAGTCTGGGTTCACGGCGGACATAGGAGGAGATTGTTAGGTTATTTTGTGATATGTCCGCACGTGTCGAGGCCGACTCGAATAGGTTAACGGGTTTCGTGTCATTCTAGGGTTATGCCCTAAGCTGGAAGTACTATATATACTCTATTCCATACTTAGATAGGGTATGGTAGAATACTTTGAGCGCATTATCCCTATCATTTATGAGGTACTAATAACAATTCTCATTTTTTTTTGAAAGTGGTATTACGTACACAACTACACATTATAAATGACTATGATTCAAACTTGATGTGGTGAAAGAGATCCATGAGGTGGATCTCTTCGCCGCCGCGGTCTAGAATGGAGCTGATATGGACAGCAATAGAGCCGCCGATCTCGACCTCGTGGTAGGGAGAGAAAATAAAAAAATAGTCTTTTAGTCTTGATTTAGGGTGTGTCCATAGTGGACTTTGGTGTGTCTATAACACCGTTCTTTTTTTTAATTAATATATTATGGATGCCGACAAAATTCCTCTCATTCTTGGGTGAAATTTTTCAATTTGTGTTCTTGATTATCGTGATGCGTACATGTGATGAAAAAAAGATAGACTTAATCTCGAGGGAATGACAAGAGAACATCATTTCACCCATGGGAATGACAAGGAACCAAGAAAATGGGTTCTTGCGTTCAGATCAAGGGAATGACGAGAGCTTACTAATTTAGTAGTCGTCTCGCTGGAGTCTTGTTTGTAGGCAATCCAGACCTATTCTTTTGCTCGCTACCTTCCTTTTGCAGTCCGGACCTATTCTTTTGCTCGATATCTTCCTTTCACCAAGTCTCCCGCTCGGCGACAATTAAATTAGTAAGCTCTTGTCACTCCCTTCGTCTGAACGCGGGATCTCATTTTCTTGGTTCCAACGTACATACCTTATATTTTAATCTTAGTAGGATTCCAGTAAAACACAGTGAGAAAATCACATTTGAATTATTCAAACTTAAAAAACCTAACCTTCATATTCTTCGTGTGTGAAGATATTTAGTTAAGGTAGTCATTCCCGACTTAAAAGAAAGAAGATAAGACATAAAATCATAGACTGTTTTATAGGATATGCATCTGATAGTTATGTTAATAGATTTATCATTACTAACTCCCATATTAGTAAGATCTCTAATAACATTATCCTAGAAGCTAGATATGCAATTAATTTTGAAGATAAGTTTACATATAAATTTATTAATGGTGGGAAAAATATCTTGATTTGGTGTATAGAATAATTGTAGATAAATCAAGTCTTGTATTATCATATGCATAAAGATGAATTTGGTAGATATGCATATATAACAGATTGTTATGATTAAGAAGTAGTCAAATTATTGCTAAATAACTCAAGGATGTTAAACGTTGAAAACTTTACATATGGCATGTTAAGAGGAGATGCCAACGTATGTCGAGATATATTTAAGAAGTCGACGCACTACAAATATTATGTAGGGGATATGTCGATGTACTCTGAGTAGTCTTACTTTATGCTTTGATTATAAACTAGTACATCTACAGCAATGCATCAAGATCTGTAAAACAGAAGTCAAAGCTTCAATATATGTCTATGTGTGTGTGTGTACACACACACACATTAAGACGTCATCTTCTCAAATCAATCTCAATGTACGTCTACTTATGTCTAAGAAGCAATGTTTATGCTATGACTAGCAAACATCCCATGAAGATTCACAGCTATATATAATCCTTGTGTCGAGATCATTTTTTTTAAAAAAATATCGGAGCATAAAAATAAAGACATGCAACGAAATATACATACTATATGTATATATCTAAGCTTACATCGATAGGATTTCAAAGCTCAAGTAGTTATGTGACATCTTTTATGCAGATAAATTTTGAATACATCTTGAACAAAATAAGACAAAAACTCAAGTCCGATTATAGTTGTGACTTGAATATGGAAGACTTTTTATTTTTGGGTAAAGCTGGTTTGGCAAAGAGTTGTTCTTTATTTTTATTATATATATTTATGAAGCAGAAGATTGATATGTAGGGGTTGGAAAGTATTCTCGATCTCTCTCGTCTTTCTTCTCTTCTCTCTCTTCTCTATAGGATCTGGTAGAAGAATAGTAATCATCAAGGATCATTTTTTCTCGATCCAAAGACTGCTCATCAAGAAGGAATCACAAAAGACTTCATCAAATACAAATCCTCAATGGATTAACTTTCAACGTATTGAATCTAATCTTTCAAGAGGAATCAACATCAAGTTCTCTTAACTACTAATTAAGTCATGTAGTGTTGACAAAAAAGTGAAGGCCTCATGAACCTGTTGAAGAGGGATAACTCAATTGATTATATCTCCTTCTACTACCTTCTAATAGAGTTCTTAGAATCTCCTTTATAAATGATTCAGTGGTGGTTTGATCCTCCTTATCAAAAAGATCTAATCTGCAACTCTCTAAAAGAGTTCTTAGAATCTCTCTTATAAATGATTCAGTGGTGGCTTGATCCTCCTTATCAAAAAATCTAATTGTGGTTTTGAATCTATCTTATCAAAATGCTCTTTGGGTGATTGATCCATCTTATTAAAATGATCAGAGTGGTTTTGAGTTGCCATTATCAAAAGACACTGTAATTGGTTTTATCCTCCTTATTAAAAGAACTCTTGTTTGGTTCAACCACTTTATCAACATATTATTGGTTCGGAGACTTTATCAAAATCTCTTGTGGTTTTTTGAATCTCCTTATCAAAAGATTCAAGTGTAATCAGTTCTAAGACTCTCCTTATCAAAAGACTCGACACTGTCTATGGTGAATATCCTACCAAAGGGTGGAAGAATGGATGTACCTAAATTTGGGGAACCTCTATAAAATCTTATGTGTCACTTGGATTGCACCGTTCTTGGTCGTTTTATTTATTTCTTTTGTTTTCTAGTTTGCCACATATTAATTAACAAAGAAAATAACATGTAGGTATGTTGTGAACTATTAAAACTGAAAAGAAATTTGAATTACTCTATCCCCTATAGAGTAATTCTTTGCATCCTTCCATACCTTTCAAATAGCTCATTTCAACCTTTTAGTAGTTCTTCCCAATCATCTTCTTTTATAGACCTATTAAAATTGATTAAACTAGGAGTAAGAGAGTTATAACTGAAAGAGCTTTTGGAGATGATTACTTTACTTATCTAATTGAAGGATATCATAATACATATGAGAAAGTCTTGAACTCATCAGACTCTTCCTTTTGGAAGGAAGCAATAAACATAAAAATTAACTATATATTGGAAAACTAAATTTTGATTTTAACTAATTGACCTCCTAGTGCCAAAGTCATAGGATGTAGATTAATCTTTAAGAAAAACTTAAGTTGGATGACTCAATAGAGAAATTAATATAAGACTCGCTTTGTTTCTAAAGGACATGCTCAAAAATAAGGGATATATTATTTGGACATTTATGCCCCCATAGCCTAGAATCATATCTTTTTGTGTGTCAAAAGTCTTAACTTCAATTCCTAAGTTGTGTATTCATCAAATGAATGTCAAAACTACCTTCGTGTATGAATACATAGTGGAAGAAGTCTATATGACTCAATCTGGAAAATTTATTTTTAAGAGCTAGGGACATAGATTTTGCAAACTTAGCAAGCCTCTCTATGAACTAAAATTAGACCCGAAGAAATGACATCAAAAGTTTGATCATGTTATATTATCTTTGATTTCTTAGCTAAAGAATATGATAAATATATTTACGCAAAACAAGATGACAATGCTACCATTTTACTTTATTTTTATGTGGACAATATTTTAATTTTTGTAATTTCATTAGAATTATTAATGATATTAAAAGTTATTTATCATATAAATTTGATATAGAAGATTTATAAATAGCTAACGCATCTTAGGTGTACAACCCATATTTGTCAAGACGGAGGCTCACCCCGACCACGCACGAAAGCAGGAATCAAAGTCAAACCACAGAGGCGATCACCATTTTATTAGTCGAGAAAGCTTTGCAAGTCACTCACTAGGCGAAATCTCCTTACAGGTCGCTTACTGGGCGAGATGTCTCTACAAGTTGCCTAGTAGGCAAGATGTGTCCAAAAGTCATCGAACGATGGAGAACTTTTACAAACCATATGGTAGGTATGCTGCAGGGGAAGGCCATTCTCACAATAATTACCCCTCCCCCGACCCTCATAAGTCTGCTACCCTTTAAGTTGTGTCGTTCTCGTACCTTGCTCAGCCTTCATTTGTTTGTGGAGTGGAAGATTCTCCCAAACTTCTAAGTATGCAGTGAGAACTACCTGCTAAAGTGTCTGGGATGTGTTTATAGCCAGTTATTATTTTCTCTAGAATTCTTGCCATCTTGCCCCGTAGAGACAAATCGTGGAACCGGAAACCTCAGAATGCATCTAGGCATGAAGCTAGTTAAAACATTAGGCTCTTAGCGTTAGTCTAAACTCATCAATTTATAAGACTACTAGTTGGGCATGAAGCTAGTTAAAACTCATATAAGTGTATCATTGTTTCTTTCTCGCTCGATTGAGAAAATGATACAAAAATTTAGCCTATATGATTTTGCACCAACTTCCACTACTTATGACACTAGTGTAAAACTTTGTAAAAATGTTGATAAACATATTGATCAACAAAGATATCCTCAAATGATAGGATCACTATTTTATATTGCTAATCACACTAGACACGATATTTCTTATGTTGTAGGTAGATTAAATAGATATACTAGCAATCCGAATAGTGAATATTGGATAGAAATCACAAGAATAATTAAATACCTTCGAAGGATTATTCATTATATCTTAGTATATACACGCTTTCTCGAATTACTAGAAAGATATTCGGATGCTAATTGAGTAATTGTTTTGTTAGATGTTAAGTCTATGACAAGATATGTGTTCTTTTTAGGAGAAGATGTCATCTCATAAGAATTTACGAAATAAACTGTTATTTTTAGAAATACCATGCGATTTGAACTTATATCTTGAGACACTATATGTGTCGAAGCAAAATAGCTTAAATATACACTTTATGAAATTCCTATTTATCCAACACCTATTTCTACCATTTCATTACATTGCGATAACAAATATGTGATTGATTTAACTATTTTTGATGATGCTAATTCCAAAATAGACAAGTTCATGAAAATCAAATACAAGTGAAATAGAGAAGAAAATAACTGATATCACTCAACTATATAAAGTCAGATTTGAATATGACTGATAATCTTACCAAGGGATTATCCTAAGAAAAAAATATTTTTATCATCAATTGGAATGAGGCTACGAATAGTTGATACCCAACCTATGTGATTGAAGATCCCATGAATTAGGTTTAATATAGTAAAGACAAAGTTGTTGATATAACCTGATTGAGAGCACTAATTTTAAAAGGTTGCGAAAACTTTCTTCGCATTCCAATGTTGTAGTGTTTTACGTAACATATATGATGAAATCATAGTTCTTGATGGTTTCCAAAAGCGTCTTCTTGTGAGATATTATTTATTAAGTATCTCTTGAGATGCCACCTATATGAGGATAGTCACGAGGCTGCAACTTTAAGATCTGAGCTAAACCTTAGTAACCTCCATTAAATTCAAGGACCATTAAAGCGCACACCTTCATAACTCAATGAACAACCAATCTTTTTTGTGCTTAGTTAATCTATATGTCAAAAGATTATAATTCAAAGGCTCTATCACATTATATTTTTCAATTCAGGAAATAAGTACTAAATGTATGTTCAAATTAATCATTCCACCAAAACTTATTGAATTAGGTATAACTTGATAAACTTATTGCTTATTTGATTTGATTTTATTAATGTTAATCATATTGCTTATGAAGTTAAGTGTTCGGTTTTTAACTTTTGCAGGGGATTGTTAGAAATTAACTATAATACTTATTTCACTAATGTTTAATGAAGCTTTTATGGTGTTTGGTGTTTGGGCTCCACATCACTTGATGAGAAAAGCTCAAAACCAAATGGAGGGAACTCAAATTTTTGGAGGGAAATCTTTTCTTGGGAAATGATAAAGCTTTTAGTCCCGCCTTGCCAAACTCCACCACTCTAAGTGTATATATAAATCAATTTACTTATCCTTACTATGTTAAAAATATAAAAAGAATCCATGGACCGCACATGCGTGCGCAATCATGCATGCACCGAACCAGTCCATATTCATATTCAAATTCGGATTTGAATTTTGGATTTGTGATTTGATGAATAATTGAATTGAGTTTTATTTTTTGTACAAAATAGTTTTGTCGCTTCAAAAAATATCTTAAATACCTCAATTCGACTTACGTCGAATAGAAATTGACTTACATCAATTTCTTCTACGTGGCGTGTGTCAAATAAAAATTGACTTATAATAAATTTCTTCATCGCGTCATGAGTCGATTTCTTCTTCGTGGCGTGCGTCGATTTCCTCTTCACGCAGTGCATCGAATAGAAAGCATGTCGTGCGCCAATTTCTTCATCGTGTCATGCGTTGATTTATTCATCCCGCTGTACATTGATTTCCTCCATCTACAAATCGATGTATGTCGAATCCTGCTCTTCCTTCATGCGCATTTTCTATATATTGTGTACACAATTTTGATCAATTATTTTTACATTGGAATATAGGATTTTATATATGGCAAATTTAGTTATTGTAATCATTAGAATTAAGTGTTTGATTAATTACCTTTTGTTTTACAAGACTCCTATATTGGAGATTTTCTTGAAATGAAATTTGCATTGTTGCACGTTATATGATTCTCTAACAATTTTCTTGATTTTGCACTTGATATTTTTTACATTTGCATCATCAAGTGGAAGTTCATGTGCTATGTGCTTCTTCGATATCCGTGCACAGCGAAATTTTTCGGATCTAGCCGAGTGTTGTACCATCGAGGAGTGAGCATTGATGTGAACATAGTTAATGTAACAAATTTACACTCTTTTTATCATCACTTTTCAAACCATTAAAATATTATTTTTCATGTGCTATTGAATTGTTTCTTTATTTCCAGGAGAATGGAACAATAATTTGGTGTTGATTAGAAGAAGAAAGGAATGAAGTTGAGAAATTCAATAAAATGATGGAATTTGACTTTTCATATGCATAAGCATACGCCTTGTGCAGACATCCATGTGCCCTTGCCGTTTACGTAACTAAACAAAGGAAAAGGACGAAGGATATATCTGGAGGCTGGAGACACAATTATTTGTCGGTACGCCCGTGTGCTAAGGGCATGTGGATCTCATTTTCCTGAAATTATAAATAGAGAGTCGTGGGCTCAAAAGAAAGGTGGGAAGAAGGGAGATTGTGATGAATTCCAGATATCCTTGAGTGACGGGAGTGTATCCCAAACATTTCTCTCCACAGTAATCTTGTAATTTGAACATTTTGTGACTGATCTTCTCTAGGGCAAGGAAGGAAGCTCGAGGGGGAAGGAGTTTTAAGAGGCAAGTATTCATGTCTATTCATTGTCCTCTTAGATCTTCCTAGTCCAAAGACTCCCCTCTCTTTTTCCCTTCCGTATGTAATTTTAATCTATGTAATCACTATAATTTTTATGGTTTATTTTTCATGATCAAAGAAGTATTTTATCACTATTCTAAAATGTTTTGATTAAATCTTCTTTTATATAACGTCTCTTCAAATGCTAGATAATTTATTGTTAGCATATTTTCATCTTGATTTTTGATATTCACGTCTCCATATGATTTTGAGTAATAATATAAATAAAGTTGAGCGTTGTATACTGAGAGTTGATTGATCTCTGAAAGAATATGGAACAATAATTCTCCCATCTAGGAGTGCAAGCCTAGCATTGGGGATTCACAGAACATTATGATGATCTTTAGTGGCCCCTACCCATAGTACAAATCTCAGGTAGGTCTCCCTAAAACCAGAGCTTCGATTATCCATATGATGTCGTGACCAGTACCAATGCGTCTAACAATCATGTCCCCCCCCCCAACCTAGCACAACATGAATTAGGTTTGGGAGGGGGAGTTCCTATATACTCTTTCATGTGAGATGAGACCTCCAATCCGTGTCTAATCTCCTTCCCCTTTCGGCCTTCTCGGTCGTTGACCCCTACTTTAGTGGCTCGGTAACCTCTCACCATACCTCATGTTTGAACTCTGAAGCCTATTTGTTAGCTTCAACATATAACATCTTCAACCACATTCATAAAAGTTATTCAATACTTGTAAAAAATTATCTTACATTCTATGTATCCAATATTTCTATGTTTCTTCCTTAAGTGTACAAGTTATTACTTCATTCATTTCTTATAAAAATTTGTGTTTCAAAGCTATTTTATAATCCAATTGGATTGGCATAAGCGCATTATATGTATAATAATATTTTATCAAAAATTAGGGGAATGGAAACCAATAAACTGTTATATCCCTCAAACAACTTTAGAATGCATTGCATAAATATACTTATTTGAAATTTATTGTCGATGCACTTGGGTGTGATATACGTGTGATTAAACTCATACAAAACACAAAAACTACTAAGGGTAAACCGCATAGTATTTCTACACCAATATTTACTTCTCTCATCTGATGTGGGTCTAGCTAAATCATACTCTCACATGCATCAATATTCATTTAATACAAATCCGTCATTGTGAATATGAAGAAAGCATCCATGGACCAATAGCACGATGAAAGCAAATTCAGGTAAAAATCATTTTTTGTTCAACGGTGGCCGCATCCCTCTTATAATATATGGCATTTTTTCGTTAATTGGTCATACATGATTCAATCTTAAATGCTTGTTCGCATGGTTTTAACATATGCACTGCGGAAGTGGCAAGGTCAATTCATTACTCAGACTCTCATTCTTAAGTCTCTAGGAGAAACAAGTGGTCACCATCTCGAACTACATTGATATCCTCTATTTCAGCTTTCTCTTGGTCTACCACTTTTGTGGGCCGGTGACCCACAAACTTCTCACCTGCAATTATTTTTGAGGGCACAAATATGAGCATGAATGAACATTATGATAATAAAGAGATTCACAATATTGTATGTATTCTAGCTTATACCACTTTGAAATTTCAATAACAATATTTCAACAATATTAATAAAATCAAATTCAAATCCCTTTGATAAATATTAACAAAATCAAATTCAATTCCCCAATAATGATCACCACTAACAACAATATCAACACAATCAAAGTAAAGTATTATAGAGCATACATACTACCACATTCGCCCACCATATATAGGGCATACAATTGGCATAATTGTATACATTGATAAAGCTTAACAAGGTTTTCTTTCATGTACTAATTTCATTATTTGGATGTTTATTTTCGTATAAATATGAATAAAATTAGTAAAATTCTTTCTCGTATTTTTTTTATAATATCAGAGCCATGAAGTAATGACATCTCGTTTCTTGCTCAAATTTGTTCAATCTCTATGTTATGATCTTTTAAATCCAACCTAAAATATTTTCTTATGAGTGGAAGAGGGCCATGATCTATTCTAAATGCATAAGACTCCATGAGATTCTTGACATGATAGTACCTTCTCAACATGCCCCCCCCCCCCCCCCCCCCCCAACACACACACACAGAGACGTATCTAATAGTTTTTAACACGTTGTTTTTTTAGTTGCTCGAGTCGGAGGTAGACAGTTGGCCATAATTAACATGAATATGATGTCATATTATGACATATACATTTAACCTAAAATCAATTGATCACGGGTGAAGACATGCGCGATCTATATTATATGCACAAGGCTTCTTGAATTTTTCTTGATATGAGTGTTGAATATATTACTCATGAGTCATGTATGTATAAAACCCGTCATGCAAAACTCATTATGTAAAGTCCACTATCTTTTCTTTAGTCCCATATCTTCAAATTGTACATTGGTCTCACTTCCTTTACCTATTTATACCCATTCAAGGGATGATTAAAATTTAATCATTTTTATGCTCATTATAATGAGACTATATTCTCAGCACGAGCTCTCACATGTAGGGTCATTATCCTCTAGCATGTAGATATTTCTTTTTTTAATGTGGTGGCACGAGGTTGGGCTTAATCATGCATGACTCTAATACTATGTTATGATGACTTACAATGCACGAAACTATAATTTTCCCGACATGAGACTATATTTTCACCATAATGAACTATATTTTTTGTGTTTTGGTTTTTAAACGTCAGTCTAAACCTCCGTTTATTTGGAATTTTCTTTTCTCCGTGGCGTTTTTCAAAAGACGTAAACACTATTTTTTGACTATTTGAATAGCTTCCATTTTGAACCAGCGATCCCTCAAAATACCATTTTATGCCATATTCTAACCGCATGGAGGGAGCTTCATCCAAGAACATTGTTTATCTTCATCTCGAACCACAACCGCGGACCCAAATAGGCCCTAAGTTGACATCGATTATTTTGTTGGCGCAATCTTTTTCAAGAAGAAACAATCAAATGAAGTGCTTACCACCAATCTTGAGCAGCTCTTTGAGAGAATTAGGGAGGATTATAAGCTTTGGAATTTGGTCTCTTGGTGCTATTTCCTTCTGTGAATGCATATGTATAGTGACTCTTTTCATTAATTTTAGGCAGGAACACTGGTTTACTTTAGCTGGCACACCTTCAAGAAATTCCCTTATAACTAATCTTGGATCTTTAGGCTCCAGTTCAGTGTACAAGCCTTTATACAACCTTAACTTCTGCACAAAGTGGATAAGTAAGCATAAATTTCAGGGTGTCTAGTAGAAAAAGCATCACATTTTTGGCATTTGATCTTCATAGTTCTATTTGTGAACAATTCAAATAGTTTGTGTGGTGTACTTGCAATAGATTGCTGATGATGATAGTTCCTTCTTCCATGTTCTCTCTGATTATATTCTTCAGTGCAGTCTTGTCCAGCCTAAGAACCTGTGACAGCTGAGTTGTTCTAGCTGTGTACGGTTGTGTGCATTGGCATAGAAGCCCTATCTCTCCAAGCACCTCTCCTGCCTCTGCTCTTCCAAAGATCTATGAAGAACAATGAAAACATCATCTTTTATTTATATTATATATACACACACACACATGAGCTTCTTCGCACGGGCTACGCCCGTGCTCGAAGCTCTCGGCCGGCCTTTGGCCGCATCGTGCATGCGTCGGCGGGCTTCGCCCGCACCTACGCACGTACTTTGCCCGTGCTCGATGCGTCGTTGCGGGCTGTACATGCATGCTTGTAGACTCTGAAATACAACTTTTTTGAACACTTTTCTAAAAACATATACAAGGATATTTTTGCGTACTTAAAATGTACGTCTTGCTAAAAAATATGATCTACAAGTGTTATTCCTATTTTTATTTTATAAGATTTTACAAATTTTAATCTATAAAGATTAATTTATCTCTTCCTCTCCCCCCTCTCTCTCTCTCTTTATCACTTCTCTCTCTCTCTCCTGCACCCTCTCTCTCCCTCTTCAAATTCTCCCTCATTTCTCTCTCATGATCTAATGATCAATATTCAATCATTGGGAGTGCCTCCAAATATCTATATTCTCTTATATTATAATATAAGATATATATATGGTTAATTACTGGGACCTCCCCTGTGAGTTTTCCTCTGAGTTTTCATAATTACAGGAACCTCCCCTCTATGTTTCGAAATTACAAAGGCATCTCTTATAAGTTTGGTATATTTACAAACTCCTCCTTCCATCGCCGAAATTGCCCGAGTCTTGAGGATTGTATTTGTATTTTTTTTTAAAAAGGGTAATTTGTACTTTTTATAAAAAACTGTTTGCAAACCGACCAAACTTGTTGAACTGTGTTGAACCATCCTCTAACATTGCATTGGATGGATGGAGTATGTTGTTGTGCACGGCAAGCCCGTGCGCCCTCAAAGCAGTCACGTATTGGTGAAGCCCGTGCCCGTAGTATTGGCGGAGTCCCGTGAATGACTACTAGTATATGCGTGTGTGTGTGTGTGCTGCCGATGTTAGTTAAGTTCCTTAACTCACTTGTTCAGATCCTTCCATGTATGTACTCAATTCCTGTGGAAAAGATCAGCAATACTGAACCAGTTTTAACTTCTCATTACAATGTGGATGAAATTTATAGCATAAGAATCACACAAAATCACAATAACTGACCACAGCTCCTGATACAATTATATAGAGATCAGTTGGTGATTGATTCTGCAGAATCACGTCTTCCTTCGGTGGGAAATACTCTGGCTGCAACTCTGCAACCTGCTTATTTTCAAATGACCAACATTATGATTTACGGAAATAAAGGCTCCGTTTGGGGGGACTTATTTTCACTGGTCAAGCGGTTACGACCTTAATTTTAAGGTCCGGTTCATGCGGTCGTAACCGCTTGACCGGTGAAGATAAGTCCTCCCAAACGAAGCCAAAATGTGAGGCATGAGTGAAACAATTGCCTAACCACTTGAAATATGAAGCGAAAGGAGACTCCTTGGAAAAGATAGGCTTTCTCAGTAATGGGAAAATACAGAAAATGCGCAATTCTCGAACGCGTGGCCTTGGGGAGGCCATCCAATGCTTCATGTTGTTTCAGTTCTTCTGTCTTGAACCCAAGGCACAGGTGAGATAACATTTGGTTCTTTATGTGAAGAGGCAGCTGATTTCTTGCTGAAAACTCTGAAGCTGCCTGGACTTTGTCCCTCTGCAGTGTTGAAGGAGGATATGATCAGTGGGAGTAGATAGTTTAAGGCTCTATTTGAGGCGGCGGAAAATGCAGTGGTGTGGCATAAGATGATTAGAGGTGTCGAGAAAATTATTTTGACAAAACTGCAGACTATTTGAAAAATCTAAATTTAAGTGCTTTTCAAAATGGTGTGTACAATTTTCTATTTAGAAGAATTAATTGTTTAGTTTTCTAATAATAAAAAATATTTTATAATAATCATTAATGATATAGATAAATAAATATAATATAAATCCTAAGTGAGGTGGTTACAAAAGATAAGAGGCGAGAAGACAGATCACGAATGGGTAAAAAATCGTGAGTGAGAAGAAAATCTTCGTGAAGAAAAGTTGATTGAAAAAAGAAACGGTTTTTAGAAAGCTTTGCTGAAAATGCTACTTAAAAACAACCCCAAAACACATTTCTTGTAAAAACTTTTTGTAATAGCTCCATGTATGAACAACCTAAAAAGATGGTGGCGGTGGGAATAGAGTTTTTCACACCGTCAGCCAAACAAAAACATAGGCTTTGTTTGGATAGGCGGTGGGACACCGGTGCGGGAGCAGCCGCAAGGCGGGAAAACAAACGCTAGTTCCATGGGCGCGGCGGTGTTTGCTCCCGCCCTCCCTCTGCGGAGCGCCGAAATGCACGGGTTGTTAAAAATGTTGAAGTGTGAAGAGGGCGGTCTGGATGTGCAGACCGCACAGACCGCGGGAAACCGCGCAGACCGCAGGAGACTGCGTAGGTTACGCGGCTTGGTTCTCAGTCCGCGTAGTTTGTTCCTTGGCCATCTGGAGTCCGCGCGGTCAGCTGGGTCGATTGTCCGTCCGCTCAGCCGTGCGACTAGATGTTGCTAACCGACCGCGCGGTCTAGTTCTTGGCAGATCACTAGTTGTGCGGTTAGAGTTTTTTATCCGTCATTTGTTGGCGTTTTTCCTATTCTCTTCAGCGGTGACCGCATCCCCCTGCCCGCCTATAAATAGGGGCCCTGACCCCATTATTTATAATTGAAAGTATAAGAACCGTAACTTGAGTTAAATTAGCGGTTAAGATTTTCTAACCGTGCAACAAGAAAAAGTAACTTTTGTAGTTGTGTTGCAGGCTGTGCAGCTAGCACTGGATGACTAGGCGACTAGTTCTGATGGTTTGTCAGTGAAGTCTCAATGTGAAAAATGGGTAGCAGACGGAGGTTAAGCGGCTAGGTCCCAGACAGAGCGACTACTTCAGTATCTTCTTTCTTGGCAGTTCACAAGCAGTTCAATAAGTCAGCTCGCCCGTTTTTTGCGGGTTGACTGTTTTCCAGATCAGTAGAGCAGTGTTTGTTTGCACGGCTTCAGCGGTTAGATGACTTTAGTGGTCAGAAGACCAGAGGTGCAGACAGGTAGTTATCCAGTAGTTTTCAATAAGGCAGTCTGCGCGACTTGGCTATTAGAGTTGCGGACAGGCGGCTAGGCAGTTTCTGCGTTCAGTCCGCCAGTTTTGTACTTGTCTATTTTCTTTGATCTCCATCAGCTGCATTGCAATATCATGTCTCGCAATGTATGTCTTGTCATGTAAAGCTGTTAATAATACAAGTATTGATCTTATATCTTCTATCTGCTAGTGGTTTACTTAACTTTGTTGCTTGAGAGTGGTCCTGCGACCTCCGTTCTATAAAATTTCACATGTTATCAGAGGGACATAGGTTTTAATAGTCATCAACTACAAGACTTTGCTAAGTATCTTTTGAAGTCAAGTGAAGCAAGTATTTAGTATTGGAAGGTAGATATGCAAGAGGTCTTGGTATTGAGCTGTTAACTACGAGAAGTATAAGACTTGCATGAAAAACTATTTACTTGGAGAGGACCTCTGGGAGGTCGTTGGTGGAGATAATAGACAAGAAGTGGTTGATGTTGGAGCTAATGATCAGAAGGGGAAAGTCTGGAGGAGAACCAATGCTAAGACAGATTTCACTCTAAAGAGGGCAATTCACCAGAGATACTCAACCACATCATTGGGTGTAGGTCAGCTGCTGAGATTTGGACATCCTTGGATGGTCTGTTCAACAAGAAGAATATAGCTGGGCTACAATTTCTGGAGAATGAGTTGGCGAAAACCACTTAAGGAGACTTGTCGATATCTTCCTTCTTCTTGAAGATGAAGAATTTGTGTGCTGAGATCTCAGCACTCGACCCGGATGAGTCTATCTTTGAGGCTAAGTAAAAGAGGCACATCATCTGCGGCTTGCGAAAGGTGTATCTTTCTTTTATCACTTAAGTATAAGGGTGCGCTACTCAACCGTCTCTGCTGGAGTTGGAGAACTTGTTTGCCTCGCGGGAAAGCTTAGCGAGACAGATGACTGAAGTCTCTATCTCAGGGGAAGATAATGAGGTTTTTTACTCTGGGAAGAAGAGAGGTGTGGCAAGAAGAAGAAGTCCTCTATTGAAGATGGTGCTTCTATCCCATCACAGCAGAAAAAAAGCAAACCTCCTAAGCATGATGAAGGTAAGAAGGGACGACTTAGATGCTTCAGATGCAACAAGCTTGGTCACTTCAAGAAGGTCTGCAAGGTGAATCTTCAGTTGTCAGGACACGCTGCAGAGAAAGAAGGTGAATCCAAGAGGGAAGATAAGTGGGGGAACTGCTTCATGACAGACATGACGACAATGTCTGTTGGTGTCTTGGCCTCCATCAATTTTCAGGAGGATTGGATTGCCGACTCTGGGTGTGGTCATCACCTCACTGGTGACAAGTCGAAGTTCTCCACCATGTAGGTGTACAAAGGTAACGATGTTATTACTATAGCTGATGATACCGTTCATGCAGTTAAAAAGAAGGGAATAGTTTCTTTTGACAGTAATAGAAGTCCACTCACCTTAAGGAGTGTATATCACGTGTCAGAGATGAAGAAAAACTTGTTCTCGGTAACCAATGTGGTTGATGCTGGCTATCACATTCTGTTCGATAGAAGTAAAGTTCTTGAAGAACTTGTCAGCGGTAAAGGTTGATGTTACCCACGTCAGGAGAAGGGTAAAGGACTTGTTTGTCTTGTCGATAAGTTCCTATGTTGAGAAGATGAGGGCAGATGATAATGCTGCTATCTGACACAAGAGGCTAGAGCATGTATGGATGGATAAGCTGAAGGTTATGGGGGCGAAGAGCCTGGTGCATTGCTTGCCTAGTCTTTCGTCCCTAGGCGACGATCATGTGTGTGCAGGGTATCAATATGGAAAAAGTACTTTGTCTTCAATTTGACAAGTCGTTGTCCAGGTGCAATAAACCTTTGGAGTGCATTCATAGTGACTTGTGGGACCGTGCCTCACTCCCTCCTGTTCAGGTAACAAGTATTTGTTTTGTTCTTATTGATAACTTCACCAGGCATACTTGGGTGTACATTATGAAAGAGAAGTCAGAAGTATTCGAGAAGTTCTTGAAGTTCAAGGAGCTCGTTAAAGACAGTCTTAATCTGCAGATAAAGAGTTTGAGGACAGACAAAGGGGGAGAGTTTACTTCCTCCAAGTTTTTTAACTTCTGCAGAAAGCATGTGATTAAGAGAGAGCTCTCTTGTGCACACACTTCTCAACAGAACGGAATTGCAAAGAGGAAGATCCGTCTTTTGGCGGAGACATGCAAGAGCTGGCTTCATGCCAAATGCATTCCTCGGGACTTTTGGTATGACACCCCAAAAAGGAGTAGGAGGTATCAGGCTAGCAACTTGACCAAGTTTGTCTAAAGCGTCGAACAGAGTTCGACGAATGTTAAATAGGGTTCGACGAACGTCGACTGGAGTTCGACGAACGTCGACCGAAGTTCGACTAAAGCGTCGAACGGGGTTCGGCGAACGTCGAACGGGGTTCGGCGAACGTCGAACGGGGTTCGGCGAACGCCAAACGGGGTTCGGCGAAAGCGTCGAACAGAGTTCGGCGAACGTTGAACAGGATTCGACGAACGTCGAACGGAGCTCGATAAAATGTCAAAAGGAGTTCAACGAATATGGCTCTATTATGTGTTATGAACTCGTTCAACAAACTTAAGTTCGTTCGACGAACTCCCTCCCGTTCGACGAATTTCGTTCGACGAACTCAACCCCGTTCGACGACTTGTTGAAATAAGATATCGCTGAAGTGGTGACTCGTGTCAGATGGCTGGTGTGCAGCCAGTGAGCGGTGGTTGACTTTTTGGCTCAAACCCCGGCCATTGCTTTGTTTTGATGAGTTTATTGTGTGGTTGGGGTGAAGCCCGAGGCCACATATGCAGAGGGATGAGAATGAGGAAATCATTATTTCCTTTTCTCTCTCTCTCTTTCTTACTTCACAGTTCTGGAGCAGAGAACTCACGGCGGGAACTAGGGTTTGGGTGGAACTTGTTGAAGTTGCTGGAGAAGATCTTGTGGCTGGAATTAAGATCCGAAGTTAGAATCGTGAAGGTTAAAGTGAGGCGTTTCTTTCCATCCGTGTAGAAAAGCGTTGTCATGGCTCCGAAGAGAACTCCAAGGGTAACGATCATACTCCTTGGACATGTGTAGTCCATATTTTGGCATATACATGGAATCCCCCACCAAAATGTGGGGTGTCAAGGGAATTCCGTTGAGTTGATTCATGAAATCTCCGGTCAGTTTTGCATATAGATCCGGAAATGTGCAGTACGGAATGAGCATGATGTGTGAAGCCCATCTGGACAGGTTGGTCTGTGTTGGAACCCTATTACTGATTTGGGCTAGGATTACTATTAGGATGTTTAGTTTGACCCATTTTGTATAGTCTAGGGTCATAGGTTTATTTCCAGGGTTATTACCTCAGAAGAATTCCAGCAGAAATGCAGATCGACGATAGCAGAATTCAGTTTGACGATAGCAGAGCTGCGTTCGACGAACGACGGTCTTAGTTCGACGAATCAAAGTCTTAACTCTGAGTTTAGCTCAACGAACTTTGAGCTCCGGTCAACGAACTCCGGTCTCTACTCAGAAACTCAGCTCGACGAAAGTCTAGCTCAGCTCGACGAACACTGAGCTCAGGTCGACAAATAAGAAGATTCAGTTCGACGAACTCCGGGCTCAGGTCGACGAAATGCTTGTTGAGTTCGATTAATTCTTTGCAGTGTTTTAGGCAGTTTTATTTACAGAAGGCATAACAGTTTCAGGCTTAATTTCAGGCTATTATATATTCTGAAGGTAGAATAATTTAAAGCCTTAATTACAGACAGTTATGACTCTGATATTTAATGTAAAATATTTTAACGAATATAGCCGTTTAGAGACAACATTAAATATGAATTTATCACAAAATTTAAAGCTAATCAATTTGCAAGGCAGTTACCATTCTCAAGAATTCCTCTGACGTTTCAGAATCGATTAATTCAAATGTTTGAATTTCTCTCAGCATTCTATATATACGTACATAAGATTGATGTCTTAAGGTTACAGACTTAGATATACTGACTTAGAGACTTGCAGATCAATACATACTCTTACAGATTTCATAAGCTTACAGAATTAGATCTTCAATCTCTGCTTGTGCAAAGTCTTCATCTCTCAGATATAAGAAGAGTTATACCCTGAAGAAAAGACTCCCTCTCCTGATCATAAACTCTACTCAAATTAGGGCGAGCTTTTTTGCTTCAACATCAATCCACTAGTCTTCTCAGAGAATCTTGAAAGAGAAAACATCATCAACTTTGTTTATTTTGATAAATTATGTACAGGGTTATAACTCCATTCAAAAGTTAAACTCTTTGGTTCTTAAGTCACCTTATCAAAAGATTTAGATTGGTTTTTGGGCACCTGATCAAAAACTCAAAAGGTTGTTAGATCTTCCTTAGAAAAATAGATCTTGTGGTGACAGGGCACCTGAGCAAAAACCTGTGGTGGCAGGGCACCTGATCAAAAACCTGCAGTGCATTCCTACCAGGGTGGTAGAAGAGTGGATGTACCCAGATTTATTGGGGAACCACTATAAATTTCTTTGTGTCGTCTGTGATTGTTATTCTCTTTATTTGTGTGTTGTGATTGCTTATATATATATATATCACATTCTTTAAACCCGCTATAAAAATAAATTAAAGTTTTTAACATATACTATTCACTGCCCATCTAGTGTAAATCAGATCTATCCCTCACTTTCAGTCTGGACTGGTGATGCTTTATTTTGCGCACCAGAGAAGATTGCGTATAAATGAGTATTTTGTGGAGTCGGTGGGTTGTGCCCGTGAAGTGGAGTAACAGTAAGTACTGAAGTGGAGTTCCAGGAAATTACCCTCGAAATTCATGTGTTGTATGCTATGAAAGTCCAGTGTTTCTGGCACTGCAGGTGGCTGCAGGGTTTTCTGGATAGTTGGTCCATTTATGGTTAGGGTTGGGTACAGAAAGGGTGTTCTGCCGCTAACGCCAGGCGATAGTGGTTGTCACTGGCAATAACTCTCAGCTAACCTGTGATTGTGAAAGACAGTCCTCAGAGGACAGTGTGACTATTATGAGCTATGCGCTCTTAAAGGCCAGTGAACTGAACGGACAAGAGAAGCCGACCCGCGTCAGTCTAGATATTGAATTGGCGATTTGAGCAACGGTCAAGGGCTGAACTGTATCTGCGTTATGGTCGTCTAACTTGAGTGCCTAAGTTATTGGCTTTGTTAGGATCACATAATGAGAGTCTTGGGTTGTCTGGGACCTGAGAACGGTGGTGGGATTTCCGGTACACCGATAATGTGCCCTGAGTGCACGGAGCGTCGGGTCGTGCGGTCGACGTTTGTGATATATTGAACTGTGCGTGAGTGCACGTTTTGTGATATATCCGCTTGTGAAAATGTTATACCTGCAGGGAAGCAATACCACTGCCCAGAGAAAGAGGTAGAGTCGTTTTAAATTGGTCCCCATGCAGGTGCTGAAGAACCGTGCAGAAATAGTGGACTGAAGCCCTTGCTGCTGCTGTGCTGGCCCTCGAAGGCCGAATGAAGAAAATTTTTACTATTTTCATGTGTGACCGGCCTGCGTGCCGATGTATGTAATCCACACTTGTGTAGAATAACTGTAAAGTCTTAAGGACAAACATTTTTGTGCATTTTGTATGCATTCTTGTGAGATATACAAAAGTAGTTGTTTATATATAGTGGACATTCACGACCCATCATTTCAGTAATAACCCTTAATGCTTCCGCTAGAATGCTCTGAGTTTGAATGTGTGTACTAGTCTTTGATATTAATCTGTAACCATGCCGCCTGTCTGTGGTATATGGTGTGGGGCCCCGGCCGGACCCTCTATTATATGTCATGTAACGGATAGAGGTGTTATAATTTGGTATCAGCTTGTCTTGGTCCTCCTTCTTCGAATTCGTAGTCGAATTCTTTTGAGGGGTGGCGATCACGTGTACGTGCGACCCGTTATAACACAAATGAACTCAAAAATCTCTACTAAGGAATGCAAATACACATGTTTGAGGAACCTGCGCATTCCTACACTGTTGTTGTTGCTTTTGCAAAGTTGCTAAAGTGTGTCTTTTACACGTACAGGTGACTCAAAGTGGTGCGGGGCAGTCTACGCCTCAGCATTCTGATGAGAGTATGACACCAGCTGAGGTACCTACACCTCCTCCGCCTGCGGAGACAGTACGCTTAGTTGCTGAGGCGTTGTTTGCAATGATCCAGGCACAACCTACTTGGCAGGCGCAGCCTGCAGTGATGCCAGGATAGGTTGGTGTGAGGCCCGTACCTGATGCGGCTGTTGTAGATCCACGAGTAGCGAAACGACAACTGAAGCAGTTTATGAGCTTCAATCCTCCTACGTTCGCAGGGGCCCGACGCAGGTAGAGGATTGACCTGCACGCGTCAAGAGGATTTTGACGGCGATAAGAACTGAGGAGGAACAGAAAGTCACCTTAGCCACTTTCCTGTTGGAAGGAGAGACTCGGCTTTGGTAGGATGAAATGGAGCTGCACCACTTAGCGGGCAGACAACTAATGGAAGTCTCGATAGAGGAGTTTTCGAGACTATTTTTGGCAATGCACTTGCCATCGGCACAACACATAGTGATGGAAAATGAATTCCAGTGTCTAACTCAGGGAGAAAGTAGACCAACCTGTCTGGATGAGCTTCACACTGCCTACATGAGTGTATAAGATTGGGACGTTATGCGAGATCTATTTTTGCTGACGAAGAGCGTAAAACCAATAGGTTCTACGAAGGGTTGCAGGATGAGCTGAGATTCCTGCTCTCGAGTTCGGTGAACCAATAGTTTCAAGCGTTGGTTGATACGGCTCGTGCGTTGGAGAAAGATATGAAGCGGGTACAGGGCAAGAGGGACTTGGCTGTGACAAAGCCTGAGTTCAAAATGCCACACCCGGGAAAATCGAACTACCGAAGGAAATGGGGTAAGAGATCCAAATCTTCTACACAGGATCCCTCTACAGTTGCGTCTGGAGCAACTTCTAGGCAAGACCCTCGTGTCTGTTATACTTGTGGTAAGGTGTGTCATCTAGCCCGTGACTGTCGGTTTGGTCCGCCAAAGGGTGAGAAGAAGACAGGAGCTGTAACATCCATAAATTTGACGCGAAATGTAACTTTTAAATTTGTAGGGGCAAGTCGCGACGAATTTTGATCGAGGCGGCGCGTCGGCAAGGTATAATATTACTTTTACTTATGATAGCGTCTGTTAGTCAGTCAAGTGCGTAAATTATAGGGTGTGACGCATTTTATTTTAGTGACGCGTGGGGTATAAATGAGTTAATCATCAAAGGTATTAGAAATGGGGTGCCAATAGCAAAATTCCCCCCCCCTCTTCTCATGCGGTTATCAAAACCGTATGCCGTGGGAATTTTATTCCCGCACATCAATTATCACGGGAGAAAAGAAAACTGAAGCCGTCCGACGCCCCGTTCCGCAAGCAGACCCTGCGACTTTTCCTTCTCCCACAGCCGACGAGCCCGACGCTTCCCGCGTGCCTTCTCGCCGGCCGATCCTCCTCCGGAAACCCTCTCTGATTTCTCCTCCCTCCTCTGCAGGCATCGGTGGACATTCCTTTTCCTTCCTTAGCCGTGGGAGAACCGGGTCTAACCCTAACCGAAGGAGTTTGAGTTTTGTTTTGGTACCGGTGAGTGGATCTCTTCCTTTTCTCGATTTCTGCTTGGATTTCCTTCGTTTTGGAAACTAGTTTAACCTAGTTTTTCATTTTGATTGCCCTATTTTAGGTTTTGGTGTTCGTAGTTCACCACGGATTTTGTGTGGAACGCATTGGGAGCCTCAATCGCTATACGTAAAGGTAATATGCGAAGTTTAGCACATGTATTTTTTGTAACCCTAGATGTTTTGGAGATTTTCCACCGGAAACCCTAAAAGGGGAACAATTATGAAAATAGGTTTGCCTTAAATTGCAGGACTCTAGTAGGTTCAAGGCAGCACTCTGAGTTTTCCATACAGAAGAATTTTCTTCGGAAGAGCTAATGTCGTCGCGCCGCGTGTACGAGCGTCGCAACACCTCTGTAAGGAAATACTAATTTCTTTTAGTTATACATATCAAATAATTATATTTTTATACGCATGAGTAGGTTTCGTACAAACATCATAACCATGTATAGAAAAGTGTGGCAGTAGGAAAATAATCGTGGAAACGCGTATGTTAAAGTATTCTTTCATAACCACGTTAGTAAAGTCATGAACAGTTATTTAAGTACGAAACTCTACCCATGTACGTAAGTTTTAGAGATTGTCCAACCAAGGGCGTGAAGGTCCCTTCAAGTCGACCACGAGAAAGTCAAGGGTCGCTCAGTAGTACACCAGAAAAGATATCTTATGCAGAGTAGTGTCAGACCAAAAAGGTCAGTAGCACACCAGTCTTTTCGTGCTTGGTAGAGGCGCACTACCATCCTCATAGGGCATATGGTATCCTATGAGTTTCAGAGTCTTGGGAGTTAACTCCCCTTGCGACAGTTAGTAGATTCGAGACCGTATCCGCGCGACACTAGAACAATTGAGTTCGTCAGATGGTCTCGGGTCGTCAGTTTCAGTTGCGCGTTAGGAGCTACTCTGCCTAGAGCCTTCCCAGTAAATGTGTAAAGTAGAAGCCACCTAGAACTCAAGTACAGACTTGATGTGAGACAGTACACCAGTTAGTGAACGTCAGGATTTGGGTAAATGAACGAAAAGTCATGAATATATAACTAATAGTGTGTTAACGAGGAAGTATAGGAAAAGCAAGCGTAACATATAACATAAAATATTTTCAGTGCACGAGACTATTTTTAAAGACATGCATGCATTCATACGTAAATCTGTTTTAGTGTCATTAAGGGGAATTGTTTTTCTTTACTCTGATCCTTCGTGGGCAATGTTTTTCAGGTGACCCAGGTGGGAAACTACGTCTAGGATGAGCGTTATGGTGGCGTCAGTTTGTAGTACTTTTCTCATTCAGTTTACTCTATTTCAGCATGTACTTGTAGTTGTGGGCAGTGTAACTTATTAATGTTTGTTATATCTTGTATCAGACTTTTTATGATAGTTCAGATTTTCAGTTAATTCAATTCTATTCACCTGTAGTGGCTCTGTGATTCCAGATTTCAGGTATGTGGTTACCTTTAGTTTACTTTCTTAGCTTCCGTTGCTAGTTATAAACTCTTTTAGTGGCTCTTACTGTATACCTGCTGTGTACTAGTTTTAATACTATTTTCTATTTCTCTTTATATCGCTGACCCGGCCGGATGGCTGATTATTGTAAAACTGGGAAGGGGTGTTACAAATTGGTATCAAAGCGAGATTTAGGATCCCTGGACCCTAGAAGGTTTTCACAGAGCCATGGGATTGTGTAAGAGTAAACTCTTCTTAGTAGAGTATTTTAAGTTGCGTTTAAGCCTTAGTTTTCGCAAGAGTACGAAATAAAGTTGTCAAGCCAATTTTAGCAAATGCTTGATAAATAACCAGATTTCTTTTATATGTTCTATCAGGCAACTCGAGTAAGTGAACCAGGTGAATCTTCACGTCAGGACCCTATTCCTAACGCCACTATGGGAGATGCTGTAGTGCCACAGGTACCACCAGTTCCAGCAGCTTCAGAGGGCACTGACATATCGTCTCAAATTGTCAAGGCGGTTACTGTTGCCTTGATGGAGTTTCAGAGAGGACTGGTTGCAGGGTTTCCAGTTCCAGTATAAGTACCAGCCCCTGCACCAGCTCCTGCCCCAGCACCCATGGAGATGACCCTGGAGCGTTATTTGAGGAATTTTAGAGAGCTTCAACCTTCGAACTACAGTGGGGATGAGACCCCGATAGACACAAATGATTGGGTAGCAAACACCAGAGACCTGTTGGATGTTTTGGAGTGCCCAGAGAACAAGAAGGTTCCTCTGGCGGTTTTCCTCCTCCGAGGTGAGGCAAAGGTCTGGTGGGACAAGTACCGGGCAGATGATCCCGCAAGTAAATGGTTATGAAAATTCCTTTTATTTTTGGAAGTGATACGTTTTCTTTTTAAATAATATGACCATACTTTTGGCCAGGTCGTACGCCAGACATGTTTACGTGGGACGAATTTTGTAGAGCCCTTGCGAGTTGGTTCGTGCCTCCTTCCGCACGACGAGGTCTACAGGAGAGATATCTTAGACTTTTCCAAGGGGACAGGACTATTGCTGAGTACGAGTGAGAGCTTACCCATCTGGCTCGATATGCGGGCATGATGTAGGGAGACCAGACTGAGAAGTGCAGCCGTTTTGTGGATGGTTTACGTGACTCATTGAGGCAGCCGCTAATGACGATGGTCAACGCTGATTACAGGAGCTTAGTGGATACGGCTCGCAGGCTGGAGGCTGACCAGCAGAAGGTTCAAAAGCGAAGTAATTTTCGTACGAAGCGATCTCAGGATTCGCATCAGTCGCAGCAGAGCAGGAATGACCAGGGAAAGAACTGGAACAAGAAGCAGAAGCCTGATACGATGAAGAATGGTCAATCTGGTGACAGGAGCAGGGACTACCCCATTTGTCCCAAGTGTCAGCGTTGCCATCCAGGGGAGTGTTTGGCCAGCGCGGGCGTGTGTTACAAGTGCCGTCAACCAGGACACATTGCTCGTTTCTGTCAGGAAGGTGGTTCGAATCAGGTAATCAACCTTGTTGTATTTTTGTACATTTTTGAATTTTCTGTAGATGACAAGTGTAATTTGTTACTGCAGTCGAAGTATGAGATTAGTGGCCCTAGCAGAGCAGACAAGGGCAAAGCTTTGATGATTACTGATGAAAGACCACAGCAGGGTCGAGATTTGGTGCAGCTCAGAGCTTATGGGCTTGGTCAGCAGGAGGCTAAGGAGCAGGAGGATGTAGTGACAGGTAAATGTTTACTTTGTCGGACAAGTTTATTTAATCCTCCATAGTGACACTTTTTTTATTTTTGAAAATCATTCATGTAGACATCCTTATGATTCATAATTTACCCTCTAAGATTCTGTTTGATACGGGTGTCTCGCACTCGTTTATCGCAGAATCTCTAGTGCGTAAGTTAAAGTTAGAAGTTTTTACAGAGATAGCACCACTAGAAGTCATGATGCCTAATGGATCCCTTCTGCAGACCAGAGATAAGTGTAGGGTACCGGTGCAGTTTGGTGATACCGAGATTATCGTAGAAGCTTTGCAGCTACCTATCGCAGGATTCGATCTGATCTTTGGAATGGATTGACTATCGGCAGTCAACGCCAAGATTGATTGTAGGGCGAAGCAGATACAGTTTGAGGGCCCGAATCAGACTGCGTTTTCTTTTCAGGGCTTGAAGGGAGTTGTGAAGATGATTATCTCCGCAATCCAAGCTAGAAGGTGCATCAGTAAGGGTTGTGAAATCTTCGTAGTACTGATGAATGCAGAGGCTAAGGCTGACTTGTCAGAGGTACCAGTGGTGCAGGAGTTCCCCGATGTTTTTCCGGAAGAGCTCCCTGGTGCCCCTCCTGATAGAGAGATAGAGTTCCCGATAGATTTGCATCGCGGGGCTACACCAGTAACCAAATCCCCATATCGGATGGCTCCTAGGGAGCTAGCCGAGTTGAAGAGCTAGTTGTAGGAGTTGTTTGATTTGGGTTTTATACGACCCAGTACTTCTCCTTGGAGTGCTCCAGTACTTTTCGTGAAGAAGAAGGATGGTAGTCTGAGACTGTGCATAGACTACCGTGAGTTGAACAAGCTGACAGTAAAGAACAAGTACCCGATTCCCAGGATTGATGATTTGTTCGACCAGTTGGTGGGCTCGTGCACTTTTTCCAAGTTAGATTTGAGGTCGGGCTACCATCAATTAAAGATTCGGGACGTTGATGTTCAGAAGACGGCTTTCAATACCAGATATGGTCACTTCGAGTTCGTGGTCTTGCCGTTTGGGCTGACCAATGCTGTTCGGTATTTATGGATCGGATGAACAGGGTATTTCGGGAGTACTTGGATCGTTTTGTTATCGTTTTTATCGATGACATCTTGGTGTTCTCTAAGAGTACAGAAGATCATGCCGCACACCTCAGGATTGTTTTGAGTTCCCTTAGGAAGAACCAATTGTATGCTAAGTTTTCAAAGTGTGAGTTCTGGCTTTCAGAGATTGCATTCTTAGGCCATGTCACCAGTCAGCAAGGAGTCAGTGTTGATCCGAAGAAGATAGAGGCCATTAAGAGTTGGTCAAGGCCGACGACAGTTTCAGAGGTTCGCAGCTTTTTGGGTCTTGTTGGTTACTACAGGAGATTCATCAGGGATTTCTCGAAGATAGCCTTACCACTGACTTCCCTCACTAGGAAGGGTAAGGGCTTGGATTGGACAGTTGAGTGTGAGTTGGCGTTTGAGGACTTGAAGGGCAGATTGATGACCGCACCGATCTTGAGTTTACCTTCAGGGCCTGACGGGTTTCAGATTTATAGCGATGCATCAGGTCAGGGTTTGGGATGTGTTCTCATGCAACATGGAAAAGTCGTAGCTTATGCCTCGAGACAGTTAAAGGTTCACGAGAGAAACTATCCAGTGCATGACTTGGAGCTTGCAGCAGTCATACATGCTCTGAAGATTTGGAGGCACTATCTTTATGGTGTTCGTTGTGAGATCTTCACTGATCATAAGAGTCTCAGATATATCTTTGATCAGCGAGAGCTTAATTTGAGGCAGCGCAGATGGTTAGAGTTTCTATCAGACTACGACGTAGACATTCAGTACCATCCAGGAAAGGCGAACGTTGTAGCTGATGCCCTTAGCCGTAAAGGTTCGTGTTTCTTTCTCCTCACTCAGCAGGAGGAGTTAGTGCGAGAGCTGGAGAGACTGGACATTACCGTTGTGCCACACAGTAGTTTTGGTTCTGCAAGGTTGAGTTGGATGGAGATTACCTGCAATATAAAGGATAGAATCAGGACAGCTCTACCGTTGGATCCAAAGATGGCAGAGATTTGGAGCTCAGTGCAGACAGATCAGAAGGAGAGATACAGTATTCAGGATGATTTATTGTTGTTTGATGGCAGGGTGTTTATCCCCGATGTTAGTCACCTTCGCGAGGACATTCTATTTGAGGCACATAATTCCAGATATTCTATACATCCGGGTAGCACGAAGATGTTTGCAGATCTCAAGAAGGTAGTTTGGTGGCCAGGCTTGAAGAGAGATGTTGCAGATTACGTAGGGAAGTGTGAGACATGCAAGTTGGTTAAGGCCGAGTGCCAAAGGCCTGGAGGCAAGTTGCAGCCACTTCCCATTCCTGAGTGGACATTCGAGGATATATCCATGGATTTCATCCATGGTCTGCCGAGATCGCAGAGTGGGAATGACTCCTTATGGGTTATAGTTGATCGGCTTTCTAAGCTCGCTCATTTCATTCCTCTTAGGAAGTCAGATCAAGGTCCGAAGCTGGCACAATTATATTTAGACGAGATAGTTCGACTTCACGGTGTCCCCAAGACTATAGTTTCAGACCGAGATGGACAGATTTATCTCCAGGGAGTGGTGTTACGTACAGGAGCGGTTGGGTACCAGGTTACACTTCAGCACCGCTTTCCATCCCCAGACCGATGGACAGACTGAGCGTACAAATAGGACTTTGGAGGATCTGCTACGGATGTACATTTTAGACTTTGGAGGAAAGTGGGAGAAATATGTTACTCTTGTGGAGTTCTCCTACAACAACAGCTTTCAGACGAGTATTGGGGTGACACCGTTCGAGGCACTCTATGGCAGACGTTGTCGGACACCGTTGTGTTGGGCTGAAAATGAGGAAAGATCTACTATCAGGGAGTCATGGATTGATAAGACCACTGATAGGATCAAGCTTATTCAGGAGCGTATGAAGACAGCTCAGGATCGCCAGGCCAAGTACCATGATCAGAAGCACAGGTCAGTAGAGTTCAGTGTTGGAGACTATGTTTATCTGAAGGTCAGACCAGTCAGAGGAGTCTCTAGAATAAAGCAGATGAAAAAGCTGAGCCCCAGATTCGTTGGTCCTTTTGAGGTGCTGGAAAGAGTTGGTGAGGTTGCTTACAGGTTGGCCTTACCCAGGGGCGGATCTATGACTGGGCACGGTCGGGCACGTGCCCGACCGTCTTTTCCGCGATGTTAAAATCCCGCTGCTTCACGGGGAGAAGAAATCCCGCTGCTGCGCCGTGCCCTAGCCTGCTCCCGCTGCCGCGATTCCACGGGGAGAAGAAATCCCGCTGCTGCGCCGTGCCCTAGCCTGCTCCCGCTGCCGCGATTCCGCTGATCCCGCTGCCGCGATTCCGCTGCTCCCGCTGCCGCGATTCCGCTGATCCCGCTGCTAGGTATCTTCTTCTTCTTCTTCTTCTTCTTCTTCTTCTTCTTCTGTTTTTTGTTTTTTTTTTGACTTCTTCAAAGTCCAGAAATCTGGACTTCTTCAAAGTCCAGAAATCTGGACTTTGAAGAAGTCCAGAAATCTGGACTTCTTTAAAGTCCAGATTTCTGGACTAAGTCCAGATTTCTGGACTAAGTCCAGATTTCTGGACTAAGTCCAGATTTCTGGACTTTGAGAAATCAGTCCAGATTTCTGGACTTTGCATGTATAAGGGAGTTTGTGAATTTGTATGAGTAGATGCCTTTCAAATACTATTTGGAAGTTATTTACTGGAGGATACTCACTGATGGCATTCTTCTCTCCCAACATCAAATTTTGATAGTTAAGTGCGGAGATATTAAGAGAAAATGGATAGAAGAAGAGTCATTCAGACTGTTTTTTTCCTATTGATGACGAATCTACATGAACTTTTGTTCTGAAACTTATATCTCAAAATTTGAATCTGAAGTTTAATGCTCTGTTTATTAGAGTGCGTTTTTATTCTTTTATGGTTTTGAAAAAACACAAGTTATTTTGTTTGCTTGTTTTGGTTAACCCCTATATCCCAGAAAGCAAAGAACTGCTTTTAGGAAAACCTTTAGAGACGCGTTTTATCTCTACCTCCAATCGCTCCATCATCATCGACTGCTCAAACATGCCCTAAATCAAGAAGGGAAGATGACGATCAAATAGACGAGATTTATATGAATTAAGAGCTGAATGATATCCAAAGACCATATATGGAGGAATTTGTGACCATCCACCCACCTAAATGACATCCTTATTTATTATATCCAATGGCTGTAGGAACATCTTGAAGATTCAAGATAATGTTTGTTCTTTAAGAGAATTAACTCTTATCTAAACCATCTTAAGAAAATGCCTCCCAAGATGTGCACAATCCAAAACACTTGAAGAATGCGAATATGTAGAGAGACTTACAATGCTTTGAATGTTGCTACCATCTTGGGTCTGTCCAAAGCAAAACAATAGGCCTTCAAACATTTGCACTTAAAATAAATGTCAAATCTAGTATATTCTTGGATATAACAAAATACACAAAATGATTTTGGATGGGGGATCTTATTATACTTTGGCTTTTAAGTACGCAATATGGAGATCCAGATGGACCTTGGTAAAATGAAGGCGATACTAGATATCGATGACAATTATTGAGACCTGAGGTTTTGTAGGAGTGTGTATGTAGGAATATCTTCATTTCTAGTATATTTGAGTTTGTATTTAACATTCATAGAGGGATTCCCCGTCATTGTGTTTTTTGAGGGTCCTTTTGTGAAGAGAATTGAAGCTTTGAAATTGAAATTTGAGGTTTAATTCTAATGAAAATTTAACCCCATTTCCAAGTCCATGTCCTCAACACCATCCAAACAAACAGATTTCAATTGAACACAAAAGACTATTTTGCCATGGGCACCTTCAGAAAATAATGTGATCAAAATTCAGCATACATAAACTACAATCCCCCAAAAAACAATAAAGAAAATGATAAGCCCAAATAAAGAACAGAATCAAGAGAATAATAAAAACAACAAAAATGCGAGTTGCACAATAAATACGAATAATGATTCATCTATGCCTTCCCAGAATGCTTCCTCATGCCATAACGGTGTGTCCGCGTGTCCGCGCCCGTGATATACAAACTTCAACACATAGTTGAAACTGCCTCTATGATGATCCCTAACATTTTCTTTTAAGGTTGGCTTTGATTGTAGGGCTACTCTTGCCGATCCTTCTCAGATGTGCTTTATGTGACCCCCCATAAGCTGATAAAGAATCATCAACTTCAAGTCATCAGGCTCTTCTATATCTGAGGAATTCATAATAGTCAATCAAGTAGACTATTAATCCTTCATTTGACAGCAGGATCGAGATTAATTAGGTTAATCTATAACCACCTGAACAACATCACATTTGTTCTAATTAAACACTCCCTCTATATTCTCCTGCATTCAATAATTCTCTAAGGATGCAACAATTTAACTCTAGATTAGCATAGTTTAACCTGAAGAAGAAGAAGAAAATAAAAGCCTTACAAATTTGAGCAACCCTAAAAATTAATTATACCATAATTTGGGGCTCATATATTATCAGTAGTTTGCACAAAAGTACGAGAGAGAAAACATAAGGCTGATATAAAAATCAACGGTCATCCTGCATCTTCTCCGCAGCCCTCTTCCTCTTCACTCCATATTTGCGAAATCAGTCCAGATTCAGAAAACATTTTAGAACCTTAGGAATTTCCCTCGCGGGCCTGGTACGGTCGCGCTTGGCCGTAGGGGCATTGCCCCGTGTACCGTCAGGATTTGCCACCGTTTTGAATTCAGTACAAGCTAAATTGTTATGGTCAGACAATCAAATTAGATACTTTTTTTATCAGGTGCTAACGGTAATGTCCCGTTGATTTTATGCAGCGTTTTAGTTAGTGCAATGGAGAAATTTTTTTCAAAAAAAGGAACATGTCAAAGTTCGTTAGATTCGCAGGAGATAGTTGCAATTGGTAAAAGAAGTCGCGTAGACGAGTTCAAAATTGAAGATTTACCTTCAGACCCGGGCTTAAGACTTCCTATCAACTCCTACGATGCAAATATTCAAGAGTCTATACGAAGATATTATTTGCAAAAGGGTCCTTGTCAACCTCATCTAGAAAGTTTTCCCCAAATAGAAATTGGAAACAAAGCTCGACGCTTTAATAAGAATTGGTTTAACGAGTTTAAGGGATGGTTAGAATACAGCAAAGAAAAAGATGCAGCATTTTGCCTTTACTGTTATATTTTTCCTCAAAGGGGTTGTGAGCCTACTTTTACCACGAGAGGCTTCAGAAATTGGAAAGATAAATCAGTATTGGACAGACATGTCGGAAGTCACACTACTCCACACAATGCTTCTAGAAAACTATGCGAGTCTTTGATGAATCAAAAACAAGGTATTCAAATTGCTTTTGCAAGACAAGATGAACAACAAAGTTTGAATTATCGCGCTCGTTTATATGCTTCAATCGATTGTGTTAGATTTCTTTTACGACAAGGATTGTCCTTTCGTGGTCATGATGAGACTAAAGAGTCTAACAACAGAGGAAATTTTCTAGAGCTTTTGGAGTTTCTTGCATCACATAATAATGACATCAACTCAGTTGTGTTACAAAATGCTCCTCAAAACTGTCAACTTACATCGCCTAAGATTCAAAAAGAAATAGTATCAGCAATTGCAATAGAGACAACGAATAAAATTATTCAAGAAATTGGAGAAGACTGTTATACAATTTTAGTGGATGAATCACTTGATGTATCTACAAAAGAGCAGATGTCTATTGTTTTACGATATATTAGTTCCAATGGCACGATCACAGAACGTCTTCTTGGGTTTGTTCATGTAGCAGATACTTCCGCGTTATCCCTTAAAACAGCTATAGATCATTTATTTATGAGATATGGTCTTAGTATTTCTAAATTGCGTGGGCAGGGATATGATGGTGCTAGCAATATGAAAGGAGAGTTCAGGGGGTTAAAAGCTTTAATTTTAAATGAGAACAGTTGCGCTTTCTATGTTCACTGTTTTGCACATCAACTGCAATTGGTACTGGTAGCTGTTGCAGAAAAAAATTCTGATATTGCTGAGCTTTTCACACTTATTAACACAGTAATGAATGTTGTTGGTGGCTCTTGCAAACGCCGTGATTCTCTTAGAGCCTTGGAAGTTGATCGAGTTGCTACAGAGCTTGGATGTGGGGACTTGGAAAGTGGACGAGGGTTGAATCAACCTTTAGAGCTCAAACGCGCTGGTGACACGCGGTGGGGGTCACATTATGGCACAGTTTTAAATTTTATTCGCATGTTCTCTTCTATTGTTGATGTGCTGGAGATTATCATAGTTGATGGGGCAGATGGAAACCAAAGAGGAATGGCAAGCGCACTTGTTCAAGTTATCTTGACTTTCAAATTTGCATTTGTTATTCATTTGATGAAAAATATTTTGTCAAAAACAAATGAACTATCACAAGCATTGCAGAGAAAAGATCAAGATATTGTAAATGCTATGCATTTCGTAAAATTATCAAAACTATTATTATTGAAGATGAGAAATGATGAAGCCGAGTGGGAAATATTTATGACTGAAGTTTCAACTTTCTGTAGAAAACATGACATAGAAGTTGTTAATATGGAAGAGAAGTTTGTTCAGCAAGGTAGATCAAGACGCAATGCACGTGAGATTACAAATAAACATTATTTCAGAATTGAAATTTTTAATGCAGTGCTTGATTGGATGCTAAATGAGTTAAATGATCGCTTTGATGAAGTAAACACAGAATTACTCTTATGTGTTGCTTGTCTAGACCCAAAGGATCATTTTAGTTCTTATGATAAACAAAAATTACTTCATCTTGCTGCATTATATCCGTATGATTTTACGCCAATAGAGCTGCAGTTACTTGAAGGACAACTTGACATATATATTTTTGATATGCGCTCTACATCAACGGACACATTTTCTGATGTTAAAGGAATTAGTGATCTTCTGAAAAAAATGGTTGAATTAAAAAAAGATAATCACTATCAGTTAGTTTTTAGATTGTTGAAGTTGGCTTGCCTCTTACCAGTTGCTACAGCTAACTGTTGAAAGAATGTTTTCTGCAATGAAGATCATAAAGAATCGGCTGCGAAATAGAATGGGGGATGAATGGATGAATGATTGCTTGGTTGCTTACATTGAAAAAGTTGCCGATACTATTACAACAGAAACTATTATTTCACGTTTTCAGAGCATGTGTCAACGGAAAGTATCTTGTTGAATTGTAAGTTTTTCAGATCTAAACTTTTCTTTTGTAATATTGTGTTCAATAATTTTTTTACAAAAATATCTTTGCAAAAAAAAAATTTTCGGGGCGCTGCCCCCGAACCCCGCTCAAGGTGCGCTACCCCCGAGAATTGGACGGTGCTTTGATTGTGCCCGTGCAACTTTAAAATCCTAGTTCCGCCACTGGCCTTACCTGAGGAAATGAGTGGTGTACATGATGTATTTCACGTCTCCTATCTGAGGAGAGCAGTCAGAGATTCCAGTCAATCATCAGTACCGAGGAAGCACCAATTGAGACAGATCTTAGTATTGGGGTTAGACCAGTCAGAATAGTGGATTCAAGGATGCAGAAGCTTAGAAATAGAGAGATTCGCATGGTCAAAGTCCTTTGGATGAACTGTGGCAGGCCAGAGTATACTTGGGAGCGAGAGGATGAACTTAAGAGCAATGCAGACTATTCTTTCCTCTTCGATTCAGGCATGGTTACAATTTTCGAGGACGAAAATTTTTGTTAGGAGGGGAGATTTGTAACATCCATAAATTTGATGCGAAATGTAACTTTTAAATTTGTAGGGGCAAGTCGCGACGCGCGTCGACAAGGTATAATGTTACTTTTCCTTATGATAGCGTCTGTTAGTCAGTCAAGTGCGTAAATTATAGGGTGTGACACATTTTATTTTAGTGACGCGTGGGGTGGAAATGAGTTAATCATCAAAGGTATTAGAAATGGGGTGCCAATAGCAAATTCCCCCCCTCTTCTCATGCAGTTATCAAAACCGTATGCCGTGGGAATTTTATTCCCGCACATCAATTATCACGGTAGAAAAGAAAACTGAAGCCGTCTGACGCCCCGTTCCGCAAGCAGACCCTGCGACTTTTCCTTCTCCCGCAGCCGACGAGCCCGACGCTTCCTGCGTGCCTTCTCGCCGGCCGATCCTCCTCCGGAAACCCTCTTCGATTTCTCCTCCCTCCTCTGCAGGCATCGGTGGACATTCCTTTTCCTTCCTTAGCTGTGGGAGAACCGGGTCTAACCCTAACCGAAGGAGTTTGAGTTTTGTTTTGGTACCGGTGAGTGGATCTCTTCCTTTTCTCGATTTCTGCTTGGATTTCCTTCGTTTTGGAAACTAGTTTAACCTAGGTTTTTATTTTGATTGCCTTATTTTAGGTTTTGGTGTTCGTAATTCACCACGGATTTTGTGTGGAACGCATTGGGAGCCTCAATCGCTATACGTAAACGTAATATGCGAAGTTTAGCACATGTATTTTTTGTAACCCTAGATGTTTTGGAGATTTTCCACCGGAAACCCTAAAAGGGGAACAATTATGAAAATAGGTTTGTCCTAAATTGCAGGACTCTAGTAGATTCGAGGCAGCACTCTGAGTTTTCCATACAGAAGAATTTCCTTCGGAAGAGCTAATGTCGCCGCGTCGCGTGTACGAGCGTCGCAGCACCTCTGTAAGGAAATACTAATTTCTTTTTGTTATACATATCAAATAATTATATTTTTATACGCATGAGTAGGTTTCGTACAAGCATCATAACCATGTATAGAAAAGTGTGGCAGTAGGAAAATAATCGTGGAAACGCGTATGTTAACGTCTTCTTCCATAACCACGTTAGTAAAGTCATGAACAATTATTTAAGTACGAAACTCTACCCATGTACGTAAGTTTTAGAGATTGTCCAACCAAGGAGGCAAAGGTCCCTTCAAGTCGACCACGAGAAAGTCAAGGGTCGCTCAGTAGTACACCAGAAAAGATATCCTATGCAGAGTAGCGTCAGACCAAAAAGGTCAGTATCACACCAGTCTTTTCGTGCTTGGTAGAGGTGCACTACCATCCTCATAGGGCATATGGTATCATATGAGTTTCAGAGTCTTGGGAGTTAACTCCCCTTGAGACAGTTAGTAGATTCGAGACCGTGTCCGCGCGACACTAGAACAATTGAGTTCGTCAGATGGTCTCGGGTCGTCAGTTTCAGTTGCGCGTTAGGAGCTACTCTGCCTAGAGCCTTCCCAGTAAATGTGTAGAGTAGAAGCCACCTAGAACTCAAGTACAGACTTGATGTGAGATAGTACACCAGTTAGTGAACGTCAGGATTTGGGTAAATGAACGAAAAGTCATGAATATATAACTAATAGTGTGTTAACGAGGAAGTAAAGGAAAAGCATGCATAACATATAGCATAAAATATTTTCAGTGCACGAGACTATTTTTAAAGACATGCATGCATTCATATGTAAATCTGTTTTAGTGTCACCAAGGGGAATTGTTCTTCTTTACTCTAACCCTTCGTGGGCAATGTTTTTCAGGTGACCCAGGTGGGAAACTACGTGTAGGATGAGCGTTATGGTGGCGTCAGTTTGTAGTACTTTTCTCATTCAGTTTACCCTATTTCAGCATGTACTTGTAGTTGTGGGCAGTGTAACTTATTAATGTTTGTTATATCTTGTATTAGACTTTTTATGATAGTTCAGATTTTCAGTTAATTCAATTCTATTCACCTGTAGTGGTTCTGTGATTCCAGATTTCAGGTATGTGGTTACCTTTAGTATACTTTCTTAGCTTCCGTTGCTAGTTATAAACTCTTTTAGTAGCTCTTACTGTATACCTGCTGTGTACTAGTTTTACTATTGTTTCTTAGTTCTCTTTATATCGCTGACCCGGCCGGATGGATGATTATTGTAAAACTGGGAGGGGTGTTACAGGAGCGTCATATACTGAAAAGGGAAAACAGTGGTGAAGTTCTCTGCATCCCAGGCGCAGCCCCAAGTATTTAATCTTGGCCAACAGGATGTCATAAAACAAAGTGACGTCGTCACATGTATGAGTTAAGATATTGTATTCCTACTTTTTATACTTCATACCTTGTGTGTAGCTTGTGTATGACGTGTTTGTCTTAGCCTTTGTCCTGATTCGGGACTGTCCAGCGAGAGAACTGTGTGATACGGGTGCTTCGCATTCTTTTCTATCTGTGGACTTGGTGTCACGGATCGGAGTGCCGATTCGTATGACGGCATATAGTGTGAAGGTGTTATTACCGAACAGATGTGTGATGTATGCGAATAGTAATTGTTATGTAGAGGTACAGATAAGAAGTCGGGATTTCGGATTGGAAGAATCGGTGCTGCCGATATCGGAATTTGATGTGATATTTGGTATGGACTGGATCTTGTAGCAGCGTGTCTTTATCAATTGCAATTCAATTGAGATCACACTGGGACAGAATACCGATCTAGCGACGAAATTCTCTAGTATGCGATGATCGAGCAAACTGTTGATGTCTGCTCTCCAAGTCGTCAAAGTTGTTTGGAAGGGCGCAGAGTTATTCTTCACGCTTATATAGGCTGTTGAGCCAAAAGCCAGTGTGAGTGATGTTCTGATTGTTTCAGAGTATGCTGATGTGTTTCCGAAGGAGCTTCCGGGGTTACCACCCCAGCGGGAGATTGACTTCTCTATTGAGTTGGTGTCAGGTGTAAAACCTATGGCCCGCTCGACATATCGTGTAGCGTCAAAGGAAATGGCAGAACTGAAAGTTCAGCTACAAGAATTGCTGGAACAGGGATATATACGTCCAAGTATGTTACCTTGGAGCACACCTATTCTCTTTGTGAAAAAGTAGGACGGTAGTCTGCGTTTGTGCATCGACTATCGAGAATTGAATAAACTGACAGAGAAGAACATGTATCTGATACCTCGAATTAATGACTTGTTTGATCAGCTAGTGGGATCAACCGTCTATTCTAAACTGGACTTAAAGTCTGGTTATTACTAGTTAAGGATTCGGGAAGATAACATTCCCAAGACAGCGTTTGGAACACGGTATGTTCATTATGAGTTCACAGTAATATCATTTGGGCTAATAAATGAGCTATCAGTGTTCATGTACCTAATGCATAAAACATTTCACGAGTACTTGGACTTATTTGTAATGTTTTTATTGATGACATTCTAGTGTACTCTCAGTCAGAAGAAGATCATGCGAACCATTTACGGATGATGTTGCATACCCTGAGGAGGAACAAGCTCTACGCCAAGTTCTCAAAGTGTGAGTTCTGGTTGTCGTCGGTGGCTTTTCTTGGCCATGTGGTTAGTGGATAGGGCATTGCGGTGGATCCGCCAAAGATAAGAGCCATACGAGAGTGGGCGGTGTTGTCTGCTGTGGCCGAAGTCAGGAGTTTCCTTGGACTGGCGGGCTACTACAGACGATTCGTAGAAAACCTCTCATATATCATTTTGCCTCTTACCACACTAACGAGGAAGGATCGGAAGTTCGTTTGGACGTCGGAATGCGCATGAGCTTTTGAAGAGCTGAAGAGTCGCTCGACCACAACGCCAATCTTGACATTGTCATGTGATTCAGACGGCTTTGAAATCTACAATGATGCATCAGAGAGAGGCTTGGGATGCGTTCTTCTTCAGTTTGGAAAGGTGATCGCTTATGGGTCACGCCAGTTGAAAGTGCATGAGCGGAACTTTCT
Organism: Platanthera guangdongensis; assembly: GCA_039583875.1. NCBI lineage: Eukaryota > Viridiplantae > Streptophyta > Magnoliopsida > Asparagales > Orchidaceae > Platanthera > Platanthera guangdongensis. The sequence goes on along the minus strand of CM077154.1, from coordinate 127,210,775 downwards.
CGTCCACGACTTGGAGTTAGTGACGGTGATTTTCACACTTAAACTATGTCGTCATTATTTATATGGCGTGAAAGTGGATATATTCACGGACCATAAGAGCCTAAAGTATCTATTGGATCAGAAGGATCTCAACATGCAACAACGTAGGTGAATGAAGCTCCTCGGGTACTGCACCTTCCAGATTCATTATACTCCAGGGAAGGGAAACATCGTCGCAGATGCCTTGAGTTGTAGAACTCCGGCAAGGGCAACTTGGTTGCAGATGCATGATGAGCGTCTGATCCAGGAGCTGGAAGCTTTATAGATTTCTTGTGTTGACAAGAATTCCACAACAAATGCGTGCATGAACTGGACGGAGGTACAGTATGACCTTGCAGACAGAGTTCGGCGAGCAATAGAACTTGATGGAAGTTTACAACACTATGCAGTGGATTGGTCAAATGGCCAATTCTCCTGGGATGACGACCTTTTGCGAAAAGATGGTCGTTTGTGCATCCCGAATATGGGTACGCTAAAAGAAGAATTGATGTATGAAACTCACTTTACAAAGTATTCAATTCACCCATAGAGCACAAAGATGTACAAAGACATGAAGAAGCTGTTCTGGTGACCGGGCATGAAGAAAGACATAACACATTACGTGATGGAAATTTGATGACATTTTGATGGACTTCGTGCACGGTTTGTCGAGATCTCAACGCGGAAATGATTCTATTTGGGCGATCGTGGACCGGATGACTAAAATGACGCACTTCATTCCGAACAAGAGAGACGAACCAGTGGAAATCTTGGCCAAGCTTTACGTCGAGCAAATAGTATGATTGCACGGTGTGCCCCGTAGCATCGTAAGTGATCGAGACGGGCGCTTCACTTCGAATGATTAGAGGCTAATCCATCAATTGTTGGGGACAAAATTAACGTTCAGTACGGCCTTTCATCCACAAACGGATGACCTGACTGAGAGGACCAACAGAACGATGGAGGACATGCTCTGAATGCGCGCTTTGGATTTTGAGAAGAGATGAGAAGACCATCTTTATATGATAGAGTTCGCCTACAATAATAGCTATCAAGCTAGTATAAATATGGTGTTTTTGAAGTTTTGTATGATAGGAAGTGTTGTACACCATTAGCATGGGCGGAAACAGGTGAATCTAAATTGTATAAGCGTAAGGAAGTAGAAGAGGCTAATTCGACAATACGCTCTATCCGGGAGAGGTTACTGATAGCCCAAGATAGGCAGACAAAGTTTTACAACGCCAAGCACCGAAACGTAGAGTTTGCGGTTGGTGAGTCCAGGATTCGGTGCTTGAAAAAGTTAAGTCCAAGGTATCTTGGTCCATTCGAAGTAGTGGAGCGAGTTGGAGAAGCTGTCTATCGTCTAGCTCTTTTGGCAGAATTAAGTGGATTGCATAATGTGTTCCACATATCAGTGCTTCGAAAAGCCGTGAAAGATCCAGCTCAGGTGATTGCATATGATCGTGTACCAGTAGAATCTGGGCTAACGATGAAGGTTAGGCTCATTCGGATCGAGGACAAAGCGGTTAAGCAGCTGCGGAACAAGACAATTGGGATGGTTAAGGTCCGATGGGACAACTGTGGCCGTGAAGAGCTAACATGAGAGCAAGAGCAGACCATGGTGCTGAATTTCCCAAGTTGTTTGTATAAAATGTTGTAACCGTTGTTTTGTGAAGAAAATATATGTTGTAACATATTTGTTGCGGGTTTCTGATAGCTGTATTAAATTTCGGGAGTGGTTTGATAAGGAGTTTTTCAAACCACCCCAACCCCTCTCCAGCTACAGCTCAGTTGATGATCAGGAGTGGTTTGAAAAACTCCTTATCAAGGAGGTCTCGGGTTCGATCCCCGGCCTCAACAACCCGCCTGTGATGGAGAGGGGTTGGGGTGCATGGTCTGCATACCTGGTTAGGATGAACCCTTTCGAGCGTGGTACTGGGTGTGCCGGCGGCCGTCCTTGCGAGCGTGGGCTGGGGAGGCCGTTACAACCCACGCTTGCAAGGACAGCCGTCGGCACCACCAGTACCACATTCGAAAGGGTTCAGCCTAACTAAGTCTGCAGACCATGCGCCCTAACCCCTCTCCATCCACAGGCGGGTTGTTGAGGACGAGGATCGAACCCGAGACCTCCTTGATAAGGAGTTTTTCAAACCACTCTTCATCACCAACTGAGCTGGATGGAGAGGGGTTGGGGTGAATGGTCTGCAGACCTAGTTAGGCTGAACTCTTTCGAGCGTGGTGCTGGGGGTGTCGGCGGCCGTCCTTGCGAGCGTGGTGCTGGGGAGGCCGTTACAAAAGGTGCACTTTTTTGTAACGGCCTCCCCAGCCCACGGCTCAAAAGGACGGCCGCCGGCACCCCCAGCACCACGCTCGAAAGAGTTCAGCCTAACCAGGACTGCAGACCATGCACCCCAACCCCTCTCCATCCACAGGCGGGTTGTTGAGGCCGGGGATCGAACCCGAGACCTCCTTGATAAGGAGTTTTTCAAACCACTTCTCTTCACCAACTGAGCTGCCGACGGCCGTCCTTTCGAGCCGTGGGCTGGGGAGGCCATTACAGCGTGGCTCACCTTCGGGTATTTGAGTCAACCTGCGATGTGCATGTTCCAGACGTTCTTAGGGTAAAGCTAGATGTCAAGGCAATGAAGCTTGCCTTCATTAGCTATGATGAGCGGAAGAAGAGCTGAAAGTGCATGGATCCTGAGACAAGAAAATTTGTTATCTCAAAGGACGTGATACTTGACAAATTGACGTCGCATCAGGGTAGTTCTTTTGTGGAACTACAAGAGAGCGGGGAGGAAGGAAGAAGGCAGGAAGCTGCTAAAGATTTTTTTGTGGTGCTTTCTGTGTCTCTAAGAGCTCCAATTGCATCAAAGCTCGGAGTATGTGCTTCTGGTTCTGGAAGAAGGGGGAAAGATGTTCCTAGTGTGCCCAGCAGAAGAGCTGATGCAGAAGAGGAAGCTGGAATGGTGTAGCATGGTCAGGCCTTGCGAAAGTCAAAGAGGAATATCATACCACCGACTCAGTACAGAGATGGTCACATGGTAAGCTTGGTCTAATGTTTCTTTGTTGGATCTTTGGACGAGTAGGAGCCATCATGCTATGAGAACATCATTGGAGTAAAGAAGTAGGAAGATGTCATGGATGAGGAGATGATTCCCCACAAGAAGAACGAAACTTGGGATCGTATGCCCATGTTAGAAGGCATAATAACTCATATTACTTGCAAATGAGTCTACATGCTGAAGAAGAAAGCAAACAACAGTATCGAGCGGTACAAGGTTCCCCTTGTTGATCCAGGGTTCTTACATCAGTACAGAGAGGACTATGAAGAAATGTTCAGTCTTGTGGCTAAGATGACGTCGGTAAGGACGATAATTGCTTTGACGATATGCAAGACATGAAAGATTTGACAACTCGATGTGAAGAATGCTTTTCTTTATGGGGAGATTGACAAAAACATCTTCATGATGCAACCACCAGGGAATGTGTCCAAGACTCACCCAGGACATGTCTACAAGCTCGAGAAGATCCTATATGGCTTGAAGCAGGCGTCTCGGGTGTAACACCCCAAAATTTGAGAGAGGGTCGGTCAGCGTTTTCTGACCAAGTTTGGTTTCTGGCAGGTAGTACACGGCCTGGGACACGGGCGTGTCCCAGGGCGTGTCGGGCCCCAGTCAACGTTTTGGTCGGGAGGTCGACGATTTTCGCTCGACGATGTGTCGAGATAAGGCACACGGCCTGAGACACGGGCGTGTCTCAGGGCGTGTCGAGCCCGTGTCGACGATCGGTCTGGGGAGTCGACGATTTTCGCTCGACGATGTGTCGAGACAAGACACACGGCCTAGGAAACGGGCGTGTCCAAGGCCGTGTCAGTCGAGTGTCGAGAGTTCACTCGACGATGTGTCCAGTGTCGAGACTGGGGCACACGGCCTGTGACACGGGCGTGTCACAAGGCGTGTCTCGCTTGGTTGACGATCTTCGCTCGACGTTTTTCCGCGGTGTCGACACAAAGACAGTCGGCGAGTGTCGAGACTTCGCACACGGCTTGGGACACGGGCGTGTCCCAGGCCGTGTCCTTCTCGGGTTGTTTTCGAGGTTGTGTCGATGGAGGCACACGGCCGACCACACGGCCGTGTCAGTCGGGACACGAGCGTGTCGGGTCGAACACGGGCGTGTCGGATGCCCCTGTGCTGTTCCAGGTGCGTCGATTTGTGACGGCGAATGAGGGACACGGCCCTGGACATGGGCGTGTGTCAGGCCGTGTTCGGCCCAGGTGTTTTATTTTTCAGACGGATAGTGGTCATTCTTTCCCTTATTTTGGGATCTGATGGTTCAGGACATCTCTTGGGGAGTTAAGTCCGACAATAGGGTTGAAAACCCTCATTCTTCTCCAAGCTTTCTCTTACTAAAGTTCTAGAGAGAAGTGAGAGCAAGAAAGAAGAAGAAGAAGGGTTTGGGCTGTAGGAGAGGTTTTGGTGCTCCAAATCGCGAGCCGAGTCCAGATCCGTGGAGGCTAGACCGTTGCGAAGGTTTTCATCCGGCTATTTTACCATGGCTAGGAAGAGGAGTCGGAAGGTAACGACACTTCTCCTCTCGGTTTTAGGATGCATGTCTTTAGCATCTTTTCTTTCTAGTTTTTGGGCACCAAACTCTCAAATGAGAGGGGTTTTGGATTGCCAAGGTTCAAGAGGAACCTCCGGGTTGATTGAGTCCGTCCCCGGCATATTTTACATTAGAGATCCGCTCCGTTAGTGGATTAGGCATGGTGGGTGAAGCCGTAGTTGCGACCGTTAGTCCGACTCGGTGATGTTGCATACGAACTTTAAGGATTCGTAGAGATTCCGTTGTGGCAAGATGTCGTTTGTGATGTGGTGATGTTTTCCCTTTTTTCTCAAGTGAGTACGTATAGTCGGAACCAGACAAGGTTATCTCCTCAATGACGGTAGATGGTTTCCTTGGTGGACAAGGTTAGCTCCACATTGTTGGTAGATGGTTTCCTTGGTGCGCGGGATCGCTGCAGTACAAATGAGGGACTAGAGTGGAATTGTCTTGGTTTGTGATGTGCCAAGGCGTGGCTGTGTCTCCGTGGTCGGCTGGCTATCCCGTGACGTTCACGTCATGTGTGGAGAGTGTCCTGGCGAGACTAGTCCCCTTCTGTGAGACTGACGAGAATGTCAAGCATGGGGGCAAGCCCGGGCAATGAGGTCATGAGCGGGTGGGGTCCGCAAAGCTTCTTAGAATCGGTCAGTTTGTGTTTGATGGAATCCTGAAATGAGACATCAGAGCTTGTAGGCAAGCCCGGGTCTAAGGCCTTGAGCGGGTGGGGCCTGTGCAAGAGTTCCATGTGGCGGCCTGTGTGCCGTTGGGGTGATTGGTGTTACCCCTTTGTTTGTGGCTTTATGCCAATGGGGAATCGATGAGTACTCATATGATGTGATGATGTGCTAGATGCATATGTGATAGGGTGCCTTGTGTGAAGCCCGGGTTGTTGCATACATGTTGCATAAGTAGGCCTTTTTTATTATATGCTCAACCAGTAAAGAACATGTATGATGTGTGTGACATCCAAGCCTGTTTCTGTAGTTTCTTTTCTTACTTATGAATATTGCATACGAAGTGCTAACTTGCAGGTTGGAGGAGTACCCCGGGTCCGTTAGGGGCGGCCGAGAGGAGATGTGTTTGTTACACAGTTTGAGGTCAGCCTTTGCTGACCCACGTTACTAATAAATTTTACAGGGCAAGGATCGCATGCAGGAGCTAGCTCGCCGGCCAGAAAGGTCTAAGTCTCATGAAGTGTTTCTTCTCTTTCGTAGCTCTACTTATATGTTGTATGTTTGAGACTCATGATGTCCGGCTTGCATGCCGAGGTAGACTAGGAGTGCTATGCACTTTCATGAATGTTGTATTGTGTGAGTTTGGACTTTCTTATGTTGTAAGGCCTTAAGGCCATTGTTTTTACTCTTGTAGTAGTGGATAACTTCTAGTCTTGCTTATGTTTCCGCTGTGTTGTGCAAAGTGTTTTGAGTATGGATAGCTATATCAACTTATAATACTAAAGCTGTGGCATCCGTATGTTGTGGGGCCCCGGCCAGACCCATATTATACGGTCATTACAGGAGAGGTGTTACAATTTGGTATCAAAGCGAAGTTAGATTCATGGTCAATGCGTAAAGAAGTTATCCACATAAGAGTAACGCTGGACCATGAGTGTCCTATTGTTTAAGTCTTGAGTTTAAAGGCTGATCCCTTGTTTTTTGTTTCTTGAAGAGTGCAAGCAACGAGGCGGGAACGTCGAGAGCAAGAGAAGAGCTTTCGGCGAGCAGTGCTACTGCTCCAGGTCTTTTGGGCACGGGTGTTAACCCGGCCGATTTCTGCCGCATGCTTGCAAAAGCGATGTGGCGGCCCACGCGGCAGCGGCAGCTCAAGTAGCAACCCCTGCTACACCGGATACAGCGACGGTCGTGCCAGGCGGAGAGGCCAGGCGAGTGGAGCCTTTGGCGGAAAGGGTAGTTGTCGGACATGGAGACCGGCACTTGAAGTACTTCCTGAGCTTCCATCCCCCGTCTTTCAAGGGAGTTGGTACGCCAACGGATGCGGAGGATTGGTGGGTTCGCATTCAAGAGCTTTTGAGGGCGGCAGAGACGCCAGAAGAAAAGAAATCTGAGTATGCGGCGTTCATGTTGGAAGGAGACGCCAAGTTGTGGTGGGTGAGCCATAGCGGCCGCCAGTTCCCTGGACGCACCCCGTCAATGGAGGAATTTGGGGATGCGTTTCTAAAGAGGTACATTCCAGTTTCTACACGGTTGGCCCTTCAGAGGCAGTTTATGCACTTAATGCAGCGAGACAAGACGGTGGACGAGTATGTTCAGGAGTTCACCCGTTTGAGTCGTTACGCGGGAACGACGATGACAGATGATGTAGAGAGGGATAACCTCTTCTACCAGGGGCTGAGAGAGAATCTGAGGCAACCCCTCATCCCCTTAAAGAGAGCGGGATTCAATGAATTAGTGGAGGCTGCCAGGATATTGGAAAGTGATATGGAGCGAACCCAGCGTCGTAAGGGTTTCACTCCCAAGCAAGGGGAAGGGAAGTCTCCCCAATCTCAGGGAAAGTCTGAAGGGAGTAGGTGGAGGAAGAAGCCTCACACTTCCAGATCCGGTGAGAAGAGCAATTGGACGCCTGGAGGTTCTCACTCTAGGGGACCGCCGACGTGCTACAACTGCGGTAAGGTGGGGCACATATCTCGTGTTTGTCCTCAAGGAGGAGCGGAGCAAGGGGCAAGGCAGGAGCAGACTGTACGCTCCGGCCCTAGTGCCGCGGAGAAAGGGAAGATGGCAGAGTCGAGCGCTTCTCGATTCCAACGGGTGCAACCAAGGGCCTACAACCTTGGACAGCAGGAAGCGATCCGCCAAACCGATGTGGTGACAGGTATGAAGAAAATTTAAGTTTAAATTTTGTGCTTCATACTTTTAGACCTTTTGTGTGATGTCTATGTTGTAGAATTCGTATTAGTTTCTGGATACCCCGCTAGGGTATTGTTCGATACAGGAGCATCGCACTCCTTTCTCGCAGAGAGCTTCATCCGGAGAATAGGAGTTGAGTCTTTCTCGGCGGACGCAGAGCTGAAAGTGCGCATGCCCAATGGGTCATCCATGACCACCGGGGCCAAAGGGCGCATCTGTTGGGAGTTGGACGAAGTTGACTTCGTTTTGGTAGCAGCGATTTTACCATTGGTTGAGTTCGATGTCATTTTGGGCATGGACTGGCTTGCAGAGCAGCGCGCCAGTATTGACTGCCTATCTAAGGTGGTGACCCTAAGGAGCAAAGGGCAGACAGAGGTCAAATTTGAGGGCCTTTGTGGAGTGGCATGTTCCCTGATTTCGGTCATGCAGTTGATGTGGGCGGTTAAACAGGGTGGTGTAGCGCTTGTAGCGTTATTGGAGGTTCGTCTCTCCCAGCTGTCTATTGAGGAAGTGCCCGTAGTGGCAGAGTTCAAGGATGTGTTTCCGGATGAACTTCCTGAAGCGCCTCCTCGGAGGGAGATCGATTTCTCGATCGAGTTAGTGCCGGAGGCTAGGCCGGTGTCACGTCCTTCGTTTAGGATGACACCAAAGGAGTTGGCTGAACTTAAAGTACAATTACAAGAACTGTTGGAGCAAGGGTATATCAGACCCAGTTCTTCACCGTGGAGCGCGCCAGTGTTGTTTGTAAAGAAGAAAGACGGTAGTATGCGGCTATGCATAGACTACCGAGAGTTGAATAAATTGACCGTCAAGAATAAGTATCCGATTCCTCGGATAGACGACTTGTTCGACCAGTTGGTGGGGTCAGTGGTGTACTCAAAATTGGACTTGAAGTCAGGCTATTATCAGTTGCGAATTCGGGACGAGGACATCCCTAAGACTGCCTTTGGTACAAGGTATGGACACTTTGAGTTTACGGTGATGTCGTTCGGGCTGACGAACGCACCATCTGTGTTCATGGATCTTATGAATCGAGTATTTCGGGAATACTTGGATTATTTTGTGGTTGTCTTCATTGATGACATCTTGGTGTATTCCAAATCGGAAGTGCAGCATGAGACCCACTTGAGAGTGGTCTTGCAAGTGTTGAGGGAGAATCAGTTGTATGCAAAGTTCTCCAAGTGCGAGTTCTGGTTAGAGAAGGTGGCATTTTGGGCCACGTGATTGTGGGGATGGGGTGGCAGTGGATCCAACAAAAGTGGAAGCCATCAGAGATTGACCAATCTTGAGGACCGTGGCGGAAGTCCGAAGTTATCTTGGACTAGCCCTGTATTATAGGAGATTCGTGGAGAATTTTTCGCGGATAGCTCTACCCCTCACCTCACTCACTCGTAAAGATCATAAGTTTGTGTGGACTCAAGAGTGCAGTCAAGCATTTGAAGCACTGAAGGAGAGACTAATGATGGCTCCAATCCTAAGTCTACCGCAAGGGACCGAGGGATTTCAGATCTTCAGTGACGCATCGGGATGCGGTTTGGGTTGCGTTTTGGTGCAACATGACAAGGTGATAGCTTTTGGGTCTAGACAGTTGAAGCCTCATGAGAGGAATTACCCCGTCCATGACTTGGAGTTGGCGGCGGTAATTTTTGCGTTGAAAATATGGCGACATTATGTGTACGGTGCAAATGTGGAGATCTTCACGGATCATAAAAGCCTAAAGTATCTCTTGGATCAAAAGGACTTGAACATGCGGCAACGCAGTGAGTTGAGTTTCTTGGAGACTATGAGGTGGCGATTCAGTATACGTCAGGTAAAGCCAATGTGGTGGCGGATGGCTTGAGTAGAAAGTACTCGGGGCAAGGAAATTGGATCGAAGCTCATGATGAGCGGTTGGTACGGGAATGGGAGTCCCTTGGTTTGGAATGTATTGCGAGAGGCGAATCCAGCGTGGCTCGGTTGAACTGGATTGAAGTGCAAAATGACTCGTCCGATCGCATTCAGGAAGCGACTTGGTTGGATGTGGAGTTTCAACCATATGTGTTGGAGACTCAAAAGGGCGAGAGCAGCGCCTGGGAGATGATTGGTGGGATTCTGAGGAAGGACGGAAGGGTTTGTATACCGCAGTTCGGCAAACTCCGTGAGGAGTTGATGTTTGAGGCTCACTTCACAAAGTACTCCATTCACCCGGGCAGTACAAAGATGTACTTGGATATGAAGAAATCCTTTTGGTGGCCGGGGCTGAAGCGGGACGTAGCTTTGTATGTGAATCGTTGCCAAACTTGCGCCTTGGTGAAGGCCGAATGTCAGAAGCCGGACGGGTTCCTGAAGCCTCTTCCAATCACGGAGTGAAAATTTGATGACATCTCCATGGATTTTGTACATGGTTTGCCTAGATCGCAGCAGGGTAATGATGCTATTTGGGTGATCGTGGATCGCCTAACCAAGGTGGCTCACTTCATCCCAAATCGGAAGGAGGACAACGCGGAGAAGCTGGTGGAGTTGTAGGTTCGCAACATTGTGCGATTGCACGGAATTCCTAAGAGCATAGTTAGCGATCGAGATGGACGGTTTACGTCCAAGGACTGGAGATTGGTTCAGAAGAGTTTGGGCACGAAGCTAAAGTTCAGTACGGCGTTCCATCCTCAAACTGACGGGCAAACCGAAAGGACGAACCGTACTATGGAGGATATGCTGAGAATGTGCATTCTTGACTTCGGCAAGAGGTGGGAAGATCACCTCTTCATGGTGGAATTCACGTACAATAATAGTTATCAAGCAAGCATAAAAATGGGGCCATACGAAGCTTTGTATGGAAGACGGTGTCGAACACCGATGTCTTGGGCAGAGGCGGGAGACACCAAAATTTTGGGAAAAGAGGTGGTAGTTGACGCTTGTGAGTTGGTGCGGACCATTCAAGAGCGTATGAAGGTGGCGCAAGACCGGCAAGCAAAATACTTTAATGCTCGTCACAGGAAGTTGGAATTTGCGGTCGGTGATTGGGCCTATTTGAAGATCAAGCCGTTCAAAGGCGTCTCACGGATTCGTCGACTCAAGAAGTTAAGTCCAAGGTTTTTGGGGCCTTTTGAAATTGTTGAACGGGTGAGAGAAGCAGCCTATCGGTTGGCGCTGTCCGCGGAGCTGAGTGGCTTGCATGACGTCTTCCATGTCTCCGTCTTGAGGAAAGCTTTAGTGGAGGCTAGTATGGTGATTGAGCCGGCATCGGTGCCGATAGAGGAGGACTTGAGGACGCGAGTCCGTCCAATCGCTATAGAGGATTCAGAGACTCGGCAGTTGCAGAATAAAAAGGTTAAACTCGTGAAAGTCCGATGGGACAACTGCGGTCGTGACGAGTTCTCTTGGGAACGAGAACAAGCCATGCTAGAAGAGTATCCAGAACTCTTCATTTCAGGTACCATTTAAATTGTGTTCCCTTTTGCTTTGTAATTTCGGGACGAAATTCTGTTAAGGGGGGGAGAGTTGTAACACCCCAAAATTTGAGAGAGGGTCGGCCCGCGTTTTCTGACCAAGTTTGGTTTCTGGCAGGGGGCACACGGCCTGGGACACGGGCGTGTCGGGCCCTAGTCGACGTTTTGGTCGGGAGGTCGACGATTTTCGCTCGACGATGTGTCGAGACAAGGCACACGGCCTGAGACACGGGCGTGTCTCAGGGCGTGTCGAGCCCGTATCGATGATCGGTCCGGGGAGTCGACGATTTTCGCTCGACGATGTGTCGAGACAAGGCACACGACCTAGGACACGGGCGTGTCCAAGGCCGTGTCAGTCGAGTGTCGAGAGTTCACTCGACGATGTGTCGAGTGTCGAGACTGGGACACACGGCCTGTGACACGGGCGTGTCACAGGGCGTGTCCCGCTTGGTCGACGATCTTCGCTCGACGTTTTTCCGCGGTGTCAACAAAAAGGCAGTCGACGGGTGTCGAGACTTCGCACACGGCTTGGGACACGGGCGTGTCCCAGGCCGTGTCCTTCTCGGGTTGTTTTCGGGGCTGTGTCGATGGAGGCACACGGCCGGCCACACGACCGTGTCAGTCGGGACACGGGCGTGTCGGGTCGAACACGGGCGTGTCGGATGCCCATGTGCTGTTCCAGGCGCGTCGATTTGTGACGGCGAATGGGGGACACGGCCCTGGACACGGCCGTGTGCCAGGCCGTGTTCGGCCCAGGTGTATTATTTTTCAGATGGATCGTGGCCATTCTTTCCCTTATTTTGGGATCTGATGGTTCAGGACATCTCTTGGGGAGTTAAGTCCGACAATAGGGTTGGAAACCCGCATTCTTCTCCAAGCTTTCTCTTACTAAAGTTCTAGAGAGAAGTGAGAGCAAGGAAGAAGGAGAAGGAGGGTTTGGGCTGTAGGAGAGGTTTCGGTGCTCCAAATCGCTAGCCGAGTCCAGATCTGTGGAGGCTAGACCGTTGCGAAGGTTTTCATCCGGCTATTTTGTCATGGCTAGGAAGAGGAGTCGGAAGGTAACGACACTTCTCCTCTCGGTTTTAGGATGCATGTCTTTAGCATCTTTTCTTTCTAGTTTTTGGGCACCAAACTCTCAAATGAGAGGGTTTTGGGTTGCCAAGGTTCAAGAGGAACCTCCGGGTTGATTGAGTCCGTCCCCGGCATGTTTTGCATTAGAGATCCGCTCCGTTAGTGGATTAGGCATGGTGGGTGAAGCCGTAGTTGCGACCGTTATTCCGACTCGGTGATGTTGCATACGAACTTTAAGGATTCGTAGAGATTCCGTTGCGGCAAGATGTCGTTTGTGATGTGGTGATGTTTTCCCCTTTTTCTCAAGTGAGTACGTGTAGTCGGAACCGGACAAGGTTAGCTCCTCAATGGAGGTAGATGGTTTCCTTAGTGGACAAGGTTAGCTCCGCATTGTTGGTAGATGGTTTCCTTGGTGCGCGGGAACGCTGCAGTACAAATGAGGGACTAGGGTGGAATTATCTTGATTTGTGATGTGCCAAGACGTGGCTGTGTCTCCGTGGTCGGCTGGCTATCTCGTGACGTTCAGGTCATGTGTGGAGAGTGTCCCGACGATACTAGTCCCCTTCTGTGAGACTGACGAGAATGTCAAGCATGGGGGCAAGCCCGGGCAATGAGGCCATGAGCGGGTGGGGTCCGACAAGGCTTCTTAGAATCGGTCAGTTTGTGTTTGTTGGAATCCTGACATGAGACGTCAGAGCTTGTAGGAAAGCCCGTGTCTAAGACCTTGAGCGGGTGGGGCTGTGCAAGAGTTCTATGTGGCGTCCTGTGTGCCGTTGGGGGGATTGGTGTTACCCCTTTATTTGTGGCTTTATGCTAATTGGGAATCGATGAGTACCCATATGATGTGATGATGTGCTAGATGCATATGCGATAGGGTGCCTTGGGTGAAGCCCGGGTTGTTGCATATATGTTGCATAAGTAGACCCTTTTTATTATATGCTCAACCAGTAGAGAACATGTATGATGTGTGTGACATCCAAGCCTGTTTCTGTAGTTTCTTTTCTTGCTTATGAATATTGCATACGAAGTGCTAACTTGCAGGTTGGAGGAGTACCCCGGGTCCGTTAGGGGCGGCCGGGAGGAGATGTGTTTGTTACACAGTTTGAGGTCAACCTTTGCTGACCCACGTTACTAATAAATTTTACAGGGCAAGGATCGCATGCAAGAGCTAGCTCGCCGGCCAGAAAGGCCTAAGCCTCATGAAGTGTTTCTTCTCTTTTGTAGCTCTACTTATATGTTGTTGTATGTTTGAGACTCATGATGTCTGGCTTGCATGCTGAGGTAGACTAGAAGTGCTATGCACTTTTATGAATGTTGTATTGTGTGAGTTTGGACTTTCTTACATTGTAAGGCCTTAAGGCCATTGTTTTTACTCTTGTAGTAGTGGATAACTTCTACTCTTGCTTATGTTTCCGCTGTGTTGTGCAAAGTGTTTTGAGTGTGGGTAGCTATATCAACTTATAATACTAAAGCTGTGGCGTCCGTATGTTGTGGGGCCCCGGCCGGACCCATATTATACGGTCATTACAGGGGAGGTGTTACATCGGGCCTGGTATGGTAAGATTGCAGAGTATCTATAGTCTTGCGAGTATTTTGTATCTGACTTAGACTCGAGGTTGTTCATTAAGAAGAAGGGGAGCTTCGAATCCTAATACTGCTATATGTCGATGATATGATCATGATAGACAACTTTGACGAAGAGGTAGCAAAGCTTAGGACTGAGTTATTTATTTGGTTCGAGACGAAGGATCTTGGTGAGCTTCATCATTTCCTTAGTTTGGAAGTGAAGAGAAAGAAGAGCGGTGTGCTCGTTTCTCAGAAGGGATATGCAGAGCGAATCGTAAAGTGTTTCAGCATGAAGGAGGGAAAGAGCCGCTCTACTCCACTTTAAGTCGGGATAAATCTTCAACAAGATGAAGGGAGGGTTCTTCCAGATCCCTTAATCTTCTGGGCTATGATGGAGAGCTTAATATACTTGATGATTACGAGGCCGGATATTTCATATGTTTTTGTCCATGTAAGTCTGTATATGTAGGAGCCCGGGAAGCCTTATATAGTGGCAGCTAAGAGTATTTTGAAGTACGTGAAGTCCACCTCAGACATGAGGATCTTTTATGAGAAGGACAAGAGCTTCAACTTGCACGAGTTCATGGATACTGACTATGGTGGAGATACAGATGATTGGAAGTCCACATCTAGGTATGTCTTCATTATTGGCTTGACAGCTATCTCGTGGTGTGGTAAGAAACATGATTCTGTGTCTGTCTCCACCACTGAAGCAAAAAACAAGGCGTCAGTCCTGGAGGCCAAAGAGGTCATCAGGCTGCACAGGCTAGTGGAGGATATCCATGAGGAGGTGCGAGATCCTACTCTGCTTCGCGGTGATAATGAGAGTGATCTAAAGCTGGTTACAAATCCAATGTGCCACGCACAAATAAAGCACATCAAGATCGAGCATCACTTCATTTGGGAGAAGGTGTTTGAGGGATCTCTGATGGTGGAGTATGTGCAGGGCAATGACAATATCACTGACATCTTCACGAAGGCACTGTCGAAGAGACCGTTTGAGTAATTACGGGGATTGTTTGGTCTGACTTCCACTTCCCACTTTAAGGGGAGTGTTAAAAATGTTGAAGTGTGAAAATGACGGTCTGGATGTGGAAACCATACAGACCGCGCAGACTGTGGGAAACCGCGCAGACCGCAGGAGACCGCGTGGGTCGTGCAGTTTCGTTCTCAGTCTGCGTAGTTTGTTTCTTGACCATCTGGAGTCCGCACAGTCTGACTCGGCTATCCGCTCAACTGTGCGACAAGAAGTTGCTAAACGACCACGCGGTCTGGTTTCTGGCAGACCACTAGTTGTGTGGTTAAAGTCTTCTATCCTCCTTTCTGTTGGTGGTTTTCTTATCCTCTTCAACGGTGATTGCATCCCCCTACCCGCCTATAAATAGGGGTCATGACCCCGTTATTTGTAACTGGAAGTGTAAGAACTGTAGCTTGGGTTAAATTAGCAGTTAAGATTTTCTAACCGCGTGATAAAGATAAGTAATCATGGTAACTGTGTTGCAGGCTGTGCGGCTAACATCAGACAACGAGGCGACTAGTTCTGACGGTTTGTCAGTAAAGTCTCAGTGTTAAAAGCAGGTAGCAGTCAGCAGTTAAGCGGCTAGGTCGCGGACAGAGCGACTACTTTAGTATTATCTTCCTTGGATGTTCACAAGCAGTTCAATAAGTTAGTTCACCCGTTTCTTGCGGGTTGACTATTTTTCAGTTCAGTAGAGCAGTGTCTGTTCGCACGACTTCAGCGGTTAGACGACTTAAGTATTCAAGCGACCAGAGGTGCGGACAGGTAGTTATCGAGCAGTTTCCAATAAGGCAGTCCACACGACTTGGCGGTTAGAGTTGCAAACAGGCGACTAGGCCGTTTCTATGTTCTGTCTGTCAGTTTTGTACTTGTCTATTTTCTTTGATCTTCATCAGGTGCATTGCGAAATCATGTCTCGCAATGCATGTCTTGTAAAGTGTTTATAATATAAGTATTGTTCTTGCATTTTCTATCTGCTATTGTTTACTTAACTTGATTGGTTGACAGTGGTCCTGCGACCTCCGTTCTATAAAATTTCACACGGGTTTCCAACCGCATCACTCTCCCTCCGATCCCAGCCGCCTCCACCCTACCAAACAGAGTCTTAAGTGATGTAACAGAATCTGAGTTTATAATACTGTTACTGTTAAGGCACGCAGGAATACTAATTTAATCCCATATGAAATAGTAGAGGAACAAATGTTTTTTTAGCTTAGGCGTTTGGTTTGAGCATGAGTTTGATCATTGGCGTTTCTGGCCTAACTTCTTCATCCTTTTCATTTCTTCTCCGGCGCAAGTGTTATTTAAAGGGAATGTGAGGGATCTTACAAAGCTCATGGTGCGACTTGTTCCATGAACAACAAGGTTGGTCATGTTCCCGATCAGGTAAGCAGTCAGTCCCAAATTGAAGAGCATATACAAACTCCCAAACAGCATCTCTCTTGGGTTCTCAGCATGCAAATCTCCATACCCTGTTGTCGTCAACGTTGTAATAGACCAATATATTGTTGTCACATATCTTCTCCACAGACTTTCTTCCATGAACTCCGGCATTACCGCGCCAATCCATGTCTTCCCGGGGTCTGGATATCTGTCTGCAATGAAATAGTTGAAGCATCCGGCGCAGTGGACTACAAACAGAGTTACCTGCGCTCAAAGAAATGGTATTTGCACACTAAAGAATGGATTTTTGGCTTGTGATTACAGAGGATGCAGGCTTACTGAGACTAGTTTTGTGCATCTTGTCCAGAAATAGTTGAACCGAATGTCCTTCTCAAGCCTGAGAAAATGAATTTGGTTGGTTTAATCTGTATCAGGTGTATGGCGTGACAAGGCAGCGACTCATTCTGGATCACACATGGATCACCGTGGCCTTATTTGGCATCGTCCGGGCTGTAGCCAAACACTCAACCTCTCTCCATCGACAGACGGGTTGTTTGTGCCCACAACCTCTCTTTGATGAGACAAACTCAATAGTTAAATGTGCAGCACGGGGACTTCACAGGAGGTCACCCATCCAAGTACTATTTAAGCACGAGCATGCTTAACTATGAATTTTTTTCAAGCATGCTCTGCCTGTGAAGTAGTATTGTGATGGGTGATCTCATGGGAAGTCCTCGTTCTGCACACGTAAGTATCGAGTTTGCCTCATCAAAAAGAGGCTGTGACCACCAACAACCCACCTGTCTATGGAGAGGCGTCGGGTGCTTGAATTGCAATCGGGACAATGCCAGGTGAGACCACAGTGATCCTTGAGTGATCCAGAGTGAGTCGGCCCTAGGTTTTCACTATGGAGTATTGAAGAAGGATACATGATTCAGAGAACCAGAGTCAGACCTTGCAAAGAGGGAACTTACTCGATGAAGACGCCATAGTCTAAGCATGTTGAGGATTTTCAAAATAAAACCGCTGCCGTGCTCATTGAACAGTAGGCTGATTGGCTGGAAAGGAGCCGTTGAACAGATGTCAAAGATGAACCATGATGATAAGTACCTGTTGTATATGTTAAGATCATGAAATCAGTAGAAAATAGTTATGATTTTTGGCTAAATTAATCTTTAAAAAACCGACCTTGCAGCAATCTTCTTGTGGTCGTCTACCAGAAGACAGGACTTTCGATCAAGGTAAGCCACAAAGAAGGTGAGGAATATGTCAACGGCAAAGAAGCCGTTGACTATGTTATCAACAAAAAACGTGTTCTTTGACAAATATTTCAAAAATGCGAACTCGAATGGGCAGATCCAGGCGGAGTAGATGACCAGGAGAAACAGGAACATCTCCCAGGCTCTATTGAAAACCCATAAATAAAAGAGCAGCAGTTTGAGTTAAAATCATTATTGTGAAGGATGATGCAGCAGTGTTCACAATGTGATTTCTACCTGTAGTAGGAGTTAAAAGGAGAAACTATGTATTTTCTGAGCTTTGTAGACTGGTTTATGGTTGCTCCCAGTGATGGCAGAATGCCGTTGGAGAAATTATGACCGTTGCTTTCCTTCTGAAACTCGTTGTAGCAGCACTGTAAGAAGGATTTGCCGCAGTTTGGAGCCATTTTATAATGGTTTAATTTGGAAGATGAAGTTGGAGTCACAGAGGTTGCTGGGAAAGATATATATATACTGAAGGAAACGTGATGTTTCTGGTCATGTGGTGGGAAATAATGGGCTGAAAGAGTGATCTTTAAAGCATTAAAGATTTGTTGAAAAAACTTGCTTAATTTTTTGATGCAGGTGTGTTATTAGAAGTGGGGGGCATGGATTTGTTAGTGCAGATAGGCTGTAATTTGGTGCTGCCATTAATGATTTGTGATGGTGGAAGTGACTGCAATGCAGAGAGACAGCGGGAGTGGGTTATTTTATGAATGGGAGCTGCTTTCTGCAGGAACTGACATTGATTTGAGTTGGAATTGAGTTCTAGGGAATAATAAGTAGAACACACATTGGATTTTCTTATTCTATTTTTTTTTTTCAAATGCATTAGAAGTAGGAGATATAATGAGAGTGTTTTGGGGATTTTAGTGGAGATTTTTGAGTGAGATTTCTGTCTGAGTGATATAGGATTGTGGCATGTAGCAGATATAAAAATAAAGGGTCTTATATTGGCAGCCCAGCTTTGAATATTGACAGTCCAGTAAAATAATAAAAATCACACATAATATGACCGCTAATAGCAGTCCAAAATGCGGAACACGCGTCTTTTAAAAATAGGTCTACTATATGATATTTTTAGAAAAAGTGTTAAACATGAAAGTTGTAGATCTCGACGAGATCTAGAACTTTCATGTTGAACACTTTTTCTAAAAATGAAATATAGTAGACTTATTCTCAAAAGACGCGGAACTCGGTCGGAACTATGCGAGTTCCCCCCGGGTTCCGCGCATTTTGAAAGTAAGCCTATTATATGATATTTTTAAAAAAATTGTTCAGCATAAAAGTTGTAGATCTCATCGAGATCTACAACTTTCATGTTGAACACTTTTTCTAAAAAATGTCTATTTAAAAATTTAATTTTTGTGCTGTCAGTTTTCATCGGACTGACAATAGTCATATTTTAGCCTGTCATAAATATTAGATTTGAGTTGGCCACCATGGACAAAAAATCAGGAGAAAATGATCAAGAATAATGCAGGCGAAAATTAACATGAAAAAACAACACCTTCAACTTGTAGCAAACTTTGTCGCCTTATAAGGCTTCATGGGAGTGAAGACCGGAGTCGAAAATTACACAACGATGTGCTCCATGGATGCGGCTACGTCATGGAAGCAACAATCGTCGGAAACGAAGACGATAATGGGGCCAAAATCAAGAGAGAATTTAGAGAGAGAAAGACTCTTTTTTCTTCATGTAGCAAATTTTGACGCCCTCTACAATCTGGTGAGAGCAAAGATCTGAAGCGAAAATTACACAACAATGTACTCCTTGAATGCGGCTATAAAGTGGAAACCACAATCTCCGTAGAAATCAAATTTGATCTTCAGAAACTAAATTCCGGCGAGATTTTTGCAGAGATCAATTTGTTCACCGCTGAGATCAATTTGATCTCTGTTGCGGACTAACTCGATGCCCCGGTCGGGCCGGATTTGTTCGAACCGTCTTAGCTCACGAGGCGGTCGAGCGCGCACACAGTCAATGAAAGTAGAAAGTTGACACAATATGTGATGACGTGGAAAAACCCTTTAAATGGGTAACAAATCACGTGACCGGGTCTGTGCCGATCAAAGTACAGTAGATTCCGATGATTACAGTGTGTTGGAGAATCGGGGCGACAGGCCTCTCTCGTTACAACTTGGGGGAGAGAGAGACTACGACTCCCGACGGGCAACAGACTGCGGCGCGGGAGTAACTTGGGTGTTGAAATGCGTGGAATGACCCTGGTGCTCTGGCACATGCGGTCGCACACACTTGCTAGCGACGGTTGCCTTCTTCCTTCGGCTTTCTCTGGAGACTTGGGCATTTTCCTGCTGGTGGCGCGTTGGTGGAGCGCTGGTGGCCGCAGGTGGCCGCCGGTGGTTCACGGCGACAGGAGGCCGACTCGAGGGAGGAGGCAGACGAGCTCTCCCCTGGGGAAGAAGAAGGCAATCTGAAGGAGGGAAGAGGTCTCGAATGAAGAGCCCCTGAGGTCCTTTTTATAGCCCCCAGGGGAGGATTATGACGGGTTCCCCCACTAAAGTAGTGGGCTAGTGGGTGGTTACCCTCTTGATCGGACGACGAGGAGAGCCTCCCCTCGATCGGACGGTGGGGAGGTCGTCCACGGTGACGGGCCGCCACGGCGATGGGCGGCGGGCGGCGGGCGCCGACGACGGGTGGACGGCGGGCGGGCAGCGGGTGGTGGCGGTAAGCGGCGGCGGGTGGCCGGTGGCGGTCGGCGGTCGGCAGCCGGCGGCGGTTTCCCCCTAAAGGGGGTGGTTTTGGAGAGAGAGAGAGTGGGCCCCACCCCTCATGTTCTCCTCATCATGGGAGGTGGGGTTGACTAGTAAACCCCATGATCTCCCATGATCTCCCATTTTGGGGGGAGATCATGGGGGGGGGGACTTCCTTGCCAATCATGGTGTAATCCATCAATTGCCCGCCATATCTCTGCTATCTGAGAGCAAAGTGTGAGAGAGAGGAGAGATTTCCCTTGCTTCCTGCTGTCATGAAGGTTTCCAGTGAGAAGGTTGAGGAGGCGACGGCCAGTGCTTCCAAGGTACTCGGAGGGAGGCCCGGCGAATGATGACGATGCACCGACGCGAAGGCGGGAGCGTCCATGCCGCTTGCGCGCGCCGGCGGCACGAGAAGGTTGCGCGCGCCAGCGTATGCCGGCCGCGTGCACCGGTCGTGCACGCGCGCTGGGCGCGGCCCTGGCCGTGCGCGGCTCTAGCCGCGCGCGTGTGGTTTTTCGTGCATGCGGGCCGCTGCGCGGGTCGCGTGTCTTGAACGTGCAATGCCCCTGCTATGTGCATGCTTGCGCGGGCGCCCTCTTCCACGTGCCACTTGGGCCGTGTGCGCTTGGACATGCGGCTCCAAGTCTTTATTTTTGGGCTGACCCTTTATTTTTTTGTGTGCGCAGGTTTCGAAGCGCTCTTCTGGCTCGATGCGCCTGCGCTCCACTTTGACCGATGACAGTGTTGATATCTGGAGGGCGAAGTATGGGCTTCCTGCTTGTTTGGAAGTGAGGATTCTGTGTCCCGAGGAGCAGGTTCGGAATCGTCCTCGCGGTTGGTTGACGATCTGCGAAGTATTCCGGAGATCCGGCCTCCGTTTTCCCGTTAAGTGGACTTGACTCATCGAGATGTCCCGGTGAGTTCGTACGCGAGTATTTCGTCTATTCGGACTCTCACGAGCGCGCGTTAGTTCAGTCGCACGAACGGTCAAAATCTGTGATAGGTGGGTCAGACTGTCTCGTAAATTTAGGATGCGAACCTGGTCTCACTCTTGGCATATGAATTGACATGAATATTAATCCTAATTAATATATGAGATTTGATTTGGTTTTATTTTGGGAGTAATGGAGATTTATTAGCCCTATGCATTTGGTAACTCCTCTTGGTTTTCCTATTAAAGCCCCAAAACTATTGCTCATTCCAATGCGCGTGAACAAGAGTTGAAATCCGGGCGGTTTCATTTTTCCTTCCTCATCTTCATCGTGAAACGGTCCGCTCTTTCTTCTTCATCGTGGAAACTGCCGGCTAGGGCAAGAGCTGCTTCTCCTGCCTTGCGAACAACGCTGCTCGCCGGTCGATCCTCCTCCATGCTCGCCGAAGTTTTTCCGTTCGGCCCTTTTGGGAGTGGTGATCGCCAGAGGCGTCCGTAGATCGTCCGTCGGGCTTCATCGCGATCAACTCCATTTGGTAACTGTTACTCTCCATTCGGTCCCGGAGAAAAACTAGACCCAGCAGCCGGCGATCTTCCTTCTATTCGGCTACAACAAAGACAACCACCGTCGTCGGCGATCTCTCGTCCTATGTGCTGCCCCGCTTTCGACACCAAGGACAAAGGCCAGACTAGATCTATACCGCCCAATTTCTACACCGCCGGTGCGGTGCAGTCTTTGTTGCCCGTCGGAAGAGAAGGACAAGGCCGATTCAGATCTAGAAAAGCTCACCAAAATTCACTTGCAACACTTGAAACAATTCAGATCTGTCAGATCTGACCCTTTTCACTTGAGCATCCTGAACCGTGCAGGTAAGCAGAGCTTATTATTTAATTACAAGGGTTGGATTTAAGTGATTCATATGCAGTGAACTAGTTTGATATTCAGTGCCATGAAATTGAATGGCCTTCCAGAAAACTGAACCAGATTGCCATGTGAATTAATGTTCTTGGTCGACTACAGTTTTCGGACCATATGTTTAGTTTAATTCTATAATTATTTGTGCTAAATTTTCATTGTTGTAGCAATCAAAACTTCAGATTTACTTGTATGCTATTGGTATCCGGCAACGCAACCGATTTCTTGAGGAAGAACACGTCAAGATTATTGGGAATGGTTGCGACCATGAAGAACGAGCATGAATCCATGAACGGTATAATCTACTTCCGCACTTCAGAAGATTCACCGTTTATTCAAGTTTGTTTTTTTTGTGTTCTTAAACTTAGGAAAATAAATTTATGTTTTGCACTCCAATTTAA
Organism: Platanthera guangdongensis; assembly: GCA_039583875.1. Lineage (NCBI taxonomy): Eukaryota > Viridiplantae > Streptophyta > Magnoliopsida > Asparagales > Orchidaceae > Platanthera > Platanthera guangdongensis. Next base: position 127,188,603 of record CM077154.1, on the reverse strand, counting down.
GACTAATATAGTTTGGTTATAACGACCTTGTAGATTTGTGCGTTGTTACATTAAGTAGAATTTCAAGTAACTCTTATTCGTCGTAGTGACGCGCACTTCTAATTTTATAACAGTTGGTATCAGAGCGAGGTTAACCTAAACCTATTAGTCTCTTTCATAATTTGGAGTAATTTATTTTTCTAATTAATTCCATTAAGAACACTATTTTCAAAAAAACCCATTAAGTTTTTTGAGAGAAATAAAATTAGTGATTGAAACTTAAAGTGCTTTCATTAATCAGTCCCTGACAACACTTCGTGTTTTTTGTAGACGATTGATTGCCCACACGTCATTAAGCTAAGGAACACGATATTAATTTTAGGGCAATATTCAGATATCCCGGTGTGAAGGGTCTCGTGGATTGATAAGATCTGTAGCCGCCAAAGTGGCCTTTTCGAGTCGATTTGTGAGATTACGGTTTCACATGTTTTAGGAAGTTCTCTGAGACTAGTGCGCAATCATTCACCCAAAGGTGGTGCTTGCGCAATAGGTTCAGAGGGTTACACAAGGACATTTGGACGGTAATGCAAGGCTTTAGTAATCTATTCACCCAAAGGTGGTAGTTTTGCGAAACGCTCAAGCGTAACTGTTGCTCGTTCTTGTGTGGAGAATTACTAATTGCGTGACACGTAGTCTGCCCAAAGGTGTTGCGTGTTGACGCGCCAGGATTCTCCGCCTAGTGTGCTATTTAGGGTTTTATAGCCATTGTTACCATATTTGTCACTGATTTTTTCTTTTCTCTCTTTTCATTCACCTTTACAGTCCACAACAATATGGTGACTATTGAAAAACTCACTGGATCGAATTTTAAGAAGTGGAAGTCCGACATCATGTTTGCTCTCGAGATGGCGGACATAGAGATGACCATGAATACCAACCAGCCTGCAGCCCTCACAGCGACTAGCACTCAAGTTGAGAAGGATCATTACGGTGCATGGAACAAGTCGAACAAAATCTGCTTGTTGACTATGAAGCGTTCCATTCCGGAGCACCTGCTGAGTGGTCTTCCAGACACGACCGTCGCCAGGGATTTTCTGACTGCCGTTGGGCAGAGATATAAGGTGTCTTCCAATGCTGAGATTGGAACTCTAATTCAGGACCTCTTCTCCATGAGGTATTCGGGAGGAGGCGGAGTTCGTGATTACATTCTGAAGATGGTCTACTATCAGACAAAACTGCAGGAGATGGAGATTACTCTCCCTGAAGCCTTGATAGTGCATCAAGAACTAAATACACTTCCTGCGGAGTTCAGCATTTTGAAGACTACCTATAGTTCCCAGGATGAGGCGTGGAAGATAAATGATTTGATCACTCGATGTGTTGCTGAGGAAGAGAAACTAAAGAAGGAGAAGACGAACACTGCGTTACTCGTTGTCAAACCCTCATTTAAGAGGAAGAAGAAGTTCAAAGCTTCTTCTAAAGCTCAGGATGGACAAGCTTCAGGGAGCAAGGATACTGGTGGAAAGAAGCCTCTTAGCTGCTTCTTTTGTAAGAAGAAGGGGCACGTGAAGCACGAGTGCCTGAAGTTTAAAGCTTGGATGGATAAACGTGGCTTTGCGCCTAAAGGTAACTCTTTAGCCTTTGTCCTTTGTGAATCCAATTTAATTGAAGCCCCATCTAGTTCTTGGTGGCTCGATAGTGGAGCAACTAATCATGTTGCTTACACACTGCAGGGGTTCATCAAAAGGAGGAGGTCAAGCAAGGGTGAGTGCAAACTCACGGTTGGGAACAACGTTGAGGTGGTAGTAGAGTTTATTGGATATATTATCTTAGTTCTCTCTTCTGGATATGAACTTATTTTAAGAGACATTTTCTATATTCCTTCGTTTAGAAGGAACTTGATTTCAGTATCTGTATTAGATAAACTTCATTATAGTTTTAACATTTGTGGTGGTTCTATTGATATTTCTTATGAATCACAAGTTATATGCCATTGTTCATTATCTAACAGATTGTATAATTTATGTCTTGCTCCTACGAACATATATGCGGCCACCTATAATGTAGAACGCGTTGACAATAAAAGACCTCTCATTAAGGAGCAGTCCTCCATGCTATGACATAAAAGGTTAGGTCATATCTCTAGGGAAAGAGTAGAAAGATTAATTAAGGAAAACATTCTCCCTACTCTAGACTTCAGTGACCTAGAGACATGTGTGGACTGCTGTAGAGGTGAGATGACCAAGATTAAGAAAAAGGGCCCAACTCATAGTTCAAGTGTGTTAGAGGTTATTCATACGGACATCAGTGGTCCTTATTCCACTACCCTCTGTAGGAACACCTATTTTATTACATTCATTGATGACTACTCCCGTTTTGGCTATTTGTACTTAATTAAGGAAAAGTCTGAATCCCTTGAAAAGTTCAAGATTTCCAAGACTGAAGGTTAGAAACAAATAGGGAAAGATATCAAGATTGTTAGGTCTAACAGATGTGGCGAGTATTTTGATAGACATGATGCTTCCGAGCAACATAAAGATCCGCTTGCCAGATACTTGGAGAGCTGTGGCATTGTTGCCTAGTACTCCATGCTGGGTAGTCCTGAGCAGAATGGTGTGGCTGAAAGGCGCAGTCGCACCCTTAAGGAAATAATGAGGAGCATGATGAGTAGGACAAATCTTCCTGAATTTTTATGGGGTGAGGCGCTTAAGACTGCAGTGTATATTCTTAATAGAGTCTCGTCTAAGTCAGTACCTAAAACCCCTTTTGAGTTGTGGACTGGTAGACGACCAAGCCTTAATCATTTGCGTGTCTGGGGTTGTCCTGCAGAAGTTCGTTTGTATAACCCATCAGAAAGTAAGATTTCCCCTAGGTTTTGTCGTTGCTATTTTATTGGCTACCCAGATCACTCTAAGGGATTTAAGTTCTATTCCCCTTTAGGAGGACACAGAATTGTGGAGTCACAAACAGCTAAATTTTTAGGATGGGATGTCGCTGATGAACATAGTTGCTCTCATCCTATTAGTGAAGTTGAGGAAGTTGTGCCCATTAATTTATCTGTGCCCTTGATAAGATATCCTGCGGTGCCTGAACCCGTAGCGGAACAAGTGGAGGATGTGGAAGCGGTCTTACCACCGATTCCAGTTGAGGTTCCTCCTCATGTCCAGGAGGTTCATCCACCCGCTAGGAGATCCATTAGGCAGAGAAGGCCTGCGATTTCCTCAGACTATGAAGTCTATTTAGGGGAGAGTGATTATGACATTGGTCAAGTGATTGACCCAGTGACATTTAATGAAGCTGTGTATGGACCTCATGTTGATCTGTGGTGGGATGCGATGAAAGACGAGATGAAGTCTATGAAGCTGAATAAGGTTTGGAAGTTGGTTGAGTTACCCAAAGGCTGTAAGCCCATTGGTTCTAAATGAGTGTTTAAGACCAAGAAGGACTCTAAAGGAAAGGTCAAGCGATTTAAAGCTAGACTGGTAGCCAAAGGATTTACGTAGAGAGAAGGAATCGATTAGCACAAGACCTTTTCTCCCGTTTCCTCCAAAGACTCTTTCAGAGTGATAATGACATTAGTAACTCATTATGATTTGGAGCTACACCAGATGGATGTAAAGACCGCATTCCTGAATGACGATCTTGCCGAGGAGGTGTATATGGTGCAGCCTGAGGGATTCAAGTCTGGTCATTCCGAACAACTTGCATGTAAACTTAACAAGTCCCTATATGGTTTGAAGCAAGCTTCTAGATAGTGGTATTTGAAATTTGATGAGGTAGTTAATTCTTTTGGTTTTGTAGAAAATAAGGTAGACCGTTGCATATATCTCAAGATCAGTGGGAGCAGATTCGTCTTCTTAATTCTTTATGTGGATGACATCTTGCTTGCGAGCAGTGATTTGACATTATTGCATGAATCTAAGCAATTTTTGTCAAAACACTTTGATATGAAAGATCTTGGAGAAGCATCCTTCGTTCTAGGGATTGAGATCATTAGGGATCGATCTCACTATTCTTAGCACTCTCTCAGAAAGCCTACATCAAGCGTGTACTTGATAGATTTATCATGCTCGGTTGTAAGCCTGGTGAAGTACATGTGCTTAGAGGTGATAAGCTCAGCTTATCACAATGCCCCAGGAACGACATAGAGAGAGAGTGCATGAAGGATATACCTTATGCTAGTGCGGTAGGCAGCTTAATGTATGCCCAAGTCTGTACTAGACCGGACATTGCCTTCGCAGTGGGACTTTTAGGCAGATATCAGTCGAACCTAGGACCTGATCATTGGGTGGCTGCTAAGAAAGTCTTAAGATATTTAAAGGGAACTGAGGATTTTAAGTTGGTCTACCATAGAGTTCAAAATCTTGAGTTAGTGGGGTATACAGATTCTGATTTTGCCGGGTGTGAGGATGATAGAAAGTCTACTTCAGGTTATATATTTAAGTTTGTTGGTGGAGCCGTTTCGTGGAAGAGTGTCAAATAGACACTCATCACTTAGTCCACAATGCATGCAGAGTTCGTCGCTCTCTTTGGAGCTTCGACTCACGCAGTGTGGCTTAAGAATTTTATTACAGAGTTAAAGGTTGTCGATTCTATAGCTGGACTCATCCAGATGTACTGTGATAACATCTCTGCAGTTATGTTCTCGATGAACAATAAAAGTATCACAGGGTCCAAGCATATGGAAATTAAATTTTTGACCGTTAAGGAATTGGTCAAGAAGGGTGACATTTTAGTGGAGCATCTAGGGACAGATGACATGTTGGCCGATCCACTTACTAAAGGACTTCGCCCTAACGTGTTTCAAAAACATGTTATTAATATGATGCTTAAAGAGTCGATCGATGTGCTTGTTTAGTGGGAGGCTACATGAAGCTCCAATTCAGTTTTTTGTCATTTACATTGCACTTTATCTAATTCATTAATAATTAAAGAATATTCATTCAATAATATTATTAAGTTTCAATATTTGTTGAGTTTGTGTGACACGTCACAATTTATTCAAAGTCTCATGACTTGTGTCAGTCGGAGCATAAGGCCTAGGGCACTTCATTTGAATTATGGCCTATAGTATGTCTTTTGACGCATGAATTTTGGAACCTTAAGGTTAGACATACTTGTTCTTTTGAACACTTAAGAACTTCTCGCAGCATGGTTTAGTGTACTCATTTGAGAAGTTTGGTTGACCATCAAGTTAGAACAACCTTCATGTGCACATTTTCAGCGTGTTGTTCTATATTTTATTTAACCGCACTTTGTCCATGTCAATTAAGTCTGTAAGCTACTGTGACCATGGAAGGTCCCGTGTCGCACAATGATGCGGTTGCCGCCATGATTCAGAGTGAAGGATTTGATTGGACCGGATTGACGTGAGAGTGAACCCAATACCGCGTTCGCTAATTAGTACTCTTAAGTTTAGTGAAGATTTTATCGGAATGTCATAAGTTACGTTGAGCATAAGTCCAAGTGGGAGAATGTTGGAAATTTTCCGTTAAGTGGACTTGACTCATCGAGATGTCCCGGTGAGTTCGTACGCGAGTATTTGGTCTATTCGGACTCTCACGAGCGCGCATTAGTTCAGTCGCACGAACGGTCAAAACCTGTGATAGGTGGGTCAGACTGTCTCGTAAATTTAGGATGCGAACCTGGTCTCACTCTTGGCATATGAATTGGCATGAATATTAATCCTAATTAATATATGGGATTTGATTTGGTTTTATTTTGGGAGTAATGGGGATTTATTAGCCCTATGCATTTGGTAACTCCTCTTGGTTTTCCTATTAAAGCCCCAAAACTATTGCTCATTCCAATGCGCGTGAACAAGAGTTGAAATCCGGGCGGTTTCATTTTTCCTTCCTCATCTTCATCGTGAAACGGTCCGCTCTTTCTTCTTCATCGTGGAAACTGCCGGCTAGGGCAAGAGCTGCTTCTCCCGCCTTGCGAACAACGCTGCTCGCCCGTCGATCCTCCTCCATGCTCGCCGAAGTTTTTCCGTTCGGCCCTTTTGGGAGTGGTGATCGCCAGAGGCGTCCGTAGATCGTCCGCCGGGCTTCATCGCGATCAACTCCATTTGGTAACTGTTACTCTCCATTTGGTCCCGGAGAAAAACTAGACCCAGCAGCCGGCGATCTTCCTTCTATTCGGCTACAACAAAGACAACCACCGTCGTCGGCGATCTCTCGTCCTACGTGGTGCCCCGCTTTCGACACCAAGGACAAAGGCCAGACTAGATCTATACCGCCCAATTTCTACACCGCCGGTGCGGTGCAGTCTTTGTTGCCCGTCGGAAGAGAAGGACAAGGCCGATTCAGATCTAGAAAAGCTCACCAAAATTCACTTGCAACACTTGAAACAATTCAGATCTGTCAGATCTGACCCTTTTCACTTGAGCATCCTGAACCGTGCAGGTAAGCAGAGCTTATTATTTAATTACAAGGGTTGGATTTAAGTGATTCATATGCAGTGAACTAGTTTGATATTCAGTGCCATGAAATTGAATGGCCTTCCAGAAAACTGAACCAGATTGCCATGTGAATTAATGTTCTTGGTCGGCTACAGTTTTCGGACCATATGTTTAGTTTAATTCTATAATTATTTGTGCTAAATTTTCATTGTTGTAGCAATCAAAACTTCAGATTTACTTGTATGCTATTGGTATCCGGCAACGCAACCGATTTCTTGAGGAAGAACACGTCAAGATTGTTGGGAATGGTTGCGACCATGAAGAACGAGCATGAATCCATGAACGGTATAATCTAATTCCGCACTTCAGAAGATTCACCGTTTATTCAAGTTTGTTTTTTTTGTGTTCTTAAACTTAGGAAAATAAATTTATGTTTTGCACTCCAATTTGAGACTAATATAGTTTGGTTATAACGACCTTGTAGATTTGTGCGTTGTTACATTAAGTAGAATTTCAAGTAACTCTTATTCGTCGTAGTGACGCGCACTTCTAATTTTATAACAGTTGGTATCAGAGCGAGGTTAACCTAAACCTATTAGTCTCTTTCATAATTTGGAGTAATTTATTTTTCTAATTAATTCCATTAAGAACACTATTTTCAAAAAACCCATTAAGTATTTTGAGAGAAATAAAATTAGGGATTGAAACTTAAAGTGCTTTCATTAATCAGTCCCTGACAACACTTCGTGTTTTTTGTAGACGATTGATTGCCCACACGTCATTAAGCTAAGGAACACGATATTAATTTTAGGGCAATATTCAGATATCCCGGTGTGAAGGGTCTCGTGGATTGATAAGATCTGTAGCCGCCAAAGTGGCCTTTTCGAGTCGATTTGTGAGATTACGGTTTCACATGTTTTAGGGAGTTCTCTGAGACTAGTGCGCAATCATTCACCCAAAGGTGGTGCTTGCGCAATAGGTTCAGAGGGTTACACAAGGACATTTGGACGGTAGTGCAAGGCTCTAGTAATCTATTCACCCAAAGGTGGTAGTTTTACGAAAAGCTCAAGCGTAACTGTTGCTCGTTCTTGTGTGGAGAATTACTAATTGCGTGACACGTAGTCTGCCCAAAGGTGTTGCGTGTTGACGCGCCAGGATTCTCCGCCTAGTGTGCTATTTAGGGTTTTATAGCCACTGTTGCCCTATTTGTCACTGATTTTTTCTTTTCTCTCTTTTCAGTCACCTTTACAGTCCACAATAATATGGCGACCATTGAAAAACTCACTGGATCAAATTTTAAGAAGTGGAAGTCCGACATCATGTTTGCTCTCGAGATGGCGGACATAGAGATGGCCATGAATACCAACCAGCCTGCAGCCCTCACAGCGACTAGCACTCAAGCTGAGAAGGATCATTATGGTGCATGGAACAAGTCGAACAAAATCTGCTTGTTGACTATGAAGCGTTCCATTCCGGAGCACCTGCTGAGTGGTCTTCCAGACACGACCGTCGCCAGGGATTTTCTGACTGCCGTTGGGCAGAGATATAAGGTGTCTTCCAATGCTGAGATTGGAACTCTAATTCAGGACCTCTTCTCCATGAGGTATTCGGGAGGAGGCGGAGTTCGTGATTACATTCTGAAGATGGTCTACTATCAGACAAAACTGCAGGAGATGGAGATTACTCTCCCTGAAGCCTTGATAGTGCATCAAGCACTAAATACACTTCCTGCGGAGTTCAGCATTTTGAAGACTACCTACAGTTCCCAGGATGAGGCGTGGAAGATAAATGATCTGATCACTCGTTGTGTTGCTGAGGAGGAGAAACTGAAGAAGGAAAAGACGAACACTGCGTTACTCGTTGTCAAACCCTCATTTAAGAAGAAGAAGAAGTTCAAAGCTCCTTCTAAAGCTCAGGATGGACAAGCTTCAGGGAGCAAGGACACTGGTGGAAAGAAGCCTCTTAGCTGCTTCTTTTGTAAGAAGAAGGGGCACGTGAAGCACGAGTGCCTGAAATTTAAAGCTTGGATGGATAAACGTGGCTTTGCGCCTAAAGGTAACTCTTTAGCCTTTGTCCTTTGTGAATCCAATTTAATTGAAGCCCCATCTAGTTCTTGGTGGCTCGATAGTGGAGCAACTAATCATGTTGCTTACACACTGCAGGGGTTCATCAAAAGGAGGAGGCCAAGCAAGGGTGAGTGCAAACTCACGGTTGGGAACAACGCTGAGGTGGAAGTAGAGTTTATTGGAGATATTAGCTTAGTTCTCTCTTCTGGATATGAACTTATTTAAGAGACATTTTCTATATTCCTTCGTTTAGAAGGAACTTGATTTCAGTATCTGTATTAGATAAACTTCATTATGGTTTTAACATTTGTGGTGGTTCTATTGATATTTCTTATGAATCACAAGTTATAGGCCATTGTTCATTATCTAACGGATTGTATAGTTTATGTCTTGCTCCTACGAACATATATGCGGCCACCTATAATGTAGAACGCGTTGACAATAAAAGACCTCTCATTAAGGAGCAGTCCTCCATGCTATGGCATAAAAGGTTAGGTCATATCTCTAGGGAAAGAGTAGAAAGATTAATTAAGGAAAACATTCTCCCTACTCTAGACTTCAGTGACCTAGAGACATGTGTGGACTGCTGTAGAGGTAAGATGACCAAGATTAAGAAAAAGGGCTCAACTCGTAGTTCAAGTGTGTTAGAGGTTATTCATACGGACATCAGTGGTCCTTATTCCACTACCCTCTGTAGGAACACCTATTTTATTACATTCATTGATGACTACTCCCGTTTTGGCTATTTGTACTTAATTAAGGAGAAGTCTGAATCCTTGAAAAGTTCAAGATTTTCAAGACTGAAGTTGAGAAACAAATAGGGAAAGACATCAAGATTGTTAGGTCTGACAGAGGTGGCGAGTATTTTGGTAGACATGATGCCTCCGGGCAACATAAAGGTCCGTTTGCCAGATACTTGGAGAGCTGTGGCATTGTTGCCCAGTACTCCATGCCGGGTAGTCCTGAGCAGAATGGTGTGGCTGAAAGGCGCAATCGCACCCTTAAGGAAATGATGAGGAGCATGATGAGTAGGACAAATCTTCCTGAATTTTTATGGGGTGAGGCGCTTAAGACTGCAGTGTATATCCTTAATAGAGTCCGTCTAAGTCAGTACCTAAAACCCCTTTTGAGTTGTGGACTGGTAGACGACCCAGCCTTAATCATTTGCGTGTCTGGGGTTGTCCTGCAGAAGTCCGTTTGTACAACCCATCAGAAAGTAAGATTTCCCCTAGGTCTTGTCGTTGCTATTTTATTGGCTACCCAGATCACTCCAAGGGATTTAAGTTCTATTCCCCTTTAGGAGGACCCAGAATTGTGGAGTCACAAACAGCTAAATTTTTAGAATGGGATGTCGCTGATGAACCTAGTTGCTCTCATCCTATTAGTGAAGTTGAGGAAGTTGTGCCCATTAATTTATCTGTGCCCTTGATAAGAGATCCTGCGGTGCCTGAACCCGTGACGGAACAAGTGGAGGATGTGGAAGCGGTCTTACCACCGATTCCAGTTGAGGTTCCTCCTCATGTCCAGGAGGTTCATCCACCCGCTAGGAGATCCATTAGGCAGAGAAGGCCTGCGATTTCCTCAGACTATGAAGTCTATTTAGGAGAGAGTGATTATGACATTGGTCAAGTGATTGACCCAGTGACATTTAATGAAGCTGTGTCTGGACCTCATGTTGATCTGTGGTGGGATGCGATGAAAGACGAGATGGAGTCTATGAAGCTGAATAAGGTTTGGAGTTGGTTGAGTTACCCAAAGGCTGTAAGCCCATTGGTTCTAAATGGGTGTTTAAGACCAAGAAGGACTCTAAAGGAAAGGTCGAGCGGTTTAAAGCTAGACTGGTAGCCAAGGGATTTACGCAGAGAGAAGGAATCGATTACCACGAGACCTTTTCTCCCGTTTCCTCTAAAGACTCTTTCAGAGTGATAATGACATTAGTAGCTCATTATGATTTGGAGCTACACCAGATGGATGTAAAGACCGCATTCCTGAATGACGATCTTGCCGAGGAGGTCTATATGGTGCAGCCTGAGGGATTCAAGTCTGGTCATTCCGACCAACTTGTATGTAAACTTAACAAGTCCCTATATGGTTTGAAGCAAGCTTCTAGACAGTGGTATTTGAAATTTGATGAGGTAGTTACTTCTTTTGGTTTTGTAGAAAATAAGGTAGACCGTTGCATATATCTCAAGATCAGTGGGAGCAGATTCATCTTCTTAATTCTTTATGTGGATGACATCTTGCTTGCGAGCAGTGATTTGACATTATTGCATGAATCTAAGCAATTTCTGTCAAAACACTTTGATATGAAAGATCTTGGAGAAGCATCCTTCGTTCTAGGGATTGAGATCATTAGGGAACGATCTCACTATTCATTAGCACTCTCTCAGAAAGCCTACATCGAGCGTGTACTTGAGAGATTTAGCATGCTCGGTTGTAAGCCTGGTGAAGTACCTGTGCTTAAAGGTGATAAGCTCAGCTTATCACAATGCCCCAGGAACGACATAGAGAGAGAGCGCATGAAGGATATACCTTATGCTAGTGCGGTAGGCAGCTTAATGTATGCCCAAGTCTGTACCAGACCGGACATTGCCTTCGCAGTGGGACTTTTAGGCAGATATCAGTCGAACCCAGGACCTGATCATTGGGTGGCTGCTAAGAAAGTCCTAAGGTATTTAAAGGGAACTGAGGATTTTAAGTTGGTCTACCATAGAGTTCAAAATCTTGAGTTAGTGGGGTATACAGATTCTGATTTTGCCGGGTGTGAGGATGATAGAAAGTCTACTTCAGGTTATATATTTAAGTTTGCTGGTGGGGCCGTTTCGTGGAAGAGTGTCAAACAGACACTCATCACTTCGTCCACAATGCATGCAGAGTTCGTCGCTCTCTTTGGAGCTTCGACTCACGCAGTGTGGCTTAAGAATTTTATTACAGAGTTAAAGGTTGTCGATTCTATAGCTGGACCCATCCGGATGTACTGTGATAACATCTCTGCAGTTATGTTCTCGATGAACAATAAAAGTATCACAGGGTCCAAAGCATATGGAAATTAAATTCTTGACCGTTAAGGAATTGGTCAAGAAGGGTGACATTTTAGTGGAGCATTTAGGGACAGATGACATGTTGGCCGATCCACTTACTAAAGGACTTCGCCCTAACGTGTTTCAAAAACATGTTATTAATATGGGGCTTAAAAAGTCGATCGATGTGCTTGATTAGTGGGAGGCTTCATGAAGCTCCAATTCAGTTATCTGTCGTTTTACATTGCACTTTATTTAATTCATTAATAATTAAAGAATATTCATTCAACAATATTATTAAGTTTCAATATTTGTTGAGTTTATGTGACACGTCACATTTCATACAAAGTCTCATGACTTGTGTCAGTCGGAGCATAAGGCCTAGGGCACTTCATTTGAATTATGGCCTGTAGTATGTCTTTTGACGCATGAATTTTGGAACCTTAAGGTTAGACATACTTGTTCTTTTGAACACTTAAGAACTTCTCGCAGCATGGTTTAGTGCATTCATTTGAGAAGTTTGGTTGACCACCAAGTTAGAACAACCTTCATGTGCACATTTTCAGCATGTTGTTCTATATTTTATTTAACCGCACTTTGTCCATGTCAATTAAGTCTGTAAGCTACTGTGACCATGGAAGGTCCCGTGTCGCACAATGATGCGGTTGCCGCCATGATTCGGAGTGAAGGATTTGATTGGACCGGATTGACGTGAGAGTGGACCCAATACCGCGTTCGCTAATTGGTACCCTTAAGTTTAGTGAAGATTTTATCGGAATGTCATAAGTTACGTTGAGCACAAGTCCAAGTGGGAGAATGTTGGAAATTTCCCGTTAAGTGGACTTGACTCATCGAGATGTCCCGGTGAGTTCGTACGCGAGTATTTAGTCTATTCGGACTCTCACGAGCGCGCGTTAGTTCAGTCGCACGAACGGTCAAAACCTGTGATAGGTGGGTCAGACTGTCTCGTAAATTTAGGATGCGAACCTGGTCTCACTCTTGGCATATGAATTGGCATGAATATTAATCCTAATTAATATATGGGATTTGATTTGGTTTTATTTTGGGAGTAATGGGGATTTATTAGCCCTATGCATTTGGTAACTCCTCTTGGTTTTCCTATTAAAGCCCCAAAACTGATGCTCATTCCAATGCGCGTGAACAAGAGTTGAAATCCGGGCGGTTTCATTTTTCCTTCCTCATCTTCATCGTGAAACGGTCCGCTCTTTCTTCTTCATCGTGGAAACTGCCGGCTAGGGCAAGAGCTGCTTCTCCCGCCTTGCGAACAACGCTGCTCGCCCGTCGATCCTCCTCCATGCTCGCCAAAGTTTTTCCGTTCGACCCTTTTGGGAGTGGTGATCTCCAGAGGCGTCCGTAGATCGTCCGCCGGGCTTCATCCCGATCAACTCCATTTGGTAACTGTTACTCTCCATTCGGTCCCGGAGAAAAACTAGAGCCAGCAGCCGGCGATCTTCCTTCTATTCGGCTACAACAAAGACAACCACCGTCGTCGGCGATCTCCCGTCCTACGTGCTGCCCCGCTTTCGACACCAAGGACAAAGGCCGGACTAGATCTATACCGCCCAATTTCTACACCGCCGGTGCGGTGCAGTCTTTGTTGCCCGTCGGAAGAGAAGGACAAGGCCGATTCAGATCTACAAAAGCTCACCAAAATTCACTTGCAACACTTGAAATAATTCAGATCTGTCAGATCTGACCCTTTTCACTTGAGCATCCTGAACCGTGCAGGTAAGCAGAGCTTATTATTTAATTACAAGGGTCGGATTTAAGTGATTCATATGCAGTGAACTAGTTTGATATTCAGTGCCATGAAATTGAATGGCCTTCCAGAAAACTGAACCAGATTGCCATGTGAATTAATGTTCTTGGTCGGCTACTGTTTTCGGACCATATGTTTAGTTTAATTCTATAATTATTTGTGCTAAATTTTCATTGTTGTAGCAATCAAAACTTCAGATTTACTTGTATGCTATCGAGATCCGTCAACACAACCAATTTCTTGAGGAAGAACACGTCAAGATTGTTGGGAATGGTTGCGACCATGAAGAACGAGCATGAATCCATGAACGGTATAATCTAATTCCGCACTTCAGAAGATTCACCGTTTATTCAAGCTTGTTTTTTTGTGTTCTTAAACTTAGAAAAATAAATTTATGTTTTGCACTCCAATTTGAGACTAATATAGTTTGGTTATAACGATCTTGTAGATTTGTGCGTTGTTATATTCAGTAGAATTTCAAGGAACTCTTATTCGTCGTAGTGACGCGCACTTCTAATTTTATAACAGTTGATATCAGAGCGAGGTTAACCTAAACCTATTAGTCTCTTTCATAATTTGGAGTAATTTATTTTCTAATTAATTCCATTAATAACACTATTTTCAAAAAAACCCATTAAGTTTTTTGAGGGAAATAAAATTAGGGATTGAAACTTAAAGTGCTTTCATTAATCAGTCCCTGACAACACTTCGTGTTTTCTGTAGACGATTGATTGCCCACACGTCATTAAGCTAAGGAACACAATATTAATTTTAGGGCAATATTCAGATATCCCGGTGTGAAGGGTCTCGTGGATTGATAAGATCTGTAGCCGCCAAAGTGGCCTTTTCGAGTCGATTTGTGAGATTACGGTTTCACATGTTTTATGGAGTTCTCTGAGACTGGTGCGCAATCATTCACCCAAAGGTGGTGCTTGCGCAATAGGTTCAGAGGGTTACACAAGGACATTTGGATGGTAGTGCAGGGCTCTAGTAATCTATTCACCCAAAGGTGGTAGTTTTACGAAAAGCTCAAGCGTAACTGTTGCTCGTTCTTGTGTGGAGAATTACTAATTGCGTGACACGTAGTCTGCCCAAAGGTGTTGCGTGTTGACGCGCCAGGATTCTCCGCCTAGTGTGCTATTTAGGGTTTTATAGCCACTGTTGCCCTATTTGTCACTGATTTTTCTTTTCTCTCTTTTCATTCACCTTTACAGTCCACAACAATATGACGACTATTGAAAAACTCACTGGATCAAATTTTAAGAAATGGAAGTCCGACATCATGTTTGCTCTCGAGATGGTGGACATAGAGATGGCCGTGAATACCAACCAGCCTGCAGCCCTCACAGCGACTAGCACTCAAGCTGATAAGGATCATTACGGTGCATGGAACAAGTCGAACAAAATCTGCTTGTTGACTATGAAGCGTTCCATTCCGGAGCACCTGCTGAGTGGTCTTCCAGACACGACCGTCGCCAGGGATTTTCTGACTGCCGTTGGGCAGAGATATAAGGTGTCTTCCAATGCTGAGATTGGAACTCTAATTCAGGACCTCTTCTCCATGAGGTATTCGGGAGGAGGCGGAGTTCGTGATTACATTCTGAAGATGGTCTACTATCAGACAAAACTGCAGGAGATGGAGATTACTCTCCCTGAAGCCTTGATAGTTCATCAAGCACTAAATACACTTCATGCGGAGTTCAGCATTTTGAAGACTACCTATAGTTCCAAGGATGAAGCGTGGAAGATAAATGATCTGATCACTCGATGTGTTGTTGAGGAAGAGAAACTGAAGAAGGAGAAGACGAACATTGTGTTACTCGTTGTCAAACCCTCATTTAAGAGGAAGAAGAAGTTCAAAGCTTCTTCTAAAGCTCAGGATGGACAAGCTTCAGGGAGCAAGGATACTGGTGGAAAGAAGCCTCTTAGCTGCTTCTTTTGTAAGAAGAAGGGGCACATGAAGCACGAGTGCCTGAAATTTAAAGCTTGGATGGATAAACGTGGCTTTGCGCCTAAAGGTAACTCTTTAGCCTTTGTCCTTTGTGAATCCAATTTAATTGAAGCCCCATCTAGTTCTTGGTGGCTCGATAGTGCAGCAACTAATCATGTTGCTTACACACTGCAGGGGTTCATCAAAAGGATGAGGCCAAGCAAGGGTGAGTGCAAACTCACGGTTGGGAACAATGCTGAGGTGGAAGTAGAGTTTATTGGAGATATTAGCTTAGTTCTCTCTTCTGGATATGAACTTATTTTAAGAGACATTTTCTATATTCCTTCGTTTAGAAGGAACTTGATTTCAGTATCTGTATTAGATAAACTTCATTATTGTTTTAACATTTGTGGTGGTTCTATTGATACTTCTTATGAATCACAAGTTATAGGCCATTGTTCATTATCTAACGGATTATATAGTTTATGTCTTGCTCCTACAAACATATATGCGGCCACCTATAATGTAGAACGCGTTGGTAATAAAAGACCTCTCATTAAGGAGCAGTCCTCCATGATATGACATAAAAGGTTAGGTTATATCTCTAGGGAAAGAGTAGAAAGATTAATTAAGGAAAACATTCTCCCTATTCTGGACTTCAGTGACCTAGAGACATATGTGGACTGCTGTAGAGGTAAGATGACCAAGATTAAGAAAAAGGGCTCAACTCGTAGTTCAAGTGTGTTAGAGGTTATTCATACGGACATCAGTGGTCCTTATTCCACTACCCTCTATAGGAACACCTATTTTATTAAATTCATTGATGACTACTCTCGTTTTGGCTATTTGTACTTAATTAAGGAGAAGTCTGAATCCCTTGAAAAGTTCAAGATTTTCAAGACTGAAGTTGAGAAACAAATAAGGAAAGATATCAAGATTGTTATGTCTGGCAGAGGTGGCGAGTATTTTGGTAGACATGATGCTTCCGGGCAACATAAAGGTCCGTTTGCCAGATACTTGGAGAGCTGTGGCATTGTTGCCCAATACTCCATGTCGGGTAGTCCTGAGCAGAATGGTGTGGCTGAAAGGCGCAATCGCACCCTTAAGAAAATGATGAGGAGCATGATGAGTAGGACAAATCTTCCTGAATTTTTATGGGGTGAGGCGCTTAAGACTGCAGTGTATATCCTTAATAGAGTCCCGTCTAAGTCACTACCTAAAACCCCTTTTGAGTTGTGGACTGGTAGACGACCAAGCCTTAATCATTTGCGTGTCTGGGGTTATCCTGCAGAAGTCTGTTTGTATAACCCATCAGAAAGTAAGATTTCTCCTAGGTCTTGTCGTTGCTATTTTATTGGCTACCCAGATCACTCCAAGGGATTTAAGTTATATTCCCCTTTAGGAGGATCCAAAATTATGGAGTCACAAACAGCTAAATTTTTAGAATGGGATGTCGCTGATGAACCTAGTTGCACTCATCCTATTAGTAAAGTTGAGGAAGTTGTGCCCATTAATTTATCTGTGCCCTTGATAAGAGATCCTGCGGTGCCTGAACCCGTGACAGAACAAGTGGAGGATGTGGAAGTGGTCTTACCACCGATTCCAGTTAAGGTTCATCCTCATGTCCAGGAGGTTCATCCACCCGCTAGGAGATCCATTAGGCAGAGAAGGCCTGCGATTTCCTCAGACTGTGAAGTCTATTTAGGGGAGAGTGATTATGACATTGGTCAAGTGATTGACCCAGTGACATTTAATGAAGCTGTGTCTGGACCTCATGTTGATCTGTGGTGGGATGCAATGAAAGACGAGATGGAGTCTATAAAGCTGAATAAGGTTTGGGAGTTGGTTGAGTTACCCAAAGGCTGTAAGCTCATTAGTTCTAAATAAGTGTTTAAGACCAAGAAGGACTCTAAAGGAAAGGTCGAGAGGTTTAAAGCTAGACTGGTAGCCAAAGGATTTACGCAGAGAGAAGGAATCGATTACCACGAGACCTTTTTTCCCATTTCCTCCAAAGACTCTTTCAGAATGATAATGACATTAGTAGCTCATTATGATTTGGAGCTACACCAGATGCATGAAAAGACCGCATTCCTGAATGGCGATCTTACCGAGGAGGTCTATATGGTGCAGCCTGAGGGATTCAAGTCTGGTCATTCCGAACAACTTGTATGTAAACTTAACAAGTCCCTATATGGTTTGAAGCAAGCTTCTAGACAGTGGTATTTGAAATTTGATGAGGTAGTTACTTCTTTTGGTTTTGTAGAAAATAAGGTAGACCGTTGCATATATCTCAAGATCAGTAGGAGCAGATTCATCTTCTTAATTCTTTATGTGGATGACATCTTGCTTGCGAGCAGTGATTTGACATTATTGCATGAATCTAAGCAATTTCTGTCAAAACACTTTGATATGAAAGATCTTGGAGAAGCATCATTCGTTCTAGGGATTGAGATCATTAGGGACCGATCTCACTATTCATTAGCACTCTCTTAGAAAGCCTACATCGAGCGTGTACTTGAGAGATTTAGCATGCTCGGTTGTAAGCCTGGTGAAGTACCTGTGGTTAAAGGTGATAAGCTCAACTTATCACAATGCCCCAGGAACGACATAGAGAGAGAGCACATGAAGGATATATCTTATGCTAGTGTGGTAGGCAGCTTAATGTATGCCCAAGTCTGTACCAGACCGGACATTGCCTTCGCAGTGGGACTTTTAGGCAGATATCAGTCGAACCCAGGACCTGATCATTGGGTGGCTGCTAAGAAAGTCCTAAGGTATTTAAAGGGAACTGAGGATTTTAAGTTGGTCTACCATAGAGTTCAAAATCTTGAGTTAGTGGGGTATACAGATTCTGATTTTGCCGGGTGTGAGGATGATAGAAAGTCTACTTCAGGTTATATATTTAAGTTTGCTGGTGGGGCCGTTTCGTGGAAGAGTGTCAAACAGACACTCATCACTTCGTCCACAATGCATGCAGAGTTCGTCGCTCTCTTTGGAGCTTCGACTCACGCGGTGTAGCTTAAGAATTTTATTACAGAGTTAAAGGTTGTCGATTCTATAGCTGGACCCATCCGAATGTACTGTGATAACATCTCTGCAGTTATGTTCTTGATGAATAATAAAAGTATCACAAGGTCCAAGCATATGGAAATTAAATTCTTGACCGTTAAGGAATTGGTCAAGAAGGGTGACATTTTAGTGGAGCATTTAGGGACAGATGACATGTTGGCCGATCCACTTACTAAATGTCTTCGCCCTAACATTTTCAAAAACATGTTATTAATATGAGGCTTAAAGAGTCGATCGATGTACTTGTTTAGTGGGAGGCTACATGAAGCTCCAATTCAGTTTTCTGTCATTTACATTGCACTCTATCTAATTCATTAATGATTAAAGAATATTCATTCAACAATATTATTAAGTTTCAATATTTGTTGAGTTTGTGTGACACGTCACAATTTATTCAAAGTCTCATGACTTGTGTCAGTCGGAGCATAAGGCCTAGGACACTTCATTTGAATTATGGCCTATAGTATGTCTTTTGACGCATCAATTTTGGAACCTTAAGGTTAGGCATACTTGTTCTTTTGAACACTTAAGAACTTCTCGCAGCATGGTTTAGTGCATTCATTTGAGAAGTTTGGTTGACCACCAAGTTAGAACAACCTTTATGTGCACATTTTTAGCATGTTGTTCTATATTTTATTTAACCGCACTTTGTCCATGTCAATTAAGTCTGTAAGCTACTGTGACCATGGAAGGTCCCGTGTCGCACAATGATGCGGTTGCTGCCATGATTCGGAGTGAAGGATTTGATTGGATCGGATTGACATGAGAGTGGACCCAATACCGCGTTCGCTAATTGGTACCCTTAAGTTTAGTGAAGATTTTATCGGAATGTCATAAGTTACGTTGAGCACAAGTGCAAGTGGGAGAATGTTGGAAATTTCCTGTTAAGTGGACTTGACTCATCGAGATGTCCCGGTGAGTTTGTAAGCGAGTATTTGTTCTATTCGGACTCTCACGAGCGCGCGTTAGTTCAATCGCACGAACGGTCAAAACCTGTGATAGGTGGGTCAGACTGTCTCGTAAATTTAGGATGCGAACCTGGTCTCACTCTTGGCATATGAATTGGCATGAATATTAATCCTAATTAATATATGGGATTTGATTTGGTTTTATTTTGGGAGTAATGAGGATTTATTAGCCCTATGCATTTGGTAACTCCTCTTGGTTTTCCTATTAAAGCCCCAAAACTGATGCTCATTCCAATGCGCGTGAACAAGAGTTGAAATCCGGGCGGTTTCATTTTTCCTTCCTCATCTTCATCGTGAAACGGTCCGCTCTTTCTTCTTCATCGTGGAAACTGCCGGCTAGGGCAAGAGCTGCTTCTCCCGCCTTGCGAACAACGCTGCTCGCCCGTCGATCCTCCTCCATGCTCGCCGAAGTTTTTCCGTTCGGCCCTTTTGGGAGTGGTGATCGCCAGAGGCGTCCGTAGATCATCCGCCGGGCTTCATCCCGATCAACTCCATTTGGTAACTGTTACTCTCCATTCGGTCCCGGAGAAAAACTAGACCCAGCAGCCGGCGATCTTCCTTCTATTCGGCTACAACAAAGACAACCACCGTCGTCGGCGATCTCCCGTCCTACGTGTTGCCCCGCTTTCGACACCAAGGACAAAGGCCGGACTAGATCTATACCGCACCATTTCTACACCGCCGGTGCGGTGCAATCTTTGTTGCCCGTCGGAAGAGAAGGACAAGGCCGATTCAGATCTAGAAAAGCTCACCAAAATTCACTTGCAACACTTGAAATAATTCAGATCTGTCAGATCTGACCCTTTTCACTTGAGCATCCTGAACCGTGCAGGTAAGCAGAGCTTATTATTTAATTACAAGGGTTGGATTTAAGTGATTCATATGCAGTGAACTAGTTTGATATTCAGTGCCATGAAATTGAATGGCCTTCCAGAAAACTGAACCAGATTGCCATGTGAATTAATGTTCTTGGTCGGCTACTGTTTTCGAACCATATGTTTAGTTTAATTCTATAATTATTTGTGCTAAATTTTCATTGTTGTAGCAATCAAAACTTCAGATTTACTTGTATGCTATCGGGATCCGTCAACGCAACCGATTTCTTGAGGAAGAACACGTCAAGATTGTTGGGAATGACCGCGACCATGAAGAACGAGCATGAATCCATGAACGGTATAATCTAATTCCGCACTTCAGAAGATTCATCGTTTATTCAAGCTTGTTTTGTTTGTGTTCTTAAACTTAGGAAAATAAATTTATGTTTTGCACTCCAATTTGAGACTAATATAGTTTGGTTATAACGATCTTGTAGATTTGTGCGTTGTTATATTCAGTAGAATTTCAAGTAACTCTTATTCGTCGTAGTGACGCGCACTTCTAATTTTATAACAGAAATAACCTATAGTAGACCAACCAGGGTTTATTCTCCCAAAATAATTACCATCTCAATATCTATTCTTATCCCCCTGCGGTCCTAGTAGTATATACTATCTGAGCTAGACGCAACCCATGGCCAAATACCTGCTAAGTGCAGATCCTGTCGAAACCCTGCTACCTTCTTCCTTCTCTGCCGCTGTTTTTCTCCCAGCGCCTCCCAACGCCTGAGTGCAGATACCGATGCCCTAGTTGCTGCCTGCTGCCCTTTTTCTGTTGTTTTGTCTACATGGTCTCATCTTCGTGTCATGTTTTCCGTTGCCAATGTTGAGGGGGAGAGGCAGTGCTAACACCTCTCAAAATACTAGCTTAAAACCGACGAACTCACCTTATTTTTATTTCGAGGGAACTCCTCCCTAACTTAGCATTCCATTTTGTTTGAGAGGGAAAGTTCTTATACACTTTTTGGTGTGTAGCAGGACCTCTTTATTATAGATTCTCTCTAATCCTATTTTTATAGCCATACGATTCCCGATCTCTCCCTCTCTCTTGTTTATTTCATGTCTATGATTGCTACCTCAGAGGGCAAGTAACTCCAATCATAAGTTAGTCCGAACTTTGTGAGCCGAGTTGGGTGAACAAAGTAATCGTCTGTGTTGAATGTGATTCTGTGTTGAATGTGATTCTGTGTTTCTATTCTTTTTTATTCATTGCTAGATTATTCGTAACAATGTCAACTATCACTCATCTTGGGTGTGGGGGACAAGAAGATTTCAGAATCTGGTGGATGCTCATCTGGGTAGATACAAAGAACGGGCAAAAGATAATGCCCAAGTATGGGCTGTCTGCCTTCTTGTTTTCATAATACCAACTGCATTTACTTCACACAAACAATAGCATAAAGGCTATAAGTGTGCATTATTTAGGTTATTCTGCCCCACAGTTTTTCCAACAAAGAACTAGGTTTTGTTGATTATTGTTGGGCCCTAATGAGATTTGGATGGATGAACTTTTCTTTGTTGTCTTCCACTGATTGGAGGATCCAAAGAGGGGTTCTATTGGCTTATGAGTTTGCCTTGAACCATTGGTTTTCGAAGTTCCCCGCCTCGGTTGACTTGCACGATTAATAATTCTCGTTGTTAGGATTCGAATATTTTTTCGATCTTTAAGTAGAACAAAATGATTACAAAAATTGTATAGCGACGAACACAATCGGTTTTCTTATTGCTTGTTTCATGTAGAAATCAAAATTGACATCCTAATTGTACCCTTCATATGATATAGAGTTCATGGAATTATCTATGGATTACTTTGTTAAAGAATAAATTAATTTTTTAAAAAATTTACCTTATACATTATGTAAATTAACATAAGATTATTATGTATTTTTTTATGTCAAACTACCATAAACAAAGTTCACAATAGAAACATTTTCTCACGCCACATAATCATGCAACTGCTAAAGATACTGTCACAATGGGGACATTGCGCGCAAGAAACATCGACGGAGATCGAAGAAATGCCCCCGCCGGTTGATATCGTGCAATGGAAATCCGTTCCAGCTCCACTCTAGGGCTACAATTACGTAAAATTAGGGTCTGTTGACACCGCGCCGATCGTGAACTTACGAACCGTCGTCCATTTGATCCGGTGAGTCTGTTGACAAAAATGTCACCGTCAACAATGATTATGACCGCTGCCACGAAAGACTTAATTTAAAACATAAAAAATGGATGAAAGCAGCCTCTTGCAAAAATGCAGGATAAGATTTGCCTCCACTTCACTCTTATGGACGAACCCTTCTCCAGACCCTCGCTGCGCGGGGATGCTTTGTGCTCCGGGCTGCCCTTTTTAGTTTTTATAAAAAAAAGGATGGAGTTTCTTGAGAGATTCCGAGCGTTCACGAATGACTGTTCATAACCATCACGTTCACTACCACCGCCGTCGTGTCAAACAGACCCTTAGTTAACGGAAATTTTTTTGGGACGGGTCTTGTTTCCAAATGTAGGAATGGGTTTAAATAAACCTGATCGCGGGCCCCACCATCCAACTGTATTGCAAGTTCTATATTGTTCAAATACAACTGTATTTCAAGTTCTATCTGTCTGAAATCCAACTACTGTATTTCAAGTTCTGTGTTATTCAAATCCAACTGTATTTCAATATATATCTATCTGAAATATAGTTGTATTTCAAGTTCTTTGTATTTCTTATCCAACTGTATTTAATTTAGTCTGTACAACTGGATTTCTTTCGGTTTATTTAAACCTGTTCCTACATTTGGGAACGAGACCCGTCCCAAAAATTTTTCCTTATTTAACAAACTATATATAAAAAAAGACCTTAAGAATATTAATAGTGTAGGTAGAAGGCACAATCATAAGTTTTTTTGACCTGTGAACTCAGAAAGCCCAGCCCTCATGATGGCAGAGCAATAATCACATGATACTCCATGCTAAGTTGGACAAAGCTAAAAGCCTAGGCAGGGATTCCATGCGCCTGTACAGTTGTGGAGTCACTTTCAAGTAAATGGATTCTGCTGTCGATCATTCTGGATGTATCTAGGACTTTGTTTGGGATAATTGTGGCTGTAGGAGAAATAGCGGTGGGAAATCAAAGTTGTGGTAGGAAAAGCGGTAAGAGGGAAAAGAGCATGTTAACCTAAGACAGGTCTTTCCAAAAAGCCTGGCAGGATCGGGCCGGGTCTGACAGGCTCGGGCTTTAGCCACCCGAGCTTGTACTCGAGCTTGGCTTTAGCCAGGCTCGAGGCGGGATCGGGTCTCCCGGTCCAAGAGGGGACCGGCCATGGCCGGTGGATCAAGCCGGATCCAGTTATCCTGCCTATAATGAAATCTTGCCAATAGGTGGGATTTCATTTGGAAATCCCGCCTCTAGGCGGGATTGCCTTGCTTGGGTGTCGGGCCCAGGTTATAATAGAAACTAAAAAGCCTATTTATAATCTATATTCTATACTATGTTTAAATGAAAAAAAAAACAACATTTAGTGAAACATTCAACTTTCCAATTTTTGCTCCGGTGAGTTTAGTCGAAAACGTAATTACAATAAAATGTATGTTTGGCAACACAAACGTTATAATTGTTTCCGAGAAAATAAAATAATTTTGAGCATGAAATGCTTGAAGTTTTTATGTGAGGTCAGACGTTCACGAACAACGGTTCATGACTGTTGTGTTCACGACCGCCACCACCATGCCACACGAAGTCTTAATTATCAAATTTATAGTTTTTTTAATTTATGTGTTTTTTATTTTAAAAAATGTGCTCTCATATAGACAAAATTTCTTACTTACCCTAAAAAAATGTGCCCTCTCAGCCGCTTTTAAACCCCTAAAAAAGGCGAAAATTTTTAGGTACGTATGCGTACATATTAATAGGCACGCATATAAAAGGCCTTTATTTCGGGAAGAGCTCGTGTTTCCCTCCAAAAAATTTTGCATTCACGTTTTCAGGATTTCGAGCGGCAAGTAGTCGTCTTCTTCGTTTGAATGTAAAAAATAGGAGGATTGACCATCGCGTTTTCTGGGTTTGGACTAAAGACTACCCTCATCTTTGTCGTTTCGGCATAACTCTCTCAAATAGCACAGCAAACGAAGAAGACGAGCTCGATCCTCAACCTGTCAACGCATTTCTGAAACGGACTGGTGGAGACCAACCTAGGTCAGATCGCCGAAGAATGCCCGACGTCGCATTTTCAGTTTAGGTTTATTGCATTTTTTTTTTGCAAGTTTCATGTTGTCAATTTTTAGTTGGTCGCACGCATGCGCGTGTTGCCATGTTGTTGCACGCCCGCGCGCGTCGCTATGTTTGGAGTATTAATTTTCTCTACTATTATATATACATATATATATATATATATAATAATACCTATATATGTATATATAAGTGCACCCATGTGTAGTATTGAGAGAGACACACTGTTGTGAAATTGGGACCGGATCCGCGACTACGGTGGTTCACCGCGGATCTAGCAACTGAAGCTAGCTGAGCAGTAATAACACAAAATTAAATCCAAAACTAAGCAAAACCACAGACGACAAAATATATACGTGGTTCAGAGTTGGGACTCCTACTCCACGGGAGAGCGCGCCAGAAAGATCAACTAAACCACTGATGAGGTTACACAGATACAACCAGAGACCAAACAAATATGGTCGAACAACAAAGGAAAGACAAAAGAACCCAAATCCTGAAGAATCAATATCGTCGGGCGATATCGATGTCGCCGGGCGACAACTCCTGTTCTTCTTCCCCGATGGATCTGCCGTTCCTGCACCTGTTGTCGCCGCCTGGAGCTGTCTGCCGCCGCTGGACAGAGCCGCCTCCACCTGAATCCTCCTGCTCCCGCCGCCTCCTGGAGCTGCCTGTCGCTGCTGGACAAAGCCGCCTCCACCTGAGTTGAGCCCGATGCGCCGCCTCCGCCGCAGCACGCCTGTTGCCGCCGTCGCAGCCGCGCCTGGTCTGAACTGGAGCTGTCGCCGCCGTCGCCGCCTGAACACCTCTCGATGCCGCCTGGAGATCGTCGCTGCAGGGGAGAAGCTGCGCCACTCTGATTCCTTGATTCTCCATCGTTTTCCATGTTCCAGCACTCGAATTCCACTCCTTTCCACCTCCTAAAGCTAATGGTGAGGTTATTTGGGGCTGAGGTGGTGTATATGGGGAGATACAACCAAGGTGAGCTCGGGCTCAACCTTGGTTGCTCCGCCACTGCTTGCCAAGTGGCACACAACCCCCAATTTCTTCTGGAATGAAGAGAGGAGGTCGGCCAGCAGGTGTTGGGCAGAGAATTTCAGCTATAGGGGTGGCCATGTGGCCACCTTTCCCTTCATCCCCATTTCTCTCTCCTCTTTCTCTTAAAATCCCATTTCTACCCCTTTGCATGCATTCTCTCTCCTGATTTAGAGGGGTAGGGCTGGTCTTGTTCACTTGGGCTGGCCATGGGCCAAATTTGGTGGGCTTGGTCCAAAGGAGGCTGGCTTGGTCTTCATTTCCCTCTTTTAGGTCAAATAGTTGATTATGTTGACCTTGAGTTGACTTGGTCAACCATGGTGGGTGGGCTGACCCTACTTGGTGGTAATGGGTCTAGTGGCACCACCCAGCTTGGGTTATGTCAAGGGGGGTGCCCTACTTAGGCTAATTGGGCTTATGAGTGTGGGTTTGACCAAATTAGGCCCAATGTTGACTTTGGTCAACTTGGGTCAAAATGTTGACCTAATAGCATGCCCTAGGATGCACTTAGATTGTTTTTAGGGTTAGGAAATGTGGTGGGGTCATGGTGTGGTTTGGGTCCCTATTTAGGCTAGTTTGACCTAGTTTGACTTGGTCCTATAGTGGGCCCCATATGGCTACAACTCACTACCTAGGGTCAAACCTAGCTAAAACCCTTGACACATATCCCATGCCTAACCCAATCTAAGTGGAAGGGGCCTAGAAATAACATGGGATGTTACATGCGGTGCCTGGGTACTCCTGAGATGACTCTCTACCCGTCTCCTGTACGGCTATGAAGATTCTACCTCCGCCAAGGTCCTCTCTCCGAGCACACGCCCTAGCCACGAATCCTGACCCGCTCCTCCGCTGGTCCTTCTTAGCTTTTCGCTGAGAACGATCTTTGCTCTCTAAATATTTATCGAAGGAACCGCGATCTGAGGAGATTGCCTGAAATGCATACGCTACCATATCCTGAAGCTTGAGAGCCAGTCTGACCTCTCTCCTCGCATCTCCCTTGGCAATCGTGGTGCCAATCAGTCTATAGAGCGATCCGGAACGCTATCCTCTCAAGACTGTCTGTGCGTCTCTCCTGACCTCCAAATATCCGTCGTTGCCGGTATAAGAATACCCAGCGGCCTCCAGAGTGCCTAGAGAAATCAAGCTCTTTCTCAACCTGGGCACATACCGAACGTTGGTGAGTGTCCTAGTCACTCCGTCGAACATCTCAATCCTGATGTTACCGACTCCCAACACCTCGCACTCTGAGTCATTCCCCATACGAACACCACCACCC